>OY101448.1:11435350-12635350 GCA_956483635.1 Panzeria rudis | reverse complement strand
AGCGCCAAAACCAAAAAAAATCGTTAAAAAGCAACGTAAAATACTTTAAAAATAAAAAAACTATAATTAAACAAAAAAGAACAACGAAAAAACTCCCAAAACTGCGAAAAAGGGGCAAAAACTAAAAGGGACGTGTATTCGCACGGAACCCTTCGTGTGCGAGCCAAAGTCGCACTTTACCTACTTTTCGCAATGCATATACAGATCAAGGAAACAAAGCCACAATACTAACACAAATTCACACACATCGGACATTTCTTGGCGAAGTGTGAAAGCTTCAGGACAGTTTAAAAGATAAATAAAAAATGTCTGTCAAGAAATGTCTCAACTGTGAAAGGGGCCTTAGCGGCATAGCTTGTTTAGGTGGCATGGTGGTCTTGTAAACATTAGTGTGAGTGTGTATGCAAACATTAACATGCCTAAGAAAATTTCATGCATACCAACAAATATTACACAAATATTACAGTTAAAGGTAAAAAAAAAGAAAACACTTTCTGGAAAGTCGGCGAAGTTGCCAGAAGGTTTTATAGCTTACCATAAAAAGGCGCTGCCGAACATCAGCCTAGTCAGTGTGTTTTTGAGCTTAGAGGAGTAAATATCGCCAAAAAATAGTGAGTGGTAGCATCGCATTTAGTTTTACGTGCATTTGTCAAAGTTAAGTGATAATAAAACAGTGTTTCCGATAAGTTATTTGAGAAATTAAATATCCATGTTTTATTTTTATTGCAATTCAATGAACCTATGGAAAATAACAAAATCATTATTACGAAAAGGTCTAAAAATGTAACAATATGTTAATATGTACTTTTAAAATTCCGATATCCATCAAAGTAAGGCAAGTTCCTTCAGTAAAAGAAAGCAATTAAGTTTTTTTATCAACAGATATTTAAATTTTTCGGACTTCCCTCGTATATAAAAAGAAAGTGTATTGTTATGAGTTATTTAGCAAAAAAACTATCAACTTAATAAATGGTTGTGTTAAAGTTCACTGCTAAATACATACACAAATGCACACATAAAGATTTATACTGGAAATAATGTAACGTTTAAAACAGCAGGTGTATTTGAGTAAACGTACGATCCGTATAACTGGAAAACACTAAAGGTTAGACATCACTTTCTTTGTTGAACATTTCATTAGGAGTGCCTAGAATTTCAACACATTTTGGAACGAAGTCCCCTATGGATATGCAACATATAAATGTTTTCTATGATGTAAAAAAAATTTTTTTAATGAAAAAATTCGTACAGCAAATACGTGTAACGAATACTGGTAACAAATACGCGTAACTGATTCGTGTAACCACAATTCAAAATGAAGGCAACAGGCCAGCGCAAAGGCTAAATTCCTTAAATACTCAGTGTTGACGCTTTGATATTTTCGTTTTTCGCTGTTGCCATTAGTTTCCGGGGAAGTTCTGGGATTTTTGAGATATTTGTGTCCTAGTTTTTGGAAATCTGGTGAATTTTCAAGATTTTGGGGAGATTTTTATTTTAATTTTTGGGAATCCTTGGACCATGTTTGTGTCTTAGCTAGTGGTTGGTTTCAGTGCTAAGCAAAGGTATCTCGCATAAACACCAGGTGCTCGGATAATATATTTAGAAGTATCCCCTAATTTATCTTCTAGACGATAGTGATTTTTTGTTGACGAATTGTCTTCATTTTTCATGTAGTAGAGGACTAATCACAGTGGTTCTTAAATTATGACGCCTTTGTTATAGGAAAACTACAAAAAATGCTTGAATCAGTTAGTGGGTATCCCAGCGTATACTTAATATTTTATTAACACATTAAATAATGATACTCATACGCCATCGTGATTGAGGCAATCACTGGTTTGTTTTATACGAACTAACTCATTTGCAACATAAGTATGTACATATTTTGGAATTTCCGCAAACTCGAAATCTATTTTATACCTATAGTTTTTAGGCAAAGCTGTTTAGAACTCTTCGTAGAATCATTTCCCCCCCTACAATTATTTATTTTTTGCATCCATACAAATGGACGAACCAGTGTACATACATACATTTATATACGTATGTATGTATGTGTAAGATACATAAAAATATGACAAGAATTATAAAATTTTCAAAATAAATACAGTTTTGCTTTAAAATAAAACTCTTTAAATCTTGGATTTTCTTTGATTTCATTAATACACTTCCATTAATAGATTTTCTCCAACTTCTGTTTCACAAATCTAACATTTTAATATGATTAAGAGATAAGTCGTACAACAACAATAAGAAGTAAAAAGTCAATTGCAACAACAAAAACACCAAACAGAATTGTTGCGGAATAATAAAACAAAAATAAGCAAAAAGATTGAAAAGAAATAAATGGAGAGAAAATGTTCGTAATAATAAAAACTCAATACGGATTAATTGTTTTTTTATAAGAAGAAATTCTATTGAAAGCACCTCAAGCAGCAGACTACATTTCAATTTTATTTTTTTTTTTACTTTTATCTAGATTTTTTTGTTCTTCAATTACTTCAGACATCAATTGACTTCTGCTGTAATTTAGGAATTGATTTTTTTATGGTTGGTTGTGTTAAAGGTAAATGCATCAGCATGTGTTATTTAATATTGATACTTATATGTTGATACATATGTATAAAAATTTAAATCTAAAACTAGAAATCATTTTAACAACATTTATTGCACCTCCTGGTAAATATTTGCATTCAATATCTTACTCATATTACTGAATTGAGTTTGAGTTGAAAACGTGTACAGTAGTGAGATAGTAAAAAATTCAAATTTGGATTTCGTTAAGTCTCATACCCCTCATACATAACCTTAAAAAATTTTAGTTCAAAGTTTTCAGCAAATGCACTTTTTTTTATCAATTAACTGCCTGGCTCACGATGTCGACAAGGCGAGTTCGTTCTCATATTTATATTGAGAACAATAATAAAAAAATTAAATTTAAATTAAACAAAACATATGTAAACCCTAAGAACTAGAGAAAGGAGCTTTCTCAATCTTGGGTGAGAAATATAAACAAAAAGCACAAGTATGGTTGTTGATTAGGATAAGTGCCAAGTATGGTAAATTTCTAAGCCACCATAAAATAAGCTTAAGGCCAGGAAACATAGAGCTTTAATGCTGAGTAGCCTAGAGTATAGAGAGCTCTGACGATGGGATTGTGGTTAATCCCGAAAACATCGATGTTCAGTTCGACCTTTACAAAAGTCAAGAAATTGGTATTTGTACTTTTTTGCCACATGCTTTGAAAAATTATTTCTCAATAAAAATGATTTAATTGTAAAAATTAAATTGAACGAACTTAAGCCTGAATAATAAATTTCTTTGGATAAAACCCATATAGTTCGACTAAATACACACAACTTCATTTGTTTTTGTTTTCAATATAAATATGAGAACGAACTGGACTTGTCGACATCGTGAGCCAGGCAGTATGTATCATCATAACTTAATAAATATAGTACTTACAAAAAAAAATTCTTCTAAAAAGTTTTGCTCCTGAAGTTTTAAACAGCTCTTGCCTTACCGAGTTTTATCTAAATCTCAAGTTTAACAAAATAAATATATAGCAATATCGAAAAAAGACCATAACAATTAAGGGCCTAGTTTTCTAAAACACGTCACGAAAGTGAAATTTATATAGCAAACAATAACAAAATTACTCAATTTCTATAAATTTGTTTTTATTTTTCGTACAAATTCTTCACCGAATAAACACATAAAAAATTCAGGCCTTTCATAATTTTTAGAATTTGAATAAAACCAAAATCAAATTTATAAAATTTGAGTAATTTTGTTATTGTTTCCTATATAAATTTCACTTCCGTGACGTGTTTTAGGATATTAGGCTCTAAAATTTTAATACACGGAGAAGATTCATTAAGACAACCGAATTTGTTGCCAATCAAATTTTGGCAGTTGCACCAACTATCATAGAATTCTTATTGAAAAAGAAGTCATTTTACAATAATAAATAATTTCTAATGGTAATAAAATTAACCACTAGTTAGTTGCAACAACCGAAAAAAGTAATGTGAATTTAGAAATGTATTTTTTTTTAGTTGCAAATACCAATAATTGCTACTAAAATCCAATTCATAATATTTTATTCGGTTGTGCTTCGAATGTCTGAATCAATCATATCTTTATCACAATTATGATGTTATAGTAATGAACAGGGCTCGGACTTTCATGCAACTAAAAATTGATTATAAGCGCTTAACAAATGCACCTAAAAACTAAAAACATGCGCAATATGCATTTACAAAACTAATATAATATGAAAATATTTTTTTTAATAATTTATTATTATTAGAGAAAAAAACATAAAACAAACACAATTGGGTCTGTTATTTAATGCAACCGAACTTTAGTTGCGTTGCCAGAAGGCAACTGAAAATTAATGGTTGCCAAAAAGGCACTAAGTAGCAACTGATATTGACAGCTCTCAGTTGCCAGTTGCCAGCAGTAGCATCATTTTCAGCAACCGGCAACCCAACTGAGGCTTAGTTGCCATCCATAATCGGCCTATTAATATTTTTTCGAAAATTGAAAAAATATGCATTAAAGAAATTTGTATTACTCCAAAAATATGTATTTATTACCCAAATATGCAAAAATATGCACTTACTACCAAAATATGCACAAATATGCAACTACTAATCGATGACAAACTACTTAGAATTTGATGATTCGCATAGATAATAAGTTAATACCTCTTTATCTATTACCACAAAAAACTTGAATTTCCATGAAAGTCCGAGCCCTGGTAATGAACATGGATTTTTTTTTTTGGATTCATAGAAAATTGATAGCGTGAGTTGAAATATAGTCTATTCAACTAATATTTTATCGGCTTAACCAATTCCCACCTTATCTTTTATCTGGCTGTATGATTAAACTAATTTACAATTTTTTGCTAAGCTTTTTCGTTTCCTAGAATTGAAAGCGGTTTCTCTAATTCTTTGGGCCGCTGAACGCGCATCACAACTCCATTTGTTTTATCAGCTTTAGTTTTCGATATTTAGTTTTCGTTATGGCAAAATTGAAAGTTTTTGCACGACATATATTAAGATAACTGAAGAAGGGTTTGCCCTAGTCAGCAAATCTAAAGAAAAACAAAAATTCGACAACAAAACTATCTTTAAGCCGGGTGATTGTTTTTACTAAATCTGCTCGTTAGTTTCAGAGATATCTTAAAACTTTTACCCTAAAAGTTTTAAATTTCATAAAATGTATTTTAAAAAGTTCTCTCATTAAATTGTGAATAAAATCAAAAGTTATTCATCAATTTCAGCGAAAAATGGATAATTTCTCTTTGCATATATTTACTGGACAAAAAAAAAATGGTATCTTAGGTGTAGTTTTATTTTTTATGACTTTTTAAAAACTAAAATTAAAAAAGAGATTTTTTCGCCTAAACTCGGCTTAGAGATAATTTTCTTGTTGAATTTTGGTTTTTCATTTTTACTGAAGAGGACAAAGTTTTCTCCAGTTATGCTAATATATGTAGTGCAAGTGCCGTCATTTTTGACATACGGGTATATCTCGAAAACTAAAGCTGATAAAAATAATTGGAGTGCAGATTCGGGTTTATTGGCCCAAATAACTAAAGGGAAGAAAAAATGACGACGAAATGTCGGATATGGCGAACTCTCAGGCTATGCACTGATGCCACTGACAGTGCTGTGTGGCCTCTGGTAGGAGAAATAAACTATAGAAGAAGAATGTGGCTGTTGGCGCCGCTGGGGTTAATAATGGTGGTGATTCTGTGATAGAATTGAAAAGTGTCAGTGGTTCACTGATGAAAGTGCTAGCTCGGAAGGTTTTCTACTTTGTCAGTCGAGTATGAGGTTCTCTTGATGAGGCTTATAGTTGATAGTGAGCGTGTGAGGAAAAGGTTGGAGACCAGCAGTACACCAGCAAGATTTATTACGACTTCTGCTTCTAGTGTTGCTGTCTTTAGGGGGCAATATCCTGTTCCAGCGGTGGCTCCTGCAGTTGTCCCGGTGGTTGCTCCCGAGCTGGCTGATACGTGGTTGGTGGTGGTTTAGGTGGTTAAGGAGAAGGGTGGTACTACTACATCTCAGGAGGTGTGGTAGTACCTCCTTGGATGACACGCCCTATTATGTCATGTCATATTCTGTCATGTCATTTCATCTCATGTCGTGTCGTTATATAAATTAACATACAGTTTTTCTTAGGAACTTCGTTCTTGTCCGGTATCTAATGACACCGTGCATTCATTTTCTTTTCTCTACTGTATTATTAGTTATGAGTTCAATATTTGTATTGAACTGTTTGTTGTTAGATCATTAATTTTTAAATACCTGCATAATCCATAATACTGTCGTACTACAAAACCATTGACATTTACAACATGACAAATATTTGTAATTCTTCTTTGCTGGTATTTACGAGTATTTTTTTAAAAAGGTATTTTTTCTATTCTAGAACTGTTGCCATGAATATTTATTTGATTTTATGTCTATCTCGTACTTTTTGCAATTGTTGAAATATTTTTATATAGTAACTTGCCTTCCGGGTGCATTGCAAGAGCCAGAACGATAGAGTGTAAGAGAGAGGTTGAAGAAGACGATGGGGTATAAAGTTATTGAACTCCTACGCATTTTATATTGAGTCTATAAATTTGTTAGTTTTCCTTATTGTTTTATTTGTTGGATTTTCTTATACTCATGTACCAGAAGCTCGTCATAGTATATTGCAACATGTTTTGAAGGGTTGTCAGTTTATTGTTGTTACATGTTGTCAATAGCTTTTTTATTCGATTGTTTGCGTGAGTGAGTGGATGATTTCGAAAAGTGTTTAATGGCGCACAGTGATTCCAATTGGAAAAAATGGTTAATAAATCTGTATCTTTGAAAATTGTGATTTGATTACAAAACGATGCATGCTAAAATCATAGAAGGAAACCTAAGCTTTAAGAATATTATATTATTGACCACCCTGTGGGAAGACACGGTGAACTACAGGGTGTCACAGTTGACTACTGACGGGCATGAAAACTCTTGTTGGCCTCATAACTTTTACAAATCTTATTCGACTTTAATGAATTTCAACTTGTTGTAAAGCTTATAAGGAGGTATAGAGAATACAGCTTGTTTCATTAAGATATCTTTAACATTTTCAAAGATATTTGCCTTTAAATTATGAAATTTTGGTTTTTTTCCTCAACTTTATTCTCTATTTCGTGAATACTTCCGGTAATAGCATTGCGAAAATTAAAAAGAAATATATATTTTATGGTTTTAAATTTTCAGAAGCATTTTATTTAACTTAATGAAAATCTAATTTTTTTTTTGCAAATCCATCAGCTATTGTACTCAAAATCATAAAATATTTTTTTTTTGGAAATTTTTGCAATGCTATTACCGGAGATATTTACGAAATAGAGAATAAAGTCGAGGCCAAACTAAAATTTCAAAATTAAAAGCCAAATATCATTGAAAATATTAAAGATATCTTAATGAAACAAACTGTGTTTTCTTTATCCATTTATAAACTTTACAACAAATTTAAATTCATTAAAATCGGATAATATTTCTAAAAGTTAAGAGGATAACAAGGTTTTTGATGCTCGAGGTATGCAACTTTGACACCCTATAGCTCATCGTGTCTTTCAGCAGGATGGTCAAAAAGTTCATATTCCTAAAGATTTAACATACATCGTTTTCTATTCGGATTACCAATTTTTTTGACAATTGGTAACACTGTGTGGCGGTTTGAATTAAACAATAAACAAATTAATATTGATCAAAGGTTGCAATGGTGACGCCAGCACTTAAAACATTATTATTTATTAATTCTTTACTACCCTGTTTGTGTAACAGTCGCATTAATTTAAATTTTGAATTTTTAGTCTAATGACATCAAATTGATTGTGAGCTTTTCTTAAAGAAATTGTAAAATTTACAGACTTGTATTGAGTTCTTTATTTCTTGTTATACTTTTTTATTTTTTATTTTTTTGCTTTATGTTCATTTTTAAGGCGGCTGTTGCCGGAGATAATTTTTATTTGCAAATGTTTTTTTTAAGAATGATTTATTCAATTTATCTTTTTAATGCATTTTAACATTTCTTAGAACATGGAAATGTGTTATTCTCTTTTATAACTGCGAAACAAAAAAGCAGACGGACGGACGTCCTTTCAAGAGATTAAAGCAGTGATGTTGACGACAATCAGACTAAACAGACTAACTGACTGTCTAAGCAAACATCTTAAGGGCATTGTACCAGAAACAATATGTTGTTTAGTCATGTTATTTTGTTTAATACTCACTCTTCCCTGAAGGAATCGCTGGTGTTCTTATGTGACCGTATGGATGCTTGATGTTAAACATTAAATGTTGTTAATAAAGATATTTGCACGTAGAGCGTGCTATAAGGGACTAAAAACTATAAAGGAGTGTGTAGTCGTCTATGCCGAAACTTGTATAGTATAGCCCTCAGTAAGGCTTTCAAGGTTTTAATGAAATGGCAAATATTTTTGTAGGATAGTTCAGCTCGCTATATTGCCACCGAAGGGAAGTGTTTTGCCACATTTCAATAAAGTCTCAAAAAGGCCCATCCAGCGAAACGTTAGGGGATTAAAATGTTCCACAGAAATACTCCTCGTGATAGTTTTCATAAAAGTACTTAACATATCTGAAACTTAACTTCCCCAAAAATTACTGCCAGATGTAACCTTTCAAAGCGCCGATACACATACTTATATATTTTTTGGTGCCCTCTACCAGAATCAGTCGTTAAAACCTTGTTATTCTAAAAAACTTGACTTTGTTATACAGTGTAAATAGCCGCAGTCTTTGCAAAAGCTAGCTAACTTCACTTTATTATGAATTTACCATTATTCATTTTAGGTATACGTAGCTTCATGATCCAGTAATAAAAATAGTGATTTTTTTTTTGCATTTTTGATTTTTTTTTTTTTATGAATTTAAAAAATTTTTTTTTCGGTTATATGTATTTATTTATTGTATCTTCAATAAAATTGAACTAACAACAAGTAATCAAATCTTAACTCTAAAATTTAAATTTTTAAGTCCAGCCAGCGCCAGACAAAAATATTTGTTTCAGCGATTGGTTGTTTGGTTGTTTACGTCTCTCGTGTTCGGCTGAGAGCAAGAGTGTCCCTCCTTCTCAGCCGAGTGTGGCCTCTAAAGTTAATGATGTTTCGGGCTAGGGGATTTGGTTGCAACTCAGGTCTTTTTATGTAGCTTGTCACGTGTTTAGAAAACACTGTCTTAACCGGCGGCACATCTAGGTCTTTATGAATTCGCTTGTTTCTGACATACCATGGGGCTGCTGTAATTGTACGGAGTATTTTATTTTGTTGTCTTTGAATTTTTTCTACATTTGATGCCGAGGCAGTGCCCCATAACTGGATTCCGTCGGACCATATTGGTTTTAGAATGGAGTTGTATAGCAGAAGTTTACAATCTAGACTTAGAGTAGAGTTCCTTTCAATGAGCCAATTCATTTGAGCTGCTTTTAGTTTCATTTGGGTCACCTTTGCATTTATGTGTGACTTCCATGTTAGACGACGATCAAGATGAACACCGAGATATTTTACTTCAGTGTGTTGAGGTATAGTTTGGTTATTTATTTGTATAGGTGGACAGGTTTCTTTGCACAATGTAAAAGTAATGTGTAGACATTTTTGTTCGTTCATTTTTAACCGCCATTGTTTTAGCCATTGTTCCAACTGGGGTATATAATCTAGCAAATTGCGGGTGGCTTCTTGATGGCTTTTGTGAACACTTAGCTTTTGTGAAAGTTTAAGGCTGTTTTCGGGTAGGTTTTGCTTTAGTTTATGTATTAAACCTGCGTGCCATACTTTATCAAATGCCTGAGAAATATCGATGAAGAGCGCAGAACAATATTTCTTTTCTTCGAAGGTTTTTCTAACCACGTTCACGAGTCTATGTGTTTGTTCAATCGTAGTATGTTGTCTCCTAAAACCGAATTGGTGGTTTGGAATGCATCCAGTACGATTCAGTATGGGTGTTAGCTTACTCATAAGTAGCTTTTCAAATAGTTTTGACATGTTAGACAACAGGTTTATAGGCCTATAGGACTCCACCTTCGTATGATCTTTGCCTGGTTTAGGTATCATGGTAATCAGCGAAACCTTCCATTCTGCGGGATAGCATTTGAGGCGCAAAATTCTGTTAAAAATAAATGGAATTATCCGTTTTGCAGTATAGGGTAGCTCTAAGAGCATTTTATTGCTTATTTTATCAGCGCCTGGAGCTTTTTTCGAGTTTAAGCCCGCAATATAGTGTTCAATCTCACGAATGTTGAACGTCAAAGTAACATCTGGTATAGCGAGAACTGGTGGGAGCTCAACTTTAGTATCAGACGTATTTGGAGTAAATACTTTCAGCAAGTGGTTTACAAACAGAGTACCTTTTTCAGCGTCAGTTCTTGCCCAGTCTCCATTCGAAGCTCGCAATGGAGGCTTATATATCACTGGTATTTTGAGGCCTCGGGCTGCTCTTCATAGCGAATAGTCGGTTTGAGGTGTTGCGTCGAGCCCATTCAGAAAGTTTTGCAGAGAAGCGGTTTTTTTGATATTCTAGTAGAGTTTTCAGCTGTTTAGTACATTCCTTCAGCCTAGATTTTAGCTGAGGGGATCTGTAGCGTTGCCATTCTCTACGAACTCCGAACTCTTCTTTTTTCGGATAAAAGCCGTTCTACATCTGCTGAAAAAATGTTATTATATCTCACCTGAAGATTTGTAGTAGTAGCATTTAGAGCAGCTTGCTTAAGGTTTGCCTCAGACATTCTAATAGAGTCATCTATGTCAGCAGGCGTTTTTAATGGAATATTTTCTGGGCAATGAGGACACAAATATTTTTTGTATTTCAACCAATTTATACGTGTGGTTGTCATCGTTAAATCACAAGTGGGTGAATATGTTGTATGTGAATATATAGTGACAATAGTTGGTGAGTGATCTGAAGAAAAATCTAAAGATGCTTCAACTTGGATCATTTCGCTGGGCACGCCCTTTAGTACTCCAAAATCAATAACATCAGGTATTTTTCGGCGATCTGTTGGCCAGTAAGTTGGCTGCCCACTTGATATAACATTTAACCGCATTTTTTAAATTGTGTCAAACAAAACGCGACCCTTTGGCGTGATGAGGCGAGATCCCCAGAACGTGTGCTTAGCATTGTAATCACCAGCGGCCAAAAAGCGTGGTAATAGAATACCTGGGAGAAGAGTAAATTGATGAAATCACCAGGTTTTGATGAAAAGCTTCAATGCAGATGTTAGTTGCTTGAAGATGGTCTTCACAATGATCACTCTTTAAGTAGTGTTTTAATCGCGATTTTATTAGTATACCCGAGCCACCACAAGCTCTACCTTGGGGGTCCTTTGTATCATAGAGAGTATATCCGTTGATTTTAAAAAAACTTCTAGCAGTCAAGTGCGTCTCAGAGATAAGCATTGATAAGCAGAGATAAGTATTTTAAAATACAAGCAATTTTTAATTTTACAAAAAAAAAATTTTTTTAACCGACTTCAAAAAAAGGAGAAAGGTTATTATTAACTCGTCATGTATTTTTTTTAAAGGATGTTTTCTCAAAACTTTAATTTTTTTCTTTACTTAAAACGATGCACTACCAGATTGAAAAGTGATCGTGGGCACGCCCATACGAAGTAAATACATCTACTTCTACTCAACCGATTTCTATGAAACTTTGCATACACATTAAGCTTATGTTTGAATACTACATCATGATTAAAAAAATGTGGGCAGTGCCACGCCTATGCAAAATAAATATTCTTTATCAACAACTTTTACTAAAAAGATTCGTATGAAACTTTGAATGAACATTTAGTTATTGCTGCAATACAACATAATGGTTAGAAATGTGGGCAGTGCCACGCCCATGATATGCAAATATTCATTTAAACTACTTGTACTTAACCGATTCTTATGAAACTAAAATATCTTAAAAACGGCTAACATTAAAATAATTTAAACTAACTTTCAACAAAATCGGACCAAAAATCAGAAAAATGGGAATGAAGACTTATAAACCGATGGCAACGCTGGGAAAGTGCAGTTAATATCAGCTTGAAAGTGATTTAATTCTCGTATTCAATTTTCACGGAAAAGTTTTATATATAAGAATTAAAATCACATTCAACAGAGCCACCTGACAAGTGGTGATAAGCAAAATACACATGAGCACTGACGATGGAAGTGTAGCGGCTTCCGAAAGTGGCGCTACTCTGTTCTGCTGTGTACGTTGAAAAATTAAGTTGATGTTAATTTTTCCCTTGTTCCTCGGAATATTAATCATGTCCAATTCTATCTGAATATAGCGTTACGAACCTTAGCCTAATAATCAATTTGGATTCACAATCGGACGAGTCTTTCTCAAGTTATAATAAAATCTGTGTATCAGCCTCTTTATGAATTAATTGTCTGCAAAAATCAGGTAATCTCAATACTTCTCCATCGATTTTCATTAATAAAAATTTAAAGTTTTTGGCATTTTCGATTTTTTATAAATTTTTTTAAAAATAAAAAATTTCCCATTTTGCCACAAAAAATATATTTTTGTAATTCTGTAGTCTGAATAATTCCGAAACCATTGAGTATATGAAAAGTATTAGTTAAACGGCTTAAAGGTAATTTTATTTCAAGTTTTTAGTGATTTTGTAATAAAGTTTAACATGGTCTTTTCAAGTTATGATGGAATCAGTCGAGTAGCCAGTTGAAAAATCCCAAACTTAAAAAAAAATAATAACAAAAAATTTCCATAAAATATTGAATTTTGACTGTTTTTGTAGTTAGGAGACCACAGCACGTCAAAAAATATAGTGGCCATCAAAAGTCTCGACAAAAGTTTCATTTTGTGCAATGTGCAGAAGCGGAGTAAGCTTAGCTCCCCCCTACAATGAATGCCAGACGTGAAGTTTCAAAGCGCTGATACAAATATAATTATGTTGGTGCCCTCTATCAGTTTCAGTCATTAGAACTCTGTTTTATGTTACCTCCGAGGTACAGATATAATAGTCGTCATATAATCGTCATATAAAATGCAAAAAGGCCTATCTACATTTTAAAAACTTTTCAGGAGAGATAAAAGACTTAATAAAAATCAATTGGAATTTTTTCATTGCGTACTGTACCCTTTCATTTGATATCCATATTGAGGTCTTTGTAAACTAATTAATAATTCGCCATTTTGTGGTGGCGGCCATCCATCTTTGATTTACAATAATACTGAATGCACATAATCGTAATGTAATTATATCAATCGGTTAATAGGAAGAGATTAAATTTATAATTACTAGATTTGACCCAAACAACGTAAACCTAATATTACTTTTTATAGGCGTGGCATAGCCCACTTTTCTAATCACAAAATTTTATTGCTTTTCAGATCAATCGGTTTCAGATCAATCGGTTAACAGGAAGGGGATAAAACGTAATATTACTTTCTATGGGCGTGGCGCAGCCTACTATTATAAACACAAAATTGTATTGTCATCAAAATTAAGGGCATGTACAAAATTTCAGATCATTAGGTGAACACGAAGGGGTTAGAACTAAATATTACTTTTTATGGGAGTGGCACAGCCCACTTTTAAATGACAAAATTGTATTGCCATCAAAAGTAAAGGCACCTACCACATTTCAGATAAATCGGTGAACAGGAAGGGTGTAAAGCTAAATACTACTTAAATGGGAGTGGCACAGCACAGCACACTTTTATAATCACAAAATTGTATTGGCATCAAAAGTAAAGGCACCTACCAAATTTCAGATAAATCGGTGAACAAGAAGGATGTAAATTTGCAATAGTGAAAAATCAAAATATATCGTTGCCGACTTATTTAAATAAATTCAGTAAAGTGCGACTGTGGCTTGCACACGAAGGGTTCCATATGGATACACATATATCCCTTTTCGTTTTTGCCTTTTTTTTCATTTTGACATTTTTTTTTCGTTGTGCTTTTTTGGTAATTTTTTTTACCTTTTTTTTCTTGTTTGACGATTTTTTTTTTGGTTTTGGCGCTTTTTTAGTTCTTTGCAAATTTTTTTTTTTTTTGTCTTCCGATTTTTTTCAGTTTGGTTTTGACGTTTTTTTTAACGTTTTTTCGCTTTTTGACGATATTTTTAGTTTTAGCGATTTATTTAAGCTTTAGCACTATTCAAGTTTTGGCGCCTTTTTGGGGATTTTATTCGGTTTTGGTGGTTTTTTTAGCTTCGTTTAGGCGATTTTTTCGGTTTTTGGCGATTTATTTTAGTTTGGCGCTTTTTTTTTTGTTTTGGTGATTGTTCCGTTTTGGTGATTTTTCTCCATTTTTGGTGATTTTTTTCGTTTTTTTATGATATTTTTAGGATTAGCAATTTTTTAGGTTTTAGTGTTTTTTTTTCGTTTTGACGACTTTTTTCGGTTTTTGGCGTTTTTTATTTTTTTATTTATTTCATTTTAGTGTTTTTTTCATTAAGCGCTTTTTTCACGAAATAAGCGCAACCACTACTTCTGCTCAGGGCTAGCGTGATTTAACTTGATCTTTATAGTGTAAAATAAGACTAATTATACTGCAAAAAGCTATTTTCATATAACTTTTAATAAATGCGCAGTCATATTTAAAAAAATATTGGAATTAAAGGAAATAAAATTTTGGTTTGTCTGTTAGTCGCGTTTTTTTCGTCAAATATTTGTCAAGTATGACCGTAGCTTAAGAATGTATTTTTTTTTTAAATTACATACATTCTTTGATTACTCGCTGAAAGAAAATATTTTATTTAATATTTTCTATCGTACTTTTTCCATTACAAAAGGTCACAATTATTGGTTGATGAATATTTTTATTTGTTCGTAAAATTTGCAATTTCATGTTATTGCTTCACGAAAAGAGAGTAAAACTTTTGTTCCGTTTTTTTCTTCTTATTTTGCCATCAGAAAACATTAATTCAAGTGGAAATGATTGTGAAGCAAAACGCAACCATTTAGCCAGTCAGCCAACCAAAGCTTTTGATAGCAAACATTTTATTCATTAAAAGCCGCAAGCCAGAAAGAAGAATCATGCAGTTAGATTCCGTCATTTTACTTTTTGTATGATTCATTGTTTTATAGAGTTCAGCAGAGTGTACACATGTATGCATGGCTTTTGTGTGATATGAACAGTGATTCCTAAAGGAAGTAACAAGGAGGAAAGAGAACTATATTCGGCCAGATCTTGTTTGGTATAGCTTTCAGCCAATTATTAATTGATTTATTTTTTGCGCAATTCATTGAAAGAATTTGTTCAAAAATTCTATTAATTTCGACATTAATCCAATGAAAAACTTTATTAAAACTCAACTTACGTTAAGCTTTGTTGTATTAATGAAACAAGTTTTGTTAAAATTATTTAAATATATGATATAATTTCATTGAACCAGTGTAACAGTTTCGTTAAACTAATAAAAATATTTTATTATTTTGATGTTATTATCTCCTTATGATATTAGTTCATTATTTTAATGAAATTATTTCATTAATTCAATGGAACTATTTCATTATTTTAATGAAATTATTTCATTAATTCAATGGAACTATTTCATTATTTTAATGAAATTATTTCATTATTTGAATTAATTTATTTCATTATTTTAATGAAATTAATTTATTATTTTAATGAAATCATTTCATTATTTTAATGAAATTATTTCATTATTTTAAGGAAATTATTTTAATTAAACGAAATTATTTCAGTGGACTTCTGTTTTTTTTTTCTAGTTACAAGGTTTTGCAATTCAGCTTACAATATTTTGTTTAAATGAAAGTTATTAAACCAGGCTTCAGTTTTTTAACTCAAATTATTTTCATCAGGAATATAATAAAAGAAATTCAGAATGAATAGCATTAAAATAAATGATGTCAACCAGGTTTGCTAACTTAGAAGCATAATATACGAGTACAAAACCGACTGATCGAACCGACGAAGGCATTGACAATCGGTTACAAAAGGCTCGACAAACTTTCGGTCGATTAAGACCCATCTGGGGCTCACCTTCTCTTCGGAGAATTTTGAGAAGCTTCTGGCCAACAGCATAACAGGCTATGGGAGCATTCCAATTAGCAGCGTAAATAGCGGTAGATTGGCTATACCGTTAGAAGGACATATGTATAACAACATCAGAAGAAATGCCATAGAGTGGAATCCACAGGACAACCGAAGAAGAGTACGTCCAGCTTCCACGGGAAAGGAACCACTAAAACGGAAAATATATCACCAAAAACGGGAAAAAATGTCCAGAGCGGATAAAAATCGTCAAAACGAAAAGTCTCTGAAGGGAAAAAATCGCCAGAACAGAAAAAAAGATAATCCGCTAAAAGTCGCCTAACAGAAAAAAACCACCAGAACGGAAAAACTGCAAAAAAATCGCAAAAACTCAAAAAAATCGTCAAACTGGAAAAAGTCGCCAAAACAGAAAAAGCTGCAAGAAAATTGCTGGAACGAAATACAATTTTCCAGCACGAAAATAAACACTTAAAAGGAAAAAGATCGCCAAAAAGGAAAAAATCGCCAAAATGGAAAAAGGCTAAAACGAAAATAAATCAAGCAAAACTAAATAAATCGTTAAAACCGAAATAACCGCCAAAAAAGGAGAAAATCGCTTGAAAGGAAAGCGAAAAAACTGAAAAAAATCAACGTATAGCCGAAATCTCAATTATAGTGTTATTCGTTATGCTTGAAAATTGTGTTACATCGTTAACTTATTTTATATCATTTTATTATTCCATTTATTTTATTGTTAAAATGCGCTTGAAATATTTCTTACTAACATTTGCTGTTTTAAGTTTTTCTTTTTATTTCCGCCATTCTTGCCATAAACTGAATTTTAACTTTAATATCGCGTGAAAAGTATATGTTTAACATAAAACTACTGCTAAAATTGCATTTAGAAATTAAAATGCATGGGGTTCATTAATGTTGCGTAACGCATTTGAATGCAATCAATAATTGTTTTGACATTAAGCGGCCATCATTGGAGTTGTAAGGAAAAGTTGGAAAAAAATAGTAAATGCACACAGAAAAAAAAGGAATGTAAAATCAACGTGACGCAATTTTGATTGGAAATCACATTCAATTTACAAGAAATTATTTTTCGTTTAAGTGTGTTAGTGTTTATTTTCTTTGTTCATTGCTAAATTCACGGTTCTCCTTACCCAGCAGCTAAATTTACAACTAGATACGCTTTGGGACAGTCATAGGGCCTATTCACATATTATGTAACGCTATTTTCGGAGGTTTTGTATAGTATAGTTCTAACTACATACTAGTTACTTTGTCTGCAGGGTAGTTCTGCGACTTGTTGTTGTTTATTCTTACATGGGTCGGCTATGTAGACGACAAAAAACGAATTAACAGCAAAATTTACTGCTGCTGGCTTAAAATTACCATTGTTTCATATTAATTTTAAACAAAAAATTATTAATCTAATCTTGAATCTCTTTGATTTAAAATGTTTCACTGTTAAAACAACTTTGTTATAAACGTTACACTCAATTTTAAATCAACATGACTAAAACTTTAATTTCAAATAATTTTTATGTTAAATAACCATTTAAATCATGTTGAATTAAAATGAAATTGATTTTACATATGATGGTATTTATTTAGTGTATAGCTAAAATAAAATTTGAAGCTGTTGTGGCTGCAGTGGTTAGCGCGTGGACTATCAAGCAGGTGGCACGAGTTCAAATCTTGGCTGGGGCAGCCAACTACAACACGAAGTTTTCTGATGGTAATGCACATCACGTAAGTAAAATAATTAATAGAATTGCTACATTAAAGTTATGTTGTTTCAGCTTAATATAAATTTAATTCAACATAATTCTTCGTGTTGTTTCAATATCAAATTCACGTTGTTTCAACTTGAAATAATTTTGATTCAACATGATTCTTTGTATTGTTTCAATATCAAATTCACGTTGTTTCAACTCGAAATAAGTTTGATTCAACATGATTTTTCGTATTATTTCTGTATCAATTTCATTTTGGTTTAACTGTACTAGAATATTAAATCAATATGAAATACAGTAAATTTAAAAGGATAAATGATCTTTCAAGATTATTGTAAATCATGTTGAATTAACATGAAACAGCTATGAAGCAAAATCAGTACCGAAAAATGTTAAATTAACCTGGTTGTCGACGATTTTACATTGAAATTTTTCTGTGTGTGTTGTATAAATTGGTTTTAGGGGATTTTTTAAATGTGTTTACACAGAGAAAATTTTGAAGATGAATAGCAAGAAATGATATCACAAATCTTTCAAACTTAAAAATATGAATTATTTCATACAGAGTATGATTTTATTTTCTAATAATAAATGAAGTCATGCTTGCGACTTATGCTGTTGTTCGTTAAAACTACTCCATTAGCACTTACTACATTTGAGAACAACTAAGCTTTCAAATTTATTGTTTATATTTGTTGGCTAGAATGTTATTTTATTATGACAATGATTTAAGTTTCAACAGCCAGTAGAAAAGAAAAATGGACACTCTTTTACGAAGCGGGGGAAAAGAAAGTGTGTTCGCATGAAAACAATTTATATAATTACACTATTATTAAACCAATTTACATTATTACAGACATAAAACCACATAACCATTAGCCAATTCACAACCTGTTGTATGTGTTGTAGATCGTATAAATGTTGTTGGCAATTTTCAAATAAACATTTCCTTAGAAACATGTTTATTGGGAAATTACCATCAACATTTTTACGATCAACAACACTTACAACAGTTTGTGAATTGAGCAATTATAAAGATAGCTACTATATTTGTTTGATATTAAATACCTCGGCGTCTAAAATGAAAATCTCAAATAGAAGCAAAGCATTGATTACACAGTTCACAAATTTTCAACTTTTTGCCATAATCTCAAAAAAGAGATATTTTCTAAGCCAATTTGGTGTCGCTGAATACGAATATGTTGTATGTACGATGTTAACAATTTGTACTCCTAATATGTACGTTAGAAACGAAATTTTCATTAAGATATGCCCAGAAAAACATTTCATTTTCAGTAAAGAAATTCAGTGAAGTCTAGAAGCGGACCTACAAACTAATTTGTAAATAGAGACAAAAATTTCTCAACAGTTTCATTGAAAAAAAAAACGCTTTTGTTTAGTAAACTAATTGTCCAAATCTATAAAAACATTTTTCTAAAAATATTTACAAATTCTAAACAAAATAATTTACTGAATCAAACAAAACTATTTACTGGATTTTCTGCAATATATCAAACAAACTTTTTGTCTGCGCTAGTAAAAATTTATTTTTTAAAGTATTTTAAGTTTTAAATAATAACATCATCACCCATTTATGCAGCCGTGGATCCAACTTAAGCTTTTGGAGGGGGGAAGCTATAACTGAAACATATTATTCAAAAAAAAAAAATTTTAGAAACTCATAGAAATTAGGTATATTTTACTCATTTTTGGGGGAGGGGAACACAACTTTGCACAATTATATTGCAAGTGGGTGTGTCGCTTAATGCACAAGACTACGGACAATAACAACTAAAAAAAATTATAGTGTCTAATATTTTTAAAAAATTTGATGCGTGAAATAAGAGAAGCAAATGCAAATTTTTTTTTGAAAAAAAATCATACTTTCATAATGGAGAAAATCACCGGCATGCATTACGGACACGCCATTGTATATGAAGACAGTATAAACAGTATTTTCGTACTTCGTTTTTAACACATAATGGACAGTATTACACAAAAAAAAACGTATGTAAATTTATTTATAATATATTAAGTCATGCTTAAGCAGTTTTCATTTCCAAATTTATGCGTTTATTTTATGAAATATTTTACTATACTTTCAACGGAGATGAAAATAGAATTTGCAATGAGGTAACGAGAGTCAGTCATTAGAAACTTGTCAATTTGAAATGAATTTGATTTTGCTGTACAGTGTTATTTGAATAATAGTTACCTCACATGATAATTAAACGACAAGCAATAACAAGTGGTAAATATTTTTTTTGTAATTAGTATGACATTTGTAAACTGGTCATTAAAACATTTAATACAAATGTTTACAAATAATGTACAAAATAATTAATAAATTGGTTACACACAGAAGTTGAAAAGGGCAAAATTGAAGCAGTAGAAACTAACAAATTTAATCAATGAACTTGAAGCTGAATAAAAAATTACTTTAGATTAGAACCAATAAAAAATATTTCTACTTATTTTGAATCTCCCATTCTAAGGCCTATAATTAAAACAAAGTTTCAATGTTTGGGACCTTAAATGTCTCAAGTGGTCACTTTCATAAGAGATTTAAGAATATAAACACGTTGACCATGAAAATAAGTTACACACGAAGAAGTAACAGTCAAATTCATTATGCCTTCCCCGGTTTCTTCGTGAGTACTTATCACGAGAAAAATGTTGTCATAAAAACAAAACTTAAATTGATAAAAAAAAATAATAATAATTGCTTTCTATTCCATTGACAAACTGTCAACTAAAGCAATCTTTAAAACATATCAAATAAAAATTCTACATCAAAATTTCTCTGGAAATTCTTTTAAATTCCAACAAATAATTGTCGTCTTCTTAAAATACTTTGGGGAGTGAAAACACAAGTACTTTGTAAAGTTGGTGTAGGCAGCATGAGGTTACACATATCGTATGGTTATTGATTTTCCTTTGACAGTAAATAAAATCAGTGTTGTCATTTCAGTTATTTTTAAACATTTATTTTATTAATCTGTTATAATTCAGAAGTATTTTTGATATATAAAGGCATAAGAATGTAAAATTGAAATTCCCACGAAACTTTGTGGCATTCCCAAAAAACATTGTGGGATTTTTGAAAAATTCCTGGGAATTTTTTTCCGGCTAGAAACTAGGCAAAACAACAAGAAGTAAAACTTAAAAAAGAATCAAATAGAAAATCCCAAATATTTTCGGGTATAGTAAAATATCGAAGCAACTATTTCCCTCGTAGAAACGGGGGAAACAAGAATTAAAACTCCAGAAAAGTTTAAAAAAATTATTAAAAATTTATCGCGAGTTGCAAGATGGGTCCATAGAATTTTTTCCCGCAAAGAGCATTTACACAAGAGGTAAAACTCTAAGAAAAATAAAAATTTTAAAATATCAAAAAAAATTAAAAATAATGAGCAGCAATCTAATAAAAATTAGACTTTAAGAAAATAAAATTGAAACTCTAGAAATTTTCCATGGATTTTTTTATTGCGTAAAAACCCAGTAAATCAACAGTAAAACTACAAATATGTAAAATTGAAATGCTTAAAAATTTTCTGGGACTTGTTAAAAAATCCTAAGAATTTTTTTCCATCTAGAAACTAATAAAAAACAACCAGCTGCAAAGAAAACTAAAAATCCCGAATATATCCCGAGATTTATAAGAAAATGCAAAAAAAGAACTATTTCCCGCCTAAATGCTGGGGAAACAATATGCAAAAGTAAACCGGAAAGTCGTGAATATTTCAACTAGATTAGAAAAAAAATATCGGTGAAATTTTGTTCGTGCTTAGAAATTCGTTTAAACAACAAAGAGCAAGTAGAGTAATTCCATTTATCCGGGTGTGACCATTTTACCCACATTTTTTGCTATAAATCAAGAATATAAAATTTTTTACTTAAAAAACGTTGCGGCTCGCAACAGATAGAACACGATTTCTGCTCAGAATGGTCGTCAGAAAGCTGCGACGGGTTTGACCTTACAAATCTTAGTTTTAAAGAATTATGACTTTCAGTATAAATTCTGTAAAATTTTTACTTTAAGGTACACAATAATTTTTGTATTAATATATATATATCTGTTCAAAATGTTTTTAATTGTATTATGTATTTACTGTTCGACAAAAAAATTGGTTTCTTATAAAAAAAACTATTTTTAAATGAGACGGGTGTGACCGACGGGTGTGACTGACGGGTGTGACCTAGTACGAAAATTTAAAAAAAATCGAAGAAATAAAACTTTTTATTGATTTAATTAATATAAATAATATAAAGATAAACTCATAAGAAAATAATAAAACATTAAATTATTTGCTATCCGTTCTATTACACTAGCTCAAAAATTTTCAACTTTTTGCTATCACCTCAAAAATGAAATGTTTTCTAAGGTAATTTTGGGCTGCTGAACACGAATATGCCATTAACTTATTTTTCTTATCAACCGTTTTCGAGATATTCGTGAAAAACATGTTTTTTTTGCAGTTTATAAAGCTATTTCCAAAAATTTTGAGTAATGTTTACTTGAATTGAGCAAATTTGGCATTGTTGCATAGATATGTTTTTCCTCTTTCAGTTCATATTTACACTGTGTTGATCGGATAAAAATTCACTAAATTACAAGCCTTTGTGTTTGAAAAATAAAATTTTTGCGTTTTTTCAATATTCACCATTTTTTGCTTTGACCCATATCTTAAATAAGATTTTGTTCCCATTTTGTTCTCATTTTTGAGATGCATTTTTTTTGTGAACTATTGTTATAGACAGCAGAAAACTCTTGCTGAATATTTTTCTAAATTCAACAAAAATCAAAAAAAGTATATTATTTTCTTTTGTTAATAATGCGAAAGGGAATAAAAGAAAATCCGAAAAAAATTAAACATACAAAGAGGGAGAGCAAAATGTTTCTTGCCCGATCATTTAAAAGTGCCTCAAATTGATTAAAAAATATTAAATAGTGTATTTTTTTATTTTTTCTTTAATTGTCATTCTCTAAAAAAACATCAATTGAGAGATTTTTATTAAAAATGAGAAAATTATTTTTTCCTTGCATAGGGCCGTTTTAAGTGGAATCACTCAGTAAACAAAACTCTAGCAAGTTAAAAAGAACAAAGTCTAGAAAAACTAATAAGTAAGAGTTTAAAAATTCCCTGAAACTTTGTTATGGCATAGAAAGTCAGCAAAACATTAAGGAGAAATCTAACAAAAAGCAAAATTTAAAAAAAATAAAATTGAAACTCCCAAAAATTTCCTGGGATTTGTAAATAATCCTGGGAAACTTTTCAACTTAGGAATTCAAGAAAAAAATTTTCATTAAAAACAGTTAAAAACATAGAAATGTAAAATTAAAATTCCCGAAAATCTCCCCGAAATTGTAAAAAATCCAGGAAAAATTACCGAAGTATTCCCAAAACTCGATAAAAAAAATCCAAGGAAACTATTCTGGAAAAGTAAAGCAAAAACTACAGAAATATTTTGCAGGATCTGCAAAAAAAAATCCTGAATTTTTTCCAGAAAAACAACAAGCACCAATTTAACAAAAATAACACTATTAAAATTTATCGACCCTGTTCTGTAAACCAAATCCGAGTAATTTTCTCGTTTTCCAAAAATAATTAATGCCCTAATTGATGTATTAAATCGTATATAATAAATTAATATCATATATGATATTTTAAGCTCTAAAATATATGAAACTGCAAAAAAATCTGAAAAAAGTTTGCTATTAGTGGATTTAATTTCTCTAAGCCGAACGTTTTCAAATCGACTCGATTTACAGAACAGGCAGGTATAATTTAGTTCCCCGTAAATCAAATCCAGCAGTAAAACTAAAAAACACAAGTTCCCGGGATTGAAAAAAGTTGTTCAGGGAAAACAACAATTAGCAATCTAATAACAAGTAAAACTATAAAATGATTTTTTACATTCCAAAAAATTTCAGGGAGTTAGTAAAAAAATCTAGGAAATTTTCCAGCATAGAAACTGGAGAAAACAACAACCAACAATCTACCAAAGAGTAAAATTCTATAAAAATAAAAGTAATAAAATTAAATAGGCTAAAAGCCTTCAAAGATTTGTAAAATAAATACCGGGAATAGTCGTGAATCAAATCCATTAATAAGTGTAATTAATAGCAATAAATTAAGTAAAGTGCGACTTTGGCTCGCACACGAAGGGTTCCATACGAATACACATATGTACATCCCTTTTTGTTTTTGCACCGTTTGTCATTTCGGCAGTTTTTTCGCTGTGCTTTCTTGTTTAATTTTAGTTTTTTATTTTTTTTAAGTATTTTTCGTTGTTTTTTTGGGTTTTTTTTTGTTTTGGCGCTTTTTGTGATTTTTTTTTAATTTTTTTCTTGGCGATTTTTTGGTTATGGCATTAATTTAACGTTTTCACTTTCTGACGATATTTTTAGTTTTAGCTATTTATTTTAGTTTTGGCGATTTTTTCAGTTTTGGCGCTTTTTTCGTTTTTTGGGATTTTTTCGGTTTTTTGTGGTTTTTTATTTTAGCGATTTTCTTTTGTTTTGAAACTTTTTTCGTTTTGGCGCTTTTTTTTGGTTCTTGCGTTTTTTTTTCGTTTTTGTGATTTTTTTCATTTTTGGCGATTTTTTCATTTTTTGATGATTTATTTAGTTTTAGCGATTTTTCGTTTTGAAGATTTATTCGATTTTTGACGTTTTTTTAGTTTTTTTGGCGATCTTTTCAATTTTGGTGATATATTGCGTTTTAGCGATTTTATTAATTTTGGCGCTTTTTTCCTTTAAGCGCTTTTTTCATTTTAGCGTTTTTTTTCGTTTTGAAATTTTTTTAATTTTGAATTTTTTTAGTTTTAGCGTGTTTTAAAATTTCAAGATTTTACATCTTACGGTTTCAAAGAGACAGCATATTGTCTCAATTACATAGTCAAAATTACAATAGCTAATAGAATACCCTTTAATTTGTATTGTTTTAAATATCGGTGTTAATTGGTGTGGTCTATTCTACAGACTACACCAATTACCACTTACTTTCAAAATTTAAAGTGTCTATATAGAAGTGTCTGTATTTACATTAGTATTTCAACATGTTGCGTTCTTCGCTTTATAACGCCCTTTAATTTTTAACTGTCATATATTTGTTGTTGTAGCGGCCGAAGTTTTACATATTATGTAAAAATTTCAGGTCCGTAGCTCTTACGGTTCCGAAAATTGAGCAGATTGTCTAAATTACATAGTAAAATTACATTGACTGATAGAACACCCTTTAATTTTTATTGTTTTAAATATCGGTGTTAATTGGTGTAGTTTATTCTACAGACTACACCAATTAACACGAACTTTGAACATTTAAAGTGTCTATATATAAGTGTCTGCATATTACATTAGTATTTCAACATTTTTCGCTGCTCGCCTTAGAACACCCTTTAATTTTTAGCTGTCATATATTTATTGTTGTATCGGTCAAAGTTTTACATATTCTGTGAAAATTTCAGGTCCGTAGCTCTTACGGCTCCCGAGAAAACAGCCTGTGACAGACAGACGGACAGACGGACGGACAGCGTAGCGAAAGCAATAGGGTTCCTTTACACTTTTGGTGTATCGGAACCCTAAAAAGCATCAAAATCACTTTGTTTTAATTTCTTCCAGACAAGTTTTAGTGAGAGTTATTTTCGAAAATACTCTTTCAACAAACAGATTTTCCTGAATTATAAACATTTTTAAGTTCAATTTTGTTTAAAAAAAAATAGCCATAAAAATCGCCAACAAATTTATTTATCGCCAGAAAAATCGCCATGTCGCCAAATTAAACATTTTGACGCCAAACAAGCTGAAAAATCGCCTCGTTTGGCGAGAAATCGCCATATCTGACAACCCTATTCCATAGCTGATGCATAAGTGTTAAATCTTGTATGTGGTAATGAATAAATGAAAATATTTACAGACATATTCATTCATTAGGATATCTGCCTGTCAGTCTGTCTGTATGTTGGTGTCGAAATTTGAAGAAAACTATGATTTCCCAAAACTGTTTGTAAAACACAATCTCAGCGGCTCAACACAAGCATTCAGACATTCAGATTGTTTTCAACATTTTCAAAGGTATACACACACACGCACACACAACTTTGCATGAATCCAGGCAGAAGAATTATTATTTTATTTATTATACAAAAGATGCAATTCAAAGCAATTCTTAATTAAAGTAATTTTTATAACAACATGAACTCGTATGAATAATAGAAACTTACAAAGAAGTTGAGTGATTTTGGTAACTATTTAATATATTAAAATATTCTTGTTAAGAATATGAAGAATTTTATGAAATATTTTATTGGTATCTTGATTTCAAGAGAAAAATTTTGAACTCTTCTTGAATGTTTGGTTATGAATTTGATTAGTTTTTAAATCAAATAGAGCAGGCAATTATTTTCTCATAAGCTTTAAGAAAAAGTTCCAGTCAGTTAAACTATAGCAAAGAAATATGTAAATTATAAAGAAGAGTATGAAAATTTACGAGCATGTCCCTCAATTGCTCTACAAAAATGTTTCTCGTGCTGTTTTACATAAAAGTGTTGAACACATTTTATACCTTAAATGTAAAGCCTGCAAGATATCCTATGCTGAGTCAGTATTACTAATTGCAAAAGGGAGGGGAGAATTTAACTCCCGCTAAAATGAAACTCAGATATAAGTTTTAAAAACTCCGATACACGTTATAAAAACAATAAAGAATATTTATCCAATTCCCAAGTCAGTTGTATCGCTATATTGGGTGTATGATTGTATTACTTCACAGTAGTGTACACTTGTTGCTGGTATTTTCCATATATAAATAAAATACTTTTTATATAATAAGTTTTGAAAAACTCGTATTTAGAGACTCTCCCAAAGAGAGAAAGTTCTTCTTTTGTCCATCAATACAAGATACAACCGATGCAATAAAATAGACTGTTCACAAGGAGTATTTAAATAAACGATACAATGAGGGCTTGTATGTAAGGTTGGCAATTAAGCTTTGCATAATATGATGCTTTCATATATACAGTATAATCGCGATAGTTCGTGCTACGATAAATCGAAATTCCCAATAATTCGTAAAACTCTGGCCGTTCCATGAGAAATCACGTTAAATCGTCAAAATTCCATACATTTTAGCGATGCTTTTTAGGGTTCCGTACAACAAAAATGTAAAGGAACTCTGTTGTTTGCACTACGCTGTCCGTCTGTCTGTTTGTCTGTCTGTCTGTCTGTCAAAGTTAGTGTTAATTGGTGTAGTCTGTACAATACACTGCACCAATTAACACTGATATTTAAAACAATAAAAATTAAAGGGTGTTCTATCAGTTAGTGTAATTTTGACTATCTAATTTAGACAATTTGCTGTATCTTGGAAACCGTAAGAGACAAGTTCTGGAAATTTTAAAAAACGCTAAAACTAAAAAATTCCGAAATTGAAAAAATGTGAAAACGAAAAATCGCCAAAATGAAAAAGCGCTTAAAGGAAAAAAGCACCAAAATTAAAAAAACCGCTAAAACGCAAAAAATTACCAAAACTAAAAAGATCGCCAAAAAACTAAAAAAAACGCCAGAAAGCGCGAATCGAAAAAAGCACTAAGACCTAAACAAAATCGCCAAAACTAAAAATATCGTTAAAACGTGAAAAAATGCGCTAAAAATTTAAAAAATCACCAAAAACGAAAAAGGGCCAAAATAAAAAAGAGCCAAAACTGAAAAATATCGCCAAAACGGAAAAAAGTGTCAAAACAAAAAAAACCATAAGAAACCGAAAAAAAATCCCCAAAACTGAAAAAAGAGCACAAAACTAACATAAATCGCTAAAACTAGAAATATCGTCAAAAAGCGAAAAAAAGTTTAAAAAAAAATTAAAACCAAAAAATCGGCAAAACTGAACAAATCGGCAAAAAAACAAAAAAATTGCAAACAACGAAAAATCGCTACAGAAAAACGAAAAAAATCACCAAAATGAAAAAAGCGCCAAAAGCAAAAAATCGCTACATCGCTACTTCATAAATAAAAAAAATATAAAATTAAACGAAAAAGTAAAACGAAAAAATTGCCAAAATAAAAAAAAGGGCAAAAACGAAAAAGGATATATAAAAGGATATATTCGTACGGAACCCTTCCTGTGCGAGCCAAAATCTCACTTTACTGAATTTATTTGAAGTAAATTTGCAATTTTCAAACAGTATAATCAAGTGTAGAGGACTATATTCACCTCGCTCGTTTCTCTGTAACTACAAATAATACCCTATAAGGGCATGTAATGTTCAAAGACTATTAATTTATTGCAAAAATGCCGAAACGTTCGTTTTAAAATCGCACGTGTGGCCTCAGCCTCAGTAGTTCATGTTCTCACTCTATTTGTAGTCTATTTTGGCTTTTAAATAGTCAAATAGACTATGCAAGCGGCTAGCCAAGCATAATTTTTTCATTGCACGCAGACTACACAAAAAAACTAGCTCGTAAAAAAACATATATTTTTTTATTTTAATTACCATTTTAACTTCACTCTACGGATATTTTGTTGTAAATAAAACAATTCTGTGCCCACAGGGAATAACGACTAAACTCAATTTCGGCAAGTGGTCAAAAGACCATTTCTAAATCGCAGTCCAAAATCAAGGAATTTAGATTAAGCTACTCTTTGTATGCTCGATGTTAGCAATTTTATACTATAATAATTTGTAATTTTATATGTAATGAAATAACAGTTAACTTAAGAGAAATAAATAAAAGTATAATGATAAAACGACTTTGTCCTAACTAGACTTTAGCTGTTATTCCTTGTGGCCACAGAATTTGACTATTGACAACACAAGAAGCTTGCCACAAATGCAGTATGGCAGTCAAAATATCTAAATTTTTAGATTTTTCTTCAAACAGCTTGCCAAGCCGCTTGTCAAACACGAAAACCTCGCCATAAATTATCAAACATTCTAGTACAAACGTATATTTTCGGTCTTGTTTGATAAGCCGATTGCGTGATCTATTTGGCCCTTTACTCTCATTCAATCCCTCGTTGTTTAATTTGTAACAACATTGTATTGTAACGTATTTATGTTGTTGTTTGCTGATGTTGTTGATGTTATCAAGAGTCTGGTTAATTCGTGTCAAGTATGTGTTTTTTTTTGTTCTGTTGCTTTTAAAACATTTGTTGTTGTTGACTTAAGTAGAACACTTTGTTTGCTAAAGGGGTGGAAGGATTGTTTGTTCTGCTAATTTAAAATGGATTCTAGCATGGCCCAGTAGCCTTGAAACTGACAATGTACTACTTTTTTCTAGCTCATGTAATGTTATTCCTGCTTACAAATATTGGAAAAAAATGGCAGGCGATAATTGCAATTGTTGCCTTTGACGGATGTTCTTTTGAAATAAATATCGAACGGAATGCCCTATATAATCCCCTCCTTGATTTTGTGCTCAAATTGCTAATAAAAATTATTATCAGAACTAAGGGGGAACTATTTATTGTATTTATTTGCTTTTGTAAGCAAAAATGAGTTATAATAAAAGTGTGGGTAAAAATTATTAATGCAAATGCTTCTTATTAAGTTATTTAAAATGTTAGATAAATTTAAATATGTATTTAAGGCTGTTATATATAAATAAGATTGAAAATGTCATGCCCAAAGTTTACAGTGACGAGTGATATAAATACCACATTATGATGGAAATAGAGTTGACAATTTGAACAAAGTAGAACTTGAATTTATAATTTCTCCTTAGGTTAAGCCATGGTAGAATAATATACAAGGTAGCCCTGGAACGTCAGCTGATTATTTTTATTTTTTTTTTTGCTATTTTCATCGTACGAACTGTCAAATGTTGTGTATATGTGAAATAACTACGTTGCACACACAATACCACACGTCACGTGTGTGTGTGACACGTATGTTTGATGCTTCTGTTATACTAACACACACATACTCTCTCTATTAATGTTTGACATTTTCTATCCCAAAATGTACATTTGTATTAGTTATGCGGCTACCTGTTATATTATTCTACCATGGGTTAAGCGACAGATACTTTAAAGTAAATTTAAAATGGCTGCTGATTTTAAGCATAAGATTCTTGTGGTGGCCAGATTACACTAAGCAAAAAAATTAAAAAACTATTATAACACTCGATTGTCGAAATTTACCAGTGGAAAAGGAACTTTTCAAGAAGTCAACAAGATCCTGTACTTAAGGTCCGGAAGTGGCTAAAAGCCGGATAATTTCTAGTGACTTTTGTATAGGCTTGGCATTGCAAGAAGTTCTGGCAACTTCGCCACAGGCTCAACGAGATAAGTTTCAGCTGATTCACACGGTGAATTACAAACCATGATTTTTTTTATTTATCTTTGAAAATATCTTCTAAAAAGATCTTGCATTTATACGATGATTTTTATCTACATGTTTTTTTATAAATTACTCTCAAAATTTGCTATATTTATTCATTGATAACAACAAAAACCCTAACACAATCACAGAAAGAGAGAAAATAAGAGAAAATTCAAATCGAGCTAAAGAAGTATATAAATAAATTAAGTGAAGTGCGACTTTGGCTCGCACACGAAGGGTTCCGTACGAATACACTTATGTATATCCCTTTTTGTTTTTGCCCCGTTTGTCATTTTGGCAGTTTTTTCGTTGTGCTTTCTTGTTTAATTTTAGTTTTTTATTTTTTTAAGTATTTTTCGTTGTTTTTTGGGTTTTTTTTTGTTTAGGCGCTTTTCGTGATTTTTTTTTTAATTTTTTTCTGGCGATTTTTCGGTTTTTGGAATTTTTTTTTGTTTTTTGCCGATTTCTTTAGTTTTGGCGATTTTTTTGGTTATGGCATTTATTTAACGTTTTCACTTACTGACGATATTTTTAGTTTTAGCGATTTATTTTAGTTGTGGCGATTTTTCAGTTTTGGCGCTTTTTTCGTTTTTGGGGATTTTTTCGGTTTTTTGTGGTTTTTTAGTTTTAGCGATTTTTTTTTTTTTTGTTTTGACACTTTTTTCGTTTTGGCGGTTTTTTTGGTTTTTGGCGTTTTTTTAGTTTTGGCGCGTTTTTTTTCGTTTTTGTGATTCTTTTCATTTTTTGGCGATTTTTTCATTTTTTGATGATTTATTTAGTTTTAGCGATTTTTCGTTTTGAAGACTTTTTAGATTTTTGACGTTTTTTTTAGTTTTTTTTTTATCTCTTCAATTTTGGTGATATATTGCGTTTTAGCGATTTTATTAATTTTGGCGCTTTTTTCCTTTAAGCGCTTTTTTCATTTTAGCGTTTTTTTCGTTTTGAAATTTTTTTAATTTTGAATTTTTTAGTTTTAGCGTGTTTTAAAATTTCAAGATTTTACATCTTACGGTTTCCAAGATACAGCATATTGTCTCAATTACATAGTCAAAATTACAATAGTTAATAGAATACCCTTTAATTTTTAACTGTCATATATTTGTTGCTGTAGCGGCCTAAGTTTTACATATTCTGTGAAAATTTCAGGTCCGTAGCTCTTACGGTTCCGAAGATAGAGCAGATTGTCTAAATTACTTAGTAAAATTACATTGACTGATAAAACACTCTTTAATTTTTATTGTTTTAAATATCGGTGTTAATTGGTGTAGTCTATTCTACAGACTACACCAATTAACACGAACTTTGAAAATTTAAAGTGTCTATATATAAGTGTCTGTATATTACATTAGTATTTCAACATGTTGCGTTGCTCGCTTTAGAACACCCTTTAATTTTTAGCTGTCATATATTTATTGTTGTGGCGGTCAAAGTTTTACATATTCTGTGAAAATTTCAGGTCCGTAGCTCTTACGGTTCCCAAGAAAACATTACATTAGTACTTCAACATTTTTCGTTGCTCACTTTAGAACACCCTTTAATTATTAACTGTCATATATTTGCTGTTGTAGCGGCAAAAGCTCTACATATCCTGTGAAAATTTCCGGTCCGTAGCTCTTACGGTTTCCGAGAAAACAGCATGTGACAGACAGACGGACAGACGGACGGACAGCGTAGCGAAAACAATAGGGTCCTTTACACTTTTGGTGTATCGGAACCCTAAAAAAAACACAAAAAACACAAATCGTGATGTTTTTTCTACCCCTCTTTCTTCTCGTCCACCAAAAAAATTGTCATGATTTCAATCACCGTGTAAACCGCCTGTTTGTCATTCCGTTTACTAACTTATTAGTAAACTGCATAAAAATTAAGGAAAAATTTAAAATATTTTAATTAAACAATTTTTATTTTTGAAAGAATATCTAAAGTATAATTGAAGAGACAAAGAAAAGTTTTGGCTGAACGGAAGGTTAAACTTACATGTTTCGAGACCACCCGGTCGGTCTTCTCATCAGAGTTCTTTGCCGGTTAAACCTCACGGCCACGGCAATAGAACTAAAAAGCTTAAAAAACAACTTTGTTAGTGGTATGATACAATGCCCATCAAAACATAAACAAATCAAATAATAATAATAAGAGCTTTGAGTGTTCGAATAAGCAGATAGGGGAAACTTCGTGCTAACCAAAAACAACGTTGAACTTAAATGAATGTAATAAATTACAAAAAACTCTTGTATTTTATTTCATGAAAAAATTTTGTTAAATAGTTGATGTTTCCTTATAAATAGCATCCAGCTTCATACGTGGTAAAATTGAACCAGAACGCTGATGAGACGGTGTAGCGGCCTGTCAAAATCAGTAGTACTGATACGTTCTACTAATCTGATTGAATATTCGAACATTGGTAAAATTGTACATATATTTTGTTGCTGTAAAATTTATTTAAAAGTTTTTGACAACAAAATAGACAAGAAATTTTACCAATCTAACGAGTATATACTTACCGGATATTGCGTGAACTCCACCATTAATTCAAATAATGAACTAAAAAACCGAAATAATAAATTTCAGACTAAAAAGCTTAAAGTTGAATGAGATAATGAAGGCTGAGGGGGAAAATGCCCCACGAGATGGCCTTCTTAGCCAAAAGTGATTAAATTTAAAGGATTTTACATTTACTGCCGTGGCCGTGAGGTCTAAGCGGTAAAGAACTCTGATGAGAAGACCGGGTGGTCTCGAAGCATATAAGTTCAAGCTTCCGTTCAGGCAATTATTTGTTACATGCTTTAGAAATTCTTTCTAAAAATAAAAATAGTTTAATTGAAAGAAAAAATTAAAAAACAAACTTAAGCCAAACTAATTAAATAGCTTTGGATAAAAACCACACAGTTCGACTAAAATTCATAACTTAAATGTTAAAAATTAGAAATTTCAATTATATAATCACTTTTATTTTCCACTGTCGTTTCTTAAATTTTGCTATATTTAAACAATTTCTTTTTTGGAAATACTAAAGAGACTTTATAATTAAACTGATACGCAAGAATGTAACCACAAAAACCAAATTATGTCTAACCAAACCAAATTTTATGTCTAAAATAAATGCGAAAAACCGAAATAAACACAAACATTATTTCTAATTAGACTCAGGAGACTGCAAGACAGACACGTCATATAAATATTTAATGAATAATTGGCTTTTAATTGTGTTGAATCTCTTTTTAATACGCAACTCTTTTAAGCTTTCACCTTGTATTATCCCATTTGGCCAGATTGCCTTGCACAACATTATCGCCGACAATTCTTGTACGAATTATCCTCTGTCGACTAGATTGTCTAGTCGATAATTTAAAGGAAATCTTCGTTCGCAGCAATCTGGCGACAGATTCTTGCATGTTGTCCTCTATTAAACACTTTTGACGACAAGATGTGTGACAATGTCTTACGTTTTGTCGTCAATCCAACTTTTTTGACGGCAATATTAGTGACAATATCTTAGATTTTATTTTCAGTAACACTGTGCAGGATAAGATGAGCGACAATGTCTTACATTTTGTCCTCAACCCAACTTTGTTGAGGACAATATTAGCGACAATGTCTTACATTTTTGCTTCAATAACATTGTGGAGGATATGATGAGTGACAATGTGTTAATTTTTGTCCTTAGTCCAACTTTCTTGGGGACAATATAAGCGACAATGTCTTCATTAAAATTGTTGAGGACAATATGAGCGATAATGTCTTGCATTATGTCCTCAATCCAACTTTTTTGAGGACAATATCAACGGCAATGTCTTATATTTTTTCCCTAATCGAACTTTGTCGAGCGACAGTATCTTTCATTTTGTATTCAGTAACATTGTGGAAGACAATATGAGCGACAATGTCTTACGTTTTGTCCTCAATCCAACATTGCTTAGAGCAATATAAGCGACAGTGTCTTACGTTTTGTGTTCAGTAACATTGTGGAGGACAAGATGACTGACAATGTCTTACATTTTGTCCTTAATCCGAATTTGGTAAGCACAAGAGGAGCAACAACGTCTTACGTTTAGTACTCAATCAAACCAATGAATGTGTTGGCCTCTTGTTGTCAATGTTTTAGATGGTGCTGTGGCAAGGTGGTAAGCGCGAAAGCTTCTAAAAAAATCTAGCCTCAGTTCGAGTCCCAGCTAAGTCAGTTAATAATTTGAATGAAACGAAAAGAAACAAATAAGCAAAAATTTAAATTTGTGTGCTAAAAATATTAAATGAAGCACGTTCTATGATTAAATATGCGACATTGTTGCTATCTAATCGCTGGCGACAAGATAAACGCCATTGTAGCCTATGTAATCATTGACGACATAATAGGCGACATTTTGGCATACATTTTTAATCATTGACGACAAACTAGGCGACATTTTCTTTTATTTAATAATTGGCGACAAGATAGGGGACATTGTCGCTTATGTAATCATTGACGAAAAGGCAAACGACATTGTCACTTAAGTAACTATTGCCGACAATACAGGCGACTTGTTCGAAAACGTCTTTCATGATTTATTCCCACTGTCCGACATTTGTCGTCGATGGCTTAAAGACGTGGCCAACTGGGATGTTGAATTTGAGCTTTATGTGTGTTCGCTTACTTACTTCGACATTATTTGTATTTAATTAAAAATAGCACAATGGGTCGAATTTAAAAATTGATTTCATACAAAAAGTATACACACGCACAAATTAAAATTTTACTGTTGTATGAAAATCGTGATTTTTGTCAATTGAGTTCACTCACTTAACATGTGTCATGCAACTGCTTCATTTTTTAAATAAATGTATATGTTGAAAACTAGAACCAATAAAAAAATCGACTGCAGAAAAGTTGATCCGAATTTTTCAACTTGTGTGATTTAAAGTGAAACAAAATATTTTAATATATTTTTGGAACTTCTGCTCCATTGTGATTGAAAATGAGTACTTTCGGTTTCATTCTTTTCCACTCTGTTTATTCTAGTAGATTCGCAATTACGTATGTGTGTATGTGTGCACTTGTAAAGTTTGTTATTTAGGCTACATTTTGTCCCACTTTTCTAAATTTGAACATAATGAAATGCTTAAGCCCTCATTCAGGTGCTGCTTCAATGTTTTTTTTTGCGTTCTCTTTCATTTCTTAATTAAAATAATAAACATTAACCAAACTTTTTACTAGACTCATAATGAGAATGTTTCTATAAAAATATATGTACTCATAAAAAAAAAGAATAAAATATGTGCGGGTTGAAAAACAGAATAGGAAAAGATTGCAATTTTCTAAAATTCCTTAATGCAAGTTTATATATCGAAATTTATACTAAAAGGTTCGAATTACACTATACAACACAAAGAAAAAAATGGCAATGTTCTAACGACTGATCCTGGTAGAGGGAAAGAAGGAAAACATATACATATTTCAGCATTTTCAAAGTTTACATCTGGGATTCATTTCAGAAAAAGTTCTAGTTAGCAGCCTCTTCAAAACTAATTTTTAGGGTTCCGTACACCAAAAGTGTAAAGGAACCCTATTGTTTTCGCTAAGCTGTCCGTCTGTCTGTGTGTCACAGGCTGTTTTCTCGGGAACCGTAAGAGCTACGGACCTGAAATTTTTACAGAATATGTAAAACTTTGGCCTATAGAGCATGACAGGTAAAAATTAAAGAGTGTTTTAAAGCGAGCAACGAAACATGTTGAATTACTAATGTAATATATAGAGACTTATATATAGACACTTTAAATTTCCAAAGTTAGTGTTAATTAGTGTAGTCTGTAGAATAGACTACACCAATTAACACTGATATTTAAAACAATAAAATTAAAGGGTGTTCTATCAGTTAATGTAATTTTGACTATGCAATTTAGACAATCTGCTGTATCTTGAAAACCGTAAGCGACAAGCTCATGAAATTTAAAAAAATCTCTAAAAATATAAAATGCCAACATTAAAAAAATATCAAAAGGAAAAAACACCAAAAATAAAAAATCGCTAAAACGCAAAAAATCACCAAAACTAAAAAGATCGCCAAAAAAACTCAACTAACCACAAAAAACCGAAAAAAATCGTCAAAACGAAAAAAAACACTAAAACCAAAAAAAAATATCACTAATACTAAAATTATCATCAAAATCGAAAAAAATCGTCAAAAATGGAAAAAAATTACCAAAACGAAAAAAGCGTAAAAAAACCCAAGACTAAAAAAACCGCCATAAACCGAAAAAATCCCAAAAACGAAACAAATATTTCAAAACCAAACAAAACGCTAAAACTAAAAAAAATCACCAAAAACCGAATTAATCCACAAAACCGAAAAAACCGACAAAACTGAAAAAAGCGTCGAAGCAAATAAATCGCTAAAACTAAAAACATCATTAAGAAGCGAAAAAACGTTTCAACAAAAAAAACGCCAAAACCAAAAAATCGCATAAACTTAAAAAATCTGCAAAAAAAACAAAAATTGCCAAAAAAAAACGAAGAAATCAGCCAAATGAAAAAAGCGCCAAAGCCAAAAGAATCGCGAAAACAAGGAAAAAAAGCTAAAAAAATAAAAAAAAATAAAATTAAACAAAAAAGCTAAACGCTATAATTGCCAATATGAAAAAAAGCAAAAACGAAAAGGGATATACATATGTGTATTCATGCGGAACCCTTCGTGTGCGAGCCAAAGTCACACGTTCCTTAATTTTTTTAATAAATCAAGTATTTTCACACTATTGTGAATAAAATCAAAATTTTCACATCGATTTTCATGAAATAAAGATGATCTTATTTTTAGTATTTTGTAGTTTTTCTGGTTGTATGGTCAGTTAATAAAATTAGTAAGTTTTGCCATTTTCGAAGCTCTATAAATTTAAAAAAAATAAAATTTTCCAATTTTGCTTAAAATAATATTTGTCACCATTGTGCACTGACTGAATAATTCTGAAACCATTAAGTTTGTAAAAAACATTATTAGAATGGCTTAAAGGTATGTAATTTTATTTCAAGTTTTTTTTTAAGAGTGGAATATTAATATATCTAATCAGATAAGCAGAACGGACTAGTACTACTAGTTTAGACAGCCGCTACGCTGTCATCATCAGCGCCCGTTTGTTCGCTTTTAGTGCTAATGAAATTGGACAAAGCCTTCCCTTTCGTCTTTTCAAAAATCCAAACTTTTTGGAGAAAAAAAATGTATACATAGAATTTAAATTTCGACTGTTTTTATAATACATATTAAAATTTATCGTCATCTAAAACGTAAAATACCCTAACTAACGACAAATTCGAAATCGACTTTTTTATTAATTTCGATGTATTTCACTATAAAAAAAAAATCTGAATTCACCGAACAAACACAGCGATTTTATTTTAAAAAATCAAAAAGGAAATTGATCTATTCAGTTACATTATTTGACTATGAATCATTTAATTTTAAACTTTTTTCTATTTTGTTATAGCAGCCATAATAATACACACCCTATGAGAGTTTTAAGTGCCTACCTATTTCGGTTCCCAAAATTACCTTTAGCATGTTTTTTGCTTACCCTGTAAAATAATGAAAATGTTAGTTAGGGCGTTTTGCATTTCAGGTAACGTTGGCATTTCGTGTTGTTAAAACTTTTTCAGCAAAACAAAAATCATTTAAAACCCACAATATAAAATAGAAAAATCAACTTTTTTTACAAATTATTCCTTCAAAATTCTGACTTTTTGCAAAGAAAACTTTTTGTGGCCATTAAAATGTGATTCAAAAAGAAGTACAGAAGCGACATTGTGAAAGAAAGCAAAAAAAAATGATGCTAAAGTAATAATTTTTTATATACTCGCTCATACATACATAATCTATAATAAAGAAATGGAAAGTTTAGTTTAGTATTCAGTGTTTAAGGTCAGATGAGGTATTAAATGTGAATAATAAACTTGGTTTTTTATATCATTGCTTTCTTGAGGGCATAAACTTTAAAGCAACAGGTAAATATTATATTAAAATAAAGAATGATGGAGAAACCCATTTATGCACATCATTTGATAAAAGTTTAAAAGGTTTTAAAAGGGGATCACGATGCGTATGGTTGTTATTATTAATAAGGTTAGAAAAATTAGTCATACGCGCTGGGGGCAAAAATTAATTATACGAAGGCGAATAACTTTTAATATTCATTAGATTAATAACTGATTTCAAAATAAGAAAATCTAGTTGCAATTAAATAGTTAGTTGGGTCATAATTAAGTAAATATATTTAACTTACAACAAATTCCTATAATAAACTCTTAAGCCGCAAATTGTACAAAAAAAAATCCGCCATAGCGTAATGTAGCGCTAACACTCATTTAAATTCTCTGAAAGCAGCTGTTTGAAAAAATTCTATTCATAAAATAAACTGAATTGATTTATAAAATATATGTCAAGTAATTCATAAAAATCTTCCAATTCAGTTAAATTACAAATCAGGCATTTGTGAAGAAGAGGGGAAAAGTCATTAATACAAACTGCTTGCTGTCTTCTTTAGCCCAAATAACTTTAAATTATTATCTCAACACGCGTCAAAGATTATCTTTGTCATTAGCATACTAAAAAAATTTTAAAAAAAGTGTGCTAAAAGAATTCAAAAAAAAAAGTTCTAAAAGCATATTTTTAAGTGGAGCAAATGAAACTCACTAGCATGCTCATGCTAATACAAGGATGCTTAAATATGACATGACACGTGTTTTTTATCGCAGTTGTTAATATAAGGGTGTCGAGGGAAATGGAAATTAATAAACATGATATTTTTATATAGAAGCCATGTTGGCCATGTTGGAAAGGCCTTCAAACTAAACTGTTCCAAGTTTAAAAAGTGAGTTCTTTTTTTCAAGAAGTTTGTAAAACTTATATGCGATATTTCGCAAACTCTATATTTCTGCTTTTAACTTTTCAGTGGATGGGGGGACTCGGCAGCAAATTTTTCTCCTTTAAAAGGACAGTTCTCATACATAAAATCTTTTTAAACAAGCTGACGAATGTTATGAGAACTAGGCAGAAAGTATTTATTTCAAAGATATGTATGTAATATTACAAATATTAACTAAAGTTACGGTCATACTTGGCAGATATTTGACGAAAAAAAGTGACGTGCAGACAAACTAAAATTGCATTTCCTTTAATTCCAACATTTTTAAATATGGGCTCGCATATATTAAAAATTAGATAAAAATAGGTTTTTGCAGTATAATAGACTGTATTTTGTAATATGAAAATCAAGTTATATCGCACTAACTAGCCCTGAGCGAAATTAGTGGTTACGCTTATTTATTAGTCGGATAAAAAACAAAAGAAAATTCTAATAAAATTTATCGGAATAAAGATTACACGAATACGAAGCTAAAATTATTCGAATAATATAATTCAAATAGAAGTATTTTTCAAAAATAATATTTGAATAAAATTATTTATATAAAAATATTCAAGTCAAAATTATTCGAATAAAAATTATTCGAATAAAAATTGTTCGATTAAAAAAATAATCGAATAAAAATTTTCGAACATATATTAACTAAAGTTGCGGTCATACTTGGCAGATATTTGACGAAACAAAGTGACGTGCAGACAAACAAAAATTGCATTTTCTTTAATTCAAACATTTTTAAATATAAGTTCGGATTTATTAAAAATTAGATAAAAATAGGTTTTTGCAGTATAATAGACTGTATTTTGTAATATGAAAATCAAGTTATATCACACTAACTAGCCCTGAGCAAAATTTGTGGTTACGCTTATTTATTAGTCGGATAAAAAACAAAAGAAAATTCTAATAAAATTTATCGGAATAAAAATTACACGCATACGAAGCTAAAATTATTCGAATAATATAGTTCAAATAGAATTATTTTTTTAAAAATAATATTTGAATAAAATTATTTATATAAAAGTATTCAAGTCAAAATTATTCGAATAAAATTTATTCGAATAAAAATTGTTCGATTAAAAATATAATCGAATAAAAATTTTCGAACAAAAAAAAATCGAATAAAAATTATCCTTTAGGATTTCACACCCAAGCTACAACAACGGTACACTTGTTTCATGACTGTAACTGACAGATCTCTACAACATATAAAAAAGTCACTTGACATGATCATTGACAAATCCATTTTAACAGACGGACGAACGTCGCATATCGATAAAGTTTAGAATACATATGAATATTGTTGAACTTACAAACAATATATGTAACAAAATTACCACCTACTTAGAAGGATATAAAGCTGAATTAATTGATATTGCTAATGTCGTCAATTTTTCCTTGTCTTTAGTTAATTTATAAAGCATTTTAACTGCTGCTACATGTTATTGTGTTATTATACCAATTATAATTGAATGGCTGTTAAAACATTTTGTGTACATTACAACAAACATGACATACGCTGTAGGAGATTAATTGCTGTTTACAAAACAAATAGCAAAAGTAAATATGTAGTTCCATTTTTGAATTTCATACAAACATACCAGGTTTTGGGTCGTGTGAGTGTTTACAATAAATACTTACATATAAAAAAGTGATATATGTACATACATATAATGGCAAGTATTTTCACTAATAAGCCTCAATAGGATTAAAGTGGGTTTAATAATTATGGCAGTATGGTTTTTAAGAATTTTTTATATTGGAATTTTTTTACACTAAAATAACCCAGCAGCTAAATTTACAACTAGATACGCTTTAGGACAGTTATATACTAGTTGTAATGATACCAGTAAAAAAACGACAGTCATATTACTAGTTGTAGCAAAACTAGTAACGGTACTAGTAAAAAAAGGACAATTACATTACTAGTTGTATCGAGACTAGTAACGATGCTAGTCAAAAAAGGACACAATTTTCAGGTATACGACTTATACATAAAATATATTTTTAACCCTTAACAAAATAAGTAGTAAGTGGCTCAGTGGATAGAGTGCTTTCCTTGAAATATGAGGAATGTGTGTTCGTACCCCGGTTGAACCAAAGATTTTTTAAGAAATACAAAACGATAAATAGAAAAACTAGTAAGAGCACTACCTTACAACAACTGGTATTCCAACTGGTATATAACTGTATACAAATGAACTAGTTTTGCTCCTATGACAACCTAATGTTAAAATCGATAGTTCGATATATGGAAAAATCACAGATAGGCAACTAGTATATTTCTAAACACATATAGTCATTTTGTCTGCAGGGAAATGCTACAGAAATGTTTATAACTATGTAGTGTGTTACAAAACTCTGGAATTCTGATACATACGAGTATTTGCTTTTAGTTACAAAAGCTTGCACTAGGAATGCCAACCGGTAATGGTGTTTTAAAATCCTACCAGTTGGTATACATAAATCTAAAAGTCCAGAATCCTGACCAAAATATTTCGAAAGCTTGGAACATATAATTTAAAACATTTTTTTTATTCAAGAATTACGAATTACACGCACGCTGTCATCACAATTAGGGGAAACATATATGGGAAAATCGTTTCATGGTTTCAACGGCTATTTTGAAAATACTGGACCAAGTTTTTGGAAATTTCATCTTTAAAACTTAAGGCCCAACTCTAATATACATAAGCTAGCTTAAGGTAATGTCAAAAGGCAACGAAAAGCTTGTAATATCATTTCCCTCGAAATGTTTTCCCTTTTCCTTCTTTTGCGATCGTGAATAAAAAATCGAAAAATTCCCCTTATCATGAATGATTTTTTTCACGTGGATTTTTTCCCTTTTCCCCTGTTTTTGTTCACTTTATTTTAGAGGGCGAATTGGATAAATACATTATGTAATTGCTATTTTATCCATCCAATTAAATATTCAAGCTAATAAATATTTATTTTCAGGACAAATTCAGTAAATAGTGTTCATTTATCTTAATACAAACACATTTATCTTAACACTACCCAGCGGGAAAACTCAGAAGACCTTCTTAATTCAGCCCTTATTAAAGGCCTGCTTAGACAGTTTTTTTAATTCAATTACTTTTCTTATCTAACTGCTGAAGAATGCCTTAAAGAAGGCCTCGGCTCTTCTGTATAAAAGATAAGATACACATTCCACATTCGCTTCTATGAGAAGCGAGAAGAGAAGGAGTAGCATGTTTTGTTTTTTTTTTTTGCCAAAGTAAACGAAATTCGTTTTGTTCAGCGTTGTCAACTTTTCAATTGCCAAAAGCACTGAAATAATTAAAATGACGAGTAGTATTTGAAAAAAAAAAATACTGAAATTTATTTTTCATTTTATTTAAATAAGTTCTTATATTGAGTAATTTCAAAAATTTCCGACAAGATCCGGATTTTTACGCTGTCCGATTATAATGAAATTCTACATACATATATGTATGTTCTACTACTCCTCTTACGGCTATCAAGTGAACAACGTGGGCATTATAGCGGGTCGATTTATTTTTCAAAATATCGTATAGCAGAAGCATAATCTACAATTCTAAGAAGTTTTCGCGAAGGAACCATAGATCGAAATGAATTCCTAGCCCGCGCAAATCGACATAAATATTTTTTTATGGGCTAAAACAAATAATATCAACAAAACAGTTCTCCTTGGACTTCCGATTTATCTAAAATTTGGTACGAATAACGCCTCTGGCATTACCTAGTATTACTTGAAAATTTTAGCACCATCCAATTTCTGGTTCGCGATATATAGCGATTAGAGAATAGAAAATTCAACAAAAATATACTAAACTGATTTTACAAAATTATGTAAGTATATATTTAAACCTACTTACCCTAATTGTTCCATTGTTGTGTCATATTAAAGGGCACAAAATGCACTTTAAAATAGCATATGTTATGATTTTATTTCTCAATCTTCAGAGGTTAAATTTTACTGTATTTTTTTCTCTAAAAAATTTAACGTCTTGCCATTTCCGATATTTATAAAATTTGGTATAAATGATGCGTCTGCTATAGCTAGTATTAGTGAAATAGGAAAATTTAACAAAATTGTGCTAATCCAAAAACTTACTTACCCTAGATGTTCCATTGAGGGTCATATTACAGGAAACAAAGTGGACTTTTCATATGTTATGCTATTATTTTGCAGTCTTCAGACCTCAAATTATGTAGACAGAAGATCGGTAAAAATTTACCTCTGAAGATTGCAAAATAAAATCGTAACAAACAAATGTCATTTTAAAGTCCATTTTGTGCCCTTTAATATAAAACCACAATAGCCGAATTCACAATCTTGTGCAAATGGTCTTGCATCGTTGCATTTGCAAAATGGTTTAGTATATTGATACTCACCACTAACAATTGTGAAGTGGTGAGTATCAAATTACCATACCAATTTGCAAATACTACGATGCAAGACCATTTGCACAAGATTGTGAATTGGGCCAATAGAATATTTGGGGTAAGTAGTAGAAATAATTGTGAAAAATCGGCTTACTACAGTTTTGTTGAATTTTTAAGTTTTCAAGCAGCTATATTTCGCGAGCCAAAAAGTATATTGAGCCAAGATTTTGCGCTAATACTAGTTACACCATAGGCATCATCCGTATAAAATTTTATACAACTCAGAAGGGGAAAATAAACCGATTTGTTTGTATTTATTTGTTTTCAACTATATATAAAGCTAAATATTGATTGAGCGCGGGCTAGGAACTCATTTCCGACCCATGGTTTCTTGGAGAAATTTTTTCAGAATCGTCCCTCTTGGCTATTTTTGAGAAAATTTCGTCATATTTAAAATTAAATAGCTTTAGAGCGCGTTATCAGATAATGTTGGTGTCATTCGAAAGGTTTTAGTTTCCTCTTAACAAGTATTGATTAAAGAGGGCATAGCTTCCTGCTACAAGTGCATCTAAATTGACAATATATTCTTTATCCTTATGCATCCTGATATATAATATTTTAGCTTTCTTTATTTTTTTAACAGAATGCATTTAGCTGACAAGGGTCTATTGTGCATAGTTTTCAAGTTGTCCGGTGGACGTTATTTCCATGAACATTATTGCATGCCACCTGGAATATACACACTTACTTATGTCGAATTTCATTGAAATCGAAGAGGGTACATATATAAACTCTTGTTTTTGTGTCAAACATTTTTTAAATTACTCTTAAGTGTCAATCAATCAAACTAAATACGTACAAAAATACTTTTCGATAGTGCCTTTGATGCTTTTAAAAGAAAAAAGATAAACCACAGATTTTTTCTCGAATGTAATTCATATAAATTTTGCTACTTTTATTCTTCTGCAAGACTGCAAAAAAGTATGTTCAGGAAATAATTACATTAACAAAAAATTTTACCCTTAAAAAATATTTTTTAGATAAACAAATTTATTTCTTATGCCGTTTATAATGGAGTTGATTGACTTATACTTACACTGGCGAAGCTATTCACATCCAAAACCTTCTTAATAAATACATTCGTATAAAAAATTACTTTAGATGAAAGGAAATAATTCGATATAAAAAATAACACTAATCAAAATTAAAGAAGCCGCTATAAAAATACAAAAAATACCGAGATTAAAAAAATTTGCTTATTAACAGACCTTCCTAGAAACCCTTCAAAATTACCTTTTTAGAAGGTCTGTTGTCAGACTTTCTAGAACTGGCAAACGGAAGACCCTCCCCGCAATGACAACGTGTGTAAAAAAGATATGAGTATGGAATGGAGGGATCAGGCCTTGTTTATCCAAAAGAAGGAGTACAAAGGCCTTCCAGAAGGCATCCGTACTCCTTCTATTTCCCGCTGGGTACCTCCATGTAACACCTTCCCGGCACACATGAACTAAGTTTCCCCGATGCTGGAATAGCAATTGGTCTGTAGAGAATCATTCATCGCGTCTAATAACTATATATAAAAACCTAGTTTTACTTACTCTTGAGAAAATTTAATTTAACACCAAGACCATTTGACTGAATTAGGCTGCCTGCAATGGCTCGAGTACTCCAAGGCATTGGATGCATCTAGCCATCCCGGACGAATAATTCGATTTTGTTTAGATTCATCATGGAATGAAAATATACTTGCAATTCTTGGCACTACATTTTTTTTTTAACAAAAATTTATTTGATTTTAAATTTACTTTTATTAAGCTTCTTCCTTATTTAAATTCACTAAGAACTGATAGCGGGAAAAAATGTTCACGGCAACTTCACGATAGCAATTTTCCCTTGAAGGGAAATTAAAATTTCATGGGAACATAAATTTCACTTGTTATTCGCGATAGGGGTGAATAGTGATGTTAGGCATATAAATTTTTAATATTCGCGAGTACGAATATGAATAACTCAAGCAGTTTAGCATGCATAATAAACTAACACAAACAGCTTTGATTGTAGGTATTGAAAAAATACCCAACAGATCGAGACAACAAAAAAAAACAATTTTGTGAGTGTTGGATTATTAATCAGACTAAAAGACTAAAATTGAGTCACAATTAAAAGAATGCACGGCACGGATTTAAATAAAATTCTGGTATTCTATTTGCTGGCAAAAATTAGTTAAATAGCTGATGCTTCCTTGTAAAAAGCATCCACCTTCATAGGTGGTAAAAGTGAACAAGAACGCTGATGAGACGGTGTAGCGGCCTATCGAAATCAGTAGTACTGATCCGTTCTGCTAATCTGATTAGAATATTCCAACACTCCACTCTTAATAAAAATAATTTGAATTTACATTAATTCAAAAATATTGAACTAGAAAGCCGAAATAATAAAATTTTCAGACTTATACCAATTCAGTTCAAAAAATAAAAATATTACGTAAAAATAATGAATACGAATATTTGAGCCAATATTCGTCGAATACGAATACGAATATTCAGTCTAAAAATTTAGTGCCACTTGATATTTCAAATTTAAGTGAAACAAATCTACCCTTTGCGTCAATAACAATAAATTGAGAAAAACTGCCGCAATACTATAAGTGTTTAACATTATTAAGACATTCCGATGAGAGTAATTAGCTGAAAAACGGGTGGCAAATGACGTCGACCCACTGACATGGTGGAAAGTATATAAGGAAAAATACGAGCCTCTTTTACCTATAGCCAGGCAATATTTAGTGACAACACCACCGAGTGCTCCGAGCGAGCGAATGTTTAGTGGTGCGGGACTTATTTACACAACAAATCGCAATAGGCTTGCGGGAGAAAATACTTCAAAACTTTTAATTTTGATGCCCAACATTCCTCTATGAGCTTTGATTATTACGAGTAATTTAACATGATATGTAAAAGCAGGACTTTACTTTTTAGATACTATGAGATATATTTTGTTTTGTTTTTCTTTACTAAACGAACATTATGATTTTGCGTAGAGACGAAAGTTTTTTTTAAGTAAAAATTATTAAAAATTATTAGTTTTTAATTGAAGTTGTGTGTATTTATTCGAACTATATGAGTTTTAACCAAAGAAATTTATTATTCAGGCTTAAGTTCGTTCAATTTAATTTTTACAATTAAATCATTTTTTTATTGAGAAATAATTTTTCAAAGCATGTGGCAATTGAAAGGTACAAATACCAGTTTCTTGACTTTTGTAAGGGTCGAACTGAACATCGATGTTTTCTGGATTAACCACAATCCCATCGTCAGAGCTCTCTATACTCTAGGCTACTCCGCCCCCAAAGTCAAACGGTAAATATCTGGCATTAAACCAATTGCATTAAAGCTCTATGTTTCCTGGCTTTAAGCTTATTTTATGGTGGCTTAGAAATTTACCATACTTGGCACTTATCCTAATCAACAACCACACTTGTGCTTTTTGTTTATATTTCTCACCCAAGATTGAGAAAGCTCCTTTCTCTAGTTCTTAGGGCTTACATATGTTTTGTTTTATCCGTATTACACGGGAAACTATCTAACATATTTTGTACTATGTGCCTCTAGTGTTAATAATTGAAGTTGTGTGTATTTAGTCGAACTATATGGGTTTTATCCAAAGAAATTTATTATTCAGGCTTAAGTTCGTTCGTTCGTTCGTTAATTTTTACAATTAAATCATTTTTTATTGAGAAATAATTTTTCAAGGCATGTGCCAATTGAAAGGAACAAATACCAGTTTCTTGACTTTTGTAAAGGTCGAACTGAAGATCTCTAGGCTACTCAGCCCCCAAAGTCATAGCCTAGAGTATAGAGAGCTCTGACGATGGGATTGTGGTTAATTCCGAAAACATCGATGTTCAGTTCGACCTTTACAAAAGTCAAAAAATTGGTATTTGTACCTTTCAATTGCCACATGCTTTGAAAAATTATTTCTCAATAAAAAATGATTTAATTGTAAAAATTAAATTGAACGAACTTAAGCCTGGACTATTATTTTTTGTTTAATTTTCTGTATATTTTTATGTATTATTTGTTGGAACGTATGTGCAAAATATTCGTGAAATATTCGTTTGAATTTGGCGAATACGAATGTCATAAAGAGAGAATATTCGGCGATTCGAATACGAATACGAATATTCGTAACATCACTAATATATAGATACAAATCTTTTCTGAGAGATAATTTCACATACATTAATAAATAGCCAAGGTACTAATGGGACAGCATTCAGCCAGTTGACAGAATCCAATACGGATTGGTTTGAAATCGTTTCTCTACAAAACCGGTTGATTGCGTTCATGAAATCCGATTGTACTTGAATTGGTGAAATATCCGTTTAGGAACGGAATTAATTGTTTATGAATTGGAGTTCAGGAGCCTTTTTATTTATGCATTTAGCAGGTAGAACAAAATGTTTCTACCTTCTAATTACTAAATATGGGCATTTCCAGGGAAAAGTCCACTTTTCGTAACGTAACGCCAACAAGCAGTTAAGGTGTATTTCAAAGAACCCCCAACTTTTTTGTTTACTTCTTTGTAAAATTTGTAAAATTTTACGAAAAATCGAACCACATGGTTCTGAAATACAAGATTAATTCTAATATGGCAAATAAACACTTTCTGAACAAAGCAATTTCGTCACGTTTTCATGAACAACTCACAATTAGAATTGGATTGGCATTCCGTTTCTAATCCAATTCCGTATTGGATTCAATGAACAGACACATTGTCTTCTTTTCTTCCCATTCGTTATAAACAACAAAATGTCACACATCTGTAACATTAAAACGTTAATTATTGCTCAAATGTAAAGGTATAGTATAACCTTAATGTCATTCGAAAATTAAAGATCTTATGATAAAGTTTGTTGCCTCTTACATTTTTAGAAATTTAATTTTTGTACGTTTTTATACCTTAATATGAAATTTCGCAAATCTTCTTTTTTAAACAGAAAATCAAACAGTTTTACATATAATAAATTTAGTAAATGTCACTTTTCTCCAAATATGTCCTTCTTTTAATTATTAAAATGTCACTTTTCTCCAAATATGTCCTTCTTTTAATTATATCTTCTTTTATTCTTCACCACTCCTCAATGGTGCATAAGGCTTTTTGTGTTTATTATTATGTAGTATAAATTTCCTTTCAATCAATTAAATTTTGTGTTGCCTACTTTTAGGCACATGAATAATTCTTTGTTGATTTAATTTAAGTCTTTAATTAAATGTAATACATATTTGCACGTTTGTTTTTCTCTAAACTTTTTTATCATTCATAAATCTATATAAATAAAAGAGTAACGTTATTGAGTGACTGACTGACTGACTGACTGATTCATCATCGCCCAGCCCAAACCACTAAAGCTAGAAACTTGAAATTTCGTATGTGGGCTCCCCTCAGTATGTATAGATCCACTAAGACGGGGTTTTGGGAAATTCAAACGCTAAGGGGGTAAAAACGGGTGAATTCGGTAGCCTTATATCTCCGGATCTAACTAAGGTAGACATAAAATTCCAAAAACAGTATAATAAAGTCAAAAAATAAGCGGACGGGTGTTTGGTACTTTTTTGAAATTTTTACATTTAGGGGAAAATATAATTTTCGTAATTTTTGTGTTAACCGTTTATCTCCTAAAGTAATAAAGATAGAAATTAAATTTAAAATGCATTCTTCTATCCTTACGAAGCCCTCAAACATGTTTTGGTACTTTTTTGTAATACGAATATATGTATAAAGGGTAAAACTGGTTGCTCTTTTTGGTACTTTTTTCCATACAACTATTTTTTATGCAAATTGATATACATAGTGAATGAATATGTTTGCATATTTTCACTAAGAAAGGATTTTTGAAAATTTTAATTCTAAGGGGATTAAAAGGGGTAAAAACGGGTAAAATCGGTAACCTTATATCTTCGAATCTAAGTAAGGTAGACATAAAATTATAAAAGCATCATAATAAGATAGAAAGATTAGCGGACAGGTATCTGAAACTTTTTTAGAATCTGTACATTTAGGGGACGAAAAGGGGTGAAAATGTAATTTTGGTACTTTTTTTGTTAACAGTTAATTCCTAAAGTAATAGAGTTAGAAACTAAACTCGAAATTCATTCTTCTCTCCTTAAAAAGCCCTCAAAAACAGTTTTGTATTTTTTCAAATTTGAATATATGTATAATGGGTAAAATTGGTAGCACTTTTTGGTACTTTTTTCCATACAACTATTTTTTATGCACATTGATACACATACTGAATGCATATGTTCGTATATATTCTCTAAGAACGAATTTTTGAAAACTTAAATTCTAACGGGATTAAAAGGGGTAAAAATGGGTGAACTCGGAGATTTTATATCTCCGAATCTAAGTAATGTAGACATAAAATTCCAAAAGCGTCATAATAAGATAGAAAAATGAGTGGATAGGTGTTTTGTACTTTTTTTTGAAATTTGTACATTTAGAAGCCGAAAATGGATAAAAATATAATTTTGGTACTTTTTTTTTAACCGTTTATATTTTAAAGTAAAGGTACTTTTTCGAAACCCTACTTTTTTGAAAACGTAGTTTTAAGAAATGGTACTTGAAAAATGTTTTTTGGAAAGGGTACTTTTTGAAAATGGCACTCTTTTGAAAATGGTTACTTTTCGAAAAGTTACTTTTTGGAAAATGTTCTTTTTAGGGCTCTGTACACCAAAACTGTAAATTAATCTTATTGTTTTCGATACGCTGTCCGTCAGTCCGTCTGTCTTTCTGTCTGACACAGGCTGTTTTCTCGAGAGCCGTAAGAACTACGGGCTAAGGATTAAAGGGTGTTCTAAAGCGAACAACGAAACATGTTGAAATACTAATGTAATATACAGACACTTTTATATAGACTCCCGAAATTTTCAAAGTTAGTGTTGATTGGTATAGTCTGTAGAGTATTTAACACAACAAAAATTAAAGGGTGTTTTGAAAGTTAATGTAATTTTGACTATGTAGCTTAAACAGTTTGCTGTATCTTGAAAACTGTAAGAGGCAAACTCTTGAAATTTTAAAAAACTCGAAAACTTAAAAATTCTAGAATTAAAAAAGTCAAAACAAAAAATCGCCAAAATGAAAAAAATCGCTAAAACGCAAAAATTCGCCAAAACTAAAAAGATCGCCAAAAAAACTAATCAATTTTATGGTTATTTTTAAATGAGTTAATTAATTTTTCTATATCTGCACAGCAATGGGGTATAGCTAGTATTTAATAAGCCAACTCTAATTTCAATTAAAACCAGCAACATTTAGCAGTTTGTGTATCATTTTTCTCCAATGAAATGTAAACAGGATTTTCTCTGTTATACTTACTCGTATCCTTTACCCTTTCCCATTTTATTTAACTGTTTGCTCAAAGAGGATATTCAATTAGTTGTAAATTTTCACAACAATAAAATTTTAATTAATATATAAAAATGCACATTGTGAATAGCTCTCTACTCTGAAATTTTTTTCTTTCTGTTTTTACTTATTTATTTATTCTGTATTTTGTTTTATATGCAAGTCAACAATATGAAAAACAATTATTACAATAGATAAAATAAACAATAGAAGATAATAGGATAAAAACATAACAAATATATATAGAAATGGTATTAACGAAGGAAAAGTTGTAAAAGTTGCAGCGTTTATTATTATGAGGTGGTGTTAACGAAACAGATCACTACGGTTCTGCCACCCTTTTTTAAAGAAGTTTTATTAAATAAGTTGCAACTACTATTAGCATTCTACCGTTTTCCTGCACTTGTGCCACTTTCTACGGTTAAAGCCACGCACGGTCGAAATGTATAGAATTGTGGGTGGAAATTACCACACTAATTTAATGAAGTATGCAGGAGTAGTAAAGACCCAAATCGCTGATTGAAAGTTGCAATATAATATGACTTCAGTATGGAACAATGGGAGTATATAATATCTAGGACAACTGAAAGCTGCTGGTTTTGTATTAAAACTCCCCAGAGTGTTTGGGGCTAGCAGTTTAAACTTTTATATTATTGACAATTGAAAAGCAAATAAGCGTATAATCACTTTCAACACATATTTTGTATTTCTGCATCTATAATACGCTTTTACAAGCAATATTTTCACATTACCTTTTAACCCTAAATATACCAGTTTTTTAATTAAGTCACTTTCAACACATATTGCACGCCTCATAAGCGAAGCGTTGAGGTGGGTACTACTCTCACTTCACGTGAAACTACTGATTTTTCAAACTTAAAATGGCTCTATTATTATCATATATTGCACCACATATTAAGAAAAAATACTATTTTTAACACTCATGATATTTTTAATGTCATTTTTAGGGTTCCGATACACCAAAAGTGTAAAGAACCCCTATTGTTATCGCTACGCTGTCCGTCCGTCTGTCTGTCACAGGCTGTTTTCTCGGGAACCGTAAGAGCTACGGACCTGAAATTTTCACAGGATATGTAGAGCTTTTGCCGCTACAACAACAAATATATGAGAGTTAAAAATTAAAGGGTGTTCTAAAGCGAGCAACGAAAAATATTGAAATACTAATGTAATGTTTTCTCGGGAACCGTAAGAGCTACGGACCTGAAATTTTTACAGAATATGTAAAACTTTGACCGCTACAACAATAAATATATGACAGCTAAAAACTAAAGGGTGTTCTAAGGCGAGCAACGAAAAATGTTGAAATACTAATGTAATATGCAGACACTTATATATAGACACTTTAAATTTTCAAAGTTCGTGTTAATTGGTGTAGTCTGTAGAATAGACTACACCAATTAGCACCGATATTTAAAACAATAAAAATTAAAGGGTGTTCTATCAGTCAATGTAATTTTACTATGTAATTTAGAGAATCTGCTCTATCTTCGGGACCGTAAGAGCTACGGACCTGAAATTTTCACAGAATATGTAAAACTTTGGCCGCTACAACAACAAATATATGACAGTTAAAAATTAAAGGGTGTTCTAAAGCGAGCAACGCAACATGTTGAAATACTAATGAAATATACAGACACTTTAAATTTTCAAAGTAAATGCTAATTGCTGTAGTCTGTAGAATAGACTACACCAATTAACACCGATATTTAAAACAATAAAAATTAAAGGGTATTCTATTAGTTATTGTAATTTTGACTATGTAATTGAGACAATATGCTGTATCTTAAACTTGAAATTTTAAAACACGCTAAAACTAAAAAAATCCAAAATTAAAAAAATTTCAAAACGAATAAGACGCTAAAATTAAAAAAGCGCTTAAAGAAAAAAAGCGCTTAAATTAAAAAAAATCGCTAAAACGCAATATATCACCCAAATTAAAAAGATCGCCAAAAAAACTAAAAAAAACATCAAAAATCGAAAAAGTCTTCAAAACGAACAATCGCTAAAAAAAATCATCAACAAATGAAAAAATCGCCAAAAAATGAAAAAAATCACAAAAACGAAAAAAACGCAAAAACCAAAATAAGCGCCAAAACTAAAAAAATGCCAAAAACCAAAAAAAATCGCCAAAACGAAAAAAGTGTCAAAACAAAAAAATCGCTAAAACTAAAAAACCACAAAAAACTGAAAAAATCCCCAAAAACGAAAAAAGCGCCAAAACTGAAAAAATCGCCACAACTAAAATAAATCGCTAAAACTAAAAATATCGGCAGAAAGTGAAAACGTTAAGTAAATGCCATAAGCAAAAAATCGCCAAAACTAAACAAATCGGCAAAAAACAAAAAAATGCAAAAATCGAAAAATCGCCAGAAAAAAATTTTAAAAAAATCACGAAAAGCGCGGAAATAAAAAAACCAAAAAACAACGAAAAATATTTTAAAAAAACTAAAATTAAACAAGAAAGCACAACGAAAAAACTGCCAAAATGACAAACGGGGCAAAAACAAAAAGGGATATACATATGTATGTGTATTCGTACGGAACCCTTCGTGTGCGAGCCAAAGTCGCACTTTACTTAATTTATTATTATTTAAGCTAATTAAAAAACTGTTTTAAAAAGTTCTGTCTTGGACGTCCGTTTGTCTGTATGTACGGATCCTGTATGTGGTGACGATAACGACCGAAAGACTTCACTAATCGAGTTCTTTTTTTACGCTTCAGTATAATTAGGAATAGAAGCCTATTTAATTTCACTGTCTAAATGAGATTATGAGGTGTGCACTTTTGGATTTTCCAACCTATTTTGTATTTTTAACCGACTTCAAAAAAGAAGGAGGTTATCAATTCGTGTGTATGTTCTTTTTTTTACTTTTTTATGTTTGTACACGCATAACTCTGTCATTTGTGAACCGATTTTAAAAATTATATTTTTGTTGGAAAGGGTTTGCTTGCAGTTTCGCAGAAAAAATTGTGATAGCTTTTTTTTAAACAAACATGTTATTGAAACTGATTTTCAATCTTTATTAATGTTTCTATTTCGTTTGATAAATAATTTTGTTTGACTTATTATTTCATTTATCTACCGCCAATATTGGCAACCAGATAAGACATTTTTTGATCGAAAGAATTTGTTTATTGAAAAAATCAGAATTTTTTCAAACAAATTATTATAAATTTCTGCATTTGAATTTACAAATTTCTTTATAGGACCTAAATTGAACAAATTTACATTTGATTCACGGAATTTGGTGTTTGAAGTGAAAAATTTATTTTTTCTGTGTTGGTCCCATATTTTTTTGGAAAATCGGAGGGGGAAATTCGCTCCCCACATGCATAACTCTGTCATTTGTGAACCGATTTTCAAAATTCTTATTTTATTTAAAAGGGTTTGACAAAAATTGGTCCCCAAATTTTTTGTCGAAAATCGGAAGGGGAAATTTAATATAAAATCTATTGTGTTGGTGTTCTAGAATGTTAAACAATAAACCGTGATAACTTTTTCGAAAATCCGAGTATTTAAAAACGGATTGGACTCAAATGCGGATTGTAAGAAGACTAACCAGAATATGACCTTAACTCGATTTTGAATTAACTCGACTTAAGATGTTATGATAAAACAACACAGTTATAGTACATGATCCACTTTAACTAGGCTAAAGGAGAAAAAAACAAATTTATCACATTATTTAAATTCAATTAAAATGCTAATTGCGCTAAATAACAACAACAACGACAACAACAACAACAACAAGAACAGAAACTGCGTACATATTTTTAACAGATATTGAATTAAAAACAAATTGAAATGATTGTTTTACAAATTGTATAAACAATTTTTCACGCATTTAAAGCGAGAAAGTATGCAAATGAGTATGTATACATTAGCAAACAAATTGGATCTTTTATGCATTGTGTCGTCAAAATTATGTCATTTAAATAAGTATTTTAATATTATAAAAATGTTTTCAATGAAAATATACAGAAAATTAAAGAATATACAAATATCAACTGTGTCCTATCGATGAGAGAGTATTGCGGCCTTAGTGTTGCCGGAGGTAATTAAGGGCCTGATTCATAAAGACGAAATAAAACTTTTTCAACAAAATTTTTATAAAACATACTCAAAAAACGGAGTGTTTTCCATACAAATTTTCATAAAGAAGCTTATGTTCGTGTTTGTGAATCACGTGGTAACTCTTACTAAAACTGTTATCCTTGTTATTCTATTCCATATAGATTTTTTTTCTATTTTTGTGAAATAACATATAAAAAGTAAAAGCTTTTTTAGCGCGAGTTGTTATACATACTTTAGTCTCTTTATTGTACCCGTCTAAAGTGGCCCACCCTTGCAATATAATTGTGCGATTTTTCGTATTTTAGAATAATATCGCCAATGTATGTATGTCATATTAGAAGGTGGCACAATATATTGGTAAAAATCTAAAGACGTTTGATTTTTATTGTACAATCAAGTAAATTGTGTACTGTGGTGGCAACATTGTTCAGTGTTATGTTTATTTTGTCATTGTCAGGAAATTTAGGCAATATTTTCTTTGACAATATTGTGCCATTTATTGCATAGTATAGGTCAAAACGAAAATAGTATGTACAATAACATACGCAATAATATTGTATAATGTGTGAGCCGCTTTAAAGAGAAAGGTATTCCTATCATACATCAGTGTTTAAGTAATTATGTCTAGTTTTCAACAATAAGTGCACTTTTTAAGCATTTAAAAGTTTTTTCAAAAAAGTGGAAAATGGTTTTAAGTCTCGTTTTGTACAAACTAAATTTGTTCTTAATGCTGTAAAGTGTTGGCCTATCAATATTTTCGGATAAAGTTTTACAGTTATATAGGAATTTGCATAATGAACACCAAGCAAGCAAAAAAAGTTAAAATTTTGAACTGTGAATCCCACAAAAAAAATTCACAATACATAAATTTTTTACACTTTTGCTCATGAAGGGAATAAAAGTATGCACAGTGGGGCAGAATCAAAATAGTTGGAACATATATCAGGCATTTCTAAACCAACAGTGCTATCGGAATATCGGAATCCCATGGACATAGCAGAGGAGCATTTCTATCTATGTTTCAAATATAAACCCTCTTCCTTGCTCAGGAGCGGAGCTATGAAGTCTCAAAGTAGGGCACTTCGCCAATGTAAAATTTTTTACTGCATTTTTTTTTTGGATTTCTTGGAACTTTCTTAAGAATTCTGAGCCTTTCAGAAGAAAATTTTTTTCCTGCATGGTATTTAGTACATAAATTTCTATTTATCTGCATTCGAAAATATCAATAATCAACGATTTTATAGCATTAAGAAAAAATTTAATATGCACAAGACACCACATAATAATATTTTTCCCCTTGTGTTACAAAAAGGGGTTTAGAAAACTTTAAATTGTTAAAATCTCAACACATTATTGATAATTTTGTCAATTTTGATATACGATATTCCTACCTTTTTCTTTTGTACGTGTAAAATTTATGGATTTATAAGTAAAACTCCGTACTTTATTTGCCCAGATAGAGTTAATGGACAACATTCGTATACTTAATATTTAGTATTTTTAGTATTAATCATATGACATAGTGCAACAAAAGGGTTAGATCTTAACAGGTTTTCCATATGTACTAACTTTTTGTTAATGCTACAAAATCGTTGATTACTGATATTTTCGAATGAAATTTTGCAGTTATATTTGAATTTATGTACTAAAAAAACTAAGATTTGTTTCTTGGAGCCTCAGAATTGTTAAGAAAGTTCCAAGAAATCCCAAAAATGCAATTTTGAACAATTTTGCCCATAGCGCCCACACTTGATCCACTTTGCCAAATAACTACGTACACATAAGAATTTTCAGAAATGGCAATGGTTTTGAAATCCCAGCTTTGGGATTTTAGAACATGTGGACTAAATTCAAAATTTCTATTTAAAATAGGTCGTATTAGGAAGCCTGGGCACTTCCTAATTATTAGGAAATTCAATTATTTTTTTGCCGTCGATTTAGGTCTGTGGATATATCTTTCAGATAAGTATACATTTGCTATATGTTATATATATAGTATATACTATTATTCTTGCAAAAAAAAATTACTAAAAAATGGGCGTGGCACTGCCCATAATTTGTATCATAATACTTTCACGAAAATTAATTTTGTGCGAAGTTTCATCGGTTAAGTAGTAGTTTAAATAAAAATTTACTTTTCATGGGCGTGGCACTGCCCAAAGCTTCACACGAATCGGTTTAGTAGAAGTTGTTGATAAAGAATATATACTTTGCATGGGCGTGGCACTGCCCTTGCCCATGGTATTAATGTATCTTGCATTTTGCTTAATTTATATTTGTCATGTTTGAAGTTTTACGTTATAATTTCTTTTCCAAATTTTAATTTGGAAATAGAAGTTAAATAAAGCTACAAAATAATGATTGTATGCTAAGTTTTTGCTGGGAAGTTAATTAAATATTCCGTTTTCGTAATTGAAATCGGATTTTCTTTATTTCTGTATTATATTAAGTTTTTTTATTTAAATTTTTCAGTTGCTAAACAAATTGCTTAAATTTTAGACAGAGTTTTTTATACATACAAAAAATTTTTTTTTGTAACAATAACAAAATAGATGTTTGTTATATTAGCGGAGTTCAGTATTTGATGCAAATGGTCTTGCGAAACAAAATACGTAAAATTTCATTTAAAAAAGCTACAATATTTAGCATTTGCACTTTCGCAAGACCATTTGCATGAAACACTGAACTCCGCTATTATGTACATAAGTGTTATATTGTGCAAACAAGAATAAACAAATATTTATTCAAGATTTTCTTTTTTAATCTCATAAACATTTAAGAAATGTTTTTAAGATTTAACTTAAAAACTAATCAATATTTTAAATATTAGTAAAATACTTAATTAATTACATATACATATCTTACGTAGGTTGCAAAAACATCATTTGGCCCTTATATTTAAGAAAAACTAAAAAAGGAAAGGCGAATTTATTTTGTAAGGTAGTAGCAAGTGCGAATTAATTTTACAGGTGGTGATAATAATAATACAACACACACAACATCAGTTCGCCTGATTGGCAGTATCTGTCAAAAAGAGAAGACGAAAATTTATTTAAAATGTACTTTTAACAACTGTGATTACAATTCATATGCTTAAAATAAATACCTTCTCTTGTTTATTGCCACATAAAAGTGTCTATGCCTTCCTAATCATTTAAAACACACACGATTAAAAAGCAATTGACAGATACAGCCAACGTGGCAAAATAGTCATATGTGCTTTCAACACGACATGTATTATTGGATCATGGGTAGTAGCAAGTGCGAATTAAATTTGCCTTGTGGTGTACGATGGCTGTCAAACTCTATATATGAGAAGTGTTATTTTTTTTTTGGTGTTCGTTTGTGTGCTTTCCGTGAAATCTGCGCAAAAGTTCAATTGGGTCGCGGTAATTATGGTCTTTACATAATAGTTTTGTTGACATTTTGCTTCATATTTTACATGTACTTTGACATCCATCGTACACCAAAAATTAGTTCGCCTTGGTTGAAAATATTTTTCAATATTAAAAAGAAAAAACGGAAAATTCTTTCCGTAAATCTCTGGACTTTTGACATAACAACTTAAGTTAAGATAAGACAATTACCAAGCTTTTTAATCATAAAACGAAATTTTAAGCACACTTTGTTTAAACTAATAGATAGATCTTTTTCCGCGAGGGTTGGCTTTGAAGATATTATGCACAAAACAATTTTTCTCTAAATAATATACTTTCTTAATTAAAAACGATAAAACTTGTTATGCCGTTTTAGGGAATTAAGTTTTTACGGAATTTGACTTTCGCAAGGCAAAAAGCATCCTTCGAAATTAAGTGATTTTCCCAAGTTATATGTTCTTTTAAAAATTCGTTTGACATAACATCTTACTTGAAATTTTTTATTAAATTGAGTTTTAAATTTATAAATAATCTATAATTATGGAAAATTCACTTTATGTAAAAATTTCAAATTTCTTTATAGAAAATCAAAAGTAATTTTAAAACAATTTAACGGTTTTATTTTCGTGCTGTTTTGACAAAATGTTTTGACAAAAGTCTACAGGATTTAAGAAAACATAATTAAAAACAACTTTAAACAATAAAGACTTAACCTTCTTTCTAAAACATGCCATCCGAATGAGCAATGGGTATAAGGATTATAAGAAATATTATAACATTTCGTGTAACTAATTTCCAGTCATTGGGTACTGCAAAAGGCAGCAAAATTTGTGTTATACGATGCACCTCATGCGAGGCACACACAAATATAAACGAAGTTATAATCATATTAAGTGTAGGAAAACCGGGCAGTAAAACTAAAACACCATGGCGATCTGCTGCCAACCATATATGATATTGACAGATAAATAACTCTAACGATATGCGACCAAACCAGGCAAAAAATGTCGAATAACGTGTGCGTAATATACCTGAAATATTACGTAAAATTATATAACCCACTATGGGTATGAAAACTATATAAGAGTGTATTTCCTCACAGTTCTGTTCATTGCGACAGAGAAAGGAGAAGGCCGTATAAAAGCCCACACCCAGTATAGCCAAAAGAGTAACAGTTATAGAAGTTTTTCGAGAAAATAAATTACCATGATTATTATCATCGAATATACTATATTTTTGGGCGATATGAAAACAAGCGGCAGCTATCATACCAAACATGATAGTATAACGATCCAATTTCCACTGATACCACCATTCGTGTATATCATCATCGGTGGTGACAAACAAAGCCTTCCACGGTCGGGTAACAAAGATTCTCTCAAAAAATACCTCCGACATAAATAGTATCGTAACGACACTAAAACAGCCTACAAATTTACCCACCAAATAAAAATAATGCAAAGGATTTGACTCTACCGATTGGGCAGTTATACGTGGGGGTAGCGAGAGTAAAAAATGTACAACACACATCCAAAAAGATAACAGCGGTACAAAATAATAAAACTGATAGGGACGGTTCATGCAAAAGCATAAAATGACTGTCATAAAATTCAAACGAAATATTACTTGAAAGAATCTCACAAAACCGGAATTACCGGTTTGCCACATATAGGAAAAGTGTGTATAGCCGGTATGAAAAAGATAACCACTCAACAATAATTTTATATGCATATGAATGGGCAAGACTCTATGAGCGCCTGTCATATAATAGATTAATACCACTAATAAAATCCAACCCTTTAGCTCATCTGATTGATCACGATTAAGGACTTTGGTAAATTTTGAATCTTCGGTAAAGAAAAGACCAAGAGCAAAAACATAACCCACCGGTATCCAAAAACTGAATTCAGAATAGTATTTATTTTCTTTCATAAAGAAGTTTGTGCGATCACACAAATAGAAATAGGCCATTATAATGCCCAACATGGCCATGGCCACAATCGGTGTCGTATAGTCAATACTGGGTCCATTTCTTGTAGGTGATGCCAAAGGTGTTGTATGTATATCACGATGTGTAGCTTGTAGCGGTGTGTACAAGGTATGCCCTCGTAAATATAAAAGCCATCGTCTAAGAAAAATTCCGCATGTTAAAGTTATGCTAAAAAGGAAAATTTTAAATATGGTTAGATAATAAAACACGTGGAAAAAATATTTACAGCCTGTAACACGATGTCGAGCGAACTAAAATGCTAAAACTCCTAACGAAAATAAAATTATTTGCAACCCTCTTACAACCTATTTTTTATGTTATTCATTTAATTAATAACTAAATAGACAAAATCGGTTGTGAGTGGGATGCAAATCTGTCGATTTTCGTCTAGAAATCCAGCGAACGACACATTTCGACATCGTGGGACAGACCGTTAAATTACATATAAATATTAATATTGCAGGTTACGGTGCTTAAGCTTAGCTCGAAGCGGTTTATCCTCACCTATCTAACAGATTTATTTGCTACGTCTGTGTATTTAATTAATTCAAGACTAATGCCAGGATTTTTTTCTATGACATTTTTCCAATGCTTTTTTAGAGTTTCTGAACTTTTAGACTGGGTCTTTTACATACAGCTTAAACGACAATTAATAACTTGATTAGTTAATCTTAAAATAAATGTAATCGAACTTTAATCTACTTGATCGTTTTTCAGTTCTAGCTTAAACTTTTTAGTATTGCCATACAAAATGACAGTATTTTTTTGTATTAGTATGGCAATCTAAGTAAATTTCACAAAATGTCATCAATATAACGAATACATCATTAACAAGAAGAAGAAACAAGTGCGGTTTTTTTGTTGTGTGTGCGAAATTATAGTCAAGAAAATATATTTATTTACTATTTTAAATTAAATTTATCAAGAGAAAATTGTAAAATAAAAATAAAATAACATTAAAATTGATAAAGAAAATTACATCAGGATCTAAGAAAATTGTCTGTAGAAAATTTCAGCAGAATCTAATAAAAAATTTCAGTGGAATTAAACTGCCAGTTATGGTAGTTTAAACTAGCAAACAAACTGAGATAATCGACTAGTGAAAGACAACATTCAAAGATTACATTTAATTTAATCGCTAATCTCTATGTAAAAGACTCAGCCTTAGACTGAGTCTTCTCCAAAGAGATTAAACGACAATTAATAGCTAGATTAGTTAATCTCAACATAAATTTAATCGAACTTTAATCTACTTATAAGTTTTTCAGTTCTAGCTTAAACTTTTTACCATTGCCATACGAAATGACAGTATTTTTTGTATTAGTATGGCAATCTAAGTAAATTTCACAAAATGCAGCATGTATTTTTATCTATGCGAATCATAAAATTTTAAGTACTTTGGCATCGATTTGTAGTTGCATGTGTTTGCATATTTTAGTGGTAAGTGCATATTTTTACCTATTTTAGCAATAAATGCATATTTTTGGAGTTATAAATATTTTTTAAATGCATATTTCTCAATTTTGGAGAAAAAAAAATTAATAGGCCGATTATGCATGGCAACCGAGCCTCAGTTTGGCTGTCAGTTGCTGAAAATGATACTACTGATGGCAACTGAGAGTTGTCAATATTTAGTTGTCGCTATTTAGTGCCATTCTGGCAACCATTAATTTTCAGTTGCCGACTGGCAACTCAACTAAAGTTCGGTTGCATTAAATAATAGACCCAATTATGGTTATTTTATTTTTTTTCTCTAATAATAATATTAAATTTAAAAAAAATATTTTCATATTATTTTAGTTTTGGTACTTTGTTCGTAGTTAAATGCATATTTTTGCGCATATATTTAATTTTTAGGTGCATTTGTTAAGCGCTTAAAATCAATTTTTAGTTGCATGCAAGTCCGAGCCCTAATAATAACTATTATCAAGCAACGCAAAAAAAAATATATGTAAATAGAAAATAAAAGTTATGAGCAACAGAAATTTTTTTTGTAAATTATAGCAATTATAAACAAACGAAAATATATATTTGTTAAAAGTAAGTTATTTCAAGACGAAAAAAAAATTCTCATTTTTTAACTGTTATGTTTTTTACATATTTCTTATAACGGTTAGGTCTCTGATTTAAATGCTCTACTGTGTATGGGCGTGTCATTGTCCACTTCACTAAGCACAATATGAAAGTTTGAGAGGAACTTAATGGATGTGCAAAGTTTCAGAAGAATCGTTAAGTATAAATGGCTGAAATAGATTATTTATTTTAAATGTACGTGGTTGTGGTACTGCTAATTTTTTTATTACATACAATTTATTTGTGTGACGGTATCTCAATGTGTGTACAAAGATTCACACGAGACGGCTAAATATAAGTAAGTACAATAGAAGTTTTACTTTATATGGGTGTGGTCCTGCCCACTTTTATAATCATACTTTTGTATTGTCACGCAAACCCAATATGTTTGCCAAATTTCATAAGAATCGGAGCAGTGGAACTAGTAGAAAAAGCTGTCACAAGATTTGTCATTAAAAAAGAAACGAACAGAGCAAGTCAAATAAAAGCTTTTAAAAATCAGTTTATCGCCACTTTATAGTCGATTACCTATGTGCGCCGCCGTCAAATATTAGACTACCGCCGGCACAGTTTGCATAGCTTTGCCCTGGATCAGCGCTATTGTAGATGTTTGTCTACAAATAGCGGAAATGAAAAAAGTATGCATCCTGTGTAATCTGGCAAAAAATTCATGTTCTTCATACAATGTACGCTAAAAAACATTACCTTTCCTTTCGGGTTTGCCTTAGTCGAGTAAAAAGAAAAATAAAACCAAACATGTTTTTAATACTCACCAAACTCCAAATACCGCATACGTTACAATCTGCAATAATGTATATGGTTCAGCACTACTGCAACAACTACCATCATTATAATTCATATAATCATTGCAATACATATTCAACATCAATTGTACATAGTGGCGAAGACCCAATGAACACAACTTATAACCATCGACTGCACTGTCAACCAAACCGTTCGATATATGCCAGGCTGATTCCCAAACAGTAGCATCTGTATAACGAAATACTGAGCGCGCAGCACGATTCAAACGATCGATATCTTCATTTTTTACCAATTTCCACGAGTCTGGTAGTTTCTCTTCATTTACGCGATCTTGTAATTTCCATAAAACTTTTGATTTTTGTGTCACTAAATGATCAAATGGCACCACAAGACGTCTTAAATTTGTTTCATATTGTTTTAAAAGTTCTTCGGTTACATTGCCATTTAAAAAGTTACGATGCGTAAAACCGACAACGAAAACGGAACGCACTTCTTTGGTATCTTCGAATTTCGTTAGGGCCTCTATAAGCTCACCGGAAACTTCATTTGCAAATATATATGTGGCTCTCATATTTAGCTTGCGATCTTCAAATTCTGTGTCGATTGGTGGCTGAAGTAACATTGAACCGTTGTCATCATCACTCGGATGTAAGTGATTGATAAATTGCTTGTACAATTGATGTATTGAAGAATCGCCTATGAATACAAAATGATTTTTATAGCTCCAAAATGCCAAATAGCGCAAACAACGTCGAGTATCACTGGAAGAAAATTAAAAAATAGCTAAGAAATTAATTGGAACCCCAAAAGTATGGTTTTTTATGAAATAGAAAACGTAATTTGTGTAATAAATAAGAAATTTCATATTTCGAAACAGATCGTCTGCACAATTTCAAAATATAGATAGTAACAACCAAAAGTAAAATTTGTTCAGGAAACTAATAAAACTGTTTTTTTTTACAAGAGCACTACATGGAAATTTCTATGGCAATTAGGCAAATACTGTATGAAAAAAATTTTCATGAAATTTATATCGAATCAGGACCTAAAGCCACATTCAGACTTATTCTCCCGTATTATGTATATATGTATGTCGAAGTCGAATTTGTGACCACGTTAAATTGTCATAGATTAAAGGAAACATTTAAAACTTTTCTTTATTCTAGGACAGTTTGTCGTAATCACAAATTCGACTACGACATAGGTAATACGGGTAATTATGTCACGTTTAGACTTACAGTGTTAGTCATCGCTATCGTGATTAAGTGCTTGTCACTTTAAATTAATATGATTAAAATTAAATAATTTCCTTAAATGCGTATTGGGTAGCAACGACCAAAACAAATATTGACAAAGCGTCATTTGTGAATATTATTAAAAATCAAAAATATTTTAACAATAATTCTTGCAAAAAAAACGACTACAAAATAGGCACGCCATAATTTTTATCGTATTGATGTACTTTCACGAGAACTAATTGTATGCGAAGTTTCATAAGAACCGGTTAAGTAGAAGTAGTTTAAATGAACAATTTAAATGAATACTTTTCATGGGCGTGGCACTGCTCACTTTTCTAACCATTCTGTTGTATTGTAACAATAACTAAATGTGTATGCAAAGTTTCATTCGAATCGGTTTAGTAAAAGTTGTTAATAAAGAATATTTTCTTTGCATGGGCGTGGCACTGCCCACTTTTTTTATCGGTTGAGTAGAAGTAGATGAAAAGGCATGTGTATTTACTTCGTATGGGCTGGGCCCCGCCAACTTTACAATGGGACCAATCTTGAAGTGCAGCCTTTTAAATAAAGAATCAAAATTCGAGATCGGTTCATAAATGGCGGAGTTTTGGGAGAACATCCTTAAAAAATAAATAAAAATACATCACAAATTGACAACCTTTCTTCTTTTTTTGAAGTGTGTTAAAAAAGTATCAAAATGGAAAAAAATATTCCTTTCAATTTTTAATAATTCTAATGACCATTAACACAAAGCTCAGTTATTTTGATTTTAACTTTAAGTTTATTAACTTTCAGTTGGCCTAAACTTAAATTTTAACTGAAAGTTAACAATTTTCGTTAACAATAAAAAAAATTGAGTTAGCTTGTCATCAACTTTTTGAATTGCCTGAAATAAACTATTTTTGGGAAATGCAAAAGTTTTAGCAATTTATACAAATAATACCATCAACCGACTTAGTTTTCCGACAACTATTTGCCAACAGTCAGGATTCTATGTTTTCTATGCTTAATGATTCAATAATGAATAAATTCTCAACCTTCCTTACAATTCATTCTATTGACGCAACTAAATTGTCTTATCAGCACATCAAACAATGGTTGTATTTGTAAAAATTATGTTGCGAACAAAAGATCTTATCAGGTCTACACCACTGTTGGGATATGACTATTTTGAAATTGTACCGCCACAATGTACCAAATTCACATCAATTGTACCGAAATTTCACAATCTAGTATAAATACATTAATAACACTATGCAACATAATGAAACTTTTGTCGACCTTTGATTACCACTATATTTTTTATTTTATTTTTTTTATGTTTTATGGTCCCTCCCCTAACTACAAAACAGTCGAAATTTAAAATTCAATAGGTATAGATAGATACGTTACTTTTTTCATTTTTCTAAAATTTGGGATTTTTTAATAGGTTGCTACAATGATATCATCATAACTTGGAAAGAAGTAGTCCAATTTAATTATAAAAAAACACTAAAAAACTTGAAATTAAATTATCTTTAAGCCGTTCTAACATATATATATATATTTTTTTTGTATACTCAATGGTTTCGGAATTATTCAGACCGCAATGATAACAAATATATTTTTTACGCAAAATTAGAACATTTTTTAAATTTATATTCGCACTATTTCCCAAAATTAATATTTTACTTATTCAGTAAAATAATAATTGTTATTATTTTTTAAAACTTTATAAAAAATCAAAAATGCACAACTTACCATTTTTATTAGCTGATCATAAAGGCACATAAGTATATTACAAAAAATAGGCTTTATTTCATGAAAATCGATGGATAAATATTGATTTTATTCATAATAAGTTGGAGTCACCTAATTTTTCCAAAATTTTAAATATTTATGTATCGGCGCACACTGGGATCGATTGTACTTAAAGTGGTGATTAATTCAAGGAAGGGTGTAATTGATGACATAATTTATTTTTTCAGTTAAATACACCCGAATTAGTTTAAAAGCAACATTTTAAACTTTTTTACCGGTTTTTTTTAAGATTTATTAAAAAAAACAAGGTTAAATGTCCGGAGACATACCAACTCAATTCGACAAAAATGAATGCATTTGTGGGACTAAATGGGTCCAGGACTCAATAGTTGAGTTTTGGTTTATACAATCATATAAAATTTGTTTTTGACATTTAAATTAAGGATTTTTTTCTATTACATTTTCATATAATTTGATATTTATTTTGAAAAAAGAAGTGTTAGAAATAATAAACCTAACTGCTAAATGGAAAATTTGCAAGTAATTCCAAATAAAAAATGCTATATTTAGCTGCAAAAATGCTGAAATGGTCACACTGCTTATTTTATTTCTAGTTTATGTGGCTTTTACAAATTTTTAATAAATAAAAATTTTTCGATTTCGCATAAAAAAATATATTTTTCATCATTGCGGCCTGAATATATCCGAAACCATTGAGTATATAAAAAAATAATGTTAGAACGGCTTATATATAATTTTATTTCAAATTTTCTAGGGACAATCTCTAAGTTATGATAAAATAAGCGAAGCACCCTCTTCCAAAATCACATATTTTAGGAAAAAGTTAAAAAGAAAATATAAATAAGTGGGACTTTTGTACGTCAACATTTTCATAACAAGCAATTATTAGTTCATTGACGTTTTAAGAGGAATTGTGAAAGATATTGTTTAAACGAACAAAGTTTAACATATAAAATAAAAGTTTACCAATTTTTTTTATTTAGGAATTATAAATATGTACCAGAAAATTGTTGAGTGTACCAGTGTACCACCCAACTTTCCACTGTACCAAAATTGGTACAATTGCACCAAAAATCCCAACAGTGGTCTACACTGAATTGATCAAACTTTAGTCAACTACTTCAGTATATGAGAAATAATGACTCACTTAGCAATATATAAAAATTTTATTTCAAATCCCTTTTAAACATACTTTAGTAAAAATATGTATATAAATAACTTACGTTTGAGTGTATTTATGCATCATACATCCATAAGGCTGCCACTCGTTATCTCCCTTAAAACGTCCCTTTGACAAAAGCCATTGGCAAGAGTCACTACCTGTGATCAGTGTACGCAGGCATTAAATATGCAAATTGATTTTAACACAATATTATTCCTGTACTCACCATATTGCCAATTAAGTATGCCATGATATACTATAAAGCCAATGACAATAAATAAGGCAAATTTCTTAAAATTATTTGCATTCAGTTGCTGTATTAAATATTCTGCCTTAGAATTGCTGCTATTTGTCGTTATTTCTTTTGCACCATTTTGTAATGCACTTAATTCGAAGTCTTCGCTCATTTCTATTGTATTTTATTTGTTTTTGTTAAATGTTTCATTATTTTATTGCATTTTCTAATGCTTTAATCGTAATTTTTACAAACAATACGATTTTACTATTTGCTGTTCTTACAAGAAAAATATTGTGAAAAATATGTCTTAATTTTCCGATTTGTTTTATACTTTCTAATTTGTTTACACACCTTTCCAATGTTTTCACATTGCTAAGAATCAAAACAAACGTCACAATAAAACCCGGTCTAAGATACAGAAAGAAAACAGAGCTGTTGCATAGGGCTGGTTCATGGTAGAATAATATACAAGGTAGCTCTGGAATGCCAGCTGATTATTTTTTTATATACTTTTTTCATGGTACGAACTGCCAAATGCTGTGTATATGTGAAATAACTACGTTGCACACACAATACAACACATATGTTTGCTGCTTCTGTTATACAAACACACACAACCCTCTCTATTAATGTTTGACATTTTCTATCCCAAAATGTACATTTGTATGAGTTATGCGGCTACCTGTTATATTATTCTGCAATGGGCTGGTTCAGTGTTCTTTCTGGGGCTGCATTCCGCAACGATGCATTTTTTACCAGTGAAGACTTAAAAACAAAAAATTCACCGCCTTACTGTATTACTTATAATAATAAGTTGAAAAAAACAAGAAGTCAAGATAAAGAAAATAAGTTCCAGTTTACACTATGTCCCAGCTTACACCATGCAAGTCTCATTGATCAGTTCCTCGTTTATGTATTTCTCGCATAGTAAAATCATTCAACTGTCAAACAGAGCAACAAGCCGATAGAAAAGTTTTGGCGGCGGCGTTGAAATATTTTCATAAAATATTATATTATTTCTTAAACAAAAAATACTTTATTGAATGCGTTTTATACCTTTTATCTTTCCAACAATAATATGCCGCAACTTAAAACCATTGTAAAATACTTGTAGTATCATTTGTAGAGTCCGACCGAAACCAGTTTTTTGAGGCCGAACCCGAACCGAACCTATTATTCGGCAAAAAGGCCGAATATGCGGCCAAATCCAAAACTTACCGAAACTTATTTAGCATTAACTGATATTGACATTTTAAAAATTTAAAACAAACTGGTAATTGCAATCAGAATCGCTCTAAATGAAAAATGAAGTGAAAAATTGCTATGAAGTGAAAATCATAAATTTTTTGTCACTTCATTTTTATCACAAATTCAGTACCTCGTTTCTGTATTTCTCGCATCGTAAAAGTTTTCACATGAAGTGTGAAACAAAAAATTTCATCGTTTCTCGATTTGTGAGTAAAAACTGTTTCTGTATTTCAATGCGAAAAGCTAGCTTATTTATGGGAATATTCCAATCATTCAAGTGTCAAACAGAGCAACAAGCCGATGGAAAAGTTTTGGCGGCGGCGTTGAAATATTTTCATAAAATACTATATAATATCTTAAACAAAAAATACTTTATTGAATGTGTTTTATACCTTTTATCTTTCCAACGATAATATGCCGTAACTTAAAACCATTGTAAAATACTTCTAGTCTTATTTTCAACGCCAAATAAAAAATGTTCAGTTTTTGCAATCGGCGGAGCGCGATCGTAATAAAAAGAACAGTCGGCGACTAGCAACCAGCGAAGAGATAATTCCTATTTTCTTTAATACTTATAAACAAAACTTTTTAAAACAAAACAATTAAGTAAATTAACTTGCTTACATATTCCATTTATAGTTTCAAAATCTATAATTAAATATTTTTAATTTTAAAAATACTTCTCGCATCGTTTTCAAATGTGAGACATTTTGACGGCGTTAGTGAAAAACTCTTCACAATATGTTGTTACAGAAACACTTTTTCTCACATCGTTCCAATAACTATTGGAAAATAACTTAAATGACAGATAGTTCTCGCATTGTAAAGATACAGAAACACTTCTATGAGAAAACCCCATTTTCGTTTCATTTTACTTCGTTTTTCTTTCAATTCACACGTTTCATGTGAGATATTTTACGATGCGAGAAATACAGAAACGAGGCACAGAATCGAGCCCTAGGCCTGTGCAGCAGTACAACAAAAACGCCGTTCTACTGTGATTGTCAAAATAACTCTATATATAAAAAATATTGTTTATGTTTTTTGTATGCAGTTTGACAAACACAGTATGAAAACAAACAATCAGTTGAAAATCAGCTGTTCTCTTGTATAGACCTGTATTATGGTTTTCTTGATCAAGTTTTGATTCAGCTGGGAGAAAGACAGGTAAGGAATACAAATTTCTCGGTCTCTCCCAGCTGAATTAAAACTTGATCAAGAAAACTGGACCTGTGTAAGCCAGCACATGTTACGCACACGTTATCAGACCGTGAAGCAGCCGGCTGATAGCCGGATAACAGCCGCCACCGATGATTTTCACAATCACTTAGCCACCGCCGACTAGTGCTGCTAATATCCGCTGATGGATAAGTCGATTTTTTATTTTAAAAACTGGGTATATAAAGATATACATATATGAAAAAAACCTCGAACACAATAATCTCCACCCCGCTCACTCTCAAACAAAATAAGTCCTGATTTAAAGAAAAGTGAAAAAATCACCATATAATATCCATGCTAACATGTTGTGAGAACCTTTTTCAAAATATCTGGCAGCTCGCAAAGCGAATTAATATCAAGTGGCCTTATCATCAAAACTACACACATACAAAGTAGGTGTAGGACTATTTTTATTTGTGCTTTGACAGTTCGGGTTAAAGTTTTTCTCTTTTCTTATATAGAGTTTGACTGATTGGGTGTAATCAGCTGATGATCATCTGTGATGATAAGGCTACCTGGTACTGAATGCGCCTTGGCAGCTCGTTGAAACAGCGCTGCTATCCAAAGCGAATTAATATCAAGTGGCCTTATCATCAAAACTACACACATACAAAGTAGGTGTAGGACTATTTTTATTTGTGCTTTGACAGTTCGGGTTAAAGTTGTTCTCTTTTCTTATATAGAGTTTGACTGATTGGGTGTAATCAGCTGATGATCATCTGTGATGATAAGGCTACTTGGTACTGAATTCGCCTTGGCTGCTATCATGTTTGTTTACGTTTGGTTCCCGAATAACAGTTGTTGTTTACATGCGCCACAGAAATTGCGAAAACTTAAAAATTTTAAACACACTGTTTAGGGGCACGGAGTAATTTCAAATCAAAAAAAAAAAATTTTTAAACAATTTCCATTTTACGAAATAGTTTAAACCACATTAAAATATCACTATACCGATGCGTGATTTGTTCAAAACACTTGAGAAATTGAAAACTGAAACAGCCATGGAGTACTGCGAAGAATTCGATGGCCTCAAATCTATAATGGACTGTTGCAACGCGGAATTAAAACCTTTTAATAAATTGCATTTTCGAGGAGGTAAGCCAATATTGCCATACATATAACAATATATAATGTTTAATTAACGAAATGTTAGGTAATGAATCATTTATTAATGAATTGGTAAGACGTCTGCAAGAGTTTTTAATAGAAAATGAATTGGTGGATAGTGTAAGCAGAAAAGCTCTACCAGATATCACAAAACTGAAAAAATTGAGGAAAATTTTAATGTTTCTAATGTTAAACACAGATGCTACTTACAAGTATAATCTAAGGGATGACTCTGAACTAGTACATGTATTGGAGATTTGCCCTTTAATGCCTAAGTTCCTTTTTGTCACATTGGTGTGGGAATTACATTTAGATCAATTCTTCAATGAAATGTTATCTTACGCACCTTGTTGGTTTACCTTCCAGTATTTTGAGCCGGCCACAGATTCCCTAAAATATATCGACGATGCCTTTGAAGTTTTGAATAAAGTTGAACAGTTGCTAAAATCGATATTCATTTCAATAACACGTTCGGAACTAAGACTAATGGACAATGTTGATACGCGCATTATACATAACAAACTTTATGATTATGCCATGAACTTGCTACGATTATTCTACACGCCCGATTCAGACAAATTTAAAAACTTTACCAAAAAACAGTCTTATAAGTATTCAGGCTTCGCTCTAAAACATTTACTGGAATTGGTGTTATTTACGTTTGATGTGTTTGAAAATGCTGAAAAGGCCAATCCCGCGGAAGATTGGCAGGAATACAATGTGTGTAACCAATTATTGAAGGAAGTTGGCATAGAGACAAAGCATTTAAAAGAGCAGCAACTAAAGATTATAACTGCGTTACTAAATGCCTTACAAACTCAAGTGATGTTAGTTAAGATTGATATTTTTATTTACTGGGTGGAAATTGATTTAAACGATAAAGAAAATCTACAAGAGGCTATAGGTACAATGGCTTTTAAATTGGGTGAGAGGATGGTGAACAATCAAAATTTTGGCCATGATGTTCAACAGCAGTTAAAAGTAATCGAAATAAGACCTAAGACATTACAAGAAATCATACATGATGCTACAATTGGTGATATATTAAATACACTTGATGATAAAAAACTAGACTATAACATAAGAAAAGCCTGGTTTGATGAGCTACTTAATCGCTCTGTAGCTCTTGGAAATGAGGAATGTTTGCAGTCTATAAAACAAAATATTAAGTTACTGACCGTTGAACATTGCTTACAAATATTGGATTTCATTAAACTAGAAATTATGCGAAACTATGAAGAAACTGAAAATGCCTCAAGGGAAAATGAAAAATACGACATTGAGAACATGGATGTGGATCGTGAAGACTTTGAAGAGCTAATCGAATTGATATTAAAAGCGCTAGGAAATTACAATGTGCAACAATTACTGGTAGTTCTTAACTATCAATGTAAATCACATGGCTTCAAGTCATCACTGTTTCAACAGCCCGAAATTGCCTCTAGAATCACGGAATTTCTTAATAAGTATAGTGGCGACAATACTACATTTGACGTCCAGCAATTTCTGGCATTGTCTTTTGAAAATGGAGAAATGGTTTGGCAAAAATTCTTTGATATTGCTTGCCATAATCTCGCTCATATTACCAACTATTGCAATACTGTCAAACAATGCAGACCTTTGTCTAACAATTACTTTATTCCAAATCTTGTGGCGGCGTTTAATGAATTTTCTTGCTTGGAGCAGCGTTACTTTCCAGCTTTACTATGTCAAATATACTTTACACTCTATTACCCTGATAATAAGACAGAATTTCTTAAGAAAATTATTCATAAACATGTTAATCAATATTTGGATCAGCAACAATTTGAGTATCTATTGCCTTTGGTAAAATGCTTAAATCTGATTTGTTCCTATGGTGAATCTCAATCGAATAAACCGTTGAATTTTGGTGAAATAACTGCTCCCGTACTATTGATGGCAGCACAGATTATGGATAAAGCCAGATGGGATTTAATAACGTATACAGATGTTCGAGATGAAATTGTTCGAGAATGTATACAATTTATACAGAAAACTTCTAAGAAATTTTTACCAAATGCAACTGAAAAAGGTGAGAGTCTTTTAAGTACATATGAGTAGGTGAGTTACAAAAATTAAAAAATCGAGATAATAATTGAATCTGACAGATCTTTTAGCACTTTATGAAAATAAATATACAGATTGTATCGAATCATGTCGCTTTGCATGTTCTTATGTGTCCTAAAATCTCAGTTTGTAACAAAACTGGTTCGTTCCACTCACCACACATTTTAAAACTATCTCCTTGCATGTTCTGTAGCAAAACTCGCTGGCTCACTACATTAATCTTTCTGTTCTGCGATGGCTGCCAAGGGCAAAATAAAGATATGACACATTCGTTCCTCCTGATAGGGTCTTCGGTAGAACTGAAACTTTTTTTAAGATACGATAATAAAGCCAATCAAATACTGGGAATTGTCTACTGAATTCTGTTCTGTATGGAAAGTTTGAGGAGGTTTACCTATATATGACTACATTTTAAATTCATAGAAAATCACTAAAACACTAAACTCTGTGCAAGGAGAGATAACTAAACGATTCATTTTTGAAATGATAAAAACACATTCATGACATTATTTCAGGACTACTTTCAATGTGGATGTTAAACATGAAAAGCAAAAAGATGTTTAAATCCTTTCATACAAAAAAGTTGGAGAGATAATAAAAACTAGAAATTTTACGTTTCGGTCTTGGACAATAATAATATTGGTCATGGGATGGAAAAAAACAATGATTACTACACTAAAGATGAAGATTTAATTTTATCTACTAAAAAATTCATATAATTCTCTAAAACTTTTTAAAAAAGGTATCTGAAATTTTTTAGCACTGTTTCCATAAACTTAAATTTCCATAAACTTAAATTAAATTTATATAGTCTATAATGTATAGTGAAGTTGATTAATTAATTATCTGGTAAGCTATAGTGTGTTGCAAAACTAATTCGATCTCAAATGGTCTGTAGCAAAACTCGTTTGTTTCGAAAATTCGTAGCAAAACTCGTTCGTTCCAAACTTAAATCTATTATTTTTCTATATTGCAGTTAGTTTCAATTTTTCAACTGTTGAGTTATTAATCAAGAATGATACAGAATCAGAATAAGATATCAGAATCAATAGCTTTCAACTAATTTGGTTCACTTAATCAGGCGCAATATGTTTTTTACATTTTCCAAAAATTCGACGAAAGTGTAACGAACGAATTTTGTAACTCACCTCATATGTATGTATGTATAGAAAACCTACATTTTCAATATTCTAACATTTTGATTGATTATTTTACTGTGTAGATCGCAAATGGATTACCAAAGTTATTAAGGACTCATATAAACCTCTTACTCAATACTACTTTCAAAAATATTCATTAACTCCCGATCAAATTCCTATAGAATTCGATAGGTTTTTAATACGTCTTGATATTGAAGATAAATCTGAAGCTGAAATGTTTCTTATAATAGTAAGTTTTTAATTACATATAAAAAAACAAATGAATCATTAAATATTTTTCTTAGAACTATGTTCGCTGTACGATGAAAGAAACTGAATGGCTGGCACGCAGTGAACGCCTACTTCCGCATATATCCGATGTTATGATAATTTTAAGTGGTGTCGTAAATGAGACGGAAAATCCAAATTCCATTAACAATTACCGTCATTGTCTATCGAATTATGCGAATATAGTGCAGAAATTTCTCTTGCCACAAATTGAAGATGACAATAAAAAGATTGAAAAATTGGAAATTAAAGTACTTAAAATAATTTCGTCGGCGCCGCAACAAATCTATGAGGAAACTTTTATGAGTTTTGAATCATTACTGCTGGAAATAATAAAAAAATGTGGCCATCCTCTGGAGGAGAATACAACAAAAAATATTCGCAAATTCGTTGAGAATATGAAGGATTGTAGTGCTAAACAAATATTTTTGGATAAGTTTCAAGGACTAATAACTGAATTGAATTAAAAACAAATCATTCGTAGAATATATTATACATATGTATGTTAATTTGTTCTTCATCTTTTTTATTTTACTGTGGATTACATAATTAAGGCATTGTTTCTTTTACTTTTATAATAAAGTATCTACGGAAAGTAGTTTCTGTTTTACAATGTATGAGATTTTTTAAATTTTTTCATGTATTATTTTTATTAGCACTAAGTTTTCTGCATATTACTTCGAAATACATGTTCCTACAACTTTTCAAACCTTTATTATAAAAATCGGTCGATTTTAAATGGAAAATAAAGAAACTACTTCATTCACTTGAATTATTTTATTTAGTTTTTTCTCCCATGAAATTTAAAATATAGTTACGTGATTTTGCATTTCAGCTAACGACATACATAATCAAAATAGAACGGATAAACGCACTTGGCAGCACTTATAAAATATTAAGGTGGATTCAACCATTGTTTCCGAACAAAATTTTTGTCCTAACAAAATTTTTTTATGTAGTTTGACGCCTCTCTTTGTGAGAGAGAGAGAGAAATGAAGAGAAATAATTTTGTTCGGAACATTTTCAGCTTGAATTGGTTTAATTTAAATTTTTGTCTGGACACAGTGGTACTGAGTTGCCACATCAAAAAATGTTTTTTATTGCAATTATTTCATTTCTTGTTTTATTTCTATATATGTGTCATGGAAGTAATATAATAGTACTTCGTTTAATAGTTAATAACATAAACACTTGTATTTTATCCAATTGCAAATAAATTTTGTCCGAGATGTTTATTTGTTATTTACATATAACATATGGTAGCTTTGATTTTGCAGACAAATTGTTCGAAATGGGTGAATCGTGCTGCAAAACAGTCTCAGTAAAAAAAAGTTTGTCCGGACAAAAATTTTGTTCGTAAGCAATGGGTGAATCCACCTTTAAGGGCAATATACACGGTCAATCAGCTTGATGTTAGATTCGTGCACGTGTGCTGCACGAAAAATCAAAACCAAGTAGATTTTCCATCAAGCGTCGTCGGTGTCACTAATCCTAAAGAAATTTCACACATACTACCACCCAGAGGGCGAAGCCGATATAAAATGGTGGTCGGCGGCGGCTGAGACCAAATATACTCGGCGGCGGCTTCTAGCCGGCTAAGAGCCGAAAAATGTTCGCCGCCGGCGGCTACTTAAATGTATCGGCTAAAGGCCATGTCAGATAAAACTTTTGCTTCGCGTTGCGTTACAGATTCGCTTTGACATCTAAGATGAAATGTACATACTTATACGAAACATGTCACATAAAGCACTTTTAACGCAGCGTGAAGCGAAAAGTTCGGCAACTCTCATCTTTTTGCTTGCTTTGACAATCAGCTGGAATAATTTTCTTTTATTATATTGCCAAACGAAACATATTGCGCGTTTGAATCTGTTTTAATAAGAGGTAAATATGTATGTGGCATTTATTTATTTATAATAAATCGTAAAATAACATAATTAACTTTTATTTTTATAAAAAATATATATATAAATAGCAAAATTATCAACTACTTTTTTGGTAAACGATCAATGCGCGAGCAGAGGGCGAAGCCGATGTAAAATGGTGATCGGCGCCGGCTAAGAACAAATATAGTCGGCGGCGGCTATTAGCCGGCTAAGAGCCGAAAATTTTTCGCCGGCGGCGGCTACCTAAATTTATCGGCTAACGGTCGGCTAACAGAGTATTTCTTGCTTACTTACATACAAGGTATATTTACAACAGGTATACTCGGCCCAATTATAAATAAACTTGCCTTTCTAGACGATTTACTGCCTTATTTATAAAAATAATTTTCATAAGAAATTTTTTTCATATGTTCCAAAACCGAATTAAATATTTTTAAATGCGCATGTTAGTAAATATCCACTTTTTATTATAAAAAATCGGCTTAGCCGCTAGCCGATATTAGCCGCAATAATCGGCGGCGGCTAAGTGATTGTGAAAATCACCGGCGGCGGCTAATAGCCGGCTATTAGCCGACCGGCTTCGTGCTCTGTGCGCGAGTGTTGTCAAAGTTTTCATTGTGTCATACTCCTTTTGCTTTACACTTTTCTATCAAAGTTAGAAACGTCACGTAAAGCGACAAAGTTTTATCTGACACGGCCTTAACGGTCGGCTAACAGAGTATTTCTTGTTTACTTACATACAAGGCATATTTATAACAGGTATACTCGGGCCAAATATAAATAAACTTGCCTTTCTGGACGATTTACTGCCTTATTTATATAAAAAATTTTCATAAGAAATTTTCTTCATACGTTCTAAAAATAAATTAACTATTTTTAGATGCGCATGTTAGTAAATACCCACTTTTTATATTGTTACGAAATGAAAATGCAGATTCAAATGTAACGACACAAACTGACAACCCGATCATTATCTGCTTTATACCCCTAAATCACTGTAATAAAATCAAAACCTGGCAACCAAGTACCACAATTAAACTTGGCATCACTCGACAACTGCCAATAGAATTCAAAATAACGGAAAATGGAAGTTTCCGGAATCTTCAGGAAACGGTAGCTAGAACTTTCAAGATTATTCGAGACTGCTTAATCGCAATTACAAACAGTGACATTAAACTTAAACTGCAAGAGATGTAGACTTCATGACAGCGTAATTTGTTAAGTTGCAAGCATTAGAGTATGTGTGTGTGCGAAGATAAACAAACAGAAGGATAATCTCATGCATCTACACACGCACATACATTGCACCATAGCAAGACCAAAATGATCATGCCGTACACTTAAAGATGAAAAGAGACCTGAATTACAGTACAGTTAAAGATAAAGAGAGACGGCTGTATTCCAGAAAGTTACCAGAAGGTTTTATAATTGACTATATAAGGGGAGGCTGCCAGACGACATGGAGAAGTGTGTTTTAAAACTTAGACGAGTAAACATCGCCAAGAATAGTTAGTGTGTACATCGCGTTTAGTTGTACGTGTTTTTAAAGTAATAAATAAAGTGTTACTGAGAATTTATTTGTAAAATAAATATCTGTGTTTTATTTTATTGCAATTCAACGAATCCTGTGAAAATAATAAAACCGTTTTTATGTAAAGGACTAAAAACGTAACAATTGGTGTCAGAAGTAAAATTGCAAAATAAAATAAAAAGGACATTATTAATTAATAAAATAAAAAAAGGACATTATTAAATAATAAAAAGGACATTAAAAAAATAGAAGCCATGAAGTTTGAAGAGCTAAAAGTTGAGCAGCTAAAAAAAGAGCTGAGTAAGTTGGAACTGCCAACAACAGGCAATAAAGTGGAACTTCAGAAGAGGCTGATAGATGAGTTCAAGCAGCGTGGCATCGACATCGGGACATACGAATTTGAGGATAAAGAGGAAATAGAGGTACGTACTCGTGCCACGACAAGCAGCATGGACTTAAGTACAATGTTCGCCGCTATGATGCAAAAATTTGAAGAAACATCTAAAACCACAAATGAGAAATTTCAAGAAACATCTAGAGCTAACAATGAGAGAATGCTGGCTGAAGTCAAGGCCGAAGTTCAAGAAACATCTAAGGCCACAAATGAGAAACTTCAAGAAACATCTAAGGCCACAAATGAGAAACTTCAAGAAATTTCTGAGGCCATAAATAGAAGAGTAGATGGCATTGAAGTACAAGTCAGCAAATTTGACGAGAAACTCTCAGAACTAGAGAACAAACTCCATAGCCTAGAAATTGGCGGCGTCGAAGTGCATGTAAAAGATGTGGACGAGAAATTACATGAACTGGAAGCAAAAATTGTTAATCTTCAGTGTCAAGGAGGGCCAGTGAGAGTTATTCCAGAGGCTTCCAGCAGAGTAAAGACGCCTTGTTTCGATGGCAGCGCACCTTTGAACATCTTCAAGTTCCAGTTCGAAACAGTTGCCAGCAAAAATGGTTGGAACAGTGAAGAAAAGGCCATAGAGCTGATTTTGGCCTTAAAAGGAGCCGCAGCAGAAGTACTTGAAACCGTACCAGGGAGCTGCAGAAATAATTTTGATGACATAATGGCGGCACTGCAGCGGAAATATGGTGGCGAACATAAGCGAGATATATACCGCATGGAATTGCGATGTAGAGGACAAAAGCCCAATGAGTCTCTACAAGATTTCGCAATGGAAATTGAGCGGTTAGTGCAGCTTACGTATCCAGGTGAAAACCACCCATTCCTGGATCATGTCAAAACAGAGGCGTTTGTTAATGGCATCCGTGATCCTGACATCAAGCTTGCAGTGTGTGCTACACAAAAGGCTACATTCGCAGAAATGGTTTCATTTGCACTAGCTCAGGAGACTGCTAGGGTGATTTGGAAGCCACAGGTGTGCAAGGTGCGGAACGTGGAGGTCATTGCCGAAAATGAGAGTGATCTAGTCTCTAGCATCAAGGAGGCAGTGAGACAAGCATTGGCGGAGAAGGACGGCAAAGTAAAAGCTAAGTGTTATAACTGCGGCAAAATTGGCCACTTCCAGCGCAACTGCAAGGCGCCAAGAAAAAGAGCCAGATCTGTTTCGCCACCAAGGAATAGTAAACGGGTGAACCAACAAACAACACAAGAGTCCCCGTTAAACTAAAACGAGCTAGCACTAAGGGGCAAGAGCTAGCTCCCACAAACGACGGCCCCACAATCTCCATATCAGTAATGCAGCAGAAAAATAGCAACCTTACTGCATGTGGATACATCAACGGCGAAAAGCACATCTTCACCATAGACACAGGAGCGTCGCAGTCAATAATCAGGCCCGATATAGTGAAGGGGAAGTGTGAACCTTTAAGGAATATAAGACTACGTACAGCTACTGGGGAGCCTGCCACTGTCTACGGTAAGACTGAAGCGAAGGTGACTATAGCCAATATAAGCGTGAAACATGTGTTTATCGTTGCCGATATTGTTGACGAGGTTATTATTGGAGCCGATTTTATGATAAACCATGGCATCAACCTGCATATGGGGCAACAAGTGATGATTTGGCGTAATGTTGAAATACCGCTTGATGTTGGATATGACAATCAAACGCACGTAAGGAAACTAGTTGCTATTGAAAACCAGACGATACCACCGCAGTCTGAATCAGTAATATGGGCACGCATGGAGGGAGATTGTGAGGACAATCGGTTGTGGGTAGTAGAACCAACAGAAATTAAGAGCGAGCTATTAACAGCAAAAGCCCTCGTAAAAACTTGCAAAGGAGGGAAGATCCCTATAAGAGTACTTAATTTATCAGGCAACAAAAAAAGTCGTCAGCGGAAATTCTGCTATAGGCCAATGTACTCCACCAGAGGCAATAATAAACTGCGAGCGAAAGCCTGAACCAGCCAATATGTCCGCAAAAGAGCGTGAACAATTTGAAGAACACGTGGGGAAATGGGTAGCAGAATTAGCAGCTCCTGATAGAAATAAAGCTAAACAGCTGCTAAAAAGGCACACCAGCGTCTTCGCCTTGAAAGATCAAAGCCAAGGGAGAACGGCAATAGTGAAACATGAAATAAATACAGGCGAAGCGAGGCCGATCAAACAGCCACCCAGAAGTGTACCCCTAGCAAAACGGAATGAGGTAAAAGAACTTGTTCATGAAATGGAGCGGAGTGGTGTAATCGAGCCATCTTCAAGTCCTTGGAGTTCGCCCGTTGTCTTAGTCAAAAAGAAGGATGGCAGTACGAGATTCTGCGTTGACTACAGAAAGCTCAATGACGTTACTAAGAAGGACAGTTATCCACTACCAAGAATTGACGACACCTTAGACACGCTGGCTGGAACGAAATGGTTCTCCACGTTAGACCTACAAAGCGGATATTGGCAGGTGGAGATTGCAGAGAAAGATAAGGAGAAAACTGCTTTTAGCGCGAGCGATGGATTATGGCAGTTTAAAGTTATGCCATTCGGGCTCTGCAATGCTCCAGCTACTTTTGAACGCCTAATGGAACGAGTGCTGAAAGGACTTCACTGGAAGACTTGCTTGGTGTACCTTGATGACATCGTCGTGATGGGAAAGACTTTTGATGAGCACCTCAAAAATTTGGCAGAGGTTCTTCAACGCATATCATCAGCTGGTTTAAAACTTAGCGTCAAGAAATGTGCATTGTTCCAGAGAGAAGTAAAGTATTTGGGCCATCGAGTTACAGCAGACGGAATCTCAACGGATGAAGATAAAATACGAGCAGTAAAGGACTGGCCTCGTCCGAAAAATCTTCATGAACTGCGCAGCTTTCTGGGCCTTTGTACCTACTACAGACGCTTTGTACCAAATTTTGCCAACGTCGCTGCAAGCTTGCATGAGCTAACCAAGAAGTCGAGGCCGTATCACTGGGGCGAACAGCAGGAGAATGCGTTCCAGACACTAAAGGATTTACTGAGTACGTCACCAGTACTAGCCTACCCCATAGCTGGAGAAAAATTTTTGCTTGATACCGATGCGAGCGGCTATGGCATAGGAGGTGTGTTGTCGCAAGTTGTCAATGGCACAGAAAAAGTGATAGGCTATTATAGCCGTATACTCTCAAAGCCTGAAAGAAACTACTGTGTGACACGACGTGAGCTTTTGGCAGTGTTGGAGTGCATAAAACACTACCATAAGTACCTGTATGGCCAACACTTTACGCTGAGGACCGACCATTCTGCATTGAGATGGCTGTTGCAGTTTAAAAATCCTGAAGGGCAGCTAGCGCGCTGGATTGAACGTCTTCAAAGCTACGACTTCAGCATCGAGCATAGAAGGGGCGTAAAGCATAACAATGCAGATGCTTTATCACGACGGCCCTGCAGCTTGGAGTGCAGACATTGTGTTAAGGCCGAAAAGAAGGAATGCGTTATTGATGTTCGGCTAACGCACATCGATTCCGATGAGGACTGGTCAGCGGCACAGAGAAACGACACCATATTGGCGACAATTATAGCAGCCAAAGAGGAAAATAGAAGACCTGCTCGCAATGTAATATCAGCTGAAAGCCCACTTGTGAAATCTTATTGGGCTCAGTGGAATAGCCTGAAGCTGATAAACGGGTGCTTGTACCGCGTATGGGAAAGTGCAGATGGTAAAATGGCTTCCAACCTAATAGTTGTGCCATCCTCCAAGGTGAATAAGGTTTTGCACGAGTTCCACAATGGTCCTAGTGGCGGTCATCTGGGAGTGACAAAAACGCTGGAGAAGCTAAAACAGCGTTTTTATTGGGTTGGGTGTCAACAAGCCGTAGCCGACTGGATAGCAAACTGCCCACAGTGCATCGCAGCAAAAGGACCAGCAAGAAAAAGTCGAGGACAGCTGCAACAGTACAACTCAGGTGCACCATTTGAGCGGATAGCAATGGATATAGCAGGTCCTTTTCCCGTCAGCGACGCCGGGAATCGCTATGTTCTTGTGGTGATGGACTATTTTAGTAAATGGCCAGAAGTATATGCCATACCCAATCAAGAAGCAAGGACAGTTTTGAATGTATTTGTCAACAACTGGGTATGTCGCTATGGTGTTCCAATAGAATTACATTCTGACCAAGGTAGAAACTTCGAGTCTGCTATATTCCGGGAAATGTGCGAATTATATGGGATAAAGAAAACAAGAACGACGCCGCTGCACCCACAGTCCGATGGTATGGTAGAAAGATTTAATCGCACTCTAGAGGAGTACCTGCGAAAAGTGGTAAGCGCGCATCAAAGGGACTGGGACGAGCACATTCCCAAATTTTTGTTGGCATATAGGTCAGCTGTACATGACTCGACATCACGAACACCTGCTAAAATTGTCTTCGGGACGGAATTAAAATTGCCTGGTGATTTGGAATTTGGCGTTAAGCCTACACCAACAAGTGAAGAAGGCACCAGCTCTTCCCAAGAGCAAGAAAATTTAAATGAGCTACATGAATTTGTACGCAACCGAATTAGAATGGCCAGTGACAAGATGAAGGCTAGATATGACCGAGCTGCAAATTCTGAGGGATTCAATGAGGGTCAATTGGTTCTACTTTACAACCCACAACGAAAGAAGGGATTGTCTCCAAAATTGCAGACTCATTGGGATGGACCGTATAAGGTTATTAAAAGGTTGAACGATGTCGTCTATAGGATACAGAAGTACAACAGCCCAAGATCCAAAATGAAAATCGTACACCTGGAACGACTGGCGCACTATGGAAAAGGTGATTGTGTGCCTATTCGGGACGAACAGGCTTAAGTGGGCGGCAGTGTTACGAAATGAAAATGCAGATTCAAATGTAACGACACAAACTGACAACCCGATCATTATCTGCTTTATACCCCTAAATCACTGTAATAAAATCAAAACCTGGCAACCAAGTACCACAATTAAACTTGGCATCACTCGACAACTGCCAATAGAATTCAAAATAACGGAAAATGGAAGTTTCCGGAATCTTCAGGAAACGGTAGCTAGAACTTTCAAGATTATTCGAGACTGCTTAATCGCAATTACAAACAGTGACATTAAACTTAAACTGCAAGAGATGTAGACTTCATGACAGCGTAATTTGTTAAGTTGCAAGCATTAGAGTATGTGTGTGTGCGAAGATAAACAAACAGAAGGATAATCTCATGCATCTACACACGCACATACATTGCACCATAGCAAGACCAAAATGATCATGCCGTACACTTAAAGATGAAAAGAGACCTGAATTACAGTACAGTTAAAGATAAAGAGAGACGGCTGTATTCCAGAAAGTTAGCGAAGTTACCAGAAGGTTTTATAATTGACTATATAAGGGGAGGCTGCCAGACGACATGGAGAAGTGTGTTTTAAAACTTAGACGAGTAAACATCGCCAAGAATAGTTAGTGTGTACATCGCGTTTAGTTGTACGTGTTTTTAAAGTAATAAATAAAGTGTTACTGAGAATTTATTTGTAAAATAAATATCTGTGTTTTATTTTATTGCAATTCAACGAATCCTGTGAAAATAATAAAACCGTTTTTATGTAAAGGACTAAAAACGTAACAATATTAAAAAATCGGCTTAGCCGCTAGCCGATATTAGTCGCACTAATCGGCGGCGGCTAAGTGATTGTGAAAATCATCGGCGGCGGCTTTTAGCCGGCTATTAGCCGACCGGCTTCGCGCTCTGCTACCACGACGCTAGTCAAGCATGTTGACCGTGTATATTGCCCTTTAGTTCTTTCTTTCAGTGTACAGCCAAATGAAATACTGTCAAGGTGAATTAATTTTATCAGGCGGTGTTGATTCTAAAACAACTACAACATTACAATAACATTTGACATCTCAGCCCCTATGTCAACGTATAAAAATTTTGACATGCGAGCATCTAATTTGCGGAAAAAAAATTGAGCAGATTACTTATATTTCACCTAAATAAATCCACCTTGAATACTGTAACTTACAATTTGATTCCAAGCACTTCCTATAACGGATGATGTACTTTTTTTCAAGATGCCATACTGATTAAAGTCGGGTTTAATTACATATAAATTCAATTAATAAAAGAAACTTAAGAAATACATAATTTCGATAATCCGAGGAAGTGAATCTGCTATAAATTTTTCTTCTCTACTACTGTTAATAGTAATAAAAAGCTATATATTACTTTAGTTCTCTGACAATCTGGTAAGGCTTTAATGACGCATGCGATTTTGGCATAAATAATTAAAGCAAAAAGGAAAATTGAAAAAGTTGTGTGAAAACTCAAAACGGATTACAGCAAACTGGAAAAATTTTTATTTCGGCGTTTAAGCAATAAAATAATACATATTGTGCAAATTATCTGTAATAAAATTTGAACAGCAATTACAAAAAACGAGTTGTATCTTTTTGGAACAAGATTGTGACAAAATACCCGGCGTGAAGAAAGAAAATTTCAATAAAATAGACGAGTTCATATTTTTTTTTAATTTGAAGCACAAAAAATTCCCGTGCAGTCATCATACGCAGCGAATAAAAACGAAAGCAAAAGGGAGAAAGAAGAATAGCGAAGACTACTTAATTGAATTGTTGGAGAATTTGGATTTTTTTAATAACTTGAGGAATATTGAATTGTATAACAATATGGCCGTTTTAACTGAGGCCCAGCTTAGAGCTAAGCTAATCATCGACCCACCAGGAGAGTTACGTTTTGTTGGTAAGTGCAAAAGGGAACATCCATACACACATTGTATGTATGTAATAAGAAAACAGGTCTTGTGAAAAAAAGGAAAAGAATATAAGGAAGTAGCAGGGGATACCAAATAGTGTCAGCGCCATCGAAATATGTACATATTTTGTTAACAAATAATTATTAAAGAATTACTTTCGAAAGTTTACTTTTAATTTCTGTGCACATTATTGTTTCATGTTGTCTGGATGGGAAACATTTTCTTCACTAGGTTAGAAGGGTGTGCTTTTACATTAATTAGCAAATCAGTTAACAACAAACAACTCATTGGCTTTAGTTTATTTATAACCTCCAGGTTGTTTTTTTTAAATGTTTTCTTATTAAATTTTTTACGTAGAACAATATCTTTTTAATTTAATATTTTAACAAAAATGATCTTTGACATTGTTCTATAAATTATTTGATAAATGGAGTGATAAAGAAAGAACATTATGCTGCCTTTTCTGTAAATCGAGTCGATTTCAAAACGCTCCATTTAGAGAAATTAAATCCACTAGCAATTTTTTTTGCAGTTTCATATTTTTTCGAGCTTCAGTTATAATATCTGAAATTAATTTAATATACATATATAGTTTTAAATACATTAATGTGGGCATTATTTATTTTTGGTAAACGATAAATATACTCGGCTTCGGTATACAGAACAGGGTCGTATGATTTAATTAATGTTAATAATTTGAGATGTCTCAATTTGTTCTAAAGACGATAGGAAAAGTCAGCATGTTTGGGCTTTAATTTAGTGAAAAGTTGAACCTATATTATATATCAATATCGCAAGATCACAACTTGAAAGAAAATATGAAGGTATCCTAAAAATATTGTTAGCGAGACAAAATTTGTCTAGCTAACAATCGGACATGTTCTGAAAATCACGGTGATTTCAAATCACACGATTTCAAAAGTAAACTTAATAGCTGATTTGTTGGCGGGTTTTTATTGTATTTTAAGTTTTTGTCACAATAGAACATTTTATTCGAACTTCCAATACTATAAATCGTGCAATTTATCACTGTGATTTGACATCTCGTGATTTACAGAACAGGCTCGAATATTATGTAATGCATATCTCATATTCAGGAATGTTCTGTATTTCACGTGGAATTAAAATGTGCGGTATTATCAAAGCATTATTGTTATAAATATTAATTTACAACAGTAATGCTTTGATAATTCCGAACATTTATTTCCACATTAAATACAGAAGATATCCGATTATGTATTATTTATTACATTCTTGAGTAGTGTAATGTGACCGATTATGGCCTCTAGGCTAGGTTCTTCATAAAGAATGAATAAATGAAATGAAATCATGAAACTCTTTTATTTTGAATACATTTATTTATTTTTTGATGGGTAAATACATAAAGTTATAAAGCTAAAATATAACTAAAGTCATATTTGAGTAATAAATTTCTTCTGAATACTTAACGTGAATATCCCCGATATTAAAAATCAAGGTCCTATGTTACTCAAATTTAAAGTTCTGCGACTCTAAAAAATATCCCCACAAATAATCCTACTTAAACGTCTTGTAATTTGGTTAATGTGTTACGTGTGCTTTTATAGTCTTCAACTTATTTTATGCGAGCGCTAAAAATAAATCGCTTAGTACATACTTAGAGTAATTACTATGTCAGTAATATTCATGTTGGTTGTTTCTATTATACATACTTAGTTTTACGGGTATGATTTCCAAAGTTAATTTTTGTGTGTTTGCAGTTGCTCTGGGTAAAGCATAAAAACACGTTATTAAAAAAATCAATAACATTACAATTCAAATTGATATGCAACTTTTTTTCTGCTAGAAAAATAAACGAAGAAACCTTATAAAATAATTCTAATAAAGTTAATTAGAAAATAATTTAAAATGCTGGAAGCTTAAAGTTAAGTGTTGAATTTTTCATGAATTTCAGATTTGAAATTTTATTTATTTATTTATTTAATTGTTTCAGTTTATGGAAAAAAAAATCCTTACAGACTATGAATAACAAAAATACTTACGAACTAATGGTTATAAGTTAAATAAGGATTAAAAAATGAAAATTTTTTAAAAATACAAATAAAACATTTATACAAAGAAAAAATTTCCAGTTTACAAATAATAGTTATTTTATTACACTAGATAGAAAAAGTTTGAACTTAGTGTTATCAATGCTGAATTCAATAAAAGATTTGTGCTGTTTCTGCAAATTAAAATTGATTTCATTGAGCTGAACGAAAGCACGTGTTAGACTGCCATTACGCGCATAGTTAGTCCGCTGAAAAGGTACATCAAAAAGCTTACCCAACCTAAGATTTCTAGGCGGAATATAAAACGGTACAGTATTAAGCAAATCAGGGCAATCAATGCAACCATTGATAATATCGTAAACCAGTAGGGCTGATTGTACTTTTCTACGCGGTTCCAAATTGCGTATGCATATAAACAGGCATTTCGACTCGTAAGGAACAGAATATAAATATGTTAGCGAGCTTGTAGCAAATTTAATAAAAATGCGCTGAAGTCTCTCAATACGGGAGATAAGATTAGCAGCATAACTTAGACCTTACAAATGTCTTCAGTGCATAAGGGTAAGCTAATTCGGAACAACTTCTCTTCAAAAAACCAAGCATTTTATAGGATTTAGGAAGAACATACTCTACATGGGCCACACAAACCACGCCTAACTCAAGTTTTGAGTCAGACGTGTTCAATATGATACCGTTAATATTAAAAGCCAGGACCGTGGGACTCTGAGACCTATGAAAGGAAACATGCAGACATTTACTAATATTTAATTGCAAACAATTAAGGCTGCACCAATCGTTCAAATTATTGAGCTCATTTTGCATAATAAATAGTAACAGATCATCAGCGTATAAGATGTACTTCGACTTAAAAAACAGCAACCAATATCATTTATAAATAACTTAAACAATAATGGTCCAAGTATGCTATCCTGAGGTACACCCGACGTTTGCAAATATGGGTTAAAGATGAACCCTTCAACATGCACCGAACAAATTCTATTAGACAAGTAGGACTTAATCCATTTCAAGAAATTAGAATGGCAGCCCATTAAGTCCAACTTAAGACAAAAGCACTTCTACTTCTACTTAACGGACACGTTCAACAGCATCTAAACAAAATTTAGTGTTTATCGTGTAGACTTCTGTAGGGAACTTTGGTTTCATCATAAATTCCAAGTAATATTATTTTCAGGTGGCTACTAGTATAGGGAAATTAGCTTGAGAAATTTAACAACAAGAATTGTCGTAAGTTTTTTACACACTATTCTAATGGGAATCTTAAACTCAAGCAGCATCAAAATATAAATGTTAATAAAACAAGTAACTCCGAACATGTAATTATTTTATTGCAGATATGTATGTATGTTTCGAAATGTATTTAATAGGAATTGATTGTACATAGTATGAACAAAATGCATTTCGATAAATACTATACTCTGACAATATACATACTCGTATATACTAAATCTTAGGTCATTTACTTATAAGTTGTTATTTTTTTATTTTTCCTATAATTTGTCTTGTATTATTTTGCTTTTTGCCAAAGAAATAATGTTGTCATCGTTTATGCAACACGTCGTGCTCAGTTTTTATATGATTTGAACTTGTACTTCTGTTCTAATATATACTGCATATTTACATACATAATGTGTAGATATGTATGTATGTATTAGGGTGGAACAAAAAAATTTTTTTTGTTTTTTGCACTTTATACTCTAAAAAATAGGTTGGTAGACATCTCAAAAAAATTCTCTCCAAGTATGAGCTCTTAATTTATTTTTTTATTATTATTAGAAAGAAAAGTGCATAGCTCGGTATTTACTATTTGGAAAAAAATATCTCGTCTCACATATTTGTAGGAAATCGATCTAAAAGAAAAAAATAATTTCAATTTGTACGAATTTCCCTGAAACTCATATATTAAATTGAAAATTTTCGAATTATTAATCAAAAACTGTTAAAATTACTGTGCATTCAAGTTTGACGATGAATACCTTTTAAAGCGTAGTATGCAGCTGTAAATGAAATTCAGGCTGCCATAAGAAGTATGTGTAAAAAAAAACAAACTGAAATTCAGGTTGGTAAATTTCTTAAAGAAATTTCCGTTTACTAGTACGCAGTTCCAAAAGAAAAGTACACGGAATTTTGGCATTTATTGTCTATTACAGGCATGTTATAACAATAAGTGGAGAGTTTTTTCCGTCAACTGAAACAAAAATTAATGTTCACACAATTGTTTGGTCACGGAATTTTTGACATTTTTATTTTTTCGTACATTGTAATCAATTTTTAGTGTTTTTGTGTGTTGTAAATTAAAAAATATATAAATTTGTGTGTATGCAAACAAAATTCTGTATAAAATTCTACACGATTATTTTTCCGTGTAGAAATAAATGCAAAACTCCAAAACTGAATTTCAGTGAGAACTGCATACTACGCTTAAACGGTTAATTTAATCGACTAATCATATTAAAGCACTTTTGTAGAGCAGTAAATTTCCTATAAAATTATGATATGCGCGTATCATAAAAAAAGAAATCTACCTGAAAATAGTAACAGACCTTTTTTGTAGAGAATTCAATATCTTACAAATATGTGAGAAGAGATATTTTTTCCCAAATAGTAAATACCGAGCAATGAATTTTTCTTTCTAATAATAACGAAAAAATAAAAACCTGAGACGCGGAGCAGGGTGACCGTTGAAAAATTCTAAAAAGTGGCACAAAAAGGGGATTTTGAGGAAAAAAGTGGCACCAAAAAGGGGATTCTTCGAAAAAAAGGGGCAACTTTTTTAAAAAGGGAATAATTGAACCAAATTCTAGTATTTAATGAATTTCTAGGGCATATAATGCTTTTGAATTAAAATGAATAAATTTTTATGTATTTTTCTATCTAAAAAAGACAGTTTTCAGCACCAACGAAGTACACCGCTTTCTAACAACAACACATACATCAGAGCTGTAAAAAATGCAATCAATTTTGATTGCAATCAAAATGATTTCACACTAATTGATTTCATTCTTTGATTTCAAAATGATTTCAGATTTCAAACTGAAATCATGTCAAGATTGCAATCTTTTGGAAATCATTTTTTTTAAATCATTGATTGCAATCAATTTGTTTGCATAAAAAACGTACCAAAACGTAGTTAGTTAGCCATTTCATGCAGTTTTTTTAATTATCAGAGTAAGCTTTATTTCTAGAAAAATGAGTATCATTTGAAGAGAACGATGATTTTGATTCTGATTTAATTTTGATTGCAATCACTGGATTTGATTGCAATCAATTAATATAGAAATTAGTTTAAAAAAATTTTTTGCAATCATTTTTATTGAAATGATTTCAAGATTTCAAATTGAAATCATGAAATCAAATTTACGATTTTGATTGCAATCAAAAACTAGAAATCATTAACATGAAATCATGTGATTGCAATTAATTTGATTGCAATCTTTCACAGCTCTGACATGCATACATACGTAGTTATACCTGACTGCAAAGCAAAGAGAAAGGAAGATAGCAAGTTCAATATAAATATTTTAAATAGTGGAGCAAAATGGTGTATAGATGGCGGAGTTCTGAGGTAGCATACATAAATAAAATACAAACAAATTCATAGTATTCTCCGTTTTTTGGTATCGGTCAAAAATAATTTTTGCTTTTATGTATAAGAAATGTTGCCCTGTCACACACCTTTTAGTGTTTTTTTAAGTTTTAGCACTAATATTCGTGTAAATATAAAAATTACTATGGTTTTAAATAAAATCTTCTTGGATATTCTACACAGAATGTATTTTGTAACATGCATGATTATTTGCGAAAACCAAAGATATACGGGGCTTCATTATAAAAATTCGTCAATCCAATTTTTCGAATCGCGTACAATTTTAAAACGTTATTATTACTTTTGTCTTAGGGGTTGATTTAGTAAAAATAAATCTAACGTTCACTCAAAAATTTGAATGGCAATAACTTTTAAAATATTTAAAACTGCATGCTTTTTATACAAGAACGTGTTGCTAGTTCTTGTTCGTGTAAGTGAATCAGGGTGTTAGTTTCTAATAATTTTAGTGCAATAATAAATATTTATAGATCTCAACTCTTAAATTATTTCAAAATAGTTTTTTTTTTCATGACTATAAATAATGGACTCAAAAACACATTTTTGTCTTAATATTTTTTTGTAAAAACACTTTCGTGCAGTAAAAAAACTCATATTAAAACAAAAAGTATCACTTCATAAAAAAGGGGCAGAAAGGGGCATAATTTTATAAAAGGTGGCAGATTTAGGTAATTTTAAAAAAGGGGCACTAAAAGTGGCAAGGTAGTTGAAAAAGTGGCAAATTGCCACTTTAGTCGCAAAACGGTCACGCTGACGCGGAGGGCCTTCTTATTAAAATTAAGAGCTCAAACTTGGAGATCATTTTTTTGATGTGTCTACTCACGTATTTTTCAGAGTATAAAGTGAAAAAAAACAAAGAAATTGTTTTGGCGCACCCTAGTATTTATATATGTATGTACATATATTAAAAATACTAGGGATGTAACGATACGCCGTTTTGCCGATCCGATACCGATACCGATATTTAAAAATAAATATCGCCGATACCGATTCCGATACCGATACGAATATTGAAATTGAGTTCAAGTTTAGATTAACAAAACTCAAGTCCAATTTTTTTATTATACAAAATTACATTGTAAGAGAGAATATATAAAATTGATTTTAACCCTGTATAAAAAATTTGAAGTAATTTTTAAGGAGCTACATTTTCTTTGCTTCAAAAAAAATCTATATTAAAAATATGCAGAGAATTAGTAGAAAACCAAGAAAAATTTTTTAATTCCTTTGTAATTTAAAAAAATACTCGCCATGCTTTTTAAAAAATGGATAATTTTTTATCCTTTTTCCTTGAGGAAAAACCATTATAGCACACCGAAAAAGAAATTTGTCCTAGCATCGCTTCCAATTCGGTGATTGGTAATCGAAAAACAGAACTTCTTGCAATGGCAAGGATATGTAAAACTAATTAGAAATTATCCAAATTTGCAACGCTTCCGGATCGCGAATTCTACATTTTAATGACTTCTTTGGAGTGTCTTTTTTTGCTGGAATAAGATTTAAAAAACAACGACTTGAATTTAAATTCATGGTAAAATTAACAAAAAATAAATATTTTTTTTTACAAAATAGCAGCATAAAAGATTATTAATTTCTAAAATTGATATTAATAAGATTTAAAAAATAACGAAGTGAATTTAATTCATGGTGAAATTGAACAAAAATAAATTATTTGTTTAAAAAAAACTCTGAAAAAAATTTTAAAAGTATCGTCGTATCGACAGTAAAATATCGCCGATACCGATGTATCGGAAAATCTGAAGTATCGCCGATATATCGGTATCGGTATCGGTATTCGTTACATCCCTAAAAAATACAAATGTACTGTATTTTTCTTTTGCTTATATTCCATCATACTATATACATATCGCTCTCAAAAAACCAAAATTTTCAAGTTACTTAAGCAAAAGTCTTCATTAACAGCCTAACCCACAATATCGACCGCTATCGCTCGCTTGCATTTTCAACGACAAACAGCTGGTTTGCGGCCCAGTAAAAACTTTCAGCACGACAAGTCGATCGACAATGCAAGCGATCGACAACGTAATAGTTTTCATAAAAATTTGGTACCCACTATGAAAAGTCAAGCGACAACAAATGTGAAAATCAGTCACTAGTGTTGTTGATGTCGACAAATAAAAAAGTAAAACAATAAATTATTTCAATTTTATTAATTTAATAATAATAATAAAATAAAGTTAAATAATAATAATAATAACAATACATAATAAAAAAATAAAAGTATATAAAAATTAGTTTTAGAAGTTTTATAGCTAGTAAGTAAATTAATAGCAATATATGAACTAGTAAGAACTAGTAACAGAGCCACCTGACAAGTGGTGATAAGCAAAATACACGTGAGCACTGACGATGAAAGTGTAGCGTCTTCCGAAAGTGGCGCGTTACTCTGTTCTGCTGTGTACGTTGAAAAATTAAGTTGATGTTAATTTTTCCCTTGTTCCTTGGAATATCAATCATGCCCAATTCTTTCTGAATTAAAACGTTACGAACCTTAGCCTAACAATCAATTTGGACTCAAAAGTTTTACATGTTTTCTATATTCTATGGCAATTTGTCGTAGTTACAAATTCCACTTCGACATACATACATAATACAGGTGATTGTATTTTATGAAAATTGTGACGAAATATATTTAAAACTGTACGAAAAACGAAAGCCAAGCTACAAAAAATATCCAATTTGATATCTTCGATATATAAAAAAAATATCGATATAATGCAAATAAAAATATCGACGATACATATCGATATATTTTTGAGAAAATATAGATATATCTATATTTTTGCCCATCCCAAACTCACACACAAATCTATTTAATTGCTAATGTAAGACACATTTTAAATTCATATTAAATGAATGAATCTTTTGGGTTATCTTTTTTTAGTTTAATGTTTTGTCTTTTGTTATTGTTTTTACATTTTGTCCTTATTTAAAACGTTTGATTGTTTTTTTTTACTTTGGTAGAAAGAGCGTGATTCATAAAAAATACAATAAAATACAATTTGAAATCCCCATAGAGCGAGCACATGCTCGAATGAACAATAAAGTTCTTTCCACTCAATTTTGGTTTTCCTTTTAAGATACACATTTCAAGCTTTTTTATTTGTTATTTTTGTTTCAACTGGTCGAATGTTACGTGTTCATGCTTACACCTGAAACTTATTTAACGTATGTATTACATATGTAGTTCTTTTCTATGGTACATATTAGTATTTGAGTATGTCTTTAACTTAACTTATTGAATGAATATAAAAGATAAGTTGACAAAATTTAGGGGTGACTAATTATGAGGGGTTCTTATTAAAGCAAAATATATAATTTCTATTTTCTCGGCTGTTCTCTGTTATGGCACAAAAGAAAATTTGTTTGACATTTACTCAGCGTTTACACCTGACAATGCTGTCTTGACAATAGCATTTTTTAACTAATACATAGATGCATGGAAAAAAAAACGCGGTACGAAACATATAGGTGTAAACATCTCGATATTCACAAGGCAGCAAGGGTATCCCAAACCGCCGTCTAAATTCTATTGGGCAATTCACAACCTGTTGTATGTGTTGTAGATCGTATAAATGTTGTTGGTAATTTCAAATAAGCATTTGCATAGAAACATGTTTTGAGGATATTATCAACAACATTTTTACGATCTACAACACTTACAGCAGGTTGTGAATTGAGCATATGTATTGCCGAATTTACATTATGAAATATTTCATGAAATTTGTGGCATGAAACTTTCTTTATTTACTAATAAAATGGACAGTGTAACAATTTGGGCTGAAAACGTGATAGGAAATAAAACCATAGACGGGTTTAGTAAATTTTCTTTAACAAATTTGCCTTTTCCGCGCCTGAAATAAGCGAATACAAAAAGTTTCGTGGAGAAAATTTCATGATACATTTCATCGTGTAAATTTGGTATGTGTAAGTTTTTATTTATTCCTAATATTGACGCTTATATATCTGTGGATTTTTGACAAAACTTAAGTATGATTTTAAAAATTTTCAGGAAAGCAAAAATACTGTTAAAATGCTGAATAAAATTTTTTTGTGTGCTCTTAAAGAAAAGTGAAAATTAAGTATAGTTGAGTGATTTTGATTAGAGTTGTATGTACACTTTTTTCGTTTTTTTTGACATATTTGAAATTCTTTCTTAATCAGTCGCATATTAAGAAATACCGCGTTAAGCTTAATTTTCAAAACATTGGGTAACCCAAAAAAACCCACCCGGGTTTTTATGGGTATTTTGTTTAAAAAAACCCAAGCGGGTTTTTTACGTTATATCCATTCAAACAAAGATGAAGATAGTTTTGAAGTTTCATTTACAGAAAAATAAAATAAAACCATTATAAAATTCATATAAACGAATAACCCAAGTACATACACAATATTTATATGCCCATTTGTGTGTATGTACATTTAACCCTAGTGGGTTTTTCAGTACTTTTAATTTAAATAAAGATATTATATTATATAAAAAAAATTTAAGACAATAATTAAAAAATTCATAAAAAATAGTAGTCCAAACACGTACATAAAAAGTTATTTTAAATCAGTTACCACTCTGGTGGCTCAGATTTTAAATGCTTTTAACTGCCCTTTTCATAATGTACTATTAAAAGTTAGCGCGGACTTTAACAGCAAGTTTTCTATACCGAACTTGCCATTAAAGTCCACGTTAACTTTTAATCGCACATTGTAAAAAGGAGCGTAAGAGAGCTAATGCTTTTTCCAATCTAAGGCCATTTCAAAGGTTACTCCATATTAAACCATAAGATGAGAACATTCTTTCTATTGATGGTGGCAATTCATTACTGAAGTGAAATAATCACAAAAGTTTGCAGGTAAACATTTATTAATTTTTGTCTTTTAATATCTTCAACCATTGTTTTTTTTGTGGAAACTGTTCTACATCTTTAATTTTAGATGCCAAAAAAAAAGGTGCTAAAAATGGGGTGCTTTTGACTTACGCATTCTTCTGCTATCTTTTCGCTTTCTTTATATTTGGAATGCTCGCTTTTTAACAAAATCTTGTTTTGATAGTAGTATAGCATTGTTCAACAAATTACAGTCTATGCACCCTAAATAGCCCAAAAAACTAATTTGTACTTTAAAAATTTTAGTTTTTTACCGGTTAGGCTATATTTTTATTGAATTTTTTTACTTTCTTTGTTATTGTTCCACTTCTTATGTTGTTGATTTTCGCAGTTGCTATTTTTTTATTGTTTGTTGTTGTTTTGCCAAATATTGTTGGTGAAAAATATGGAGTCGCTATAAGTTATGCTGAAAAAAGTGAATAAAATATGTAATTGTTTCCTATATTTAAAAAAAAAGTGCGGAAAAATTACTTTTTTTGCGCAAGATGTTGATGAAACGCAATATACATAACAGAGAATTATGCAATTGAATATAATATTTAAAAAAAATTTTAGCATAAACAAATAGTGAAAACCCAAAATTTTTAAGGTAAAAAGTGACTTGTATGAGCTATTAGGGTGGCTAGTCAAGTTCAATTGAATTGATATGTTCACAAAATTTGTTCAGCTCTACCGTAACTACAAGTTTGCCGAATATTGTTAGCAAAAAATAAGGAGTACCAGTAAGTTATTCTGAAAAAAGTGGAAACAAAGTTTTTTCTTAATTTTTTCAACAAAAAGTGCAAGAAACAAATTTTTTGGCATTAAATAGTAAAAAAAAACTGTTAAGCGGACTCTTAGCTACATTATTGCCATATACAGTTAAGCGGTATCATTAAGTTTGAATTAGCTGTTGGCCAAATACTGATGACACCGTTTTTTGAGGTCCCACAGATTTTCTGAAATTTTGGAGGCCCATGAAAAAAAATTGGTCACCAAAATCGAAACTGTACTGACACAGTCCTTGTGTTTTTCCAAAAGTCTTCATTTGTCGCAGTTGTATTAATGATTTTCTTAATAAATCTATACCGAAAAGGGCTAATTTGACAACATTGCTTAGATCATAAAAAAAACCAATTAAACCCAATAAAGCCCAATAAAACCCAAAAAAAGCCCAATAAAACCCAAAAAAAACCCATGATGAAACCCGCCGAGCTGGGTTTTATTTAAAAAACCCGGGTTTTTTCCAACCCTGGTTAGTTTTCAAATCCCAACATATTTTCTGAATATACCTACCCCCTATCTCCATTTTTTAAGTGGGCACCCATACAAAATTTACAATGCAGGCCAGAAATATATAGAAGAAAAAGTCCCATAACTGCCTAGGGGTGTTTAATTGGGTTTTCGTTCTCAACATTCTATCAAAACATACTTGTCCCCTATCTCCACCCTTTAGGTGGCTCCCATACAAATAAGGTGGTTTAATGAAATTGTTAAATTCGACATCAGCAGCGCTTAGGATGCCCCTAGACGGGTCAAATGTATGACCAACTCCAATTAGGTTTCTAGGATCAAAACTTTTTTTTTAACACACCTACCCTTGATCTCCACTCCTTAAGGGGACAGCCATACTAAATTTCCAATAGAAGAAAAAGTCCCATAACTGCATACATTTATATACATATACAAAATCAATTGAATTTTAATGTTTTCATGAACCGTGCGATGAGGGTAATATGTGATTATTTCTTTTTCATATATAGATATTTTCTCATGTACATAAATGACGACGCAAAATTACGTCTTTAGCAACAAAGAAAGGCACTCACTGATGCGTTTTGCAATCGTGCAATCATTCTTGTGCATTTGCTTATTTTGTTGCTTTAGCAAACTTATTTGGCACTTTTGTCTGGTAGTAAAATATATATGTAGTATAGAACAATACTCCTTGTATTTTTTTTTTATAAACAACAAACAATTCATTCATTGATTGCAAACTTGTCCCACTTTTAATACACAATTCATTTTATTCTCTTTTAAACAACTCAAACACCTATTCGGTGTGATTTCAAGTTCCACTTCTGATCTATTTTTGTTGAGTATCTAAAGTGTTACAAGACCTTTTAAATTTCAACGTCTATCTTTGTACACACATACCTAAATATTTATTTTATTAATTTAAAAATATAATTTTTGTTCAGTTATATACTCGTATATTATGTACATATGTATATTTTTATTGCACATCATCACACCAAACACGCGGGTTTGGTACGAAATTGAGAATAGTTTGAAATCCGACTGTATCTCAAGCCCTCGGGCTAGATTATTGGTGTTAAATAAATGAAATGAAAAAGTGGTCATTATTTTCAAATTCTGAAATGGCGCTATTTGATTTCATACGAAATACGTGAATAGTAAATAAATGTTAAATATATGTAAATAAGTATACGCATATGTAATATCTATCTTCTATATAAAGGGTGGGCAAATTTGAGGTTAGGAAGTAAATAGGCTGTTAAATGATGAAATGTCAAGAATGGAGCTGTCATTCTTTGGCATTTATTTAAAGAAAACTTGGCAAATTTAAAATATTGAACGCTACAATCTTGAACAACGAATTTTATGTGTGAAAATTTACTATCAAAATGGTGAAAATTTTACTGTATCACTTCGTAAAATTCGAGCAGCTTTTCCTCGTAATCAGGCTCCTTTAATTCTTGGATGAGTTGAACGTTATAAGCGTGAAGATGAAGATCTTTATGGAAAATGTTGCGCAAAGTGCCTCTGGTGATAACAAATTGAACCATTCATTGCGAAAAGGGCATGAGTCAGACTTTTTTCAAATTTAGTAAAATTTTCACCATTTTGATAATCAATTTTCACAATTAAAATTTGTTGTTCAATAGTGTAGCGTTCCATGGGTAAAATTCCCCAAGTTTTCACTAAATAAATGACAAAGGATGACAGTTCAATTCTTGACATTTCATCATTTGACAGCCTATATACTTTCTAACCTCAAATTTGCCCACCCTTTATATAAAATCGTTTGTGTGTTTGTTAGTAACGCATGATCTTCAGAAATATAATGGCTTTCGAGCTGAAATTTTTAACACAAGTTCGTTTCTATCCACGTTAGTTTTGTGTTTTGTTTTTGGCCAAATATGTAACTATTTAGGAAAAACCTATTTTAAGTTTAAAAAACAATACATTTGGGTGTAAGACAAAGTTTTCCGGGTTCTTCTTTTGCAGTTTTTATTCCTTTTCTATTTATAAAACCATTCGGAATAAAATATAATTTACCTTTCAAATAAAATAAAAATACATAAATAATTTATATAAACTACAAAAAATAATTAAGTTTAAGCAAAATTCATCAGACACCCTGTACAAAGGTAAATCAGCCAAAAGCCTTCTCACCTTTGGCTTGGCATGAGACTTCCGTCATCACGACACCTCTATAATATACAACTGATAAATAATTACAAATTCTATTAATATTCACTTGGCTGGAACAGTAGCAACAACTTCTATAGAGTTGTGAATAAATTTAAATAAACTTTTTTGTTTTGATATCTCTTAAGCAATTCTGAATAACATTTTCAATTCATATGTAATTTAACACTACAATTAATATTTATTAACAGCATAATGTAATTTTTCAGGTCCATTTACTAGTCCTGTCATTACAAAATTAAAACTTTCGAATCCATCGGATGAACCAATTTTGTTTAAAATTAAAACAACCGCTCCAAAACGTTATTGTGTACGTCCAAATTATGGTTGCGTTTCTCCAAATGAAACTGTTTCTGTTGAAAGTGAGTATAAAAAAACTTAAAACTGTTTGTTGTACTATACTAAACGTGTAATTCTTTTCGCAATCAATTGCAGTTTGTTTGCAACCATTTAATTTTGATCCTTTCGAAAAAAATAAACATAAGTTTATGGTGCAAAGTATTGTAAGCCGCTCCAATGATCTAGATGATCCAGACACATATAATATTGTAAATATTTCTGCTTTGATTTTGTTTTTATTTGTATAGTTTTATTAAATAAGCAATTTTTTTAGTGGAAGGAATTGCCACCAGAACACTTTATGGATGCCAAATTAAAGTGTGTTTTTGAAATGCCAGAAGGTCAACGTGAAGAAGCTGCAGCCGCTGTTAAATCTGTTAAAACTGAGGCTTCGGCACCTCTTAAAGTTAAAAATGAAGAAAAGGTAAATGTTATTTTTATATTTGTTGTTGTTTTTATTGGCTAACTTTATATTTGTTTCAGGTCCTTAATTTAGATAATTCAGACAAGTCTGAGTGGCAGACAAATGAAATCAAAGAGTTACGGGATGAAAATAGTTATTTGAGAAAAGAATTACTAAAAATAAAGGTATGTAAGTTTAAAGGAACATTTTTAATTGTATTCCATCATTTATGGAACAATTTTTAAAATGTTCATTTTATACAAATCTGGACGAGATTTGTCCCGTTGTTTAAATTTTTTGACTTGTTACCGAAAATCATGTATGTAATGAGTGGTTGACAAGAATTCGTACTGAAATCTTTCATTTGAGTAGCTGAGATGCAAAACTCGTTCGTTATAAAAATTAAAAAAAAATTGAGATGACAATTGTTTTCGACCGTTCTTTTGGAGCTTTATGAAAAGTTTAAATTGTTCAACTATTGTAATTGTAATTGGAAAAATCTCTAGTACAATTACATATAATTTAAATTAAATGCTATTTGTACTATAAACGTACAGGCAGCAATTGTACTGTAATTTTACTAACAATGAAATAATTATTAAAATTTATCTTTGCAGGAGGAGCTAATCAGAAAACGATCTTCACCTTCTAAACCCCCAATGGGTGAACCTTATACTCCTGTAATGGCTGAGAATCAAATTCCAATGTTTTATATAGCGATTGCTATTGCTGCTGCAATTTTTGGTATTATACTTGGCAAATTTTTACTCTGAACACTTAACTAAAATGTGCAGAAACAAAATGAGTGTTATGTTTTTTGTGTTTTGCTAGCAGTTAAAAAAATAAACATCTACATGTTACAGAAGAAAATATAAAAAAAACAAATTTGCAACAACAAAATTCAAAAATAAATCAGTAAAAAAAAAACTTAAATCCTTAAGAGAAGAGCAGCATATATTGCAAGACGGAAAAGTAATTTAAAAAAATTCTTAGTTAAGTGTAAAGAAAACAAATACTCGATTTCTTTCTTAAAAAAAAGTAATTTAGATTGTTTTCTTTTCTTTATCGATACAAACCCTAATTTACTTATAAAAAGAAGATACTTCATTTACCGCTTTCAATTGTTTTTGTTTAAGCTCTCTTTTTTAACTTTATAATTAAATAAACATTTCTTTTTCGACGTTAGTTCGCATTTAATAGTTAAAGAAAATCATTAATACTGAAATCTATACATCAACTAGAGCTTGCACATTTGAAAATAATGTGAGTTAATATAATAACATTTTTTTTTATTTCTCTTCATTAAGATGTATTTGTTTACGTTACAATAAATTCAATATTTCCGCTATTATAAAATAAAATCTTCGTTTTTATGAAAGAAAATGTTTAGTTCATGCACTCCTATTTGCAAAGATCAATGTACAGTTCCGTTCTGAAAGCCGAGCTGATTTGTTCCTATTCTGATAATCACTTGATTTTAGGCGAGTCATTTTTTGCGGCAACAACTTCAATACAAAATTTATCAACACAACGTTCGTTTTACACTAAAAGGTAGAAGAAACCTAATTTTAGGAGTGATTTTAATAGTTCGAAAACGCGAAAACCCTGGGGCATAATCGCCGCTTTCGATATCGAGTTGATTCGATCGAGTTTTCTTAGTTTGAGATTATGGCATTCGCTATCGAACAATATACACACACATTGTTCGAATCGAATGTCACAATCTCAAACTAAGAAAACTCGATCGAATCAGCTCGATACCGAAAGCGACGATTATACCCCTATTTACTCCAATTTAATTAAATTTAATGAAATAAATTTTCTACATTTTCGCGATATGCTAACATTTTGTGACCGAAAATAAAGCAGCCGACAACCAGAATCGTCCAAAAGAGCGAAAATTTTTTGTATACAAAATGCTGTGTTGAAACAAATAATAAAAAATCGAACTTCCTTCTACACAAATCAAGAAAGAATCCTTCATTTAGATACATCCATATATGTATATCGCATATCAAAACAAAAAAGGCGTAAGTTACATTTAAACAATTTTGTAGGAAAAGCAAAAACTGTCTAAAATGAAAAATATAGCACGAAGTTTAAACAAAATCAGATTCATGCCAGCTTTTCGATTTGTTGATTTCACGTAGAATAACTTGTGTTTATTATTTATTTTTGCTTTATAAATCGTTTGTACTCGCACTTATGGCTTTTGGAATTTTGTTAATAATGTTGACGTTTTTAGTTTACAGGAACATGTATTTTTATACGGTGAATCATAATTTCCATTCGAGTACCAAAAAGTTTTTAAAATTTTTTACTGAACTTTACTGCATTTTACTAAATTGCGTTCGTTTACACAAAATACAGTGAATGAGAACACCAATTCAGAGAGTAAAGTGACGGTTCATGACTGAGTATTTACAAATTTTTACTGCAGAAATTTTTGCTATTAAAATTTAGTCAAATGGAAACATGATTCAAAAGGTAAATAAACAAAAGTAAGCAAAAAAAGGAATACAATTTTTGAAAAAATTCGCGAAAAAAAGAAAAAACTAAATAAAACTGGAACAAAAATAAAAAGTTAATAATTGTTTGAAACAGGGTGTCCCATTAATCAACGTCAAGCCGGAAGCGGATGATAGGGCAAGTAGTGACTGCTCCAAAAAAAGTTAGAAAAAAAATCCATGTCATTTTAAAAGGGGTTGCCAGTTTAAAAAAAGTCACCCTGTAATGATAGTCGACCAAGTATTATACCATTTTGCAATTCGTGCTAAACGCGCCAACTTATAATGTCACTTGCCAAAAGTACCTAGTACATTTTTTTTCAACATGGCCGGTTAAAGTTGGGAGTAGTAAAAAACTTAGGTACGTCGTTTGGCAAAATGTAAGATTTTCTTTGAAAATCAGGCCACTGCAGTATGAATTTTTAACTGCCATTTACAGAAGGATATCTGACAATGATATAGGAGAAAAAAATAAGAAAAGTGAAGATTTGTAGTCACAGCAATAGAAAGATCATTACAGGGTGATTTTTTTAAAACTGGCAACACCTTTTAAAATAAGTGACATAGATTTTTTTCTAACTTTTTTTGGAGCGGGTGATAGGGCGAGTAGTGACTGCCCTATCATCCGCTTTCGGCTTGACGTTGATTAATGGGACACCCTGTATGCCTTTAAAAAAGGAATTAAAATTTTTAGAAACCATTTGCTTTGCTTTGTTTGTATTACTTTAATATGTTAGTGTTGTGAAAGTGTTAAATATAGGGCTACTTAGTACTGCAGTTGCTTATAAGGTATTCAATAGCAAAAACAAATTATCATGTACTTTTGAATAAATTTAACTGGACACAAATTAAAAATATCAAATAAAGTATAAAAAACAAATGGAAAAGATTATATAAAATGAATTTTTTATATATTCTTAAAATTTTGGTGTTATAAAAAGTATTGTATCGAGTACCGATAAGAAAAAGAGTTGAGCAGTCAAAAGTGTTACTGTTTTTCAGCACTAAATTTATTTGCCATCAGCTGTTTCCTTAATCTTAGGAATTTTTAAAATGATCCGTTCGTGTCAAGGTAGATTGAACAGGTACCACTACAAGAACAGCTGTTTTTGTAAATTTTAGAATGTGTGCGTCACACAGACAATAGATTTTGACACATGTCTGGGAGTTTTCTATCAGCAACGGGCATGTGTTAGTAAATTTGAGAGAGCTTATGAATGTGTGCGACTCACAGATAATGAATTTGACATATTTCTGGGGTATTTCTACTAACAAAATACATGTGTTTTTTGGTGTTGTATTTGTTTTACTTATGGTAAAAAAGACAATTTTGAATAATTTGTAACTTACGGCTTTTTTATTTCATATGATGTATGTACGGGTGGCTTCAAATCGCCCGATTTTGAAGTAAAATCGCTTTGTGTGAAATGATTTTTAGAACAGGCCTGATACTAAAGCTTGTTTGATTGGGGTAGTGGTATTTTTTAAACTAGTTTTTATTGATTTATTTGTTTAGTATTAAGTTTATTTCCTTGTTGAATCATTAGGGTGTGTTCTATTTAACTATGTTTTTGTACCGTATGTTAATATATAAATTTTGTTCGCTTTTTACTATAGTCTTATAATTTTGTATATCTTTTTTTACATTGATGCTGCTGGATATTAACTAAATAAAAATTATATAAACAAAAATGTCATGCTAATTTGGAAATAATTTACAATTGACACGAATGACCACCAACAACATTGAGATCCTTGAAGCGTCAGTGTTACAATTATAATTCGTTTCTCGAACTAACTCTGTACTTTCTAGAAAACATATACATTTAAGAAAAGTCTTTAATTTTTTCATTCACGTTACATTTCTTTTAAAAATTTAACGATATATAAGAGAAAATACCATATTTTGAACAATTTAAGATAAACAAATATATAAGTATAAAAATAAATAAATAATTAAACTATGTGTAATGTGTAATTTCCATTTGAAGTTGATCGATTAATAACTCTACAAATAGCAGCTATACAAATACAAATTAACATAATAATGGGTTTCGTTGTTATTTTAATCTTAAATGCAAATACATTAATATCAAGCTAAAATCAATAAAACAAAACTAAATTGCAAGAAATTTTTTTTAATATAGTATTTGAGTTTGAAACTGATGCAGCCGTACGTACCCCTATGTTTTTACTGCAGCGTGCTAAAATCAAATGATGGAAATAATCGAATTAAGATTTGAAAAAAGTAAAAATTATTTTTTGTATGTATGTAAGTGTTCTAGTATTCAGTTTTTTCCTTCTTCTGTAAAATAACGAAAATTCGAGTTACGCCTTTTTTATATTAAGCCATCGATATATACAAAATTTGATGAATTAAAATAAAAATCGAAAAATTATTTAACATAACTATTGTTTTTCTAGCACGATGAGGATTATTAGAAGAAACCTCCTCCAACTAAGCGTACCAAGTCTTCCAAACGCTTAAACATGCTTACATTTTTATATTGTCCATTTGATGGTGTTCCACCAACAAATTAATTTAGTGATCTTATAATTCGTGAACATAGGAGCTATTGCGATGATTATACTCATAAAACCCATTTTTTCGAGATTTTTGTACGACCCACTGAAATTGACGTTACCAAAAAGTCGTGCCTAAAGGTCGAATACATTGCAGTCGATTTTCTTCTGAGGTTCTTATTAGAACGTCTAATTGAACAACTTAAATAGAAAAAATTCCTATCTTAGATAAGCAAATACTAAAATTTATAAATAAAATATTTATAACAAGTTAAATTCTAAATTTAAAGTAAAGGATATTATGGTTAATAAATGATTATATTTTGCATTGGATCGGTCAGGTGGGTATGGTACATTTTCGGCATTTCAATTTGTTATAAAAATGGTAAAAGTTGAAGGAGCAAAACCAAAACGTTACGAATTGGAAAGTGTGAGTATAGGTGAATTCGTAAATGCAGTAAATTTGTTCAACATTTATGCAAACTAATCCAGCACTAATAAAAATGCTGCTTTAGTTGCAGCTATCTGCGACAGGACTATCAATTGTTTGCGTAAAGAAACTTTTGACTAAGAAAAGTATTGGCAAATGATGGTATTCGAGTGCAGGACTTTGATTATTGCAGAATTACTGAATTTACTAATGTACCCTATCTTCACTTTCGTACAAGTTCTGTGGCAGACCCGATAATTGGTTATTTGGCAACGAAAACTATCAACATCGAATACGATTCACCATTGTGGTTTAAATATTAATGAAATCCGTATAAAACTATAATCTTTAATCCTTTATTGCCCAAGACAGCTTATCAATAAAAATCCTTACTTTTTTTTATAGAAACTATCTTTTTGATGCAACTTAAGCTCAAAAACTGAGTTTCATATTTATGGCGGATCGGGAAGGGTATGGAATATCCCTGGTACTTTGGAGTACCTTTGGGTCAATTTTCAGGATATTTTTTTAGAAACATTACGCATTTTAATATCAAAAATTATAAATTTTATTTCAGTTTTGTGTATAAAAAAGGAATTCATTCATATTAAATTTGTTAAAGCTATAATGCATTAGAAAAATAAGTAAACTTAGAGATCATATGAAAAAAGTACATATTTAATTTATACCATGGTACTCAATGAAACAATTATTTTGGTCATTGCAACACAAAAAAACACCGCAGTGGCTGCATTTTGAGTATGGTCTCTACTGGATTTTTCTAATGCTACAGAGCTCATATCTTCCTCGAGTTTCTATAAACGTAGGCCAGTGTACAACAAGGTTACCCACTCTTACATCGGCGGTAACCGATTCAGTTTTTCCGCGGCGCCTTTTATTGCTTGATGTTGCATGCTCCGTTAGAGAATTTCGTTTATTAACAGAAAGTTTCTTAAATGTCATTAGTCCCTGAGCAACGGATCGTCTATATTGAAGCAAGGTCATTTTTTCATTGAGCTGACAAAATACAATATAAGAATTCACAAACGCAATCTCAATGAGAGCCCAGAAAATTCTATGCCACCATTTCTTTTACTTTCGATCGATGCCATAAAAGCAACGTAGTTGATCTGCGTGGTCCACTCCCCCCATGAAGGTGTTATAATCTCTAAGAACTTACTTCACTTTGCTCTCCTTTATTGTCTCGTCTAGACACTGTAGTCGACTCACTACCATGAAAGTCGGATGCTAAGTAAATTGACTTTCTATCCATCCATTTATAGTAACTAATGCCAGTGTTAGATACTCTGAAGTTCCAATCACCTCTTTTCATCTTTTTATCTGGTTTCAAATTTTGAGGAGCTAATTTTCTATTAGAGCGAATGGTGCCACAAGCCAAAATACTTTCAGTTTTTAATTTTTCAAGAAGTCGTAACGAAGTGAAATAGTTATCGAAGTAAACCATTTTGTTTTTACCCCATTCATTTTCTGTCAATGATAAAACTACCCTTTCACTGAGGCCAAAGCCATCAAATTTATCTTCTAGGACATATTTTCCTTGGTATATCGAAAATCGTTTTATACAGCCCTTTTGATCAGCCAAGCACCACATTTTATACCCTCTCTTTATGGGTTTCATTGGACAATATTGTTTCATTGTATTTCTGTCCTTGAATAGTATCATGGACTCATCGACAGAAAGCTGCCTAGTACCATTTTACACTTCTTCAAATTTATGGTTCAAGCCGTTAATGACTGGTCTAATTTTCAGCAAGCGATCACTACTATTTTTTTGAATCAAGGTATTATCGTTGCAATTTAAATATCTCAGGATCATCTCAAACCTATTGCGGCTAATAGTTTTGCTAATTATGGAGATTGCCAAATCTTCGCTCGTACTCCAATAGTCTTTCCCACTTGGGAGTCTGTGATATCCCATAAAGAAATTTATTCCCAGGAAGGCAAGAAATTCTGGTTTCTGCAAAGTGAGTATACGATTCTGTTGAGTTGCGTAAATATTTGAGTGAAAAATAATGTCGTCCACGATATGAAACGAAATAACCTGTTGGTGTTTTTAGGGTATCGAAAAACCAGAAACAGGACATTCCATCATACTAAATTCTGGAATTGTTGCATCATGTTCTTTCATCTTCCATTGTCGATTAGGCTCAAAACTACTCTTACGACTTGTATTTTGCAAATCCACGCTTAAAACTACCTCAGAGACAACTTCTTCAGCAATAAAACTGTTTTCAACTATTTCATCACACTATGTATCACCTGTTCTAAAAGTCTACTAAGCTCGACGTCATTGGCCGCAAAATCCTCGTCGTCACTATCTTCATCAATTTCTACATCAGTGTCTCCTCCATAGTCTTCTGGAATTTCTTCCAATATGGCCATAATGTTATTAGTATCCAGAAATTTACGACGAATGCCAGACATATTCTAAAAAAATCAAACACGTCAAGAATATACTCGTAACTAAATACTCATATCATGTGCGTTAATTTACCAACGGTACTTACCAGTCCATGGACGGTAAAAAAATAAGCACAAATAGCAAAATATTTACTAAACACCAACTATAAGAGATTGTATGTAAAGGTGACTATATATTTATCAATGGAAGAACTTGAACTGTACAATTTTTTATAAAACTTTTAATAACTTCAAAATTCGCGCTCCGAAAGCACCTGTAAGCACTGCAACTGTTAGGGAGAAACTGAGCTTATAAACAATAAACATAAAAAAGCATAAATTTGTAATTCTAATTGGTAGAAAATATGGTACTTTAGAGAACCGATGGTCATACATTGCAAAAATATATCTGCCTTATATGTAGCGAATGAAAATAAGTAACGATACTTGTAAGTACCGTCCGGCGACAAAGGGTTAAATACACCAACGCCAACCGCATTTTTCCATCTTATTTGGCGCCAAGTTATAACGGCATCATCATGGCTGCCAAGTACCTTGTATTAAAACTTCTCAGTGAAATAAAAGTCTGGCAGCGCTTGGCCATCATATGATTGGATTAAAAAATTTTCTTATCAAATAGTGATGGGCAAATGGAAAAATGTATCGATATATACATATGTCGTATCGATATATTTTTTAAAAACATCGATATATCGAACCGTATGTACATATTATATTACATGTATTTTTAATCTAAAATTAAATATTTATTTCTGAAAACAGTTAAATAAAAACAATGGAAACAAAAAATTCAAGCAAAACAAAGTAGGAATTAAAAAAGTTGTCAGTTCGCCATATTAAAGCTATAAAAAAATAAATGGCAATATCTTAAATGGCATAAAATAAGTTGCGAGATCGTTATTATACCCTTATATGTTAGTTAAACCATTACTCATAGGATATGGCCATCATCAGCACTCTTTGATTTATGTGTTTCCCTGTCAATCTGCTTCTTTTATAAGGGACTACTAAAATTACATCAGAAGTAACTCTTTCAGACGATACTGAAGAATCATTGCAGATCAAAAATTCTAAAGCATCTTTTTCAGTCTCATTGCCGAATTTTGATGATTTCATAAGTTGCGAATAAGCAAGCTGATATGTTCTTTTTAGGTGTGAAGCCCAAGTTGTTGAGTTTTCACACGTTTTTTATGTCTTACCACACAAATTACATGAAGCGGGCTCGGTATCTTCCTTTTTAATTTCCACATATTGTTAGTTTTAAAGTTTGACAACGAATGATAAAAATTTTATTTTCAGAATAACAATACAAATTATAATCTAATATTTTCAAACAAAGTATATAATATTGGTGTTCACTCTTACCCCCATATGCAAGAAAAATAAAGTGTGTTTGAAATATACGCTAAAACCGGTTTTTCTATGGAAATTTTGTTTTAACATACATTTCAAGCACACTTTATTACTTTTGCATATGGGGGTTATTCTTTAGCACCCCTACTAGATTGTGCACCTATACTCATAAGTTTACAACAATGAGAATGTTTAAATCTTGTTATCGACTTTTAATCTGCAAGCATCTCCTCAGTATTAAAATATTCAATCACAACCAAGATATCTCATAAAATGGTGACGAATATCAATACGTTTTGATCGAGAATGATATGTATTATTCTGCGCTAAATTAATCGCACTTTTATTATCACATTTGATTTTTAAAGTTGATATTGGGACCGTAAATAATGATCTCAACCATAATGCCTCTTGACCCGCAGCTGACAACGCCATATACTCTGCTTCAGTTGTAGAAAGTGCAGTCGTTTGTTCTTTTTTTGAGTTCCAAGATATGCAACCCTTTGAAACTTAAACACATAACCTTTCTATTATCGATATCACCTCCCAATCAGCACCTGAAACCCCCTCTATATATACTTTGTTTGAAAGTATTAGATTACAGTTTGTATTATATGTTATTCTGAAAATAAATTTTTTATCATTCATTGTCAAACTTTAAAACTAACAATACCACACAGAAGACATATTTGATTACACGATCCAGCTTTTTGCTTGTCGTTTCTCCGTATTGACTGTTATCATGAAAAATCCCTTTTTCTTCGCGTCAGTTGAAAAACATATGATACATGCGGTGATGCCAGTTTCGGCGTAGAGTTGAAAACAGCTAAAATATCGAAAACGATACTCGTAAAGCGGCCTTCAGACTATTAGATTTATTATTAATACTTGTCAAAAACTCAAATCTTAACTAAAAGTCCAACAGTGTGAAAACAAATTGCTATGATTTGTCATTTTTAGGAAATTTCCTAAACAATCACATTTTTCATTTTATCAGGGTTGTCTATTGCACAAACAATCATAGGAATAACAAAAACAGTTGTGTATTTGTTTGCCGGCATAAATAAAGAAAAAGAAGAACGAAAAAATGTGCTTTATTGCAAGTTATTTATGTTACGTTTTATATCGAATGTGATAGTGTAGAAACAAAATGTAATGAGAAAATTTTCTTTAAGATTTTTTGACTGTCAGACTGATTTTGATTTGATTTTCGTCTTGCAAAATCTAATAAAAATCTCAAAGCTTGTATTACAATGTGAAAGCGCCTTAAATAAGAATCGATGTGTTGATATATTGGTTTTTGATATATCACGATATATATCGATATTTTTTTAAATTAAATATCGATATGTATTTTGATATATCGATATAACTTGCCCATCCCTATTATCAAATATCTGTGCAAATTTCTAGCCACTTGACATTCATTATTGTAGTTTTTTAATATATTTGGTATTAAACTAATACATTTTTTAAGTAGCACATTCCTCATAAAGTTTTTGTTAATATTATTTAAAATTGTGTTATTATAAGTTCGTAATTAATTTAGAACCACACAATTGCGGCAACAAACACGCACGTACATACTACATATATTGGTGTAAGTTAAATAAATGTAAATGGTATAAATATCATCCCAAAAATGTTAAATCATAGCGTAGTTAATCTTTTAAATACTTTTTATCATAAAGTCTACCTTGCAGCAGCGCCTGGCGAAAGAAAATTAGCTATATTGATAATTAAGTACTTTATTCATAATGGCCGAAAACAACTCTTTGGAGCAATGCATATCTTTCCCCATACCGGAGGCAGAATTAGTTGAAGTTACGGAAAAAGCTAAGGATTGGGCTATAATGCATGGCGCTGGTATGCGTTCAAAAACTAATTTTAGTCCAGATTCTTTAAACGTAAGGAATAATATGATTACAGGAAAAAATTATAGTATATTGAAAGCATTTTATTGATTGCAGTTTGCTCCCTTTTTATTAACACCTTCTTCATTTCCACGTAAAGAATTTGAAAAGGCTGTGGCTTTACAGACCATTATTAATCGCCTTATGCATGATGTGGCTCATGACGAAGAATTTTTAACAACCACATTAGCGGAAACTATAAAAGTTGACGAATTCACTGCAAATTTATTTAACATTTATAAGAAAGTTTTATCCAATGGCTATGGACAGGTAAATGTTTGGTTTTATTAACATATGTACATAATTATCTAAAATATCAATGAAACAAATCCTTACGTAACGTTGACGCACATTTAAACATGGTGAAATAGTAACAGCCATACCATAGAACCCATTTAAATTGTAAGAAACTTTGCAGAATAGTATTTCCGTACAAATTGACAACAACCCAGGAAAAGATAATATGGCAAATTATGTGTATACTCATGGGTTCAAGTGATGACGAACTGGTACGATTTAGGTGAAATGTGCATGATTTTTACATTAGCATGTCATTGGAGATCATGTGTTTGTGTGGGAATTTAAATAAATTCATCTCCATTAAAATTAATGAATTGAACCCATGTAAGTTCCCTGATTCGAAGACGTTTCTTCTCATGTAAATGAAGGTAATAACACGAGCACAATTTTTAAGCCGCACAATTTTTGTTCTTTCCAAAACACACGAGATTAATTCATCAATTTGCAAAGTTGCATGTACAATAGAGTATGCAAAAACGGGAATTTTCCAAGAAACCGGTTTTCGAATTATTCGAAAAATTGCTTTTCTAAAAAACCCGGTTTCGAATACGGTTTAGTGCCAATAAACCGGCTAACCGGTTTTTATAAAACGTATGTGGAAATTTAATTTTTTCACTTTCTGCGAAAAATCTTTATAATACATACTATACACATTCATGGGATATTTTCCTTGCAATAAGTTGTTTCAAGGTAATTTAATTAACAAGGCTACAGTGAAATTACTTTATGGAACAAAACTACTAATGTAAGCTGTTTAATGCGCTAAAAATATAGTCCTCAGTTTTTTCCTATCATCTACAATCTCTTTAATCGGCATGTCTAATATTTCTACCAAAAAACACCAAGAGATGCATTACACAATTACCTGAAAACTGTCTTAATGTAGTTTTATGATTTGATCAACTCGGAGTTATTCATTCACAAATTAACAATTTTGTTCTTTATAGAAACTCATAAATTATTTAAAACTGCAAACACTTCACCTGTTAATTATTGCTCTTCAGGACAGGTGTCTTACGAACAAAATGAACCATATATCATGAAAATCGATGGAAAAGTGTTGATTTTATTAGCAATTAAGTGAATATACCCACACACTTAAAAGGGACTTTCGCTTTAAATATTTTCAAACAAAAAATAAATTTATTTCCTAAAGAAATTTGACCGAAAACGGTAAAACCGATTTGGATGATTCTTTTTTGTTGTTGTTATATTCAACACCTCAGGACGAAGCTTGTATGAGAGACAAATATTTGAAATACTACTAACAAGGTAAAATTTCAGTCTTTCAGTAAATGGTATTTGTAATATTCATGGGAAATCTATTAGAATTTAAACTGCTGGAGCGATATTTATAAAATTTTCATTTTGTTACTTATTGTCCGTAAAGTAAAGCACGCAACAAACTTTTTGATATGTAAGGTGGGTCGAGTCGGTAAACTTTCCGCACTGAATAAATAAGGCGGTAAATTTTAATGCGTAATTAATAGTAATTAAAGTTTTTGTTTTAAAGCATATAAGCAATTGCTTCAAAAAATAAAAATTTATCAGATATTAATAACTTTTAGAGAAATAACTTCAAGTATGTAATGCAAATTTTTTCTTTATATGGATGTGGTTTGATAAATTTAAAAAGTTCGAAACATGTTTTTTTACATAATATTTTAAAAATAATATATTGAACAGGATGACGAAATGTCAAGCTTTTTTTTGCATTATTTTAATTAAACTAGCGGTAGAATAAACGCTAGGTAAAATAAAAGTTATAAAAGAAATGGGAAAATACTATTTGTGGTATCTTTTTTAAATATTAGTTTCGGTTTTTGCATACTCTAATGTACATATTAGTATTGTGCTGCTAATGCGGTGTTGTAGCTGGTTGAAAAATTATGCCAACCAAAAACCACTCCCTTCCCCTATCTTGCCCATAAGTTCTCATTTTATGCCAGCACAATTCTGCTCGTGTGTTTATAGCCAATCGACCTTTTTCTGTAAACCGAATCTGAGTAAATTTCTCGTTTTCCAAAAATAAATAATGCCCCCATTGATGTACATATTTTAAATCGTATATAGTAAATTAATTTCAGATCATCTAAAATATATGAAACTGTAAAAATATATGAAAAAAGTTTGCTATTAGTGTATTTAATTTCTCTAAATCGAGCGTTTTCAAATCGACTCGATTTACAGAACAGGCAGAAATATAAAACAAACAAAAAATTAAAAAATATTGCCGCAGCTGGGATACGAACCGTGCTCTTCAAAATTATTATTAAGAAAAATATTTCATTTATAGACACCCTCTTTTACAGTTTTATTGTATGTATAGATGACATTCAGAATACATTAGAAGAAACAAGTGCTCAAGAAACCATGAAGCACTATTTCATTTTAAAGGTACAATAGCAAAAAATGTACAATAGCAAACAGCTCTGGAAGGTAATGAAGTTGCTTGGTATAATTACACCGGCATATACAGAAAAGGGGTTGCGTACATTTGACCGTAGGCTTGCCAGACTTGCAACTGTCAAAAAAGTACCTGATGTAAATATGAAAGAAAAAAGTACACAATTGTTTCACGTTGTTTTTCAAGCAAAACGGTTTAAAGCGCAGTGGCCACTTGTCAAACACACATCAATTGGTGCTGCAAAGTCACTTTTTTCATTGTGTTAGTGGCTTTTCACACTATGCCTTTTTAGGCTGCATTTTTTTTTGTTGACAATTTTCTTTTAAACCCCTTATGAAAAGTCACGCACATTTACATTGCAGACTTTTTCTCCATGACTTTTTTGACGTTCATACACATGCTTAATGTTGAGAATATGAAAATGACAAAGAATAATATAAAAAACCCCCTCAAATTTCAATTCGTGCCTTTTTTCTTACACGCAATTTGTCTTTGCATTGTGCCTTTTTCGCTTAGCCTTAAAGGCAGGCTTTTTTTTAGTTTAAGAGAGGTGGTGAGAAGATAGCTGGGTAAGAAAAAGGCACGAAATGAAATTGAGGGGTTTTTTGATATTTCTCTTTGTCATTTTCGTACTCTCAGCATTAAGCATCTGTGCAAACATTACAAAAAAAAAAGGCATGGAGAAAAAGTCTGTAATGTAAATGTGCGTGACTTTTCGTAGGGGATTTAAAAGAAAATGTCAGAAAAAGCCCGACTAAAAAGGCATAGTGTGAAAAGACACTTAACCCTCTAGCTTCTCACCACCTCTCCCTCAAACTAAAAAAGCCTGCCCTTAAAGCCAGGCGAGAAAGGCACAATGTAAATTGCATGTTAGTAAAAAAAAACTGATACGTTGTATATGTTTGACAAAAATATTTAAATGCTTTTGATTTTCGGCAAACTCACCTCAACCTATAAATACATGAATTTGATTAAACAGTTTGATAAGGGATAAAGGCATTCAAAGTAAATATTCAAAGTAAATATTCAAAGTAAAGATTCAAAGTAAATATTACATGAAAATAAAATATTATTGCATATACGGTCTATAAATAAGTTAATTTTTATCCAAGCAATAATATTACAAAGCAAAGATATATTTTAGTAAAAATAAAGAACAAGGACACGAAAAGGTACCCTAAAGAACTAATGCAGAAAACAGTACACATAATACAGAAAGCAGTATATTGGATGGAAAGAAGTACGCGTACTGCTGAAAACAGTACATCTGGCAAGCCTAATTTGACCAGAGTCCGTTTGGCTCGTACACCCTCAAAATTTCGAGTAAAATACGGAAAACCGATGAAAATTTCTAATAATCGCGATAATCTGTAGTGCTTCGTATTTTACTATACATTTTGAGGCGGTATGAACCAAATGGACAACGGATCCGGATTCACCGCATAGAAATATATACAGGTAGGTGGGTCTGGTCAAATGTACAGAGAGTACAGAGAGAGAGAGAGAGAGATAGAGAGAGAAACAGAGAAACATAAATAAAAATAAAACCCAACCAACCATAATTATTATTTGATTGCTTTATCGAGATAGTAAGTTAAATTTGCAAAGCAATTGGGTAGGTATGTAATGGAAACCGACTAATTTTAAAACGATCGTTTTGAAAAGATTTGGTGAACTGTGTGTGATTGATTTTGAGAATCATTTTTGTACCAATCTCAAACTATTGGCTTTTAAGAATGAAACTAGATATCAAAATGCCAACTTCGTCAGTACTGTTTTTGACATCCTTAAGGGTAAAATACACCATCAACATGCTTGATAAGCGTGGTAATAGTAAATGTGAAATTTCGTTAGTATTAGTGACACCGACGACGCTTGATGAAAAATCTACTTGGTTTTGATTTTTAGTCAAGCACACGTGCACGAATCTAACATCAAGCAGGTTGATGGTGAATTTTGCCCTTTAAGGCATAATACACAATCAATCAGCTTGATGTCAGATTCGTGCACGTGTGCTTGACGAAAAATCAAAACGAAGTAGATTTTCCATCAAGCGTCGTCGGTGTCACTAATACTAACGAAATTTCACACTTACTATTACCACGCTTGTCAAGCATGTTGATGGTGTATTTTACCCTTAAGGATGCGAATTGGGGCGGATATATCTGACATAAATATGCCTTTATTAAAGTATACATATTTTAATATATTCACTAAGACGAATTAATTCTATAAGGTGGCATGAGCGGCTAATTAAATTTGCGTTGTGATATAATATGGATATCAAACTGCATATGTATATGAAACGTTTTGGTTAGTTTTGTTGACATTTTGCTTCATATTTTATATTTAAATCAACGCATTTGCTGCCGCCGCGCTGCCACCTCTGTAAAATTAATTCGCCTTGAAATTTACACAGCAAATATAATCACCATAATAGACCTTTTGCAGTTTATATCGTTCTCCATCACATACCTGAATAATGTTTTTGTAGCTAATTGTAGTACGTAGTAAGATTCCCATTAGACAAAAAAATCTGCATTTATAAATGAGAAGCTTATTGCAATAACTCGGTAAGCCATAAAAACAAAATTATTGAATAAATCGACTTCAAAGTCTAAAAAAAAATTTAAATTTTATGTTTTTTACAATTCTCTACTGTAAATTCGCACCATACTTATTTGAAAATACTACAATGTATCAAAAAATGTATAGGATGCGAAGCTATGGTATCTTACAAAGGAATGAGCACTTAAAACCAATTTTGAATTCATGTGTCTTACCGAGTTATTGCAATAAGCCCTTCAAATAATAAATCTGAAAAGTTTTCTTAACTCGAATTAAGTTCTTTTGCCTCAAGTTCATGGATATCTCTTGCGATATGCGTTATATGCTTATTGTATAACAATACCCAGAAAAAAAGTGAGGGAACAGAAGTAGAAAAAACACCACAACTACTGATACGAACCACTTCGAACTCGGAGCAAAAAGCTGCGAATTTTACATTAGCGTGTCATTGTAGCGAAGTGGTTTGTTTTTGGCAATCCACAACTTAAAAATTAAAAATTAAAATTCACTTTTTATTTGCTATAAAAATTTGAAAATAAGAGGTGCAGTGAGATCAATATATCGACTTAAGAAGATCGACTTAAGAAAATTACTCATTTTTATTAACATTAAACACATATTTTTAAGGCACGTCTTTTGTGTGTAATTGCCATGTTCCTACGATAGTTAGTAATAATGCATTTACATTGCCTCGAAATCTAGTAGATTTGATTTGAAATCTGTATCAAAATCTATATCGTTTGCACCAAGATTTTTTTTTGGCATTTTTCAGGATTTTGTATCTAAGACAAAAATCTTTGACTAAAATAAAAAAATAAACTATAACCCAATTTATGCAAACTTATCTAACTCACGCCCCTTTTATAGTAAAAATCTTGTACAGCGTAGTATTTTTAGAACTACTAGATTTTGAGAAGATATCGTCAAAATCTACTGACAAAGTAGATTTCGTTTTGTAAGGGAAATCTAGTAAAAAAGAACTAGATTTAGCTTGAAATATCGTAAGTAATGGATTTCGAGGAAATATAAATGCACTATAACAAAAATATAACTGTTTTAAAATTTAACTCATCCCAATTTTTTTTTAATTTTCGACTGATCAACAAAGAATTTTTAAAATGTCGAAAAACGAAAAAATTTCAATATGAAACAGTAATCAAAATCACTTAGTTACAGAGCTGTGAAATATTGCAATCAATTTAATTGCAATCACATGATTTAATATTAATGATTGCTAGTTTTTGATTGCAATCAAAATCGTAAATTTGATTTCATGATTTCAATTTGAAATCATGAAATCATTTCAATAAAAATGATTGCAATAAATTTTTTTAAAATTAATTTCTATATTAATTGATTGCAATCAAATCCAGTGATTGCAATCAAAAGTAAATCAGAATCAAAATCATCGTTCTCTTCAAATGATACTCATTCTTCTAGAAATAAAGCTTACTCTGATAATTAAAAAAACTGCATGAAATGGCTAACAAACCTACGTTTTGGTACGTTTTTTATACATTTTTTTTTGGACTTACACTTTAGTAGTGATTTCGGGAAAATTGATTGAACTAAAATGATTTCAACAAAATTTGATTGCAATCAAATTGATTGTAATTAAATTGATTGCAATCAATGATTAAAAAAAAATGGTTTCAAAATGATTGCAATCACAAATGACTGCAATCTTGACATGACTTCAATTTGAAATCTGAAATCATTTTGAAATCAAAGAATGAAATCAATTTGGTTGAAATCATTTTAATTGCAATCAAAATTGATTGCAATTTTTTACAGATCTGCTTAGTTATAAAGTTTTGTTCAGCACTTTAAAAGTATTTCGGCTTTCCTGAAAATTTTGAAAATTATACTTAAGTTGTTTCGTCAAACGTCCACAGATATAATATATCGATAAATGAAAAATATGTATAAAATTATAATACTAACTGCCTATTTCACGATGTCGAAAGGATTCTTTCTTTCGTGCAATTAATTACATTTAAAACAAAAAAGAAATATACTAAACATTTTTTTTTGTTTCAAATGTAATTGTACAAAAGAAATAATTCTTTCGACATCGTGAAATCGGCAGTAAATTTACTCGAAAATTACATGAAATTTTCTTCTTTAAACTTTTTTTATTTGCCTATTTCAAACTCGGAAAGCATATAGGGTATAGAAACTTGACAAAAACCACCTGAAATTTTATTTCCTCACACTTTTTCAACCCAACTTGTTTCGCTGTCCATTCTATTAGCAAATAAAGAGAGTTTCATGCCACAAATTTCATGAAATATTTCATTGTATAAATTTAGTTAAATAAACTTCGTAAACTGCTTTAATCATTAACCACATTTAATTACTATTCCTAATAATAGTTCATCCTTTTTTATTTATTATTTTCTATGTTCACTTAAAAATAAAGCGCATATCGTTGGGCATTATTCGAAGTGATTTGATGTTGGAATCAAGATGTAAAGACTTAGAAATTATAAAAAGTGAAAAACCCTGTGCCTTCTGTTGCTGGAAACAAGTTGAAATTAATACAATAGCGTCTGGTTTTGGCCATTTAGGACCCATCAGTAAAGCCATACAAAGGTGCTAAATTAACTTATTTTTATTTCTTTTGAGCAAATAATATGGTTTACAGTTCAAGTTGCTGTATTGAAAGTAATATTATTATCGTATATTATTATCGATTACCTCATGCAACAGCCATTTTACACATGTGAAAATCGATATATTCGTGAAACCATATATTTCGTACTTAGTTTTCCGTCAAATCTTGTCTGAAGACCTCATAGTTTTCCAATAAATAAATAAATTGAAAACTAAAAAGTTATATTAAATTATAACTGATTTATCCATGACACTTATCAAAGGTTTATAAGACAAATTTTGTTTAAAAATTTGTTTTATAAACCCAAGGAATGTTCGTACTCTCATCTACCTTGTATAAACCTTTGAAAAATGATTATGAATCAGAAACTAAAAACATGTATATTCATACATATCTGTATATATATTTTTATTTTTATTAGACCTTAAATTAATTCACCGATAAAATATTTAAAAAATCAAGATAATCTGAAAGATTAAAGTTGGTTAGCATTAATTTTAAAACTTAGTAAAGTGAAAGAAACTTCAGTAATTCTTTCTTTTTGGTCCGTACTCAAAGGATATCCGTATAAATTACAATTAATTCAGATATGTACTTAAATGCCTCGTTCTGTATTTCTATGGAAATGAAATTTAATATGGAATCTAATAAGCATGGTTTTTGTAAATATTTTTTTATAACAACGGCATGAAAATTTACACTCAGGCCGGTTCTGTAATCCATTCCGAATGAAAATGTTCGTAATTGTCATATGTATCATTATTGTTATAAATATTAATTTGTAACAACAATGCCTAGATAATTGCGAACATTTTCATTCCGAATAGAAAACAGAACAGACCTCACTATGTTCATTAATAGTGAAATACAGAATACAGACATATTTTTTGGTACATGCATACTTTAGTTCAATTTATTTAATGGGGCATAAGACGGTTATTATTAAAAAGTGCGTAGTGTTTCTTATTTATATCGATTTTTTTGGTTGGAAAAATGGTACATCAGATTTTATAGAATTTATTTTCATTGGGCATGTCACAAAATACTATTCCGATCGAAAATGGTATCAGTTCCGTAAGCAGCTTCTACAGAAAACGAAAAACGGAAATTTTTTGCATAATCAAAATGAAATTTATAAACACATTTTTTCTAACTTCATTTGCACTAAACACAAATAATTGCATATTATTAGGAGTTTCAAATAAATGTTTGACCATTAGTTTATGTTAATAAAAAGGTTAATATGAGATTCGCCCGTAAAAAGTTTAAAAACACTTCAAGGATCTGAAGAAGGTAAAACTAAACGGATCTGAAGAAACGACCATAATGCAAAAACGGAATTAAAACCATTCAGATCGGAATGTGTGTGGCATGCGCGTACAATTTTATTTTTATTTATTTATTTTTATCTAACAATGCATTTACACTCTGAATAAAATCTAGTACAAAAGAGATTTCGGTAAAATCGTGTTTATTTTTATTAGATATCCCATACAAAACAAAATCTAGTTCCCTACTAGATTTTGACAAAATCTTGTTAAATATTTTAGCTATCAATTGATACGACTGTGTTTTTCATACTGTAATAAAATATAAACCGCTTTAAAGTAGGCGCATTCGCTGTTTTGCGATGTGGTCTAGCTATTTTGCTTTTTAATGGTCTATTTTTATATGTATAGAGTTTGTTAATGAAATTTCAAAAAAAGTTTTGGTGAAAATGGTATAGATTTTAAAAAAGATTTCAATTGAAATCTTCTAAATTTTGCTCTGGTGTAAATGCAATATAAATTATTTTCTAACAAACTTTATTTTAGATATAAAAATATATGTATACATATCTTATTTTCTATTTTTATCTAAAATTTCATTAAATATAATAAATAGTGCTTTAACATTAGTTCCATGCATGTCGTAATAGGCTTAAACGTAATAAACCTTATATTTTGTAGTTTTTTAAATGCGTTTTTTATGATGGCATACAGTTTGGCCAGGGATTCTTTTTCGCAAAATAACGTACGAATACATTTGTTAACTAGAGTGAGCTGTTTTTTTATCTTCAGTTGATGTATTATTAGAATACACATAAAAGAAAAAATCAAGTTACTTCTCCCACTGCCATTCATCTATCATTTACTTAATACGATTAATGTTTTTTACCAAATAAAATAATTTTATTTAATAATAATAATAAAACTTTCTTTTCATGTCGATGTTTTCTGTTTCTTTGTTTTTTTTGTTACATGTCCAATTACAGGCCTTATCCCTTGGTGTCTTACGTTCTGACTATTTGGCTCACATGTCTGATGACAATGCTATTAAACAAGTTGAAATCAACACCATTGCCTCTAGTTTTGGTGGCATATCCACACACATGTTGCCTCTGCAGAGGTATTTTCAAAAAATTTTATTTACATTCTAGTTCACAGTCTACTAAAAAACTTTATGTTGGACATCATTGAAATTGTGCGAAAAAGAATTGGTTTATTTGCTTTACTTTTAATTTTCTTTTTAGATATAATATTCTATGTTTTAATTATTGTTTTTGTGATGCATGGCTACTCTCTAAGATTTATGTATTAAGAGTATATGTGTATTTAATGTATTTGTGAAACTATGTTTTCTTTTTTAACAAGTGTTCTCAATATTTCAAACTAACAATGTGTGTTTGTAATTTTATAGCTATGTTTTGGGTGAGCTGGGCCAATCAGATAAACTGAAAAATGTAAGATTTTCATAAAATGATCTTGGAAGATTCCTACATACTATTTTCTTTTTTTAAGATGCCGCAAAATGAGGCACTATCTGGGATTTGCGATGGCATTATACGTGCTTGGGAGATCTACAATAATCCAAATGCTGTTATTATATTCATCATTGAGGATGTTTCATATAATATTTGCGATCAGGTATGTATGTAGTTTTTATCAATATCGAGAAATTAAATTAATGTTTGTTCTCAATATAAAGAATTTCGGCAAGTTATCTAAACGTTCAGAATTGCAGCAACATTGTTGTTATAAATATTATTTTTTTATATAACATTTAACTTGTTTATTGAATCTTTAATTGTAAATTGAACTAACAATGAGTACTAAAATCGTAAAACTAAAATTGTTTATAATAAGTCCAGCCAATCAATGCTAGACAAAATATTATGTTCAACGGTTACTTGTCTGGTTGTCTTACGTCTCTCGTGCTCGGCTGAGAGCAAGAGTGTCTCTCCTTTTAAGCCGAGTGTATCTCTAAAGTTAAATATGTTGTGCAGTAGAGCATTTGGGTGCAACTCAGTGTTTTTATACATACATATATGTTGTCACATGTTTTGAAACAACGGAACATGTAGATCTTTATGAATTCGCTAATTTCTGATGTAGCAGGGAGCTTCTGTAATCAAACGAAGGATTTTATTTTGTCGCCTTTGTATAGAAGAAGTTTACAATCTAGGCAAAGTGTAGAATTTCTCCCAATCAGCCAATTAAGTTTAACTGTATCTTCTTTGTTATCTATGTGGGTATTCCATGTTAGACGACGCACAGTGGCGCCATTTGAGTTTTTTCGTTCCAAAAATCATAACTTTTGAACCAAATGAGTTAATTAAAAAAATTTAAAAGGCATATGATAGATAATTGATCAGCCTATAAAATGAGTGTTTAAAAAGGTTCTACGCCTTTTAGTTGCCTACTTATGAGTTAACATAATTGAAATTTGTGTTGCATGCATTTTTCAGGTGCAGATACAGGATGTACAAAAATGCACGACATTTTTTTGCAGTGGTTGCCTTCTTAAACAGGTCAAATAATTTAAAGTTGTTTGAAGTGTCTTAAAATTACTTGTCTCGCCAACTTTAATCTAGCTATTACCTGCATCCTCATAAGATTTGTGCCTACCTGTATTGGATGTTTGACTATAGATAAACGACTATAGATTGGCGGTCATGGGACGGCAAAGTTAAAAAAGTCATATGTACCAATAGCGATGGGCATAATATCAAAAGCATAAAAATACCATTATGCATAAAGATAGTATATAACTAGCTGGCTATGTTTAATTTTTTAACTTTTAATATTTTGTTAAATATTCCATTCTAAACTTTTTACAATTTTAAATGTTCTTTTGTTATTTCCAGAGATTCCACGAATTTTATATCCGCGAAAAGTGCCCTCACATTAAAGTTTTAAGACGCACTTTAACTCAGATCCATACAACCGGAAAATTAAGCTTGAATAAGGAGCTGATTATGTGAGTTAACTTAAATTAGCTTAGTTTGTTTAACCTTAATGGACTATATTGGATTTCAGAGAAGATTATCAAGTCGCTGTTATATATTTTCGAGCCGGCTATGAACCTGGTCACTATCATTCCCAAAACGAATGGGATGCCCGCTATATGATAGAGTGCTCCACCGCCGTTAAATGTCCTTCCATACATTATCACTTGGCTGGCACCAAGAAAGTGCAACAGGCTTTAGCGGAGCCCGAAATGTTGCAAAGATTCATCAATGATCCCGAAGAGATTAAAGCTATTGGGAAAATATTTACTGGCCTTTATTCTTTGGAGGATAACGATGTTGGTAATGCATCTTATGAGATGGCATTAAAAGAACCCGAACGTTTTGTTTTAAAACCTCAACGTGAAGGTGGCGGCAACAATGTCTATGGATTGGACATTCTAGATGCTTTACGGGTATGTTGTTGTCTGTGACTTTCTAGCAAAAATCATAATTAAGAAATTCATATAGAAAATGTCAAGAGTGGAACGTTCTGCATGGATTTTAATGGATCTTATACATCCACCTGTTTCAAAAGGTTATATGATACGTCCAGGTGGAGCTATGCCTCCTCCTATAGTTGATGTAGTATCTGAATTGGGTATTTTTGGTGTGGTCTTAGGAGATGTTGATACTATTATTTGCAATTATCAAGCTGGTCACATGTTGCGTACTAAAATATCCACTGCCAATGAGGGTGGGGTTGCGGCCGGTTTGGGTGCATTAGACAGCCCATATTTGGTTGATTAGCCTGTTTTAATTTTTGTTTATTATTTTACAGTCTGTATCCAAACTTTAATACGTATATTTAAGCAATAAATCAGAACTTTAATAATTGACTATAATAAAATGTATAAGCTTCACGATTTTGATAAAAAATTTATGTATACATATTTATATTTAAAGGAAATATAATCCTTGCATATAATGAACAAAGATATAAAAATCACAAAATAAAAAAAGACAAAAACACTCAATAAAATTTAGTATAAACGACAAAACACTGTTACCAAATGGTAAGTCTCATAACGCCATACAAAGGAAAATACATACATACAAGTTACTTTAAAGATCTTTTAATCTACTTGGCGTGAGCATCTGGACACGCCATTTGATATAAAAATTGTATTAATGTTCTTGTGGGTCGACCAGTCATGCGTTCTCTTAATAGATATGGTACGGTGCCATAACGTGTTAACATGCCAACGCCTCGTATATCCAAGTGAGCCCAATCAACACAAGGTACAAATTCCTGAAAAATAAATCCATTCATAAATAAGCAACAATATAAAATTTAGTTTTATAAGATGTTAAGATACATGTAAAATTGCAGCTGCTAAACAACTTGAAGCTGGACCAATACCGTTATTGCTAATATCGAAACTCATATTATCTACTTAGGCAAAGAAAATGTTGTAAATTTTTTATATGATACTAATAATGCATCAGTTAGTTATACCAGTAACAAGTCTTTTGTAGTACGACCATAATGGTAAACGCCACATTCGATCACCTGAAAGGGAACCAGCTTTTTGGAATTGCTTCCAAATATAATGAGAATTGGAAAATATGCCCGTTGCGCTGCCACCCAGACCCGTTAACACACCTTCACCCAGCGTGGCGACATCAACAACTAAACGAGGCTTGTAAGTACTTTGAGCATAAAGTAAAGGATCGGCCATCACCACAACACTGGCTTTTTCAGTATCCTGTTTTTTTAAATATATTGAAAACCCGCACACTAGCACTAAGAGATAAACTTACTCTTATTGCTAGTGTGCGACCATTGAGTAAAGTTACAACATCTCCGGGCTTACAGGCCATGCCAGAGGGCATATTTTCGCATAAAGGAATAACGGCTGAAATATTAATTGGTAATGAAAGTGCAGCGGCCGCACGTATGGCAGCTACACATACAGCTGCCCCGGCCATCGAACCACGATATTGGTCCATATCTTTGCTAGGTCGCAAACAAATACCACCGCTAAAAAAAAAATTTTATTAAAAATGTTTCTTCAAGAAAATATCTTAACACACACCTATTAAAAGTCATCCCTTTGCCCAGTAGTAAAATAGGTTTATCTTCTGGCGATGTACCACAATAGCTAATCTCCAACAATACTGGTGGTTCACATGATCCTTTAGCTATGGTAAGAAATGAATTTAAATGTTGCTGCTCAATCCAATCCATAGTACGTATTTCAACAGTGACACCACATGGACATAAGGCATCAACTGCAGCTTGGGCAAATGTTGTTGGTGTCATTTGATTTGAGGGTGCATCACTTAGACGACGGGCTAAATTTTGTGCTTCTGCCTTGAAAAGGCCCCGGGTCCAGGCATCAACATCTGGCGAATCGAATAATTCCAATTTTGGTACTGGGGTACGATTCTTCGCTAGTTTATTGTCGTTATAACGCCATGTAGCTAAGGCACTGCCTTCAGCAGCTTGTTCAGGATATTCCATACAGTCAACAAAAACGTCTGAGCAACCTTGCAATTGCAATATCCGTGCACCAACACCAGCAGCTACACGAGCATTTTCCTATGAGTATGAAATATGTGGTGAGTTGAAACGAATACATATCTATTACAAAAATTACTGTGTATCCTACTAATATTATAAATAAGTTTGTATGTTTGTGAGATTTGATGTTTGTTTCGCTTTAACGCGAAAACTGCTTAATGAAATTTAATAGAATTTTGGCCGAGATTAAAATATAGAATACTTTTCTAAGCGGTAAAAACTGGGAAAAATTGGTACTTTTAGTATTTTTTTTGCGACTGTTCTGTCATTTCAGCAGCTCGCTGACGCAAGGGTGAAATCGATTTTTGTATTATAGTCTGAAACGGCCTCAAGCAACATTCAACTTTCTTGATATTTAAAATCGCAAAGATCACTCTTTTTCCCCTTTACATGGACTATCCACCCTAATATACATAAAGAATACAGATGTATATATGGTTTATTCCTATGTGGTTGTAAAACCGGAACTCAACCATACTGATAAAGGAATGACAATTTTTAACGTACACCTTATATCTTCGAAAACACCACACAAATTACTATAGTATACATGTTTTGTCAAAATATATTAACATACCATCCCCTCATCAATCATTTCTAAGTCATTAAAACCAACACCCTCACGTCCTAAACCAATTACAGCAATTGAACGGTATTCTTGATCTATGTTGTTGAATATTTTGCCTCTGCCTAATTGTCCGGTGATATTCCATCTATTAAAAAACAATTTTACAAACTTCCATGCATATATTGAATACTTACTCTTTGACTAGTTCAGATACTTTTCCTTGCACGCGATCGTCAAATTTTTCACCACATGAAGTTAATTTTGGATCTTTTTCGCCTTCTTTTTGGAAAACGCCCAAGACAAGTCCTTTCTAAAGATTTTTTAATTAATGTACATATATATTTGTTTGAAAACTTGTTTGTTTTTAATTCTGGGTACATTCGTAAATTCAGTAATTGTGCCAAAAACAAAGTCCTGCGCTCAAAACCCATAATTTAGCAATACTTTTCTTCGGCAAAAGTTTTCTTAGTCAAATAATTCTTCTGCAACTACGGCAGCATTTTTATGCGCCTTGCAAAAGTTTGCATACTGGTTGCGCAAATTTACTGCATTTACGAATTCACTCTCTATCTTTATCAACATTTACTTTTTCATATAACTTACCGTTACCCGCGGATTTTCTGTTGATGTATATTGACGTGCGCTAAAAATATTTATAATTTTTGTAAATTTCTCAAAAGATTTTGCTAACGAGTTTCTTAAACGCAATGTCAACATTTTTTCGTTTTGTTAAAAAATTTTAAAAAGGAGAATATGGTTTAAAAAAATTGTTTTTTGATGAAATAAAATTTTCATAATTTTGCTCGTTTTTTCACAGCCTATTATATTTATCAAAAATCATTTATGTATATGCTTACAGTGAATGGATAACTTTTGTAAGACAATGTGCAAGTTGGGAAACTTTAACTCTCCCTAAAATGAGTCCCAGATGTAAGGTTTGAAAACGCCGGTACTCGCATATTTTTTTGGTGTCCTCTACCAGAATTAGTCATTAGAACCTTGCAAATTTTTTTTGTTGCACATTGTAATTTATAATCTTGAGATTATTTAACGTGACAAGGAACATAACTACAAGAGGGTCAGAAATTCCATAGTTAACATATGTATTTGCGAATATTTTAAAACTATACCTGATGTATGTATAGGCCTATTCGGAAATGCATTACTGCTCTGCATTACTGATTTTAAATGTTTTCATGTACATCAGTGAAATAGATGTAGACCAAAAAATTTGCAAATACTCAATAACAGCAATAATCGCACAATAAAAAAAATCCTAGTTAGATTTTTGACGGCATTAAAAAAAAGGCGAATAGGCCCATGATACCTTTGGTGTGACCGAATTTAGAAAACCGATTTGACAAACATTTGCAGAGATACATATTAGAAAAACGCTGTTTTGGAAAAATTTCTTCAGCAATATTTGTGGAACGAATAAACCGATTTGCGAACTCGAATCAGTTTTCAAAGTATGGAAAAATTACTGAATCTAGAGACAATTTTAATGGCGTTTCTATTTAAATTTAAGACCTGGTGCCAAATTACGGCATTCGATATCGAACGAAATTCCAATAGAAATCAAATGGAAATTTCGTTTGATATCGAATGCTGTAAATTTCACCCTGATTACATTTTGGATTCGATCGGAGCGGTTACTTAGTTTATTTAAGAAAAAAAAACAATCCAACGATATCTAAGTTATCTCAAAATCTTAAGAATGGAGTAAATTCTGTTCCGATCGATTAAGCCATAAAAGAAGTATCAATTTTTGAGTTTCTAATACTTGAAAAAAAAACGACTCCAACACAGACAGACCAAAATAAAAATATTTAAGCAACGTGATCAATTTAGCAGTACCAGGATCTCATCGGGCTTGTTTGTAACCGGTTTTTTGTGCATATTTAGAAAAAACTACCTTTTTTTTATTTATTTATTCAATTCAGTAATAACAAAGCCTAAAAGGCCGGAGATTTATTACATAAGGATAGCAATAATAGACTACAATAGTACTATATTAATACAGTGCTATATGTATATATAAAAAAACAAGTAATACTATTAAAGTAGATAAAATTCAGTCTCATTCGCTTAGTAAATACCTAAAATGTACACAAATATAAGGATTAGTTTCATGGCTCCCCAGCCTTAAACATAATAATTAAAAAAAAATGTAATACTGATGACAATAACAACCAAGTTCCATCTAAGTAGTGGTCGGCAAGTTTGACAGATTCGAAAGAAATTCTAGTAGTTTTCGGCGATATGCATAAACCGACAAAGAAAAATTTCTTAAGTTAATAGGCAAACGGTTAAAAGATCGCGCAACACGAATAAAAAATGATTTTTTCAAAAACATAGCAAGCTATAATCTGTGGATTTTTTACTGACCGGGAGAAGACAAAACTATTACAAAGGATGATTGGATTGCCGTTGCTAATGACACCATAGAAAAAAAAACCAAGATTCCTAAACTCAAGAAAGTTCTGAAACGAGCAGCCTAGAAACTGGCATACATAATCAGAGATATGGTCACGAAAACCAATATTGTATGCGAAACGCACTATCATATTAACAATCCGCTTAAGTCTTGACAAGTTGGTTCCATTAGCACCCGAAACAGCCTCAAGCCCATACAGGACAAGGGGCATTAATAATGATTGAGTCAGTCTCTTTCTAATGTAGAGCTGTAAAAACAAGTTTGTCGAGAATAGCCTACGCAAGCTTCCAAAGATCTTACCGTGCAAAGAGTTAAAATGTGGAATAAAGGAAAGCCTATTATCTACAATAACACCCAACACCAAAAGGTTGTCAACAAATTCGATAGCGATTCCATCTAAGCTTGTATCAAAATCGAAATCAAAACGTGCAGATCTACTAAAACCGATAGCTTTTGTTTTAGCAATATTTAAACGAAGCGAATTACCATTCAAGTAAGACCAGATAAGTTTACAAGCCGATATAGAAAAATTAAATTCGTTTCTAAGCTTAATAACCATTTTACAATGGTCAATAGAATTAAAGGCTTTAGAAATATCAAGAGAAACTACCACACAAAGCTCATCAACGTTAAGGCCTTCCCTAATAAGGGGAGTCATACATAGAAAAGTAAACTGTGATTCATAAAGAGATGGTAGAACCTTATCGGCTAATTGTAACTTCAACAGATGTTCCACAACCTTGGACAGGGCAGGAAGGATAGAAATAGGTCTAAGATCCTCAGGTCCATAAACCACCTTCGACTTAGGGATAGCTACAACCTGTCTTTCAAGCCGTGGGAAAAACACAAGTAGTAAAAATATTATTAATAAAGGAAAGAAAATGACCAGATAAGTAAGGGTAAATGAGTTTAATAAATTTAATGGATATATTGTCAACACCAAGTGCATTAGACTTAACCATACGCAAGGCTTGAAAAACTTCTGGTTCAGTTACACATCGGAAAGAAAATCTCGAATCAGTATCAACAAACTCTCCAAAATCAAATGAGTCATAATTACTACAATTGTTACTACAAACAAAGAAGTCTTTGATTGAGTCAGCGTTATGTTTAAACAAATAATCACGATCAGCAACACAACCAGTACTCCTTAAAACTCTCTACATACTCGCAGAGTCAAGCCCACTAAACAAATTAGAAAAAAAATCGCATTTTTTTCTCTACGTATTACACCTTTCAGGCGATTTCGATATTTGCAAAAAATTCTTCTATTATAAGCGGAGGGATCCAGGGAAAAAGCGGAAAAAAGCCAAATCCCTTAAAATGCGAACAGAGGTCACTTCATCAGACTTCATCCACGAGTGTTTTTTGTAGATATGCATATTATTAAAACATATTATATTATATGTTTCATCAATATTGGTGGACAATAACACAGCTAGTATTTTAAGAAATTATTGATCATATTCGAGTCTTTTTTGACTCCTCTGCTGGATTAAAATAATTATTTATGTGCACATTTTCTGATCATAAAAGATACTTTTGTCGGCAGAAAATGGTACCCTGGGCCGGGAGTCTTTTATGACTCGTCAATTACGACTCCTTTTCGAGACAGTAAAACAATTGTATTTTAACCATGATACAATAATATAATACAAGGTAAAACTGTCAGCGCAGCTGTAGTTGTGGGTTTATATTTCACGAATGTCAAATTCGCTTTATCAGAGAAAAAAGTCGATGAAAAATATTTCAGTTTTTGACATTCAGGAAACGTTTTACAGTTCTACCTGTTTTTATTGTATCATGATTTCAACTGACAATCGAACCAAGCTCCTTCGAGTTTCAAGCCTTGCGCACCACCCACTCATCTAAGGTACTGCCTACAACACCGACAGCACAAAGCTAACATAAACTCAAGGTAGACTTTTTTAAATCTACCTTAACATAAACTTACTCTTACAACAATACTCAAAACAACAGTCACATGTGCGCACAAGCCGCATTTATGGGAATCATTTTGGAGACTTGTTTTGAGCGCGCAACTGTTTAATCACTTTTTGATCATCTAGGTAGTCTTAAAAAAATTAATTTGGAGATTTTTGGTAAAACAACTATCTAAATTCTATGTGGGAAGATACTTTGAAGTGTACGACAAAATATTTACCTGTCTTATGTATGTCGAAGTCGAATTTGTGGCTACGACAAATTGTGCTAGAATAAAGAAAAGTTTAACAAGTTTTCTTTATTCTATGACAATTTGTCGTAGTCACAAATTCGACTTCGACATACATAATTCGCGAGATTGTGTGGCCTATTTATATAAGAATACCGTGTTGTTTCGGCGTATATCCGACGGCATAATTTTCTAAGTAAAATACAATATTTTGATTTTAATATTAAGAAAATAAAGTAAAGTGCGACTTTGGCTCGCACACGAAGGGTTCCGTACGAATACACATATATATTTTTGTTTTTGCCCTTTTTGTAATTTGGCAATTTTTCTGTTTCCTTTTTTGCTTAATTTAATTTTTTTATATTTTGTTTTCGTTTTTTGCCGATTTTTTAAGTTATGGCGATTTTTTTGTTTTGGCGTTTGTTTTGTTTTGACGTTTTTTTCGCTTTTTGACGATATTTTTAGTTTTAGCGATTTATTTAAGTTTTTCCGCTTTGTTCGGTCTTGGAGATTTTTTTCGGTTTTTGGTGATTTTTTAGCTTTAGCGTTTTTTTCGTTTTTGTGATTTTTTCAATTTTTGTTTTTTTTCTTTTTGGCGTTTTTTTGCTGGCGCTTTTTTTCGTTTTGGTGACTTTATTTTTGACGATTTTTTTTCGATTTGGATATTTTTAGTTTAAGCGATTTTTTAAGTTTTAGTGCTTTTTTCGTTTTGTCGACTTTTTTCGGTTTTTGGCGGTTATGTTAGTTTTTTTGCGATCTTTTTAGTTTTGGTGATTTTTTGCGTCTTAGCGATTATTTTAATATTGGTGTTTTCTTTCCTTTAAGCGCTTTTTTCATTTTGGCGATTTTTCGTTTTGACATTTTTTAATTTTGTATTTTTTTTAGCTCTAGCGTTTTGTAAAATTTCATGAGTTTGTCTCTTACGGTTTCCAAGATACAGAAAAATGCCTAAAGTGCATAGTCAAAATTATATCAACTTATAGAACACCCTTTAATTTTTATTGTTTTAAATATCAGTGTTAATTGGTGTAGTCTATTCTACAGCCTACACTAATTAACACTAACTTGGGAAATTTAAAGTATCTATATCTATGTGTCTGTATATTACATTAGTAATTCAACATGTTTCGTAGCTCGCTTTAGAACACCTTTAATTATAAACTGTCATATATTTCTTGTTGTAGCGGCCAGTTTTACATATTCTGTGAAAATTTCAGGTCCGTAGCTCTTACGGTTCCCGAGAAAACTGCCTGTGATAGACGGACAGAATGACACAGACATTAATTGGAATTTGTATATCTTATCCATTGTTACCAATACGTTTTCTTTCGAATCGAAATATGTACACACGATTTGATAGACAACCTCCATTTTAAAGTCGTTTCAAAATAACGTTTCCCAGGATGTTAAGTACTTTTTACTTTACATATAGGTGAAAAGAAAGTGGCGCTACTCTGTTCTGCTGTGTACGTTGAAAAATTAAGTTGATGTTAATTTTTCCATTGTTCCTTGGAATATTAATCATACCCAATTCTTTCTGAATATAACGTTACGAACCTTAGCCTAATAATCAATTTAGATTCGAAAAGCATTTAATGTTCCACATAGTGCATAATACTTTTCACATATCGTTTTCAATTTTTCTAATAATAAAACTGATCACTATTCCTAATCTATATAATTAATAGACAAACAGATTTTTTAAAATACCTTTTACACCCGTAATACTGAACCGATTTTGGAAAGATTTATATGTTTTTAAAGTTTTTACGTAGAACCGCACAATGTTAATTTTATTTATTAAGTTCTTACTAACACCAATAAACAAATACATGTATGTTTTTTTCTATAATGCGGTCGATTGAGTCGACCGTTGGCTACGCTAGTTATAATAAATACACGAACGAAAGATGGATTATCTATAAAAAAATTATATTTAAAAAAAAATATATTAAAACAAATAAAATTCACAAAATAAAAATTGTTAAACGCACTTAATATAAATTTAGACTAGACTACAAAACAATTGTCCCAAAACGAAAAACCACAAGAACAGGCAGTGACATACAATTAAGTGAATTTAATACATTTTCTAAACATTTCGCATTGGTATCTTAATAATCTGATTATCGGATTATCTTTAAAAAATTTATATTTAAATGCACATTAGAGAAAGCGATTTAAGATACATTGTAAAACAAATAAAACTCACAAAATAAAAATTGCTAAACGCACTTAATTAATACAAATTTAGACTAGACTACGGAACAATTGTCCCAAAACAAGAGATCACAAGAATAGACAATGACATACAATTAAGTGAATTTACTACATTTTTTAAACATTTCGCATTGGTATCTTAATAATCTGATTTTGGTTACTATTTGGTTTGGGCATCGGGACAAGCCATTTGATACAGAAATTGTATTAAAGTTCTGGTGGGACGACCAGTCATGCGATCTTTTAAAAGGTATGGCACCGTGCCAAAATGTGTCAGCATTCCAACGCCTCGTATGTCCAAGTGAGCCCAATCTACGCAGGGTACAAATTCCTATAAAATAATTTAAAAATGTAAAACAAATTTAATTAATACGAAATATATTGCTTACATGTAAAATAGCTGCTCCCAAACAACTTGAAGCTGAACCAATACCATCATTACTAATATCAAAACTTATGTTATCTAATAAAAAAAAAAATTATTATAAATTTAAAGAAATAAAAAATCAATAAAATTTAACATACTTGTAACAAGATTCTTGTAGTAGTGCCATAATGGAAAACGCCACATTCGATCGCCCGTAAGAGAGCCAGCTTTTTGAAACTGTTTCCAAATATAATGCGAGTTAGAAAATATACCCGTAGCACCACCACCTAGGCCTTTCACCACACCATTACCCAGCGTGGCAACATCAATAACCAAACGCGGCTTATAGGCAGTTTGGGCATATAGTAATGGATCAGCCATTACCACGACACCGGCCTTGTCTGTATCCTGTTAAACATAATTTCTTGAATTTTAATTTCAATTTAAAATGAACTTCGCTTACACGTATAGCCAATGTTCGGCCATTGATTAATGTAACAACATCACCGGGCTTACAAGCCATACCTGAAGGCATATTTTCACATAAGGGAATAACGGCCGAAATATTAATGGGTAATGAGAGTGCAGCCGCCGCTCGAATGGCAGCCACACATACAGCTGCACCGGCCATGCAACCACGATATTCATCCATATCTTTGGAGGGACGCAAGCAAATACCACCACTGAGTAGAAATCGGTTACGAAATTTTCTTGGCAACTTAATATCTAAGAACCAACCTGTTAAAAGTCATGCCTTTACCGAGCAATAAAATAGGTTTATCCTCTGGCGCTGTACCACAATAGCTAATCTCCAACAATACTGGTGGTTCACATGATCCTTTTGCAATAGTCAGGAATGAATTTAAATGTTGCTGCTCAATCCACTCCATTGTTCGTATTTCAACGGTAACACCACATGGACATAATGCGTCAACTGTGGCTTGCGCAAATGTTGTTGGAGTCATTTGATTCGCGGGAGCATCGCTTAGGCGTCGTGCTAAATTTTGTGCTTCTGCTTTGAAAAGACCTCGGGTCCAGGCATCAACGTCTGGCGAATCGAATAATTCCAGTTTTGGTATTGTAGTACGATTCTTCTTCTGTTTGTTGTCATTATACCGCCATACAGCCAAGGCACTGCCCTCAGCGGCTTGTTCAGGATATTCCATAGAGTCAACGAAGACTTCTGAGCAACCTTGCATTTGCAATGTCCGCGCACCAATACCCGCAGCGACACGAGCATTTTCCTTTTTAATTGAAATTGAGAAGTATGTAGATTATCATTTTTAATAGTTTTAATTTTGAATGCGTATTTGAAAATCAACAGTAGTATTCGAAGTTTGGTACCAAGGGCGATTTTATTCAGAAAATATAACACCAAAAAGAGTTGATTGATTATATAATTTTTCAACCAAATTGATTTCAAAATGATTTCAGAGTTCAAACTGAAATCATGTCAAGATTGCAATCTTTTGTGATTGCAATCAGTTTGAAATATTTTTTTTAAACCATTGATTGCAATCAATTTAATTGCAACCAATTTGATTGCAAAAAATTTTGTTGAAATCATGTGATTTCCATCAATTTCCTGAAATCACTACTATAGTGTAAGTCCAACAAAATAGTATAAAAAACGTACCAAAACGTAGGTTTGTTAGCCATTTCATGCATTTTTTATTATCGGAGTAAGCTTTATTTCTAGAAGAATGAGTATCATTTGAAGAGAACCATGATTTTGATTCTGATTTAATTTTGATTGCAATCACTGGACTTGATTGCAAAAAATTATTATAGAAATTAATTAAAAAAAATCGATTGCAATCATTTTTATTGAAATGATTTCCTGATTTCAAATTGAAATCTTGAAATCATTAACATGAAATCATGTAATTGCAATTAAATTGATTGCAATCTTTCACAGTTCTGATAGCTATTATGGTTCACAAGATGCAGCCCAATGTCAAAATTACAGTACTGCCTTTGGGGCATTCTTTAAATATTAGGTTTTATTTAATTTTTGGTATTTATTATTACAGCGGCCATAGTAAAAGATACCATGTGAAAATTTCAAGTGCCTGCCTATTACGGTTTGCAAGATAGAGCCCAATGTCAAAATTACACTACATGCTTTACGACACCCTTTAATTTTCAACATTCTTTTACTTTTAGTATTTCCTGTTCAAACGGCCATAGTAATGCAAACCGAGTAAACATTTCAAGTGTACCTCTTACGGTTCGCAAGATAGATGCTAACGTTTAATTCAGAAAGAATTAGGAACGACTAATATTCCAAGGAACAAGCGAAAAATTAACATCAACTTAATTTTTTTTTATAATCGTGGTATTCTTTGTTTGGTGTAAATAGTGTTGCGGAAGAGCAAATACAAAATATCGTAGATTTTTTTATGAAATCTATCGGCAACGCTGTGTATATTGTTGTTGGATTTTTCAAAAAGCTACTGAATACCGCTAATGCAACATCAAAATACATCAAGAGCCATTATTACAACTTGACAATAGTTAAAGGACGGATTTTATTGGACTTTGACTGAAAGTAGACGATTAGTTAAAGGTAAGTTCATCCTACCTGGTAGGTTAAAGTAAATTTGTAATGTCTTTAACTATTGCCTAATTGCAGTAATGGCCCTAAAGGTTTTCGCGCTTCGTATTAAAGTACCGTTTTAAAATTAAAAAAACTTAAAAAAATTTTTTTTTCAGTAGGAGAATTCACGCCTCGTATTACAGTGCCACTTTAAATTTAAAATCCTTTTAAAAAAATTATATTTCAAGATCACAACAAAAAATACATTAGGGGAATTCACGATTCGTATTAAACTAAAGGCGGTTTAATACGAATCGTGAATTAATTTTAAAAGACCCCTTTAATACGAAGCGTCAGAGCTCTTATTACTTTTCACATGAAACATTCTTGCGATTTTGCTTTAACTGAAAATTGTATATTGGGCAGTTCAGCGTTCGGTGCAAATTGATTTGCAAAAGTGAATATGCAAAATATCGTACCTTTTTTATGAAAACCAATAATAAAATACACAAAATTGTAGCATTTCATAAAAATGTGCAATCACATTTTAAACATAGAATATGTCTCACATACCATTCCTTCATCAATCATTTCTAACTCGTTAAATCCAACGCCTTCTCGTCCCAAACCAATAACTGCAACCGATCGAAATTCCTGATCTATGTTATTAAAAACTTTGCCTTTACCCAAGTGACCGCTTATACTGCATCTGGAAATATATATGTATATGTACATATATTATCTGTATTTGCTTTATTGTTCGCCAGTATACTTACTCTTTAATTAATTCTGATATTTTGCCTTGTACACGATCGTCAAATTTTTCGCCACTTGTGGTTAATTTGGGATCTTTATCGCCTTCCTGTTGGAAAACACCAATGACAAGTCCTTTCTAGAATTGAAACAATAATAAATTTTTTGCACAAACAAAAAAGCTTTCACGAAATGTTATTCATACCGTTACTCGGGGATCTGCGCTTCCGTAGTATCGTATGGCATTATTAAAGTTCGCAGAACTTTTCAATATTTCAACGGATCTTGAGAACGATTTTGCTAATCGCAATGAAAACATTTTATTTCTTTTGATTTATTTATGTATGTATTTGTATAATTTTTTCTATTAAAAAAATATTTTTTGCGTTAGAAAATGTAGTAAAATTGAAATAAAATTTTGACTGCTGTAATAGTTCATGCAAAGCCTATTGATACTTAAATAATATAAAAAATATTAAAATATTTACAGTATACTCAAACTTAACAGCAATTAACTTAAAGATTCAATAAGACGTACCATACCATAACACCATAGCCATAACCGTGATCATATCCATAACCATATTTACTGCCTTCGATTGGTTTTGCCTTAACCATAACCATCATTTTTCATCCATTTTATTAGAAAATATGCAAAAAAATTAAATCTAAGAATATACGAAGAAGCAAAAGCGAAAATATAAATTAAAAAAATGCAGCGAATGTAAAAAATAAAAATACAGAAAAATATACAATAAATTAGTTCTCTCAGCTTATGGTTATGGCAGAAAACCAAAATACAATTGGTTGCTGTGGTTATGCCTATGACGTTATGGCAAGTCACCTATAATCAATTACATTGTTGTACATAAAGTTGGTTCGAACAGCTGTTTTCTATGGTTATGGTTATGGCACGTCTAATTGAACCTTAAGTTGGACAGAAATTATTAACCATAAGTCTGTTTTTACACACATCAGTTTTTCTTGAAGCAACTTTTATTTTCCTGTGAGAAAGAGCGAGAGAGGAATATATTTCATGTATTCCTCTCTCGCTCTTTCTTACTAGAAAATAAAAGTTGCTTCAAGAAAAACTGATGTGTGTAAAAGCAGACTAAGCTCTGTTCCAGATGGATAACGAAACAGTCCGAACTTGTATAAAGTTACACAAAAGCGTTCCACATAACAATTTTTGTGCGATTTTGAGAGCGAATGAGAGAGTAATTTTTTCATTTCCTGTTCACAGTTGTACGAACTTCTTCTTTTGGGTAAGTTCGGCAAATAATAAAATGATCAGCTGTTTTTTGTTTACATAAATAACAAACAATTGAAATTTAGCAAATAAATAAAACAGTAAAATAAGTTGTCCATTGTGAAACAATTATTCTTAAACATTTAAAAGGAAAATATTTCTAATTTATTTGCAAATGTTAGTAGTTAGGTCATTTCTTATTTTAAATATAGAAAAGCGTTTGCTTCTATAGATTTTGCCAGTGATGCACTACGTCGTTCGCTCTAAAAATGCATTATCTTACGAGATTTAAACGATTAAAGTCCCAAACTTAACTTTAAAGCTCATAAGTTGGCACTATTGAAATGTTTGGACTTAAAATTGTGGTTTTTCGCGTTCCAGACGTTTTGAGCATTGAGAGCGTAAATGTTGAGTTTACTCTCATTAGTCCAAACTTGTCCGAAGTCATGTGGAACACACCTATAATTTATCAGCTATGCATATGACGGAAATACATAATTTTGAAAAGGTTTTCAACTTATTGCCTAATTCTGATTTTTCGCCATAAATCAATATTTAAAAGAAATGAAAAGACTCGTGCATTAACCATCCAAGCTAAAGATTATCAGCATTATGTATAATAAAAAATTGGCATGAAGTAAACATAAGTGACGAAATTGAACTTGGTATTAACGAGTTCTTTCTTTGTAATGTCCAATTGTATTTGCAAAAGTCGTTAAGAACTATGCTTAATTTTTTCACTTATGCTAACTTCATGCCAATTTTTCATTATACATAATGCCGTAAATCGTTACCTTAATATAGAAATCGAGTTTTTTACATATTTCGATAGATGAACCCCTTTAATCTATCGGAATACGCAAAAACACCGGTTTGAGAAAAAAGTGAGTTTGGGCCTTTCTATATTAAACGATATGTAACGCAAAAAAATAATAAAGCGACTTTCAAGTTAAACAACATTACATTAAAAATTTTAAGAACCCCCGAAGAAAATGGATGATAACTGCAATACGGCTAGACCGCTTTTTTTAAAATGTCGGTTAAAAGATTTTAAATCAATTCACCTTTCAAACAAAAGAAACTGAATGAAAATCGATCCAGCCGTTATGGAGTTACGGTGACACAGACACACATATTCAAGTGGATACAGTTTTTTCAAACATAGCCAAGAACACTCGATCGTCACCTTTAAAACGAAAAAAAACTAAATCAAAATCGGACAGATGGACAGATACACACACAGATACACACTACAAACTTATACACTTGTCGTTTTGGTCGGGAGTTAAAAATTGTATAAACTCACATAGAGATAGCAACTGGCAAAGCACAAAACTACTAAACCTTGAACCCAAATGAGCAATAGCTATATTTTTAAGCGGTGGCTGACAGTTTTCAATTTCACTTCCTAAATAGGGCTTTTTCAACAATGACAAGTAGAAGTTTTCTTGCTATTCGTAATCACCCAAATATTAAAAATGCATTTTAATAGTTATAAATTTATTAAAGATTTATTAATTTATAAATGAAGTAAATGTCTTTTTTCACATATCCCTTTCAGACCTGCCGCTAAACTACTGGGAATTTTTTCATAATTTTTGGAATATAGGGTCTCTATATCATATCAAAATATAATTAATGTTTAGGTTTAACTATTTTTATATCCTTCTATGATTTTATGACACGCACAATTGATGCATCTCGGACTAATTTCATTTTGAAATAACCAAAGCCCCACATTCCTTTCAGATCTGACGCTAAACTACTGGAAATTGTTTCATATTTTTTGGAATATATACGGCCATGTTCTGTATTTCATGTGGAATTAAAATGTGCGGAATTATCAAAGCATTGTTGTTGTAAATTAATATTTATAACAACAATGCTTTGATAATTCCACATATTTTAATTCCACATGAAATACAGAACATAACCGATAGTCTCTATATCGTATGCAAATATAATCAATGTTTAGGTTTTATGATTTTTATATCCTTCAAGAATTTTCAGGACACCCACAGTTGATACATCTCGGTCTAATTTCTAATAATTAATTTTGAGACATCCAAAGCCCCGTATGAATAATGCGAATAATGTGAGAAACAAACATAAATACAATAATCGTAATCGATGCATGCGGGTCTATTTGACATTGGCCAAATAGAAACGAAAATATTGAGACCGAAACCCACCCGCACAATCGATGTATCACGGTCTGAAAGGGATATACCACGCCAATCGAAAATGACTTCAATTCCGCAAGTCCCTAATTCTAAAACTGAAAACGGAGATTGTTTTTATAAACAAAACAAATTTTTTCAAAGCGGAATTGACAAAAAGTTTTTTTTACTAGTAGATTAACTTACACTAAAAAGTGAAAAAATGTGCATACTTTTAGGAGCGGCAAATAAACTTTTGACCATAAGTTTTGTAAGATAGTAAAAAGCAATCACTATAAATAATTAATTAATAATGAATGTGTAGCTTTTCGACTAAAAAGTTTAAAATTGCGACTTTAATCATTATTTCAATTTTACTTTAACCTAAAGTGAGCGATAAGTTAAAGGCAAGTTCATCGTTCCTGGTAGGTTAAAGTAAAGATGTAATAATGACAAACTTTTATCTAACGCCAAGTTGTAATAATGGCCCTAAGTATGAAAACTATCGCTGTAAAATCTAAATAAAAAATAAACGTAAAGAAAGTACGGACTTAAATATATTCTGATTGAAATCTGTTACATGCCTGAATATTTTAATAAAGTGCACTTGAATTTTTTATTTTATTGTAAGTTATTGCTAATATTATTTGTACGTCATGAAATTGCAATGGAATTATAGAAAAAGCATTTAAAATTTAACTCAATTTTTTTCGAACAATTTACGGTAAGTGTTGTCCATTAAATAATCGGTAAAATTATCAATCGGATGTATAATTATTGGTATGGATGATAAACCAACAGCAACGGGTAGAAATTTCACCATAGACTTCGTAGCTTTAAGTTTGCGTAGCAGCTGCCCACTGAAATAGGTAATTCTGTGAAGGAAAATGAAGAAATTTTAAAGTATTTAAAAATTGTGCAAATAAGAATAGTCAGTAATTCGGTACAAAAATATTAAAATAATCTCTAAAATACATTAAAAACGGCATATGGAGTCATAAATTATAACAATAACTGCACAAAATTACACATTTTACAGAACAGCAAGGAATTTTAGAGATTCTATTATGTATTTTGCAATTATACATGCCTGTTAATAGTGAATCCAGGTATAGCGACTGATGCTAACATTTGCCAGATGAACACATCTGCTGCTGTTATACTCGCCTTTTTTAAGGAGGAACTTTTTTTGAAATCTTTATTACTTTTATCAATAGTATCGGCTAGAACATAACCAGTAGCTACAACATAACTGCCCCTTACAATATTTTTCGAAACTAAATGACGAAAAGATTCTCCCACTTCGTTTGCGTAACCTTGTCAAAAGCAACATAGTAAATTTATGTAAATAAATATCAACTGTAGACCAAAAGTACGTAGTTAAATATTACCTAAATACCGCACCAAAGTATCGCGATATAAATCTGTTTCTTTTTCCATTTTTTGTGTGCAAAAAAGTTTTCTGCAATTACTTTTACTGTTTATTATGTAATTACAATGTAGAAAGTTACTAAATTTAGAAGAACTATTTGATTATTAGAAAGTTGTTCAGTTTCTGGTAACTTCCGGTTCCGATTGATGATTTTGTTTTGAGTTGTGTTGAAAGTATATCCACACAAAAGACCGTTAATCATTTGCTGATGTTTTTTTATGTTTTCTTAGCACTACTACACATAACAATTGTGCATAATTAAAAATACCAAGGTGGATTTATACAGGTGATATTATAAGCACAGCTGTTCTACTTTTTTTCCGCAAATTCGAGGCTCGTATGTCAAAATTTGTATATAGGGGCTAAGATGTCAAATGTTTTTGTAATGTTGTAGTTGTTTTAGAATTATCACCACTTGATAAAATTAATACGCCTTGAAAAATACCTTGTTGTTTTGTAAAAGCTGTCACTTGTTTGATGGGCTGCCATCACTACAGAAATTTTTATTTTACGGATTCAATAAAAGCTCTTGCAAATTTCTTGGTCATCGTGCACATTTCTAATAATATTTCTAATAGTATGAATAAAAAAGTATTTGCTTTTTATAATAATTTGTTTTAAAACCCAAAATTCATAGTTTTATATTCGATAATTTCCAGAATTTTGTGTTTAAAAACAAATTTTTAAGTAAAAAGCAAATACTTTTTTTTGTTTATACTACGAAGCCTTTCGGCGCATAGCCGGCTTAGCAGCCGCCGCCGAATTTTGTTTTTAAATTGCGCCGCCGCTGATGTATACGGCTGTCATCAGCGCACGACTCAGCCGACAAGTGACTATTATATTATATAAGTTTGGTACAAATACAACAAAAATATTAGATAATGCTTGTCAGAAATATAAAAATATTAAAAATTTTTTTTCGCTAAATATACATACCACGTGAGCCAGTCGACACTTTTCATTCAGCCGCCGCCGAGGAAAATTATCGGCCTACAGCCGACGCTTAGCCGCCGCTGGTTACTTTTTGGGTAAGCCGCCGATAATCGAATAATATCGGCTTCGTGCTCTGGTGAGGATAACAAAAATTTACGTCTTCATTTGTAATAAAATAGAAAAAAAAAATCAGATCAATAATTAGAAATTTCAATACATATTAAGAAATACAAAGTATTTTTGGAGCCAAAGGTAAGGAAAGTGGAAATAAAATAGAAGAAAACATACCAAATAGAAATAAAAATGTTTGCAAACTGCACATAAATACAACAACATTGATTTGCATTAGTCATACAATTGGTTTTGAAAATTATTTACTGCCTGTCACAAAAACAAGTAAAAAATTTCTATTATTGTTTTCAATATAAATATGAGAACGAAATCGACTTGTCGACATCGTGGGACAGGCAGTTAGTTTTTTTTCATTTCTATTTAAAAGCACAGAAAGAATAAAATTTCAATATTATGATGTCACACGAGAGGAGTTTAGAAAGAAATTGTACCCTTGCATTATAATGTCAAAAGTTATTGATTTTAACAATTTTACTTTTGTACAAATTATGTAGTAAATTTACTGGACAATGGCTTCGGGAACAACCTTACAAAAGGCAATCGATTTAGTAACTAAAGCCACTGAAGAGGATCATAATAAAAATTATGCAGAGGCTTTGCGGTTGTATGAACATGGAGTGGAGTACTTTCTGCATGCAATTAAATGTATGAATTTAATTTTTAGTAGAATTTACGATCGTTTTAAAAATGATTCCTATTATATGATTTATTTCAGATGAAGCTCAGGGAGAGAAAGCAAAGGATTCTATAAGATCCAAATGCTTACAATACTTAGACCGTGCTGAAAAGCTTAAGGAACATTTGAAGAAGGGTAAAAAGAAGCCACTCAAAGAAGGTGAATCCGGTTCAAAGTAAGAAAATGTGTAAATTTATATAAATATTTAATTAAATCAATATTAAATTGCATTTAAAGAGATGATAAGGACAAAAAGAGTGACAGCGATTCTGATGGTGAGGATCCCGAGAAGAAAAAACTACAAAGTAAATTAGAGGGTGCCATTGTCATAGAAAAGCCCAAGGTGAAATGGTCCGATGTAGCTGGTTTGGATGCTGCTAAAGAAGCCCTGAAAGAAGCTGTAATTTTACCTATCAAATTTCCTCATCTCTTCACCGGCAAACGAATTCCCTGGAAGGGTATTTTGCTATTTGGTCCACCTGGTACGGGTAAATCATACTTAGCCAAGGCCGTCGCCACCGAAGCAAACAATTCAACATTCTTCTCGGTCTCCAGTTCGGATCTTATGTCAAAATGGCTTGGAGAATCTGAAAAACTTGTCAAGAATCTCTTTGAGTTAGCTCGCCAACACAAGCCTTCTATTATTTTTATCGATGAAATTGATTCAATGTGTTCGGCTCGTTCGGACAATGAAAACGACAGTGTACGTCGTATTAAAACTGAATTTCTGGTACAAATGCAAGGTGTTGGTAATGATACTGATGGCATTTTAGTATTGGGAGCCACAAATATACCATGGGTCTTGGACTCGGCTATTCGTCGTCGTTTTGAGAAACGTATCTACATACCCTTGCCAGAGGCACATGCTCGCTTGATTATGTTTAAGATTCATTTGGGTAATACGGCCCATGTTTTAACAGAAGATAATCTTAAGGAATTAGCTGGCAAAACGGAAGGGTAAGTTTTAATAATTTGGTTGAAATATTCTCAATTTTTATTCAATATTTAGTGGATTAGTTAATACCATATTAATAATATGTATATACAATTTTAATTTGCTGTTTCTCAGTTATTCTGGTGCCGATATTTCAATTGTGGTGCGTGATGCCTTAATGGAACCTGTACGCAAGGTACAAACTGCTACACATTTCAAAGTAAGTGAATTAATAAATTTTTCTGCCAAAATAACTAACAAATTCATTTTAAAATTAATCTAGCGTGTTACTGGCCCTTCTCCTGTTAATAAAGATGAAATTGTAGATGATTTATTAGTACCATGTTCACCTGGTGACGATGGGGCCTTCGAAATGTCTTGGATGGATGTGCCAGGCGATAAACTGTTCGAGCCACCCGTAACAATGGTAATAATGAAGAAGAAGAAAAAAAAAAATCGTAAATATGTAACTAATTTTGTGTGTTTATCTATTTTAGCGTGATATGTTAAAATCTTTGTCACGCACCAAACCCACGGTTAATGATGATGATTTAATTAAGCTGCGTAAATTTACAGAAGACTTCGGTCAAGAAGGTTGAAGCATTAATAGTAAATACACTTGTAAGAGAACAATATGATACTATTTAAATAAAATAAAATATTAAAATTAGGATCCTTATATTTTTTAAATACAAACTTTGTTTTTATGTTTTATATCTGCCCATTTGTTTCTTCAATTTAATCTTTTTGTATGTATACATAGTTTATTTGTTCAAAAAGATGACAAAAATAAAACAAAGCATTTTCAATAACTTTAATAAAACCAATTAAGCTCAGTGTTTGAATAACAAAATAAATAATATATATTTTTGTACTTGTTCACTTTCATTTTAATCAAATGAAAATGTTTACCAGGTAGTAAAAAAGCATTCTTTAAAATTTGAGATTAAACTTAAATTTTTGTTGTTAGTGAATAGTACCACCACAAATTGGCTTCTTTAAATAAAACAGAAAAAATAATCTTAAAATAAATTAAAGCGAATGTATGTATTTCATTTAGCGATCAATATTTATATACGATATAAAAATGTAAAGTTACTTTAATGGTTTATTAAGATCTATAGCTGTACAGCTAACTCATTTATTTACGAGATTAAGACAGCCATGAACTACGCAACTCTTAAAAGCTATAAATGTATTTTAGGTTTTTTGTTTGTTAATTCAATTTACAAAAATATAAATATAAAACTTAACATTTCTTAATATAATACTTAGAAAAATCCTAAAATAATTACATCTTCTGAAAAACTGTTATGTTTCTTGCTTGATGAAAGAATTTAAATCTCATCTCGTGTACTATCTTTCTCATCTATATCAACAGGTACATAAAGCATTGGTTCTGCAATTTCATAAAGTTCTATCATCTCCTGAAAATAAAAGAATGGTTTTGTTTATAAATTGATTTTAGTTTTAGTCAAAATTTACAGGAAGTTTTTTGCTTAAAATTTTCCGTTCTGTATCAGATTTGTTATAACTTTCAATGTCCTTTTACTATGCGTCTTTACTAGCAAGTCAAGCTAAGCAGTACTAACAATAAAATAAAACCCTTTTGGTCAAATAGTAAAGTAATAGACTTCCATCATATATCTGGTTTTGCAACACGATTCGTCGAGTATTCGTTTTCGAATTAGGTTAATAATCTAGCTTCACCCAACTATTTTACAAATTTTTAAATATTTATTTGGAAACGTTTTAAGCAATTAAAAAAAACTAATTGATGATAAGACAAAGGATATTTTGCTATGAAGAGATTTCCGATCGCCATCAGTTTTTTTATATTTTTAACGCGACATGACCTTTAAGACGAAAATTCCGCTAATAGGAACGATTTGTTCAGTATTTTGTGTAGTTTTATATTTCTTTGATCTTAGAATATCATATCTGAAATTAAATCACATTACCTGATTTAAAAACATCAATTTGGCCATTATTTATTGATTTAAATTTTGATTTGATGAATGTGAAAAACTAAGAAGCTATTTTTGGGCGATTGTTACAATGAATTTTGCGAAACAGATAAAAAAATCTAAGGCTGAGTTTTTGAAATCTCAGTTAAACTAGGTTTAGTAAATCTGAAAACAGATTTGTGCCGCCATTACCAATTCGTATACACAATTTGACGGTTTAGCTTAAAATGTTGCTCTTTAATTAAATAATCAAAAAAAATAAAATTTCGCCGGAAATTTCAGAGTTTCAGACTACGTTAAACTAAGTTTAGACTTAATCCACATCTCAAAAACCTAGACTAAGAGTCCCGTTTTTACCACCCATCCAACAACGCGTGAATAAGAACTTCCATACAAAAATTTCGTCACCAGAAACGCAAAACGCCTTATCATTTTACAGCCTTTTTTAAATGGATTTATTTAACTTACCCTGTTTGTGGAGCCTATGGAGTTTGTGTCGTCGGGTAAAATCTAGTAATCGAAAGTTTACTCCCTTCCGGTTGACCGATTGATCTGACATTTGGTAAGCGCCTTTGCTCTTGATGACAATTTATTATTTTGTTTAGAAAAGGGGGGATGCACCACGCCCATAAAAAGTAATACTTACTTATAGCCCCTTCCTGTTAACCAATTGATCTAATATTTGGTAGACACCTTTAATAACGATGACTTGATTAAAATGTGGGCGGCGCCACGCCCATAAAAAGTAATACATATTCCGTTTTAGCCTCTTCTTCTTAACCGATTGATTTGAGACTTGGTAGACACCTTTACTTACAATGACTATAGAATTTTGTAATTGCAAAAGTGGGTGGCCCACGCCTATAAACAGTTGTACTTAATTTTAGCGCCTTCGTGTTAACCGATTGATCTGAGATTTGGTGGACACCTTTACTTACGATGACTTTGTTTTAACGGCTTCCTCTTGACCGATTATTCTGGAATTTGGTACACAGCTTTACCTTTCATGGCAATACAATTTAGTGTTAAAAATGGGCGGTTTCACTCCGATTATGTGTATTCAGCATTATTGTAAATCACAGATGGCCGCCGCCACAAAATGGAGAATTAGTCATTTGTTTACAAATACATCAATATGGATATCAAATGAAAGGGTTTGACTAGTAGAATACAGTACGCAATGAAACAATTCCAGTTCCAAAATGGCGGCCAGTAGAAAAAGGGGGGGCTATATTCATGCGAATATATTAAATGAAAGCGCGTGGCTACTACAATGCAGTACACAACGAAAAAGTCCAAATACAAGGTATAGCTCGAAACAAAACGCCATACCATAAAGTTTAGATAGGACATGAAGTAAAAAGCTTAAAAATAAAATAAGTAAAAAAAATTCAAGTTAAATGGTTTTATTGTAATGAAACATAACAATGGTGCAGATAATGAAATAAAAGCTAACAAATAATTACGTAGTAACCGGTACCAGCTACCACACCACTCTCCTTTCCAACATAAGGCATTGATCAAAGTAAAATAAAACCGTGGGGCGCATCGAATTTCCGTTATCTATAGTCAACAACGCCCCACCATTTTATTTTAGTTTGATCAATGCCCATGTTGGTGAGGAGAGTGGTGCGGTAGCTGGTACCTGTTACTACGAAATTATTATTTTTAGCTTTTAGTACATTATCTGCATCATTATTGTGTTTCATTACAATAAAACCATTTAACTTACAACTTTTTTTACTTATTTTATTAGTTTTAGATTATCCATAATTTTGTTCCGGAAAGTCTGATTTTAATAGTAGCTATGCATCCTGTTGAAATACAGCGGAATTGACTAAAAATCCGTTTAGAATTTTTTGCCAGATAATGCCGAAAGCTCTATTCAATACAAAATTTTTATTTAAAATACTTTTTGGGTAAGTTACCTATCGTCAGCTAACTTATAACGGTTGCCAAACTCCCTATGAAAAAGAGTAAAATTTATACTGAATCTGTCAAGCTCACTATCGAAAGCGACAATTAGACACCATATGATTTTACACCTGATACAATTTCGAAAGTATTACAATTTCCCTAAAACCATTTACAGTTTACTGCCCAATTCTTCAATTAACTTACCCTACATAATTCCATATTTAATGAACATATAGCTTGTGATGTATCAGGAAACTTTTCAATTTCATCCTTAGGTGCTAAACGGACATGAGGAAACCCATCGGTGCCCTCTTCAATAGCGATATTTCCATCACGTGCCAAAAAGGCCATTTGAAATGCATTTTCCACCGTATTCATAAAATTAGCCGGATCAATAATAAGTTTATAGTACGGTATTGGTTGACGATTATTTGCTCGAAACAAATCACTAACTTGTTTAAGAATAATATTGACCTTTTCTGCACCGCGATCATCCCGTTTTAATTGCTTAACCGTTTCAGGACGCTTTTCTTGTGACAATGCAGTACGACGACGTTGTTGTCTTTCTTTGACCACACGTTCTTTGGGCTCAATATCAATAGCGCCTAACATACTGGATTTAGTGAGAGCGGGACATGCTACAACTGCGGCAATTTCCGTAATTATTTGCCAATTGTCCGATTCATTTTGTGATATTAAAGCATTCTAAATAAAATAAGTTTATAAAATAGAAAATACAACAAAAATGTTTATTAACTTACTAATGCATTACTGTACATGCCATCGTTGAATTCCGCATTTGCCAACAATAATTTAGACACTGACTCATGGACACTTTTCATGAGTTGAGCATCCATAACAATTTCGCTGGTATTTTCCACTTTTTCCGTTATTGGCGTCTCCTTGTGAATTCTGTCGCAATCCTGTACAATACTTTGAACCGCCCGACATGTCTCACTGATCAATTGATGGCCAATTCCCTGTTCTATATTTTGCGGTTTTTCAAAACATTTTTATTACCAGCCTATCATTTTTTCAAATGCGCCATACTTACGGATATTATTAGTTTCATCCAACAACTGTTTATAGCGCTCTTTTCGATCTCCAGATTGGGAACTCATTTTAAAATAAAAAAGAAAATTAAATGATTAGAAATCAACAAAATAAAAGCGCGTTTGTTGTTTTTGTTTAATATAAACTACAAGTAGTGCCAGATCTTAAGAAAACTGTAAATCCACAATTGGATGAAACTCATATTTATCGATAAATTGTATTCATAACACGGTATTACACATCTCTATAACAAGCACTATGTTAAGCGTAGTATGCAGTTCTTACTGCGATTCAGGTTTGGAGTTTTGCATTTATTTTTACACGGAACAATAATCGTGTAGAATTCTATACAGAATTTTGTTTGCATACACACAAATTTATATATTTTTTAATTTACAGCACACAAAAACACTAAAAATTAATTACAATGTACAAAAAATTAGAAATGTCAAAAATTCCGTGACCAAACAATTGTCTGAACATAAATTTTTGTTTCAGGTGACGGAAAAAATTCTCCACTTATTGTTATAATATGCCTGTAATAGACAATAAATGCCAAAACTCCGTGTATTTTTCTTTTAGAACTGCGTACTAGTAAACGGAAATTTTTTAAAGAAGTTTACCAACCTGAATTTCAGTTTGTTTGTTTTTACACATACTTCTTATGTCAGCCTGAATTTTCAGGCAGAGCTGCATACTACGCTTTACTTACATAAAAAAAAACAAAAATGCTAAAAACAATAGTATCCAATAGAACACTGAAGATGGCACATAGCCGAAACCGGTCTGTTTACAAACCAAATTTGACGTGGGATAACGGAAAATCGTCCAAATTTAAAAAAACACCGTCGGAAGAAAAACACAACACTTAAAAACAACAGTTTTATAAAAACCTTTAGCTTATTAATTAATTTTTGGTCATAAATTATTTCTTCAATAAGTGATACTCAATCTTTACTGATATTTCCATTTTAAAGTTCATTATGTTTACATTTTTATAAAAAATATTTTAACTATAACTATACTATGCCCCAGTTTACACTATGCAAGTCTAATTGATCAGCTTCTTATTAATCTGTGAGAAAAACAGAGCTGAATAAGAAGCTAATCAGCTGAATAAGAAGCTGATCAGCTGAATAAGAAGCTGATCAATAAGACTTGCATCGTCTAAACGCCGACTATGCAATAAAACGTATCTTTCGTCCTGACATTTAAGGGCTAATATTTTTTAATGTATTATATGGTCCCATAACTACAAAAACAGTCGAAAATTAAAATTCTATAGATAGGATTTTTAATAATTTTTTTTGTAAAATTTGGGACTTTTCAAGAGTGCACTGCTCCACCAATTTTATCATACATATCTTTGGAAGGAATTGTCCGATATTATTACAAAAATACAAAAAAGCTTAAAATACATATATATGATGATGAAAATATGAATGATGAAAAAAAATTTTTTTTCCCAAAATTTTATTTTTTTTAATAATTTATAAAATATTTAAAATGGCAAAAACTTAAAATTTTTATTAACTGATCATAAAGCGACATGCAGTATAAATAAAATAAATACTGATTTGATTCACAAAAAAGTGAAATTACCTGATCTTTGCAAAAATTGCGAATATTTATTTTATTTCCATATTTGTTTTATTTTTTATTTTATTTCTTTAATAATTAAGCCGAGCCCTTTAGGGCCATATATGGTTAATAGTATTGACAATAATTCTAGCAAAAAAAAAAAAAACGACTTCAATACAAATAACCCCGCCGATTATCGAAAAAAGTTATGGGGCCCAACTGCAAGCAAAGCCTGCCAAACAAAAGAAGCATTTTAGAAATCGGTGTATAAATGAAGGAGTTATGCGATAATCAATATTTTTGGGGGAAAAAATTCCCCCTATTTTCAAGAACAAAATTTATGGGACCAACCTGCAAGCAAGCCCTTTCAGAAAAAATAGTTTTAAAAATCGGTTTAAAAATGACAGAGTTATGCGTGTACAAACATAAAAAAGTTTAAAACACATACACACAAATTGATAATCTCCTTCTTTTTTGAAGTCGGTTAAAAAATGGCTAAATTCATAAATCGATAACATAAAAATAAAAAATCGAATTTTTAAATTACAAGATTCTAACGACGATGATTTTACAAAAACGAAATGCTTGTGGTTTATGTTTCATGTTGTAGTTGTTTTATTAGTAAGATTACTTAGTATGAATTTGCCTTGATACGTGTATCGGCGTTTTGAAAGTTTACATCTGGGATTCATTTTATGGGGAGTTAAATTTCCTCCATTTTGCTAAACTTGTACTGACTCGGCATATGATATCTTGTAGGCCTTAAGTTTCAGGTATACTATGGCTCATATTCAGAAATCATAACCAAAGTCGGAACTATTAAAATAGAAACTAAAAAATAGTTCATAGATCGTTATAAACCTTATTCACATTTTGTTATATTATGAAAGCAATTTTTCATAGAATTTAGAAAAGAAAATGTAATTTCGCAAAGTAAAAGCGACAAATATAAAGATAACAACATAAATATATAATAATAATATACAAAAATAAATAAATAACCAAAAGAACAATTGCAACATCCGCTTCGCAATTCATGTGCACTTGTTGACGTTTAAGTTTATTGTGATTTATTCATCGTTAGTGGATATTTGGTACGCGAACAAATCACACGAACAAATCTCGGGTTTCGGTATTTGGGAAATCGCGATCCCGAAATTCCGGGATTTTCGGGATCCCGGGATTTTCCGGCATTTCGGGATTTTTCGGGATCCAACGATTTTTGGAAAAATCCAATTTCTTTTTAATAAACAATACTTTAATAAAAATTTTTTATAAAAGTTTTTATGTAGAGAATATACCATTACAGACATATTTATATAAAGCAGTGGTGCCCACACACACACACTATCACATTCTGTGTTTGTGTGTGGTTCGCGTTTAAATACCCAGTTGGCCACGTATTTAAGAAGACATCATCAATGACGGGTGCACAACAATGTTAAATCATCGACGGCAAATGTCGGACAGCCGAAACAAATCATCAAGGAAGTTTTAAAACAAGTGTCGCGAAAATCGTGTGCGATTCAATGAGCCACAATGTCACTCAGATACTAGTGTGACTACGTGTGATTAAAAATGCGTTAATGTCGCCTATTATGTCGTCAAAGACTATGTAGGATACTGAAAACAAAATGTAAGACATTGTCGTTCATATTGTCCTCAACAAAGTTGGATTGCGGACAGCAATTAAGACATCTTGTCCTCCACAATGTTAGTGAAGACAAACTATAAGACATTGTAGCTCATATTGACCTCACAAAAGTTGGATTGAGGGCAAAACGAAAGACATTGTCGCTCATATTGTCATTAAAAGTGTGTAATATAGGACAACATTCAAGAATTTGTCGCTCAGATTGTCGTGAACGACGATTCACTTAAATTTTCGATTAGAAAACCTAATCGACAGAGGGCAATTCGTAAAAGAATCGTAGATGACAATGTCGTGCAAGGCAGTCAGGCCAACTGGATAGGTAGGCTATGAATCTCACGCACAATGTACGTGAGATTGTGTTGAAAACAATAGCCTATGCACGAGTGAAAACAAGTTTGAGTTTTGTTAACAGGAAAATCTTTAAGAAATTTATTATTTGACATATCGTGATAATTTTATTTTAAATGAAATTTATTTGTTGATGGTTAAGCATTGTCTATATGCATTTCATGAGTGCTTTACCAAATCGTCAGTAGACTTCAGCCACACTTTTGAACAGTTACAAACCCCTTATTTTATGTACAGACTTTCAAAAACCATTTCAGAATTTACAAATGATTTTCAAAAATAAGCAATGGATTTCTAATTGTATAAAGGCGTAGAAAAAAAAAAATAGATTCATATGGAATACAAATTATTTGTTGGGTTTTTGTATAAGTTTCAAAGCCTACAATGCTTATTATTGAAAATCATTTGTAAGATAAGGAGTTTGTAGCTGTTCAAAAGTGTGGTTGAAGTCCACTGATGATTTGGTAAAGCACTAATGAAATGCATATAGACAATGCTTAACCATCAACAAATAAAGTTCAATTAACTGGAAAATTTTCACTCTATTTAAATTTAATCAGTTTTGAAGACGTATTAATTCAAATAATTGACAACTGTAGCATGTATTGGTATTGTGTGAACCGAATTTATTGTCACAATATTCCTACAATATTAGGTTGCGTTTTAAAATGTATCTGTTAATTTTTTTTAATTTGCGACTGATCAGCAACGAATTTTAAATGTGTCGAAAAAGGAAAATAAAAAATCTATAAAAAGTTCTAATCAAATTCAAATAACTTTGTTTAATTAACATATTATTGAGCACTTTAACAGTAATTTTTCTCTGCTCAAAAATTTGAAAATTATACTGAAGTTTTTATGTCAAAAGTCTGCATTATGTATATCCTCGCTAATGGCAGTTTGTTAGCCTTCTCCTCTGTAACTCGAACAAAAATATAAAAAAAAAACACTTTCGAACTGCAATGTAAATAACATACAAGCTCCAATAGTTTTTTTTTAGAATCAAAATAGTTCCCTTTATTCTGTAACTATTTGTCGTCATCACATTAACCCAACAACAAAAAATATGTACTTGTCTACTCGTAACCGAAAAAAATTTGACTACTATTAATAGTCTCTTCGCATTTTCTAGACCTTAAGGAATTGTAAGTACACAATTGTTATCGATAACGAGTACAGACGTGCCCATTTTGTGGTGTGGGGTTAAAGTAACGTCGACATATACATAACTAGTTATAGAATAAGGATTGAATTTTTCAAAATGATGAATTTTCCAAATACATATCTGTGGCTTGGTGCTAAAAGGGCCGATGTCAATATTTTGCTGTTTTGAGTTAATCATTGCATTAGGTTTCTGTTCTTACTCTCTTTTATTTTGCTGAAACAGCCAATGTCTAATGTAACCCAGAACAGCTTCATAAGGGTTTTGCTAGCCAATGTTACTATGAACTCATATAGAAAACTTAAACTTAAATTGCTTTTTTCTCACAAGTGAATATTTTGACATTGGCCCTTTTAGCACCAACCCACAGGTATTATTATTATTATTATTTTTCTGTTCATATTACTGCTTTATCTTTTCAAAATAATTATCAGTTGCATATTGGCAGAAGACTTGATGAAAATAATCGTAAGAAAGTACCTAATTTATTTGCTCTTACTTTTAATTTATAAACAGTTTGTCACGAATAATCATTAAATTGTTAAAACATAAATGTAAAAATTTATTGGGAATTCTAAATATTATAAAAAATGGCATAAAATTAATAAAAATTAAAATATGTATATACATATTTTTTACATAAAAATTCTTATACAAGAAATCCCAAAAAATCCCGGAATTTATTTTCACAAATCCCAAGATTCGGGATTTGCCAATCCGGAAAAATCCCGGGACTTCGGGATTCGGCATTTTCAATTTGGCATCCCTAGTGTGGACTGCTTAGGCCCAAATTTACCGTCATTAGTTAATTATTAGTAAACTAAAATGATAACTATTGTTTAACTAAAACATCATATTTACAGTGTATTGTTTAACTAAAATTTTCAATATGGGTAAGGAATGGTAGCCCTTTCAAATATAAATAAACAAGCAAAAGTAAAGAAATAAAGAATATTACACATCTTACGGCGGCAATTTAAACATTTTTAAGCACACAAAGCTAACGGAGCAAATGTTTTTAGTCGCTCCTAAAAGTTTGCTATATGAATGTAATAATTTCCAAAACATGGTGCAATAAGTATGCAGGTTCAATAAATACAACAAAAAACTAGATAATGCTTGTCAAAAAAATACATGTGCTAGACGTTGCTTATGTACAAAACTACCTGACGTTATGCTGCCACCTGTATACTTATTGCACCATGTTCCAAAGCATCTAACTAATTGTTAACCAATGGCGTTTGACGGTTTAACTAATGGTAAACAAAGAAGTGTGAATAAAATATCATTGGCTAAACTATTGTCATTAGCTAACTAATGACTGTGAATTTGGGCTTTAATAGAAAATTAAACTTAAAAATTTCATAGATATCGTGAAACTTGTGCCAATATATTTTTTTAATTTTTGCTTTTCAAACATTCTATGAGCATATAGCTAGCTATATATATTTTCCAAACAAAACAAGCCATATTTCATTAAAATCGATCCACAGCTTTTGATTTCTTTCACAATTAAGTGATGTAGCTCAGTAGTTTCTAGATATACACAACAGGGTTGTCAGATTTTTTCCGACCTATTTCGCCATATTGGTTTTAAAAATCGCCAAAAGTCGCCAAAATCAATTTTATGTAGTTTTTCTTAATATATATTTGATAATAAATTTGTTTTTACATAATACTTTTTTTAACATACATTTTTATAAAATTTTCGTATAAAAATTTAGCAGAAAATCGCCAAAAGTAGAAATGAAATCGCCAAAAATTGTTTCTTGTAAATTTTTCTCATCCAAATTGAAAAACCTAAAAACCCATTAATGATAATATAAGAAAAGCCACCAAAATCACATTGTTTTAATTTCTTGCAGACGAGTTTTGGTGGGATTTATTTTTAAAATACTCTTTAAACAAAGTAATTTTCCCGAATTATACACATTTTTAACATCAATTTTGTTAAGAAATAGCCATAAAAATCACCAATAAATTCATTTATAGCCAGAAAAATCGCCATGTCGCCAAATCAAAAATGCAGACGCCAAGCAAGTTGAAAAATCGCCACGTTTGCGAGAAATCGCCACATCTGACAGCCCTGATACACAATACAAAAACGTCATATTAAATTGATGCAATTGTACACTATTTCTATTTGTATATACAAACTTTTCAATTGTGTTTTATAAATTATAAATACGTATTTAAGTAATTATAAGCGTGATCAATAGCGTAAGCATTATTTTTTCATAAAAATAGCGTTTGTTGAAAATTCACTATCACTTGGAAATGTTTTGAGTTAAAACTTTTGCCCACTACTGTATTTCGACTTAAAGCTCTTTTATGAGATGTATGCTCTGCAAGCAATCAGTTGTAAATTAAACTCGGTACTGCATGGAGTGTTGACGGTTGAAAAAAGTTTAAGTAAAAAAAAAAACAACAAATAATTAAAATAAAAGAGTGCAAAATTTTCGTTTTGGAAAGTTAAAAAATAGAAAATTTTAAAAAGTTACAACAAAAAAGTGTGCAAATAAATTAAAATATTGTAAATAAACAAAATTCGAACAAAACAAATTGAAATGATTGATAGATTTTTATCGTAGACAACAAAACTTTTAATGCAGCAGGTAATTTTAATTAAGTTATGAAAGCCCAGCAAAACCTTGAATCTTTAATAAAATAACACTTAATTAGAGATTTTTATCTTTGTTTGATGAAGTAATAAACCATCCAATTAATTGTTATTTAACCTTTAAGAAATCTCAAAGTTTTTAAACTTTTTTTTTTTTTTTAATTTACATCAAATTTTACAAAAACCTTTTGTATAATTGATTAGCAGGGCTCGGACTATCATTGATTTTAAGCGCTTAACAAATGCACCTAAAAATGAAAAATATGCGCAAAAATTTACCTACGAACAAAGTACCAAAACTAAAATAATATGAAAATATTTTTTTTGCATTTTTTATTATTATTAGAGAGAAAAAAACGTGAAACAAACATAATTAATTGAGTATATTATTTGATGCAACCGAACTTTAGTTGCGTTGCCAGTTGGCAACTGAAAATTAATGGTTGCCAGAAAGGCACTAAATAGCAGCTGAAATTGACAGCTCTCAGTTTGTCAGTTGCCATCAGTAGTATCATTTTCAGCAACAGGCAACCCATCTTAGGCTCGGTTACCATCCATAATCGGCCTATTAATATTTTTTTCTTCAAAAATTGAGAAATATGCATTAAAAAAAATGTATAACTACAAAAATATGCATTTATTGCCAAATATGCAAAAATATGCACTTTCCACCAAAATATGCGAAAATATGCAACTACAAATCGATGCCAAACTACTTAAAATTTGATGATTCGCTTAGATAATTAGCCAATACCTCTTTACCTTTCAGCACAAAAAACATGCACTTGCATGAAAGTCCGAGCCCTGTTGATGAACCAATAATTCAGATTCTAGTTTAATGTTTACTGTTTGTTTAACATCAATTTGACAAGTCGAGTTTTTGTTACTATTAAATTGTCAAATAAAACGTGTGGATGTTGTTTAGAATTATTATTATTATTATCATTATTATTATTATGTTTCTAAATTTCTCAATCTCTATGAGATTGGAAAATACCTATCCCGGGCTATGCCAAGGGATTAGGCTCACAGCGCGCACCTAAATCTAAGGTTTATCACATTATATCCCCATAAACTTCCTAACGATTCGTGTAGTCGCAATCACCACCGCTTTTTGCATTATCTGCCATAATTGTTCTGGCATCTCAAGCTCCTTTAGACCATCGTGCAAAGTTTTCGGTACCAATCCCGTGCTTGAAATTATTATTGGGATGGTCCGCACGCCATTTATTATTATTATCATTATTATTATTATTATCATTATTATTATTATTATTATTATTATTATTATTATTATTATTATTATTATTATTATTATTATTATTATTATTATTATTATTATCATTATTATTATTATTATCATTATTATTATTATTATTATTATTATTATTATTATTATTATTATTATTGTTATTATTATTATTATTATTATTATAATTATTATTATTATTATTATTATTATTATTATTATTATTATTATTATTATTGTTATTATTATTATAATTATTATAATTATTATTATCATTATTATTATTATTATAATTATTATTATCATTATTATTATTATTATAATTATTATTATTATTATTATTATTATTATTATAATTATTATAATTATTATTATTATTATTATTATTATTATTATTATTATTATTATTATCATTATTATTATTATTATTATTGTCATTATTATTATTATTATTATTATTATTATTATTATTATTATTGTTATTATTATTATTATTATTATTATATTATTATTATTATTATTATTATTATTATTATTATTATTCATCCATTAAGCATTTATGAAATTTCACTTTGTTAAATGTGTTCACGTCTGAATGTTTATCTAAAGACTCTAAAAAAATGAATGAGAATTAACGCAACGACATTAACGAATTAATTCAGTGAAAAATCTTCAGTAAACAAATTTGGTACAATCGCACTCCTTTTGCTACATTTTTGTTGTTGTTATTTGTGTGTGTGGCGTCATCAGGGTTGTTTTTTACGGCATAGGGTTTCTTGTTGTTTTTTAGAGTTTGCGTCCTAAATAAGAGTCAAACAAAGAATTCATTGCTTATGTAAAGAATATTTACTGAAAATGAAATTTATTTTTAGACAAACTTTTGTTTGAAAATTTTTTTAGTGATAATTTTTTCTGTGTAGCTGCTATAAAAATCAGACTTACCCAAACAAAAATAGCGATAATATTAAGAAAATCTAAAAGAAAAGAAAGCTGACCAATGAAATAATTTGGCATATTTATAGCTTCTCCTGTAAAATTATGAAAATGTTAGTTAGGGCGTTTTACGTTTCGGGTAGCGATATGAAACTACATACTATACATTAAAAAATAATGGTTTAACTAATGAAACCTCTAAAACTAACTTTGAAGCACGGACTTAAGCTTGTGAATACATAATTTTTTAAGGTTAAGCCATACGCATGTCTAAATTTGGTTAACTATAGTTTAAAGAGCTTAATTCTTTGTTTTTAGTTCGAAACGCTTTAAAAAAATTTTAAATATTTTTCTGCTTTTTCATTTTTGTAATAACAAACACAACCAAAGTCTATGGAGGAAATCAAACCCACGATCTTCTGGCTAACAGGTTAGAATTGCTACGCACATAGAAAAATGTATTTTCGCATTGATGACGACCTGCCATCAGAATTCTGACATTAATGCTATGACAAATGTCATCAATAAAACGAAAACAGAAATCAATCTAATGACAAATTTCATCATACAATTTTGTCATAGTTTGAGTGTCATCTATGCTACGACTGGAATGACATCAATACGATGCCGCTTATTATATATTATTAAAGTGTAAAATATTTGTAAAAGAAAAAAGTAAACAATGTTGTAATGTTTGTAATTTCTATTTGAATACAAATTTTATTGTTTTATTTTTTATTTTTATGTTTAAACCCAATTTAATTTCAGCATAATAACAATTACAGTTTATCATTGCCAGGATGATATTCTGTTATTAAAATGATTTCAATTCATCCCCTGATGACGGTGTGTCATTGCATGGATGACAGAATTTTCATCATGGGCATTGATGACAAGATGACCACCTGACGTAAAGGTTGTTAACATCACAATGATGAAAAGTTTCATGGGGTCGAAAAGGATGACACTAGATATAGCGGTGATGTCAAATTACATAAGCGTTATGACGTGACGGTTTATCTATCAGTGTACAACATTATGATTCCAAAAGTGAACAGTGCCACGAACATTTCAATAAATGTTTTTTTTTTAACTACAACATTATGATTAGAAAAGTGGGCATTGTCATGTCCATATAAAACGAATATTAATTATAGTGAAGAACTTCACTAGCTATTCCTATTAAACATTGCACCATTGAGTACCTGCAAATATTGAATTACGTACTCGAAAAATTCTTCTGAATACTTTTTAGGATTCGGAATACTGCATGATATGCTACAACTCGATCTAAGCAAGATAAATGGCTTATGAGATAACATTGCCGACAATTTTCGAAAAACTTTTATTTTAATTGCTCAAAAAATATACCGACTTTTTAGGGATGGCCTGAAACGTTAAAAGTTTTTCATATTTGCAAACGTTTTTCATATTTGAGGGTGCTGTTGGCTGAGTAGTTAGTGCGTTTGACTAGAAACCCTGAGGTCTTGAGTTCAAGACTAGTTTCAGGCAAGCCAAAAACATGATGCATGTTTCTCATGTGCATTGGTGTGTTATTGTGTTGGTTGTTGTTGGACTGCTAAAGTGATGAAGACATAACACTGATCACATTGGCAGTACCGGCACCGATTAATACTAACATATCCTAATGAACTTTACAGCACCCTCCTTCGTCGGTATTGTAGCAGAACCGTCGGCGAAGTAAAAGAACTAATAAAATAGCTACACAGCTTAAGCAATTCAATTCTTCTACTTGAAACCAGAGGGGGTTGCAACACTGCTCTACAAAAAACGCGCAATAGCAGAGTTGTAAATTAATTAAGCTTTCTATCTCCCCCATTTCACCACCTGTTCTCTCTACACTATCCCTTTCACAAAGAAGGTAACACATTAATTAATTAACTGGCAGGCAATAATTGGCTGATTCTGTTTCTTCTCTTAAAAAAAAACATAATAAAAGGCAATTGAAATAAGTAATAAAAGGTAATCTAGAGGAAAACATGAGCTCAATTTCCATTTCAATCATTTAACTATTTTAAGATTCTGATTTTTTGTTTTTGTTAAAGCAACAAACTTCCAGTATGGCATGAAACCAAACTGCTATTTTTTTTTAAATACCAATATTTTTGTTGTTGTAGAGACAACCAACCAATTTGGTCTGTCCTCTACATGCACTTAGTTTTGTTTGTTTTTTGCTTTGTTTTATGTTTTATGCTAGTTTATGTTTTAAGGCAAAGTTTTCTTTTATCATTTTATTTTTATTAATTTTATGGCTTGCTTATAATAGCCGTCGTTGCAATTTTTTTGCACAATTTTATTTTGTTTATTTTCTTTTCACAATTTCTGAACTGTTTTTGCTAAGAGCACTTTAAAGTATAATAAAAGTAAAAATAAAAAGAAACAAATAATAATGATATATTGGGCTAAGGTGTATCGTATCTACCCTTCACTAAGATATAAAATAATAAATGGAATCTTTGAAAACCATATTTTAGCTGTAGAAAAGAGGGCAAATAGTTATAGTTAAATACACGGCAGTATTTTTAAGGTGAAGTGATGTTAAATATTGTTTAAAGATAGCATCTTACACCATCATACAAATATGTATGTACATTAGGGCTTAACCAAATTTTTGGCATAATACCACGGAGTGGCCAATAATGTTTTACTAATGAAAACACCTGTCTCCCGTCGTTTTGATAAAAAAACCTCACGCAGGGAAGCAAATTTCTAAAACCTTCCAACGAATTTTGAACCGCGATGAATTCTAAACCGTAGGAAAATTTTTAAATCTAAAGCAGTGGATAAATTCCAAAATAGCATTTAAGTGATACGTATAGGAAGAATATATACATATATCAGGTGTATATTTTTTAAAATTTCCGTGAGATAAAAATGGTTGTTTTCAAACTTCAACCCGATCCCTGCGTGAACTTTCTTAATGATCCGAAAAAGTTATCATATTTTTTTATTAATAACTTTTAATGTTCTACACGACTATACTATGCCGTTTTTGATACTCGCTAAAAGTGTGAAAAACTTATGCCCTAATGTACATAGTTCAAAAATGCAACCCTGGTATGATGAAATGTTATTGTATTTTGAAATTTTTTAAACAAAATTAGCAGCTCATTAGATCATGGGCTGCATTTTTTACTGCTTGTGTGATGGTGTAAACTGTGTGTTAACAACACCAAAGCAGTATTCATTTCATTGTAATATCTGCCATTCTGGGTGGTTAATGGACCAGCTTTTTGTTTGAAGGGTATAAAATAAGCACATAAAAAGTTTTTTGTTGTCTTTATTTAGTTTTCAGTTGAAAATATATAAAATAATGTGTTTAATACGTTTATAATCATTATTAAATATGTGCCTTAAGTCTTTTGTTTATTTTCTACAAGATGATCAAGTTTTGGTCTTAAGTCTTTTATTATTTAAGTGTTAAACACTAAAAATGAATGGTTGGTTGCTTCGCTCAATAAAGCTAATGTGACAATAATTTCTATTGTTTAATTTGCTTTCAAGGTTTTCGTATACAAATGCTTAGCTTTGTCCGTTAAAGGTTATTTGAAAAAGCTTGAAAAAGAAAATTACATATAATTTTTATATCCAAACTCGAGTGCTTTCCACTATAAAAGTAAAAAATTTAAGCTATTTAGAAAATTCCTACATCTCTAACGTGAACATCAACTCTCAAATATTAAAGGAAATTAAAAAAAAAACATTTTCGTATATGTATCAGTAGATAGGCTTAGAAGGTGATTTTTTATGTTGAGCTTTTCAGTATATTTTTTCATTGGAATCTATGTTAAAAATTTTTATTACGAATAATTTTAAGTTATAACACTTTGGATTTCAATACATAATAAAAAAAAATATTCAAACAATTTTCTGCGAATAATGTGTATTCGAATAATTTTATTCGAATAAAACTTTATATTCGCATAATTTTTTTCAAATAATTTCTTATTCAATTAATAATAATAATGTATATTCGAATAATTTTATTCGAATAAAACTTTATATTCACATAATTTTTTTCAAATAATTTTTTATTTATTTTTTTTATTCATTTATTTTTTATTTTATTAATAATAATATATTTTGAGTATAATTACTAGTGGATCATAGGGTCATTACAGTATTCACCGGTCTGATTACACTGTATAACAAACTCAATTGCTTCACAAAACCTCTTGTATATTTGTACCGATTGTATTAAAGTATTAAATACAATAGTGTAAAATTTGTTGTTGTTAATTTTCACATAAAACACACTTTTATTATTATTTTTATTTCATATGTTTTGCAAAAATCGTATTTCATATGATGCTCAGAGAGTATTTCTATATACGCTCAGGGAGTATTTGTATGGTGCTTGTTCTTCTTTTGTCCATCAAGACACGATACAAATCGATACAATATACACTGAGTGTTCACAAGCAAATAAACAAAACGTGTATTATATACAAGATTGGCGATACAAATTGTTGTGTATTAAACAAGTTTGTTTTCAACATAACAAGGGTCTAACAACTGATTCTGGTAGGGGACACAAAAGAAATATATATGTACGTCTGTCGTCGTTTGGAAAGTTTACATTTGGTTTCATTTTAGGGGCAGTTAAATTCAAAGAATTTTTGTCGAATACATAATTCATATTCGAATATATAATTTTATTAAAAAGGATTTTGTTCGACTAATTTTATATTATATATCGACGACGGCTTATATCCAAAAGCCTCTATATTCCATTTTGACGAAAATCACTTTTTGATGGCAAAGTATTGTTTAAAATAAGCCGCATCTATTGTGTAAATTGAACAGTAAAAATTTATTTTTTCGCAATTTTATCGTAATTTTTTTTCTCTATCCACAACAGCAGTTGATATAAGCGAATGCACAACCCTCTATATCTTAAAATATTATTGAAATAAACTCAATTTAAATTGAGATCATATGAATTTTTTTTTAAATAATTTCGTGTGACTACAATTCGAAACAAACTGTAAGGATTGTCAAGACCTCAGGAAAAATCGCAAAAATTACGAATATTTGTAAAAAGTCTCATATACATGAAGATTACAATGATGCAATTGAGTAAAATCTCCAAAAATGTAAGAAAGCTAAAAACTTTAGAAAAATTACGCCTATCGCGAAATAGCGATATTTAGCGAAAAATTGCCAAACTTTAAACGAGCCATAATCTTAATTAAAAATCGCTAAAAATGTCAGGAATGGTAAAAATTCTGAAAAAATTGCGAAAATGGCGTAAATTCGCAAAAACTTGCTAACAGCGGCATGATAACAAAGTCTAATATGGTTTAAAAATCATGTAAGCTGTAAAGAAAGAGCTTAACAACTTGCAAACGTTGCAAAAATTCGCGAGAAGTTGCCAAATCGGAAACTAGCCCTAACATTGATTAGAAACAGCCAAAGACGCATGTTCACTAAAAATTGCTAAATATATTGAAGAAATCACTAATATTGGAGGGAATAACAAAATCTTAGAAAAAATTGCCAACATCACGTTTTTGTTCTTTAACTTTGATGTCACAATAAAATCTTTACTGAATTCATAAAACCTTTACTGAATTCAATAAATAACATTCAATAAGGTCTTTACTGAATTCATTACATAATAATTTTTTTCACTACACAAAATCATCTATCTTTCATAAAACACTCTATGTTTCATAAAATTGCCAATAACGCATCATTTTAAAAATAAATTATACACAGTATTGAGTCCTGGATTTTAAAATATATTATAGAACAAACATTTTAAAATAAACCTATAAATAATCGAAGTAAACAGTTTTTATGCTCGCCTAAAAAGTTGTGATTTTTAATATAGCGGCTTTTGAATATAAGCCCTCGGCATAATAATTTTTCATCAAATAATCTTTTGTTCCAATACTTTTATGCGAAATTTTGTCTATGAATACTTTTAATTCAAATAATTTTATTCGAATAAAAATTTTTATTCGATTAATTTTTTTTCGAATAATTTCTTATTCAATTAATAGCACTATGCAGCAAAATTAAAGTTTTCTCATGACCTTTGAGGACTAGTATATTTTTTAATGTGTTATGGTCCCCTAACTACAAAAACAGTAGAAATTTAAAGTTCTATAAAATTTAGAATTTGTCAAGAGGCTGCTCTGCTCCACCGATTTTATCATAACTTGGGAAGTGTTAGTACAATTTTATAGCAAAAACAATAAATAGCTTGAAATAAAATTTCCTTCAAGCTGTTCTAATATTATTTCTTTACACATACATATACTCAACGGTTTCGGAGTTATTTAGACCGCAGTAATGAAAAATATATTTTTTATGCAAAATTGGAAAGTTTTTATTTAATAAAAATGACCAAAAACTTTTATTAACTGCTCATAAAGCCACATATACTACAAATAAAATAAGCCTTATAAAAGAGCCTCTACCAGAATTAGCCGTTAGAATATTCGCCATTTTTGCTCTGCGCTTGCAGCCTAATAAAAGTCTTCGTTATTTTGTTTTTATATCGTAGTAGTAAAGCAACATCACCATAATATATTTTGATGAATCGTTAATTAATTTCATCTCCAGTTCGTGTATCAACTTATCCTCATTTCCGCAAACTTTGGTTGCTTTAATGTTTGCCTTGTGTATACTCAGCTTCAAGTTTATAATTTGTACTTTATACAATACCTTATAATTTAACTTGAAAAAAGTTTGCCCACTTATATCGCATCTGTCGGCATGAGAAAAAATAATGGTTTGCTTTTCAACAACAATTGCTTTGTTTGTGCTTCTTAAACAATAGCCTGGTTTTTTATTTAACATAGTATGTTGATTTCTTTCTCCTATTTATTTAGTTTTTTAAAATAAAGTTAAAGTTTTGACCTAAAAGTAATGGGTAAGTGTTTTAAAGTAAAAAGAAAATATATATAAAAAAAACATGTTAAGGTGAGGCACATAGATTTTTGCTTATTTCATAAGTGCTTGGAATTTTAAATTTATGTTCTGTTGTGGGCTGTTAACCAGCAAGTTTATTGCAAATTGCAATAAAAAAAGTTCTGTATTGAGGCAATTTTATTCTTAAATAAAAAAAAGATAACATTTTTTTATACATACACTGAAAATACTCTGTACATAAAATTAGCTGAAATTGTAATATAAAATAAAAGAAAATTCAATTAAAAACCGGTCTACTTATTTTTAATTTAAATTTAACAAAAACTTAATTTAATTTTAAATGTTAAAAAATTAACTAACATAAGCCCGTAAAAAATGAATGACTCTTTCTTTGCTCGGATCAAGTTAAAAGATATTTCCCTTATTTCTGCTATTTTTAATGATAAATAATCAAATCTAAATTCCGTAAAAACAAATGATTTTTGCTTTATTTTTAAATGAACTACATCATGCTAAAGGCTTATTTCGTATATGTAATTATTATTATATTAATTTTATATTTTTACTCACTGTTTGTTATTTTAATTTCCACTGGGAATCGAACAAAGCTCCTTCAGATTTAAGTCGAACGGACCAAGTACTCGTCTAAAGCATAGTTTGCAAACCAGCAGCACGAAGTTAACATAAACTTACTCTTAAACTCTTTCGCTTAAAAAAAAAAAAATACACTCCTGGTCTTGGCTGGAATTGAACATGTAACCTCCCGGATAATAGTTTAGCACTCTATCCACTACACCACCGGTTTTAAATGAATATTAAGTTAATTTAAATTACAATTTCAGCTAATTTTACATGAAGAATATTTTGAGTGTTTGTGTGTGTGTGTGTTATTTTTATGCATGTACTTTTTTGGTACTTATAACTTAATAGTGTTGTCAATTATTCGGGTTTTATGATTGTTCGAACGAAATTTCATGATTTCTTTCTTCATAGAACAGCCGAATAATTTTAAACTTTTATTCGAATATTCGAACGAATAACTAATAAAAACTTTCGCTTGAATAACAACGTTTAAACCACGACTTTTCATATATTCTATTACTTGTTTCGACTTTTTAAGGGCATTAACAGACATTCCATTTTCAGCTAAAATTCTTCTTATATATTACTTCCTCGATTGAATTAAGATAGCTTATCTTTACATATTTTGTCATTGGGCCGATATTGTTCTTGTTTGGATCTTCATTGAAACTATCATTTTGTATAATGAGTTCTTTACGCAAATGGTAAAAGAGTGGAGAAGTTGTTGCTCCGTGCATTTTTAAGCCTTAGAGCACTTTTTGCAATTTGGCTTTTCTGATTGTCTTCCTCAAAATACTTCCAAACTAAGCTCATACTGTAATTTAAAACGAAATCTTTAATGGCGTTACGTAATATATCAACCACCACTTACACAAATATTTATGATACGGTGCGAATTGCTTACTTGACACATCCTATTGTTAACAACATAAAAAATTAAGTGCAGAGTGATTTTGCAAAAGTACTTATTTCCATGTTAATCCAAATTTCAGTAATGAAAATAAATTAAGTAAAGTGCGACTTCGGCTCGCACACGAAGGGTTCCGTACGAATACACATATGTATATCCCTTTTTGTTTTTGCCCCTTTTTTCGTTTTGGCGGTTTTTTCGTTGTGCTTTTTTGTTTGGTTTTAGTTTTTTATTTTTTAAGTACTTTTCCTTGTTTTTGGCGATTTTTTTTTGGTTTTGGTGCTTTTTTAGTTTTCGTGATTTTTTTTGTTTTTTTCTGGCGATTTTTCGTTTTTTGCAATTTTTTTGTTTTTTTCCGTTTTTTTTTAGTTTTGGCGATTTTTTGGTTTTGGCGTTTATTTAACGCTTTTTTAACTTTTTGATAATATAGTTTTAACGATTTGTTTTAGTTGTGGCGATTTTTTTCAGTTTTGGCACTTTTTTCGGTTTCGGGGATTTTTTTTCGCTTTTTGGTGATTTTGTTAGTTTTAGCGATTTTTTTTGCCGATTTTTTAGTTTTGACGATATTTTTAGTTTTAGCGATTTATTTTAGTTTTTGCGCTTTTTTCGGTTTTAGGGAATTTTTCGGTTTTGTGTCTTCACACTTTTTTCCGTTTTGGTGATTTTTTTGGTTTTTGGCGATTTTTTTAGTTTTGGCGCTTTTTTTTTTGATTTTGGCAGTTTTTTTTGTTTTGGTGATTTTTTTTCATTTTTGGCGATTTTTTCGTTTTTTGATGATATTTTTAGTTTTAACGATTTTTTATGTTGTAGTCCTTTTTTTCTTTTTGACGACTTTTTTCGGTTTTTGGCATTTTTTTTAGTTTTTTTGGCGATCTTTTTAGTTTTGGTGATATGTGGCGTTTTTGCGATTTTTTTTTAATTTTGGTGCTTTTTTCTTTTAAGCGCTTTTTCATTTTGGCAATATTTCGTTTTGAGATTTTTTTTTTAATTTTGGAATTTTTAGTTTTAGCGTTTTTGAAAATTTCATGAGTTTACCTCTTACGGTTTCCAAGATACAGCATATTGTCTAAATTACATAAACAAATTACATTAACTGATAGAACTCCCTTTAATTTTTATTGTTTTAAATATCAGTGTTGATTGGTATAGTCTATTCTATAGACTACACCAATTAACACTAACTTTGAAAATTTAAAGTGTTTATATATAAATGTCTGTATATTACATTAGTATTTCAATATGTTTCGTTGCTCGCCTTAGAACACCCTTTAATTTTTAACTGTCATATATTTATTGTTGTAGCGCAAAAGTTTTACATAATCTGTGAAAATTTCAGGTCCTTAGCTCTTATGATTCCCGAGAAAACAGCCTGTGACAGACAGACAGACGGACAGCGTAGCGAAAACAATAGTGTTCCTTTACACTTTTGGTGTAGGGAAACCTAAAAACGTTTAGGACTCACTTAAAGAATCTATTCTAACATATTTGTATTTATGTGTAATTATGGTTTATGAATTTTTCCGAGGAGTGGGATGTATTCGTAGTGGCATTAGGCGATATAAGTAAGCGCTTATAGCGTCTATAGAAAATTCGTTTTTTTTTTGTATCAAACTCTTACAATTGGGTGGAAATGAGCCCTTGTGTACTAAACTTTGCTGTTTATCCTCGGAAATATACCTTCTTAGTAATGGATTTTGGTCTAGATGATACAGTTAAGGCATGACAAAAGCGATGGCGTTCTTAGGTTTGTTCAAGCCCATTTGAAAAATCACTCCTCAATTCATTTGAAATGCTATTTTACATTCTAGCAAATCTGACCTACGGAAAAATTAACTCTGGAGTCAGCATCAGACGTTGAAATTACCCTTCGAACACGCTTTATTTGCTCAGATACAAAATGTTGTTTGTATTCCAGTGTAATCATTTAAGTTTGGTTTTGAGATTTCATAAGTCACACGGAAGAAAATCATTTTAAAATGTTGCTGATATTATAAAAAAAAATATTATTTAAGTTTCTTTTACTATTTACCATACAAACTTTTTAAAGAAATATTAGTTGAAAAAAAAAATAAGTTGAAGTGGAAACAAATTGTTGTTTTTCTTCTGTTTTTCTATTACATAAAATCTCTTACTACTGACACAATGGCCAAATCTGCAGACTGAACATTGTATAGTTTTCTATACAATGTCTTACATAGTCAGAAGCCGGTCGTTTGTCTAATCTGTCTGTCTGTCTGCCTTTCTGTCTGTGCGATTGCAACAGTCTTTGTTAATTTTTTTTTGTTTTATTTAAAACGTTATTTTTTTATTGGTCAAGAGCTTTGTGATGGCTATTTATGAATATTTGAAAATTTCTTTTGCTCTCAGCCTCAAAGAGTTGATTTCATAAGTTGCATTCACTTTTTGTTGCGGCTGCAATGCGAAAGCCATAATTACATTTATTCAATCTGAAATAATATATCCGGTAGAAATTAGAAAAGAGTTAACATAATTGTTTATCATACACTCCCATGTATGTGAATATTATTTATTTTTTTTTCATCAATTTGCAGTTTTAATAATACACAAATAAAAGCATATCATTTTCATTTTGCTTAGGTAATAAAGACTGACATTGGTTTTCTTTTAAATGGTGTGAATATCATGAAAGAGTTAAGAGGGATGTCAGTTAAATTGAAATTTGAAACTTAAGTTTAAGTTTGTATCTTGGTTTGGTTCAGCTGCAATCTGTATTAAGTTTGTTCAAGTTAACACCAGCAATTTTAACTTGATTTTATTGTTTCTTAGCAGGTTTTAACTTTGTAACTGAATTGGCATTGAGTTTTTTTTCTGTTTAAAATGATCAATAAATTCTAAAAAAAACTTTAAAAAATATCTATTAATTGATGTCAATGTCGTCTAGAATATAATTTTAAAGACATTAGTTTAGTCGACTAATACATCAGTTGAGGTGAAAAATTCTATTTATGGTTAATAAATAGTTGTAGTAATAATTTTTTTCGATTTAAATGGATTCAGGGTAAAAGAGTACAAACACAATAATCTTTTTGAAAAAATGTCGCACAGCGGTTTCAATTGGAAAAGGGGTAATAAAAAGGGGTAATAAATTTAAAACTTGCGATCCGATTACAAAACGATATGTATAAAAAAAATATTCGAAGACCTAACTTTAAGAATGTTCAAATTCCGAACACCCTGTTGAAACACACGTTGAGCTAGATATTGTCAAAGTTGACTATCTCGGGCATGAAAAATCTTGTTGAACTCATAACTTTTACAAATATTATCCGATTTTAATGAATTTAAACTTGGTATAAAGCTTATAAATAGATAAAGAAAATATAGTTTTCGTTATTAGAATATCTTTAATATTTTCAAAGATATTTGCTTTTTAATTTTACTACTTTCTCATCTATTTCATCAATATCTCCGATACTATCATAGACAATATTTTCAAAAAAAATATTTTATGATTTTGAACACAATCCTTGATAAAATGCAGGTAAAATTTTTTAGTTATGTCAATTTATGTATGTAGTCATGGAAAGGAGTCACAGTCAAGAAATTCGAGTGAAAAATTTGAAAATTTTTATAAAAATAGAGCTCAACTTGTTCGACATTTCAAAAGAATAGACTTCAAAAATAACTTCAGTTGAATTTTTAAATCGATCAGAGCATACAGGCTACATCCAGCATTGGACGAAAATTGTGAATTTTTATTTCACGAAATTCTAGATAAATCTCTTAAGAAAACAAAACGACCATCGAGATCTTCTAGTTTCTCCACAAATTATATTAGATATGTTGAATATAATAAATCTGGCTTTTAATTGTTGCCCGCCTATTCAAAAAATGTGCTCAGGAGATCAGATTTTCTAAAAAAATAGTAAACATTTTCAAAAGCATTTTATTTACCTGCATGAAAACTGTACTAAACTTAATTTTTGAATTTTTTTCTTTACTATTTATTAAAAAATCGTTTTTTATTCGGATCGCAAGTTTCAAAGATACAGATTTATTACCCTTTTTAGGGTTCCGTACACCAAAAGTGTAAAGGAACCCTACTGTTTGCGACGAAAACGAAAAAAATCAATGTAAAAAAATCAGCGAAACGTAAATAAAAGAGCCAAAACTAGATAAAATCGCCAAAAACTGAAAAAATCGCCAGAACGAAAAAGTGTCAAAGCCAAAAAAAGTCGCAAAATCTAAAAAAATCAGCAAAAACCGAAAAAGAAATCCCCAAAACCGAAAAAAGCGACAAAGCTGAAAAAAGCGCCGAAATTAAAATAAATCGCTAAAACTAAAAATATCGTCAAAAAGCAAAAAAAAAAAAAAACATAAAAAACGGCAAAACCAAAAAACCACCAAAACTAAAAAAATCGGCGAACAAAATTGCAAAAAACGGAAAATCGCAAAAAAAAACAACGTAAAAATCACGAAAATGAAAAAAAAGCGCCGAAACAAAAAAAAAAAATCTCCAAAACAACGAAAAATAATTTAAAATATAAAGAAAACCAAAATTAAACAAAAAGCGCAACGAAAAAACTGACAAAATGAAAAAAAGAGCAAAAAACGGAAAATGATATACACATGTGTATTCGTACGGAACCCTTCGTGTGCGAGCCAAAGTAGCACTTTACTTAATTTATTCCAAATTGGAGCCACTGTGTGTCGTTTGAAAAAGTCTTTTTGAAGCTGCAACTCTTTATGCAACATCATCTGTGGCAGCATGTTTATGTTAGAAAACTAAAATATAGATTATGTGGGAACATAATCAATATTTTCAATTGTCAAGCGGCTTGACTAAGGCTATTACATTGGAGCTTATACCTTTGTTCTAAGATATATAACAAAACCAAATTATAACAAAAGACACCCTTTTTATTTCTTCCGACAGGATTTGCTTGAAACGATTTTCCGTCAGTCCATTCAGCTGTTGTCTGAATGGTTAGCGCGTTTTACTACAAACCCCGAGGTCTTGAGTTCGAGACTAGTTTCAGGCAAGCCAACAATATCATGAATATTTTCTGATGTGCATTTGTGTGTTATTGTGTTGGTTGTTGTTGGACTGTTAAAGTGATAAAGGCATAGCACTGTTCACATGGGCAGTACCGGCAGCGATTAATACTAACATATCCCAATGTGTGAAGTGCACCCTCCTTCGCCGGTATCGTAGCAGAACCGTCGGCGAAGTAATAGAACTAATAAAATGGCTACACACCTTAAATAAATTAATGCTTCTACTTGACACCAGAGCGGCTGCAAACACGGTTTAAAAAAACTCGCAATTAAGCTTTCTATCTCTTCACCACCTGTTCTCTCTACACTATCCTTTTCCCAAAGAAGGCAACACATTAACTAATTAACTGGTAGGCATTAATTGCCTGATTGTGTTACTTCTCTTTAAAAAATCTTCTAAACGGCTGGACCAATTTTGTTCAAGCATAGCTAAGAACACTATCGAGCAAGTCGCTTTTCAAGCAGAAAATACTAAATCAAAATCAGTCCATCCATTTGGGCTGTACGATGACTTATACAGACACACAGATACACAGCTACACAGTACAAACTTATAACACCCCTCTCTTTTTGGTCGGGGGATACAAAACAAAATTGGCAAAAAAATTATAATATTTTTACTGGGTCATGAAGACCACGCATATCTTAAACGAAAACCGAACGATATATTAGCTTTTTAATTATTTCATAATATAGTAAAGAAAGTTACCTGATTTTTTGCAGAAATTGCGAATATTTACACTGTACAACAAAATAAAATTTTCTAAAATAACGAGCTTCAAACGACTGATTGTGACAGAGGGCACCAAAAAAGATAAACGTGTAAAGGCCGTTTTGAAAGTTTATATCTGCGGTTCCTTTTAGACGGATTTAAAATTTTCCCCATTTTGCACATAGTTATAGTGAGTCGGCTTAGGAAATCTTGTAAGGCTTAGGTATAAAATGTGGTCAGCACTTTTATGTAAAGCATCAGTACGTGAAACTTTTTTGTGAAAGATTTTAACCCTTTAACTCTTTGTTGTATGAGTCTCCGCTTCAGCGGCGATATAGGGTGCTGAAATGTGCTACAAAAGTCTTCCTCGTGGCTTTTTACATAAAATCCGAAACTAACCCTTAAACACATTTTAAGTTTTGAATGATTTCTGGCGTTCAAGTTGATAATATAAATTGATTATTAGGTTAAGGTTCGTAACGTTATATTCAGAAAGAATTGGGCATGATTAATATTCCAAGGAATGAGGGAAAAATTAACATCAACTTAATTTTTCAACGTACACAGTAGAACAGAGTAGCGCCACTTTACATGTTTACATGTTCATATATACTCAAGTATAAAATCAAACCAAAAAAGTTTGTCTTGAGTAGAAAAAAAATCAGAAAAATGGGAATGAAGAAAAATAAGCCGATGGCAACGCTGGGAAAGTGCACTTTAATATCAGCTAGAGAGTGATTTAATTCTCGTATTCAATTTTCACGAAAAGTTGTATATATAAGAATTAAAATCACATTCAACAGAGCCACCTGACAAGTGGTGATAAGCAAATACACGTGAGCACTGATGATGGAAGTGTAGCGGCTTCCGAAAGTGGCGCTACTCTGTTCTGCTGTGTACGTTGAAAAATTAAGTTGAGGTTAATTTTTCTCTTGTTCCTTGGAATATTAATCATGCCCAATTCTTTCTGAATATAACGTTACGAACCTCAGCCTAATAATCAATTTGGATTCAGAAAGCAAACACGTTCGAAATAATCATATTAATAATTGATAATATAAATATAATAAAGTTTTAATGCAAGCATTTTTGCAGAACTTTTTAGTCCCCCTTTATTTTATGAACACATGAACTTTGATGATAAGATGTGCTGTTAAAGGTTATGTTTTCCTCTAAAATTTTACTAAAAATAAGATGAGCAATTTAAAATAGTTTTGATCAAATTACCACTTCATGTTATAAATCACCTTTCTGTTTTTATCTACTCTTATAGCCTTTGCGTCTTTTAACATGTCTTTTTTTTTTGAAGAAGTAAACAAAAAAGTAGTTTTTTAAGTTTCTGGATTCTAAATTACCCCAGACGTGTAATAAAAAAGTGGATTATCTACATACTTTTGCTTTCAATAAAGATATGGATGTTACATACATCCACATATTTAGCACTTGCTTATGACAAAGTTTTACTTTTGTTTAAAGTGAAACTTATTTATATTTTTTTAATGTTTGTTAAAAAACAATTTGAAACCTTTTCAACTTTTGTTTTGTCTTGGTCAAATTTAAATTGGCCACAAAACACTTGTTAAGCATTGTTTCCTTTGTAATGCATATAATACATATTAAATATAATGAATAGATGTGCTTTTTGAAATAAACTCAAGTTAGGCGGTATTGAATCGTATGACCCAAGTTATGGAATTTTCTTTCTTGAATAAATATGCTACGCTGAAAGAATTTTGTTCATAAAATCTGTGAATTTTGACATTAATCCAATGAAAAATTTCACTAAAACTCAACCAACGTCACGCTTCGTTGGATTAATGAAACAGGTTTCGTTGAAATTATTTTAATGAAAATTTCATTAAATATATGAAATAATTTCATTGCTCCAATGTAATAATTTCACTAAGCTAATGAGCATATTTCATTATATCGGTGAAATTATTTTATTGTTTTCATGAAACTGGCTTATCATTTTAATGAAATTATTTCATTATTTTACTGAAACTCTGTAATGATATTCTGTCATTATTTTAATGAATTTATTTCATTGTTTTAATGAAATTATTACATTATATAGTAGCCTCATTAGCTTATCTTTTTTTATTGTATATTTTAGTTTATTGACAATTGCATAGTTAAAATACGTTCGAAGACGCCAATGCACATCAGAAAAATTTTTAATGTTGATCACCGCTCTCAATATCGAACTCAGACTATTGATTCGCGTCATTTGCTTTATAGGCAACAGCACTGCCAAAACAATGTGTCTATGAGTGTATAATGATAAGAAAGAGTACAACAACAACAACAAACATACAAAACTATTTTTGTTGTTCGATTTTGGCTGCTAACTGTTGAAATAAATAAAGGCATGTTTGAAAAAATATGTATGAGATTTAATTATTTCATAAATCCAATGAAAGTTTTCATCAAATCAATGAAATACATTTCATTGAAATTATGACATTCTAAAACTAGTTTGTCTTAAATTTGTTATAGTTTATATGAAAAGAATTTGAAGTATCAATTAAAATATTTTGTCCTAACTTAAAGGGTTTTCCATAAAACGCCAAAATGTTGCTGTCATAAATCTAATGAAATGTTCTAAAGAAACTATGAAAGTTAATGAAGCAATTTCTATAAATTTTTTCACAATATTCGTGCAATTTCATTAGAATTGTGAAATATTTCATTCGATTTGTGAAAAAAAATCCAACGAAATTGTTTCATTGGATTTATGAAGCGAAATTCTTTTAGTGTAGAGTAACTTCAGGTAATGTGGATTATGCGTCTGATATAGACCAATGCCTTTTTTCAGAACGTGCAGGATATAATACTACCAGTGCACAGTGGGAAAGAATCAATATATTTGGAACTTAAATCAGGAATAAAATTTCACAAGAACATATCAGAGGAGTATTTCCTCTCAGGAGCGGAACTATGAAGTTTCAAAGTAGGGCATTTTTTTGGTTCTCATTTTCATAGCTCCTGAGCAATTAAGAGAGCTGACATTTCAAACATAAATGTTAATATTTCTCTGCTATATCCGTGCGAAATGTTATTGCGATAAGACTATCGGAAATGCCTGATTTGTGTTCCAAATATTTTCATTCTGTCCCACTGTGCAGTGACCTGTATCATGGTTTTTCGGCTTCGATTTTTGTTTCCAAAATTCTGCATATTGCTTTTATTTACAATAAAAAATCATATTACTTAAATTATATTCAGCCATGTCACAGATTCCGTTCGGATTGGTTTTGATTCCGTAGCTGTCATTCCGGAAAAGTACATTTTTGATACTTTAGACTCCAATTTTTTTTGTATTTCGTTTTTACAATGATAAAGTTGTTATACCTTGAGGCGTTTGTTTACTCTTGTTTTTATACGCAAAGCTCACATTAAGGTTTTTATTAACATGGAAAGCTCATGAGCAAATATTTATTTGACGCTCCTAAAAGTATGCACGTTTTTTAGTATTTACTGCAAATGAAGTCAGTAGAAAAGTGTTTTTCAATTTCACTTTGAAATTTAAAAGTGGTTTGATGACGAAGAAAATTTTCGTTTTTCGTTTTCTGAAGAAGCAACTTACGGAATTGAAACCACTTCCGATCGGAATGGTATTCTGTGACATGGCTGATTATATTAAATTAAATATATTAAAACTTTATGTATATTTCTATTTATTTTATTGCATACTTTAGTTGTTGAGTCCTTGAATTTAGCCAATTATCTTACTTTTAGAACCCTTTGCAAAACTACTCTGTCAATGCTTCGACTAGTTTTAGTTTCAACTTTTTAAATTCTTAAAGTCGTTTCACTTTTTTTATTTCGTGCTGGCATTAATTTACTGCAAAAATACTTATAGACATGCATACAAAAAAAAAAAAAAAAAAAAGCTGGCGTTTTTAAGGCAAAAAATTAACTTATGATATGCTTGAGTTGTTGAAATTTCATTTAGAGTGAGTGGTCACAGCAGCTAAAGTGGAGAAAAAATTAAAAAATTCTTAAAAAATGACCCACTTTTAAAAATTGCTATAAAAAAACTATTTGTAATTATTTATGTTTATAAAATATAGTGGGTATAATGAAATCTAAGTTTAAAAAAAATTACAATTTTCATCCACATTGAATGAAAGCTTTTAAAAATGGCTTGCAAAACAAAAAGCTGCGAGTTGTATGGATAAATCAACAAAAATAAAACAGAGCAAAAACAAAAGACTGAAGAAACAAACGCGAGATAAATTATAAATGCTTGGCACATAACAACAACAATTGCAACAACTACTACAACAATTGGCAACACTATATCGGGGAAAACACGTTCAAATTTAGTCTTGTTACTTTTGTTTTTATTATAAGTTTTGGTTTTTCTTTGTTTTCTTTATTTTTTGAATCGATTTCATTTGGCGTTTGATTGTCGCAACACCAAATGTCATGAAATATTCGTTTGTGCAAAGAAAAAATTCAATGCTGTTGTATTTTTTATTATTTGTTTTTAAATTTAAAATATTTAACGGTTTAATGGTGCTATTGCAAGTACGAAAAAATAGCAAATTAATTAATTACTATAAAATTTACTCAAGTGTTCATAGTTTTGCTCTTGGTGTTTTAGATTTTAATGCGCTTCACTACTTTTATTATTATTATTATTTTTTTTTTTTGGAGCACAACAGTTTAGCTGAAAGACTGGAAGTTGAACAAAAGCAAAACTAAAATTAGTTCAATATAAATTAAGGAAGTTTTTAAAATGTTATACTTCCATGATTTCGTATTAAATACAAATTTGATTAAATATTTGTTAAGGGAAACAATTTGACTGACTTAACATATATAAATTTTTACTATAATGCAATACAAGTGTATACACATACAGGCATAGATACATATCGATGGCTTAATATAAAAAGGACGTCTCTCGAATTTTACAGGAGAAGGAGAAAACTTTAGAAAAACTAGAACACTTTTATTCAAAACTATTTTTTCAGTAGCCATAAGTCCGTGATTTTCAATCGTAAGTCACTTATTTTTTTTTTTTTTTGAAAGACGGTTGACCAAATATGCGATTTCGAAAAATATCAAGATATGACTTTTTTATATTAAGCCATCGATATACATACATGTATCTAGTCATGTACATACTTATTTTATGTGTGTTTTCAAAGCTATTAAACATTTTGGTTACACAATTTAACGCTATTCATATAATATGGAATATTTTTTAATCCTAAGCAAAGTAAATAACACTGTACAACTAAATTGTTAGAAGGCACTGAAAGCAATGTACGTATATAACCGCACAGTGGTTCCAATTGGAAAAAAGGATAATAAATTCATATATTTAAAACTTGCAATCCTATTATAAAACAATGTATGTAAAAATCATAGAGGAGAACCTAATCTTCATAAATGTTGGAATTTGGACCATGCTGTTGAAACATACGTTGATCTATAGGGCATCAAAGTTGACTACTTCGGGTAGCAAAAACCTTGTGTTCCTCATAACTTTTACAAATATTATCCTATTTTAATGAATATAAGCTTGGTGTAAATTTTATAAGTTGATGTAAATGATCTTGTGAAAGTGCAAATGCAAAATATTGTAGCGTTTTTAAGAAATTTTGTGTATTTTGTTGTTCGATTTCATAAAAAAGCTACAATATTTTGCGTGAAAAAACATTTTATTTTATTAGGACATCTTTAATATTTTCAAAAATATTTGGCTTTGAGTTTAAAAAAATTTGTTTTCAGCCTCGACTTTGTTCTTTATTTCATCAATATTAACGGTAATAGCACAGCCACAATTAAAAAAAGTAAAATAAAATAAAATATTATGTATGTGATGTTTAGCACAATCCTTGATAGCATGCAGAAAAAATATTTTAGTTACCTCAATTCATGTAGTTGTGAAAAGGAATCAAATGGCTATATTTTGTCAAAAATAGAGCTTAATTGTTCGACATTTTTGTCAACAAATTTTCAAAGCTAAAATTCCAAGGCGAATTCATACTAGGTGGCCGCAAGAGCCCTGCTGTTTACGTAAATGTTTACACATTTGGCCTGTCAGCAGTGTTAATGTATCAACGTTTTTGACATCCCAAATGTAAATTCTCCACGGCGAATTCTCTTGCGACTACCTGGTGTTGATATATCTTGCTAAAATTCATTATTTTCAATATATCCAAGGTAACCAGGTAGTCGCAAGAGAATTCGCCGTAGAGAATTTACATTTGGGCTGTCAAAAAAAGCTGGTACTTTAACGCTGCTGACAGCCCAAATGTGTAAACATTTACGTAAACAGCTGGGCTCTTACGGCCACCTAGTATGAATTCGCCTTGAATATATCAAAAGAATATACCAAGGCGAATTCAATAAGGTGGCCGCATAAGCTCAGCTGTTGAATTCGCTCGTCATATGTTTTACCAACCCCATGTCAAATTATCTCTAATTTTCTATATCTCAATATTCGTTTTCAAAAATAAAAATTTTAAAATTTATTTAAAATTTAATTTAGTTTGATTCAAGGCAGATTGATTTAAACAAATCTACCTTGAATTTTAATTAGTTTTTAGTGTTTGAAAAGTGACTTATTTAAGAGTGTTCTTAGCTATGTTTCACTAAAATCGATCCAGCCGTTCAGAAGTTATCTCTTCTGTCTTAGCTGTATATTTTGAATTTGTGTGTATGTGGCTTCCTAGCTCCCAAACGGCTAGACCAATTTTAATTTGAGGTTTTTCGTTTGAAAAGTGACTTGATGTTAAAGTTTCTAGCCTATGTTTGATGAAATTCGGTCCAGCCGCTTAGAAATTATCATCCGTTTTCTTCAACGGGTTTCGAAATTAATTAAATAAAAAAAAAATAAAAAAAAATATTTTGTTTATTTCTGGGTTACCAATTTTTTATATGTTACCCTAAATTTTCAATATATTAGCTCCGAAAATCCTCAAACTTGTTTTATGAAAATTTATTTAATCCAAAGTGATTTAATTAGTTTGGCTTAAATTTGTTTTCAATTTAGTCATTCCATTAAATTATTTTTACTTTAGAAAGAAATTCTAAAGACTGTAATAATTGAACATACAAAGAAAACTTTGGTTGTACGGAAGGTTGAACTGACATCAGATGTTTCGATGTCCGTACAACAAAATTCTTCTTTGAATGTTTATTACATGCTTGAGAATTTTTTCTAACGCCTAGTACGCACCTCTGCCTGAAATTCAGGCTGCCATAAGAAGTGTGTGTAAGAAAAACTTGGAACCAAACATAGGTTTCTTGATTACTCCGTTCTTGATTAATCGATTAATTGATTAATCACAATTTTGATTAATCAAAAATTTGATCAATCAATTTATGCTTTTTATATTAAATTTGAAAGTTCTAAATTTTTTAAAAGTTCTAATTTAATATGAAAAGCAGAAACAACACATTTGAAAAACGCCCGTGTGGCCTCAGCCTTAAATAAAAATTCAGTAAGGTGTGACCTTGGCTCGCACACGAAGGGTTCCGTACGAATACACATATATCCCTATTCGTTTTTCCCTTTTTTTCATTTTGACAATTTTTTCTTCCTGTTTTTTCGTTTAATTAAAGTTTTTTATTAAAATTCAATTTCAATTTAATTTACTACGTTTTTTCATTGTTTTGCCGATTCTTTTGGTTTGGCGCTTTTTTCATTTTAATGAATTTTTTGCGATTTTTCGATTTTTCGCTTTTTGTATTTTTTTCCAATTTTTTGGCTTTAACGTTTTTTCGTTTTAAGGTTTTTTTTTTGGTTTTTTACGGTATTTTTCAGCGATTTATTTTAGTTTTGGCGCTTTTTTCAGTTTTGCGGTGTTTTCGGTTTTAACGAATTTTTTCGATTTTTTGTGTTTTTTTTAGTTTTAGCGATTTTTTTTTTGGTTTAGACATTTTTTCGTTTTTTGACGATATTTTTAGTTTTAGTGATTTTAATTTTTTGGCTTAGTGCTTTATATCGCTTTGACGAGTTTTTTCGGGTTTCGTAATTTTTGAAGTTTTTTTTGATGTTTTTAGGTTTTGTGACTTTTTTGCGGTTTGGCGATTTTTTAATTTATGTGCTTTTTTTTCCTTTAAGAGCTTTTTTAATTCTGGGGATTTATCGTTTTGACATATTTTAATATTAGAAATTTTTAGTTTTAGCGTTTTTCGAAATTTCAAGAATCTGCCAAGGTACAGCAAATTGTCTAAATTACATAGTCAAAATTACATTAACTGATAGTAAGCCCTTTAATTTTTATTGTTTTAAATATCAGCGTTAATTGGTGTAGTCTATTCTACAGACTACATGTATTAACTCTAACTTTGAAAATTAAAAGTGTCTATATATAAGTGTCTGTATATTTCTTTAGTATTTCAACAAGTTTCGTAGCCCGCTTTAGAGCACCCTTTAATTTTTAGCTGTCATATATTTGTTGTTGTAGCGGCCAAAGATTTACATATTCTGCATAAATTTTAGGTGCCCAGTTCTTACGCTTCCCGAGAAAACAGCCTGTGTCAGACAGACAGATAGACAGACAGACAGGCGGACAGATAGCCAGCCAGACAGACAGACAGATAGACAGACAGACAGACAGACAGACGGACAGCATAGGGAAAGCAATAGAGTTCCTCTACACTTTTGGTGTACGAAACCCTAAAAGTGCTTGCAGTTGAAATTTTAAATCGATTTAAGCATACAGCCTACATCCAACATTGGACGAAAATAGTGAATTTTCTAAGAAATTCTTTTTCTATGAAATCGCTTAAGGAAAACCACATCCATCGAGTTCTTAAAATTTCTCTGCAAATTATATTAGATATATTTAATATAATTAATTGGACTTTTAAATGTTACCCGCCCGCTCAAAATGTGACCAGTAGAGAAGATTTTCTAAAAATTGTAAAATTTTCCGAAACATTCTATTTACCTGCATGATAACTGTACTAAATCTCATTTTCTAAATTTTATTTCTTTACTATTTGCTAAAAACATAGCCATTTTATTAAAAAAAATTAACGATATATTAATCGGGCATTCTTTTTGCGTAGCTAGACCTCGGAGTAGCATTACAGCCCTCATATTTTGTCAACGCCAATAGTTTTAAAATATCCCTGTATACATTTTCCGAAGTTATCAAAATGAACTTTTAGGCTGGGTTTTTGAGATCTCAGTTGAACTAGGTTTAGTTAATCTGAAAACAGATTTGTATAAAAAATTTTGACCGAGCAGCTTAGTTTTGCTGAAAATGTTGGTCTTTAATCAAATAATAAAAAAAAATCACATTTCGCCAGAAAAATCTGAGTTTCAGACTACATTAAACTAAGAAGCTTAATCCACATCTCAAAAATGTGTCCATTCAAATCGGTTGAAAAAATTACCAAATATCGGAATTCAAGATCATCTTGGGATCTACCAACTTTCTGAAGCTCTCCACAAAGTAAGATTTCAGAAGTTCCTTAAAATTTATCTACTCTGGCATAGATGACCTCCTCATTACTCACAAATATCTCTACGCCGAGCCTTTAATATTAATTGGATTGGGCGGATTAGCGGCAAAAAATGTTCATTTGGAAGGTAGGTACCACTTTTTGACATACAAAGTTGCGTGGCCCTGGCATTTTATGTATACATTGGTTGTTGTGTGTGTTTGCGTATTGCATATAAATTGATATTTATTTGTGTTTCTTCTACATCTTCTACATATAAACAATATACAGTTAATTTGCCTTTACTCCACTTCTTACATGTAACATATTCGTACACACAGACACTCAGAAAAAAGATTGGTTGGAAAATGGTTAGGCCGATAAAATATTAGTTGAATAGCCTATATCCAAAGAAATTTTAGTTATTTTGGCTTGAGTTCGGTTTTAGTTTAATTTTCCAATTAAATTATATTTTTATTTAGAGATAAATGTGAAGCATGTAGACAAAGAAAATTTTTGACTGCGCGGAGGGTTGAACTGGCGTTTCGATATGAAATACAGCTCTAAGAGTGACAGCATGAATTGATTAAAAGTAGATGATATTCAGTTGTTGACTGAAAACACCCGACTTTGGTCGAGTGGTCTAAGCGGTAAAGAACTCTGATGAGATTAGCGGGAGCTATCGAAACGTCAGTTCAACGCTCCGCGCAGTCAAAAATTTTCTTTGTCTACATGCTTCACATTTATCTCTAAATAAAAATATAATTTAATTGAAAAATTAAATTAAAACCGAACTCAAGCCAAAATAACTAAAATTTCTTTGCATATAAGCCCATATAGTTCAACTAAGGTCATAACTGAATAGCCTATATTTCAAATCGCGCTATCAATTTTCTATGAAGAGCATAATTGTAATAAGGAAATGATTCTGACAATTCTTAAATTGATTAGATCAACCGATCGCATGCTTTTGTTTGTCATGACTAAGTAACGAATATGATGAGCCCGACCGACTAAAATATTATGATTGTTTTATGATTATGATTGTTGGATTTTAGTTTCAATTATTGGCATCTGCAACTAAAAAATTGTCTTTTTACATTTCCATTACCTTTTATTGGTTGTTGCAACTAACTAGTGGTTAATTATATAATATACCATTGATACATACACCTAACCGAATAAACGGTTCGCACTAGCAATTATTTATTATGGTAAAATAACTTCCTTTTCAATAAGAATTCTATGATAGTTGGTGCAGGTGCCAAAATTCGATTGGCAACAAATTCGGTTGTCGCAACGAATCTGTTTTCTCTGTGTATGTGCATTGTACATTCATATGTTCATGCATACATACATATGTACGAGTATGTATCTGCGTAAACGCAAAAACTCTTCATTATTTATGTATTTATTGTTTAAATAAATAAAAAAAACCATAGACATTGCCACTGCTGCATATAAATAATTATTCGTTATCATGAACTGAACCGTTATAAAGTATGTCATATTTCATATGAATGTTACATGATTAAATAGTTTGGAAAATCTGTGAACAACGAATGATGATGAAGTTGTTGCATCTTCTCTCCAAAGGCTGTTGAACTTTCGTTATTGTTGTTGAGAAAAGATCTGTAAAATTTATAAAGTTTTATCAAAAAACGTGAGGAACAGCATAGTAAATTACAGATTTGTGTTACAGATTTGGCAAAATCGCGAGAAATTTCAACAATAACTGTAACAGTAATAATTAATTAACCCATTTTTATACAATGAAACTTAAAAGTAGTTTTTTGTTTGTTTTTTGTTTTATAAACATTTTTTAAATTTCTTTATGAAGTTTTCTTTTTAATTTCATTAAAGTTGATTTGTTTTAATTTAAAGTTTTTTGAAAATCTCCCAACATACCATACAGTAATCAAAATCCAATACAACTTGAGAATAAGCTTATATAAATAGTGGGCCTTAAGCTTTTCTTAACTTCGCTTATAATAATGTTTATAAAATGTGATTTCACAAGCAGTTTTTAACAATGCTTGAGAAACTATTATTATACACAACTGTTTCTAAAGTATGCTTATAAACGTCATACATATATTCAAGAGAACAATAAAATGATTGAAAAAGACTTATGTTTTTTGGAAAATTGTATGTAAACAGAATGTATTGAAAAATACTCATCTTTTTTAATGCATTCTACAGCGGCATTTGCATCTAGTTTTAAGTTGCAAACTGGGTGCACTGGGTGTAATTTTGGAAATAACAATGTAAAAAACATAAATATGTATGTAATAAATAAATGAAATCGAATGAATTTGAAGTAAATAATAAGAATTTTCTTTTTCAGCATTAAAAAATATATTATTTGTAAATTTTATTCTTCAAAGCTTATAAAAATATTAAGACAAATTAGGTTTTCTATACAAAAGTTAATATAATATTATTTTCATAAGCTTATTCTACAATAGCAAGAATAAGCTTATAGTAAACATGCATTTATAATATTTTCAAGAGGGTTCCGTTTTGATTTTTCTACAATTGTACAAACGATAGCTTTTTTCAACTTATTTTCAATACTTTTTCAAGCTTAAGGCTTATGTTAGTAAGCTTGTTATAATATTTTTTTCAAGCCATTTGGTATGTTGGGCTCTTCTGATGTGGAATTGTTAGCCCTAGAAGTACTTTATACTGTTTAGCCACTTTGAGGTCTTTGCTACTCTAAATGACTTTCGGGTTTTGTATTACGTAAAAATTTAATCTCCTTTTTTATTTTAAACGTATTATATAAAAACTTAAGAACTTAAATTAGAAAAAATCACACAAAAAATGCTTCTAGGGTTAATAAGGTACATGAATCAGAAAATTAAACATACACAGAACGAAAAACGCCCTACTAAATTCAAGTATTTTCTACTTGCTTTGAGTATTCTTAAATTGTGTACAAAACTTCTTATTTTATGTACTATTATTGGTATAAACTTTTACACAGTCGTAGTGTGTTGGTATTTGTTTGCTTGTTGATAGCTTCAGTCACATGTTGTGCTTATGTTGTTGTCTTATTCTGTTTGTTCGTTCAGTGCCGACTAATAGCCAACAAACGTGGTATTACATGCTGCTGTTTTATACTGGATTTTAGTCGTTCTTTCTATACTGAGTTAGATGCATGGTCTAAGGCGTTGGTCCACAAACATGATGAGCTAAGTTCAATACTAGGAATGAACAAAAATAAATTTTAAATTAAAACAAGTAAGTAAAAGTATTAAATTTATATAAGTATGTAGTAAAAATATAAATTCTCTAGTCTGTTCTGTTCTGTTCCAGGATTAAATAAGTAAAAGTTAGCCTGATTCGGGCTTGTTTCAAGTACGCGGCGGGACTGATTATATAAAGTAAGCAGTTAGGATTGTAAAGTACATTGTGGATTGATTCAAGTATACAGCGGACCTGAATCTGCATACATGTAATACGACGTTTGTCAGCTACTTGTGGTCTATGCCCGAGCAATGAAAATAAACTAAAATAAGAGCACAATAGCGATTTGTGGCTATCATCAACCAAACAAACATCAACACAGTACGAGTACGACTGTGTATTAAGTTAATAAACATATTCGCACTTAAAATAAATTTTTTTTACATGAATAAAGGCTAATACGGCTAAAATGAAGTATTTTGCACTTGAATATTCCGACTTAATCGATCTTTCTGTACTTGATTTCAGAAAAACCGGGATTACCGTACTTTAGACACGCTTGGGATTAATTTAAGTACGGATGTATTGATTTTTATTTTCAGTGTACTCGCTATTATTCTGATTTTCAAACTCAATAAATTGCTTATTCTTATATGGAGTTTGAATATTTGAATTAAGGTGAATTGACTGACAGCCACGTGGCGAACCGAAAGGATGGTTTTTAGGTCGGGTCAGAAAAAAATTTAATTTTTCTAGTCTGGTTTTGAAATTATACTGATTTCAAAATGTTTATCGACTTATCTACTTATATAGTTTTATACATATGAGAGACTTAGTGCAATAACTCGGTAAGCCACAAAAACAAAATATTGAATAAATCGACTTTTAAGTTTAAACAAAATTTAAAATTGTATGGTTTTTGGAATTTTCTACTTTAAAGACGCAGCACAATTATTTGCAAACTATTCGAATTTATCAAAAAAAAAAAATTCTCTTGGATGCAAATCTATGGTAACTACCAAGAGAATGAGCATATAAAACCAAATTTCGATTTTATGTGGCTTACCGAGTTATTGCAGCAAGCCCTTCATATATGCTATTTTTAGCATAGACCGCCTTGTGCATTTCATATTTTTAACTCTTTTAATTTTTGAGTAAATCTTAGTAGAAAAAATTTATGTGGATTTTTTTGGTATACTAAAGGGCCCCCCATACACTAACTACTCCAGTATGCACGCGCAATCAAGTGTTGGCGCCATTGGTTTAGTCGTGTATGGGCATTTGCTGTAGTGATGTCAAAGAAAGTTTTATATTTTGCTGATGGTATCAGTTTGTGGTATTGTGTATGGTGAATTTAGCTCAGTTGAGAAAAGTTGTCAAAGAGTAAACATTGGGCTGAAATACATTTACTTGAATAAATTAATCATAAATCAAGAAAAAAGGTATAAAATATATATTGTAAATTCTTTCTGAAATAAAAACAGTCATTGGAAATAATTTTTTAATAAAAAATACGCATTTTTCTTAATTTATATTTTCAAAACAATACAATAATAAATACGCTGCGCACTATGTTCAACAACTAACCCGTACAGAACTTTTAAAGGAATGAATATTGCACCAGTATGCTTGTATGGTATATGTTTCGAGCACGATTCAACATCACTTGTTTGTGCCAGTATACTGGAGTAGTGTATGCTCTGCTTAAGCCAGTATTAAATTTATATATACGATTAATTTAATTTAATATATTTTGATGTCTTATTTTATTGCTGAATTCATAACAAATTGTTTGACATGCTAAGAAATTAAAAATAAAATGTTTGCATGTGATGATGACTGACAGACAGTGTTGCTCATGACGATGTTGATGTGATTTGTGATTCAAGTGTAGTTTAATCAAATTTAATCAAATATTTCCGCTTTAAAAAATTATAGAAGGTGGTTAAAAAAAGTAACTTTTGTTATTTACATTTTATTGAAAAAAAAAAAAAAAAACAGATCTTATTATAAGGGCTCTGTCTTCTATCTCGAGAGTTAAAAGAGGTACAGATCTGAAATTTTCATAGAATATATGTAGCAACAGCAACCAAGCTATATAAATAAAAGAGTAACGTTATTGAGTGACTGACTGACTGATTCATCATCAGCCAGCCCAAACCACTAAAGCTAGAAAGTTGAAATTTCCCCTCAGGATGTATAGATCCACTAAGACGTGGTTTTGGGAAATTCAAACGCTAAGGGGGTAAAAACGGGTAAAAACGGGTAAATTCGGTAACCTTATATCTCCGGATCTAAATAAGGTAGACATAAAATTCCAAAAACAGCATAATAAGATCAAAAATAAGCGGACGGGTGTTTGGTACTTTTTTGAAATTTTTACATTTAGGGACCGAAAAAGGGTAAAAATATAATTTTGGGACTTTTTTGTTAACCGTTTGTTTATCTCCTAAAGTAATGAAGATAGAAATTAAATTTAAAATGCATTCTTCTATCCTTACGAAGCCCTCAAACATGTTTTGGTACTTTTTTGTAATTCGAATATATAAAGGGTAAAATTGGTTGCTCTTTTTGGTACTTTTTGCCATACAACTATTTTTTATGGAAATTGATATACATAGTGAATGAATATGTTTGTATATTTTCACTAATTAAGGATTTTTGAAAATTTTAATTCTAAGGGAATTAAAAGGGGTAAAAACGGGCAAAATCGGCAACCTTCTATCTTCGAATCTAAGTAAGGTAGACATAAAATTCTAAAAGAATCATAATAAGATAGAAAAATGTACATTTAGGGGCCGAAAAAGGGTGAAAATACAATTTTGGTACTTTTTTTGTTAACAGTTTAACTCCTAAAGTAATAAAGTTAGAAACTAAACTTGAAATTAATTCTTCTCTCCTTAAAAAGCCATCAAAAACAGTTTTGTATTTTTTCAAATTTGAATATATAATGGGTAAAATTGGTAGCCCTTTTTGGAACTTTTTTCCATACAACTAATTTTTATGCACATTGATACACATACTGAATGCATATGTTTGTATATATTCTCTACGAACTTCGAAAACTTAAATTCTAACGGGATTAAAAGGGGTAAAAACGGGTAAATTCGGTGTTCTTATATCTCCGAATCTAAGTAAGGTAGACATAAAATTCTAAAAGAATCATAATAAGATAGAAAAATTAGTGGATAGTTGTTTTGTACTTTTTTGAAATTTGTACATTTAGGGGCCGAAAAAGGGTGAAAATATAATTTTGGTACTTTTTTTGTTAGCCATTTATATTTTAAAGTAAAGGTACTTTTTCGAAAACATACTTTTTTGAAAATGTAGTTTTAAGAAATGGTACTTTTTGAAAAATGTCTTTTGGAAAGGGTACTTTTTGAAAATGGTACTGTTTTGAAAATGGTTACTTTTTGAGAAGTTACTTTTTGGAAAAGGTTCTTTTTTGGGCTCTGTACACCAAAAGTGTAAATTAATCTTATTGTTTTCAATACGCTGTCCGTCAGTCCGTCTGTCTTTCTTTCTGTCACAGGCTGGTTTCTCGAGAGCCGTAAAAACTAGGGGCTAAAGATTAAAGGGTGTTCTAAAGCGAGCAACGAAACATGTTAAAATACTAATGTAATATACAGACACTTTTATATAGACTCTTCAAATTTTCAAAGTTAGTGTTAATTGGTGTAGTTGGTAGAATATTTAACACAACAAAAATTAAAGGGAGTTCTGAAAGTTAATGTAATTTTGACTATGTTGTTTAAACAGTTTGCTGTATCTTGGAAACCGTAAGAGGCAAACTCTTGAAATTTTAAAAACTCTAAAACTGAAAAATTCCAGAATTAAAAAAAGTCAAAACGAAAAATCGCCAAAATGAAAAAATCGCTAAAACGCAAAAGTTCGCCAAAACTAAAAAGATTGCCAAGAACACTAACAGATTTTATGGTTATTTTTAAATGAGTTAGCTAATTTTTCTATATCTGCACAACATTGGACTTCAAAAACGACTGCAGTTGAAATTTTCAATCGATTAAAACATATATTCATGCACGAAATTTTTCTATGAAACTCTAAATTAATCCCTTAAGAAAAACAAACGCCAATCTTTTTTTTTTTTTAATTACTCTATAAATTACATTGGATATATTTACTATAATTAATCTGGCTTTTAGTTGTTACCCGCCCGCTCAAAAATGTGGCCAGGAGAGCAGATTTTCTAAAAATAGTAAAATTTTCAGAAGCATTTTATTACCTGCATGAAAATAGTACTAAAAAACAATGCAATCTTCTTGTATTAAAAAATTTTAACGATATATTGAACGATAATTTTTTATGAACTTTTAATTAACCCTTCTGTGACATCCTTGGTTCAATTGTACCAATTCGAGTTTTTTATATTATTTATGCATCTACAGAGCTGAAACTTTATGAATGCCCTAATTATATATCTGAGAATAAAACTATGGCATTTGTTTTGTATTTACATGTCCCGTACATTGATGGCGAGTGGCAAACGTACATCTATCCTTCATTGCCATCCTTGGTACAATTGTACCAAAAACATTGTTATTGTCCGCTGTGTGTAATTTACCATAAAAAATATCTTAAAACAAGACATAGATTTAAAAAATCAAAAAAAAAACCCGACTGCGAAAAAAATAAAAGAATACAACTTTAAACCGTCACAGATCCTAAATGGTCATTCGAAATTAAAAATCATAAGAGAAACCTAAAGATGATTTTCAAATACCTGTCGATTGATACCCATTTTTATATAGTTCGCCGACTTTTTATTGTTTTCGTATAAACAAAATGGCGTCTGTTGGCCGCTATATTGAATTTTGACTACTGTCACATCTTCGGACTAAGACGAATCGATTGACGTAAGAATCGTCAAAATCGGTCTGCACGTTTGGTTTATATAGTGCCGCAAAGGAAAACACATGCATACATACATACATATGCTGATAAACACAATACCCTTCTTTGCGTCGCACAGTCAGGTAACAAGGTAGACGTGCTTGAAATGCAGTGATCCACATACATGTAAAAATTGCGAATAAGGTTTGTGATGCAAAGCATATAAAAACTTAACATCTCTTTTGTTTTCAATGTAACATACCATATTTTCAATATAAAATACATAGTGGTACAGCTGTACCAAGAATGTCAGTGGAAGGATGTCAAAGAAGGGTTAAAAAAAGTGAAGAAAAGAAAAATTTCAAATTTTTTAAGTCAAAATTGTATACGTATGAGTAATATGATAGTACACATGATCATATTACATACTACCATATTACTCATACGTATAAAATTTTTCCCTAAAAGATTGGAAATTCGATTCTTTTTCACATTTTTCTTTTGTTTTTGGAATTGAAAATTCGTAAAAAGACCCCCGTGCATTTTAATAAATAGTAAAGAAATACAAAATTTAAAAATTAAGTTTAGTACTATTTTCATGCAGGTAATAAAACGTTTCTAAAAATATGAATTAAACTAACAGTTGTTATTGATAAACCTTGTAAAATTTTTTTACTGAATAAAAAAATTTATAAATTACATTGCGTATGAAGCTGAATGTGTGTGTTCATACATTTTTGTAAATGAAACTAATTCTTTTATTTACCAATTAAAATATTTAGTGATTTTATCTTTATGCCTTTTCAGATAATAACGGAAAACACAAATCTCGAGCACGTTTTACAAACAGTAAATGTAAACTAAAGAGTCTCGAAAATTTTTGGCTGGATTCCCAAAATAGTTGACAAGACAACAGACCAGATGCATGCACTCACTCATACATGGCAAATGCTTTTATTTTTACAAATTTAAAGCTCCTGACAAAGCAGTTGTTGTCATCGGATGTCGCCATTGCAGAGAGAGAGAGAGAGAGAGAGGAGTCATGATATGGAATTCATATGATGGATAGACGACTTTTGCCAATTATTTCGTCATTAACAACAAAACGATTTGTTTAAATTTTAAAATATAAACAAGCCCAAAACGAAAATGTTTCATGACATAAAGGAAATAATAACTTTATAAAAAACTATTTAACCAAACACGGAAAACTATTATGCTTTGCTTGTATGATAGATGTATACTACATAAGTACATATCTTGAATTTGCAAAAAACTAAAGACAAATTAGTGAAAGCCAGCCAGTTGGTTTCTGAAAATAAATAAGAAATCGTACAAATAATAACAGTAAATTAAGGTAATATGCTCATTAAAACATGTTGTTTTTTGAAAAAAAAAAAAAAAACATAAAAGACATCCATCCATCTATCTGTGCATCTAGTACTCGTCAATACTGTTTATTTACCGCCAACGCATAGCGGTGTTAACCTTAAATAATTAAACAAAAACAACAACAACAACAGCAGTTCTTTTACCGCTAACAAGAGAAAGACCACAAAAAAGCATTAACATTTAATCGTGAAAGTGTATATTTCATGTTCAAATCGTCCAAAGAGTAAAGTATGCGCGCATGTTCGCTTGTAATTTTTAGTGATTCACTTAATCAGTACACATAAAATATTATGACGGTAAAGACGTAAATATCCAAATAAGAGAGCTCCGTTAAAAAATGCTGATTAAAGTGGCGCGATTAAATACAACACGCACTCCGAAGTGATTGAGTAACCGTGTGACAGGTGTAGAAAAGTATTTTGTCTTTAAAAAATAAAATAAAAAAAACCAATTATAACGATAACGGAATTAGATTAAAATTACGAAGGCGGTCTTAGAACATCTATCTATCCAACATAGCAAGAAATACAACTAACAATGGTCTGCAGAAAAAATCGCCTTTAAGTAAAAATATGTGGATTATAAAAAGTTTAATGCGCTAAACTCAAATCCGTTTTCATTTTATTCTATTACGTAGAAAATTTTTAATGGGCATGACTAGTATTGCCTCTATTTACGTCAGTATATTTCACCGTAACTCAAGAACGGGTTGCCTGATTTGAATAAGATGATTGACCAGCTGATGACATCGCAATTATGACAATTGTTGAGCGATCAGAAACGAAGACACTTGCCACAGTATTACACCCAAAATATAATATTTGGTAAATCTAACCAATTTCATTTGTTAGAATTACACCAACCCATAAAATGCAATAAAATCAACCAACGGAATTGTAATGTAATTGTAATGCTAAGGCTTAAGCAGTAAGTGTGTTTGTTAAAAAAAAATATTTTGTTCAGAAAAAAATTTTTTTTTGTTTATAATTATTTGGTATTGAACTTAGGTTCTCACAGCTCTTCGCATGTTTATAAACTAAAGCTCTTACCATCTCAGCCAAATAACGACAGCAATTAGTAAACACAGACATCAAATAACTAACAACTTTAAAAATAACAATATTTTATTCATAAAATTTGCAACAACAATTTATATTAACAGTAAGTTAACAATTTAAATTGGTTAGATTTACCTAAAATATTATATTGAGTGTAGATGTCAAATTACATCAGCGCTACGACGGTTTATTTTGTATTTATGTTAGACGTATGCAATTGTTTATACTGAGGGTCGAAGTCAATGCCTTAATATGATTGCTTGTTTTCACAATTATAATTAAGCCGATTACTTTAGAGACCGCCCTCGTGTAATCAAACGCTTAAAAGAAGAAATGAAAAAAAACAGCTAACATTTAAATTAATTTAAACCTCTACTTATTTAAGCATCTTCAAAAGCTCAGTAACACATTTAACCAAATATTTTGTGTTTTCTCATCTTAAAAGAAAAAGAAAACGAAAAAAGTTATTAACAACGAACACCCAGTGAAAGTGAAGAAAGAAAAAAAAATTATGTGCATAATTTCTTTTATAAGCAATTTTAAGTGAAAAAAATGGTTTTTGTTTTTCAATGATTTTTCATGATTTTTCATGTTAACCACAAGTGCATTAATCAATATTCGTTTGCTGTTGGTGGATTCAAACAGATTTCTTTTATACTGCTTCTCATTTAATCAACCATTAACATTTGTATCATACAAGACTAGAAATAATCAAAAAAGATATACTATAACAAAATACTCGCGTTTGGCTGGACTTAGTCAGCGTGATTTAAAAACAAAATGCAGCAGTCTACGAATTTGTTTCTGTCAATATTTTGTTGGCTGTCATTATCATCATCATTTTTAGCTTCAACGTCAACAACGTGGCAACTAACCGGTAAGTTTAAAACTGATTTATTTCAGTTAGAATTACATATTTAGATATTAATTGTAGAGGCATTACTTACAGCAATTTATGATAATTTTCATTTAAATGAATAAAAAATAAGAGTTTGTTGGTGAGAGACGTCCGACAATAACCACATATGAAAGTTGAAAGAATTCAAAACATTTTCAGAACTCCTAAATCAATTGCGGGTAATAGATAATAATTACTTAGTGAATACAAATAATTACTTGAATACAAATAATTACTTAGTGAACACAATTCTAAACTTAGCGGATTACAGTTTTTGGAACGAAGTTCCTTATGGCACGTTGAGCATATGATATGCAGCATATATGTATTTTCTATGCTGGGGTTAAATTTGGTTTTAAATGAAAAAATACGTAAATGAACAAATACGTGTAACGCATACTGATAAGAAATACGTATAACGACAGTTCGAAACGAAGAGCCCAGTGCTGCCGCTTTGGTATTGTCGTGGTTTTCGGTGTTGCCGTTGTTTTCCGGGCAGTTCTAGGATTTTGCGAAGATTTTTGTCCTAGTTTTTTGGAACCTGGAGAACTTATGGGATTTCGGGAAGATTTTTGACTTAGTTTTTGGGAGTCCAGGGAACTTCTGTTAATTTGGAGAGATTTTTGTCCAAGTTTTTGGAAATCCTTGGATTGGATTTGTCTCTGCCTAATGGTTGCTGCCCTTGAGAAATGAAGGTGTCTCGGATAAACACCAAACTCTGAATAAGTATCGCCCAAGTATCGCCTAAGTATCATCCAGGCGATAGTTGTATTTTTCCATCTAGAGGTTGAAATTACCATCTACGTTTTCTTGGTGTAATCAAGGTAGGCGAAAAGACTATTGCACAGCTGGCCATCGAGAGAAATGAGTTTCATACAACTGAATGAAGTTGATATTTAGTTGTTATACTTTGATGAGTATTTTTGTTTTCATTCGGCTGTACACATACAGGAGCCGGTTAAAGTTCGGCAAACTTGTGCCACTTTGAGCGACTAATAGACCATAGTCCCTCAAAGTGGCACAATTTTTCTTCATACTGCTTTTTAATACGGACTCTCATATTGAATTAATTTTTTTATATTAAAGTTGAATCTACGAGTACTGCGACAATTGTAGATTTCCAATTACTGACAATGTTTAAACATTTTTATAGAACTTTTATTTTCATCACACGAAATAAATTTCGATTTTAATGGAATAATTTTTTGTGTTGTGCTCATTCTACATTCAAGTCTTTTGCGGGAGTTGGCCTTATATGAAAGCCAACACTAATCATGGATCGATTTTTACTAAATTTAGTAGGACCATATTTACTTCCATTTATCTGTGTGCATTACTTTTGCATGCATGCCACAATTTTTGTCAATTAAGTAGCGACACTTAATTGTGTAAAGAATTTAAACTTGTAGATCGACGTATGAATTTTTTAATAAGAAAAATATAAGCAACTTGCATAATTTTTTTCCCATCCCAACTTCCAAAATAGCGGTTTAACAGTTCTTCAGTTATGTTAAAGTAAGACGAACAATCTTTTTGGTTTTTAATGTAACGCTTTATCTCCAGACTCATAGTTAATTATTTTTCAATAAACTGCACAACCCAAATTTTTTGTTATGCAAAAACTCATAAATTGTTTAATATTTTTTTGATTAAAAATGTCAACTAAAGTTTTTGGGAAAACTTGTGGAAAAATTAACAATCATCATTGTTTACTTAAGATATTAAAAGTTTTCTAGTCAATTAAATTACTCAAGAAAATTATTGTTTAAATTATATGATAACGGAATGCGAACATTTAGAAGAAACATAAGAAATCAAGTTGTATGTGTATTCATTATTTTCATATTTAATAACCAATTGTTCTGTAGCTGAGAGGTAAGTACGTTAGTCTATTAGTCCAGAGGTCGCCGGTTCAATTCCGCTCAAAGACATTTAGTGTTGTTCGCAGACAAGCAAAAAATTCGTTTCAAGCGTTGTGATTGCGTATAAAAAAATAGTTAATATAACAATTATGACAATCAAAATTGTCCGGATGTTAAAAAATTCACATTGCTAACATACCAAAAACTTTAATTGAAATAGCTTTGTAATCAAAGAAAAAAGGAAAATGACAAAAAAAATTTTTCCGTTTGGAAATCGCAACAAATGTTAACAAACAAGTTTATTGAAAATATTTATTGAAATTGACAATAACATAGCCAGAAAAACGGTAAATTTAATTGAAAATAAATGAGGTGAAAATTTTTTCTGAAATTACAAACCCGTATTTACATTTACAAAAATCGTTATAGGCTCATTTCCAGTGAAAGTTTTAATTGTGTTTACTAAAAAATTAATTCTATTTACAAATATTTTTTTCTGTGTAATCTTTACGTTTAGGGTATAAAATGAACTACGCGCTTTTATTCAAAACACTACGAGGAACATTTTCTTGAAACATTTTAACACTCTAACTCTTCGCCGTATGGACCTTTTTGTGCCTTTCCTTAAAAAGGGGCAAAAAACTCCCCGTACAAAAATATTCGTCATTAAGTTCTACTATAAATCTTCAAAGATACCAAAGCTCAACTCAATTTGAACGCCAGAGATCATTCAAAGCTTAAATGTGCTTAAGGGTTAATTTTGTTCTTATTTCAAGCTAGTACTTAAATATACCAGAAAATATATTTTTAATAAAAACTAGTCTCATAAAGTCTGGTTTTGCGCGATATTTTAATACTATTTGTAAATAAGTACGAAATTAACTTTTAATCAGATTTTAAGTTTTGGATGATTTCTGGCGTTCAAGTTGAGCTTGACAAATATTTTTGAAGGACATTTTACACCGCTATACCACCGTTGAAGGGGAGTTTTTTGTCCCTTTTTGAAGAAAGTAGCAAAAAGACCGATACAACAATGCCTTAGAGGGTTAATATGTTCCACAAAAATGTTTCTCGCGATGTTTTACATAAAAGTTCTAAGCACATCTTATACCTTAAACGTAACATAGTTTAGGATTTTGGAAAAAATGGAAATAAATCTGCAGTTTATAAACGGCCCGTCCGATTCCTATAACATTTCATACAACATTTTATAAGGTGTTGTGTTGAGCTTAAGTTAGCAATATGTCATAAACGACTTTTCGCGAAAAAGAACTTTTTTATTGTTGAAAACAATATTTGGTCTACAACTTTTTTTATATTTGAGCTATCCAAAACTTTACGGTTATTTTTCACTTAGCCTGAAACACACAAACACACTCGTATGATTATAACGCACATCAAAAAAAAAATTTGGTGTGTGTAGTCTCATAAGAACAAAATTTCATTCTTAAAATATTTGCTCCACAAATTGTTTTCTCTAAGTGTACTGACCAATTATTTATTTATAATGGAAGATAACAAGACCAATTACCTATCAAAAATAAAAATTTTAAAAACACTCGGTATTTCGCATACCGGGAAAATCAGGGCCACTATATAAGGAACTTGTGGTAGCCCAATATGTCCCCGAAGCAATAAAACTACTTGGGTATGTAAATCCTGAATTAAAAAGAAAAACACTTTTTCTGACATATTGCTAGCTTAAGTCTACAGTTTGGAGTTTATATCTTTAAAAAATGTGGAAGCGAAAGTCCCCAAACTGGGTCACATCGGGCTTATGAAAAATTTAAGCTTATACCAAGCTGATGTATTTGATGTGATAAAAAAAAAACAGATTTTGCAAGTAGATTTTCCTATGCAAGAGGTGAAAAAAAGTTTGCTACATTTGTGGGCTAAACTCATCAAGACTTCCTCAAATGCTGTATTCAATTTTATAAGAATCGGACGGGCCATTTGGAAACTGCAAATTTATTTTCATTTTTTTTTCCAAAACTGTGCGTAAGTATTAGAAGATTTCCTATTCCGATTCAATATGACAACGTGCAAAAAGGGGGGTGGAGGGAACGAGTCCCAGATATAAACTTTAAAAACGTCGATACAAGTATATATATATTTTTTTGGTATCCTCTACCAGAATATGTCATTAGAACTCTGTCCATTTTTATTGTGTTGTACCAAGGTAGATTTATTTACCAGGTACTCTTGATTCCACAGCTGTTTACTCTTTTTTATTTCTAGCTGCCAATTTTGTATCAAAATACACAAGTTATGTTGTGTGTGTGTGTTTTCATAATTTGACATTTGCAATTAACTAATACCATATTTACACTATGCAACTTTGTTGCATGCAATTTTCATTTTAAGTGAGAGTGCTGAAATAGAAATGTATACATTTTGTATTTCTTCTCTGTCTTTCTCACTGAAAAAAGAGAGTTGCATGCAACAAAGTTGAGTGGTGTAAATATGGTATAAGACTACCTGGTAAATAAATCTGCCTTGGTGTTGTACAGTGTTCTAAATAAATTGCTACTCTATTTTAATTATGTACGCAAAAATGTCTGTAACTATATTTCTTAAATTTATATTTTTATTACCATAATTATAGCTTAAAAATTACATTATAATACCTACTCTTCTTTACTGTTTAACTCAATACAAAGAGGCATTAACGTTTTTCACGCATTCGTTATAACAAGTAAACCCAACTTATTAACAAATTCTGTTAACCATGAATTATGTCGTAATATTAACTTTACCAAAGTAATAACAAAAAACGACTTCAATATGATGTACATTAAACTAATAAGCTAAATTAAATAAACAAATAATGGTCATAGACACAACAATTTGTTTAACTGATGAATTATGTACTTTAAAATTTCATAATCGAAAAAAATTGGGCCTTACATAATTGAAATATCACTGGAAATAAATGAAAAAGAAAAAAACGATTATGACGGTGCGCTTAGTCTGCTTACCTTCATTTATTTTCCATTAAATAAATATTCGTGTGCATTTATTTTAAAGTTAACAAAACGCAGAAAACTTGGAAGAAATCATTTAAAGGTGGGGGACACTCAAAACCAAACAATTGATTTACTCGACTGCGGCTACTGCTGCAGATATTGCGTTGTGAAACTTATGGTTTATGACCGAGCAAGCAGAGTTTACAAAGAATTTATTGTTGAGATTTGTTTAGTACTTAATATTTGATTTTTCAATTCAAAATATATGTGGATGATTCTCATTTCAAATGCTTTTTTCGTGTCCGTTGAGAATATAGTAAAATATTTCATAAAATAAACGCATTAATTTTAAAATAAAAACGGAACCACCGACTTTGGTCGAGTGGTCTAAGCGGAAGAGAATTCTGAAGAGATTAGCGGCGGCTATCGAAACATGTCAGTTCAACCCTCCGTGCAGTCAAAATTTTTATTGTCTACATGCTTCACATTTATCTGTAAATAAAAATAAAATTTAATTGAAATATTAAATAAAAGCCGAATTCAAGCCAAAATAATTAAATTTCTTTGGATATACACCCCATACAGTTCGACTAAAACTCATAAGTTAATTTTTAAAAATATTACAAATTATATGTACATATATATTTTAAATTGTTATTGTCCGCTGTCTTGTGTATTGAGCGTTACGCTTTTCTAGTATGCTTCATTACACAGTTTAGTTATTAAAATTGCATTAACAACATACACTAAAATAACAGCGTTGGCTTATACTTTTAAATATTTAAAAGTTCTGTGAACTTTGTTAAATAATATTATATGGCAAAACGTTTCATCAAGCAAGCATCGTTTGTATAAAAAAATGTATTGAGTGTTATCCATATTTTTTAATATAATTGAAATTTTTTTATGAATACCTAAGGAGGTTATGTTAAAATACATTGAATTGTCTTCAATTCAAAATAAAGTGCGTGTTCTGAAAAAATATTAAATTCGTATAAAAATATATTGAGCGTTACGTACCACATTTTTTAAATATGATTTATCTATACATTTTAGGACGTAAAAAAAAAGTTAACAGCAGCTGAAGCATAGAAACGATATAAAGAACATTATCTGTTTCCAAATTTCTGGTTTTCTTTGAAAAACTTTTGCTTCTCTAGCACTGTAAGTTGTATTTTACTACATGTGTGTGAAGATAAATATGCCGAGTTAAATATGTTTTTACGTAAAGGCTTACCTTACAACACATTTAGGTGTGAAGATAAATATGTTATGACGTAACGAAATAGGAGTTAATAAGCTAATTATATGGGAAAAACATATTTAGGAAGTTTTTGTAGATTTTTTTATTCCCTTCTATTGGAATATAATTATATTTAATATAATTACAATTCTGACAATGATTTTCTGAAAAGTTTTATGAAAACTCATATTTGGTCATACGTATGTATAATCTCTGAGAGATTTTGGCCAAAGTGGCCAAATGAAGGGTTGGCATGCAATGCCACCATATGGGAAATGACTACTATGGTACTCTCTACAACCATTTTCATTGGTATTCCTGAATTGAGTTTGTGAACAATTTTACAGCTCATTTAAACTAAGTTTTGGTCATACGTATGGTCTCCACTTTGGCCAAAATCCCTCAGAGATCATACGTATGAACAAAAATTAGTTTATATGAGCTGTAAAATTGTTCACAAGCTCAATTCAGGGATTCCAATGAAATTGGTTGTAGAAAGTATCCTAGTAGTCATTTTCCATACGGTGGGATTTCATGCCAACCGTTCATTTGGTCACTTTGGCCAAAATCCCTCAGAGATCATACGTATGAACAAACATTAATTTACATGAGCTGTAAAATTGTTCACAAACTCAATTCAGGGATTCCAATGAAATGGGTTGTAGAAAGTATCCTAGTAGTCATTTCCTATATGGTGGGATTGCATGCGAACCCTTCATTTGGCCACTTTGGTCAAAATCCTTCAGAGATCATACGTATGAACAAAAATTATTTTATATGAGCTGTAAAATTGTTCACAAACTCAATTCGGGGATTCCAATGAAATGGGTTGTAGAAAGTATCCTAGTAGTCATTTCCCATATGGTGGCATTGCATGCCAACCCTTCATTTTGCCACTTTGGCCAAAATCCCTCAGAGATCATACGTATGAACAAAAATTATTTTATATGAGCTGTAAAATTGTTCACAAACTCAATTCAGGGATTCCAATGAAATTGGTTGTAGAAAGTATCCTAGTAGTCATTTTGCATACGGTGGGATTTCATGCCAACCCTTCATTTGGCCACTTTGGCCAAAATCCCTCAGAGATCATACGTATGAACAAACATTAATTTACATGAGCTGTAAAATTGTTCACAAACTCAATTCAGGGATTCCAATGAAATGGGTTGTAGAAAGTATCCTAGTAGTCATTTCCCATATGGTGGCATTGCATGCCAACCCTTCATTTTGCCACTTTGACCAAAATCCCTCAGAGATCATACGTATGACCAAAACTTAATTTAAATGAGCTGTAAAATTGTTCACAAGCTCAATTCAGGGATTCCAATGAAATTGGTTGTAGAAAGTATCCTGGTATTCATTTTCCATACGGTGGGATTTCATGCCAACCCTTCATTTGGCCAAAATCCCTCAGAGATCATACGTATGACCAAAAATGAGTTTAAATGAGCTGTAAAATTGTTCACAAACTCAATTCGGGGATTCCAATGAAATTGAATGTAGAAACTAACCTAGTAGTCATTTCCCATATGGTGGCATTGCATGCCAACCCTTCATTTGGCCACTTCGGCCAAAATCTCTCAGAGATTATACATACGTATGACCAAAGATGAGTTTTCAGGAAACTTTTCAGAAAATCACTGTCAGAATTGTAATTATATTAAATATAATTATATTCCAATAGAATCGAATAAAAAAATTTATAAAAACTTCCTAAATATGTTTTTTCCCATATAATTAGCTTATTAGCTCCAATGTCGTTACGTCATAACATATTTATCTTCACACCTAAATATGTTGTAACGTTAGCCTTTACGTAAAAACATATTTAACTCGGCATATTTATCTTCACACACGTTTTTGCTACAAAAAAATGATTTAAAATTTATATAACTTTTGACATTGTTCGTCGCTTTTATTACAATAAGTCTTGTTTGAAAGAAAAGTTAGCCTATTTTTTGCTTATGTATGTATAAATGTTTCCAAAAAATTATTTTAAAACATAAAATTTTTTTATTTTTGCATGTGAGAACCCTAGTCAAAATTGAATAAGTGGCCATAACTTTTAATTTCGTCCTGAGATTATGAATATTTTTTGGTTTTAGAGAGTAGATGTATAGTGCTTTCAAATTCTATACTAATTTTTTGTGGTGTATTTTTTCGCAAAAATCACTTCCAGTACAAAATGTAACGCAAATGTAACGATCAATACACAAAAAATTTAAAAAAATCGAAAAATATAATTTTATTTCAGTATCCATTGAATGAGGCGAAATCTGTAAGATATTTCATTTAGTTACATTGGTAAAAAAAAACACGAAATGTACGTTTAGAATGAGAATCAGCCATACATATATCGTTAGAGAAACTGTTAGATATAGCTGTTTATCTAACATTTTAAAAGTTTTACAGAAAAATAATAAAACTTGTTTAAATCAAAAATATATTGACAATTATTGCAAAATCTTACAATAAATATTTATTTTACTTATATTGAGAAATTTAGCACTAATTGTTAATATATTTTTCATTTAAACACGTTTTATACTTCTCCTGTAAAGTTTTTAAAATGTTAGATACGGCCTTTTGTATTGCATCTGTGACGCTATATTTTAGCATAGAAATGAAATTTGCTTTATTGAAATTAATAGCACTGTACAAGTCCAAAGTTTAGGCAAAAGTTCCAACGCATTTTGCGATTAACGAGTCAAATGGTGTTTTTTTTATTAGTTTGTTTTGAGTTTTTAATGTAATGGAGTGTTGCAGCTTCGGCGAACAATGTTGTTATGATGTGCCGTATGTATGGGTTGTGGAATTAACGCTAATGTTTCCCTTAATATTTGGAATAGTGTCTCATATCGGAATCTCTTCGGATAAGCATGTTACGAACTTTAGCCTACTAACAATTAGTTTGAACTAAAAAGGAATTTAGTTAGAAAAATAGTCACATGAAAGACTTTTGACTATTTTCTTTTAATTACAACTAAACAAATTTGATCAAACTTTTCAAATCAACTCATTATTTTAAGCAAATGACTTTATTATTTATTATTTTACAACCAAATTATCTAATCTTTAACGCACTCGCATGCAACAACAAAAACAATGTATTGATTGATTGATCCATATGCCAGTTAAAACTGAAATAATACGTCAGTCCATTGAACAACTTTAATTTTGGAAAAGGTGTTAAATTTCAAATTCAACACTAGATGCAAAGTGATCTTTGTATACATTTTATGATTTTTAAGGGTTCCGATACACCAAAAGTGTAAAGGAACCCTATTGTTTTCGCTACGCTGTCCGTCTGTCTGTCCGTCTGTCTGTCACAGGCTGTTTTCGCGGGAACCGTAAGAGCTACGGACCTGAAACTTTCAAGGGATATGTAGAGCTTTGGCCGCTACAACAACAAATATATGACAGTTAAAAATTAAAGGGTCTTCTAAAGCGAGCAACCAAAAATGTTCAAATACTAATGTTTTATGAAGACACTTATATATAGACACTTAAAATTTTCAAAGTTCGTATTAATTGGTGTAGTCTGTAGAATAGACTACACCAATTAACACCGATATTTAAAACAATAAAAATTAAAGGGTGTTCTATCAGTTAATGTAATTTTACTATGTAATTTAGACAATCTGCTGTATCTTGGGAACCGTAGGAGATACGGACCTGAAATTTTCACAGAATATGTAAAACTTTGGCCGCTACAACAACAAATATATGACAGCTAAAAAATTAAAGGGTGTTCTAAAGCGAGCAACGCAATATGTTGAAATACTAATGTGATATGAAGACACTTATATATAGACACTTTAAATTTTCAAAGTAAGTGCTAATTGGTGTAGTCTGTATAATAGACTACACCAATTAACACCGATATTTAAAGTAATAAAAATTAAAGGGTATTCTATCAGTTAATGTAATTTTGACAATGTAATTTAGACAATATACTGTATCTTTGAAACCGTAGGATGTAGAATCATGAAATTTTTAAAAACGCTAAAAATAAAAAAATCCAAAATTAAAAAAATTTCAAAACGAAAAACAGCTATAGTTCAAAAAACTCTTAAAGGAAAAAAGCACCAAAATTAAAAAAAATCGCTAAAACGCAATATATCACCAAAACTAAAAATATCGCAAAAAAAAACTAAAAAAACTTCAAAAACCGAAAAAAGTCGTCACAACGAAATCAGCACTACAAAATCGCTAAAACTAAATATATCATCAAAAAATTAAAAAAATCGCCATAAATAAAAAAAATCATAAAAACGAAAAAAAACGCAAAAACCAAATAAAGCGCCTTAACTAAAAAAATTGCCAAAAACAAAAAAAAAATCGCTAAAACTAAAAAAGTGTCAAAACAAAAAAAAAAAACCGCTAAATCTAAAAAACCACAAAAAACCGGAAAAAATCCCCAAACACGAAAAAAGCGCCAAAACTGAAAAAATCAACACAACTAAAATCAATCGCTAAAACTAAAAGTATTGTAGGAAAGTGAAAACGTTACAAAAATACCATAACCAAAAAATCGGCAAAACTTAACTAATCGACAAAAAATAAAAAAATTGCAAAAAACGAAAAATCGCCAGAAAAAAAATGAAAAAATCACGAAAATTGAAAGAGCGCAAAAACCAAAAAAATCCAAAAACAACGAAAAATACTTAAAAAATAAAAAACTAAAACTAAACAAGAAAGCACAACGAAAAAACTGCCAAAATGACGAAAGGGGCAAAAACAAAGAGGGATATACATATGTGTATTCGTACGGAACCCTTCGTGTGCGAGCCAAAGTCGCACTTTACTTAATTTAATATTTCTTAATTTTTTTCAAAACTATTTACTTTAACACATTTTTTTTAATTGCAGCGGTAAGCTTATTGTTATTTATTTTCTTTACGTTAAATCAAATTTGTTGTGTTTTTTTTTGTTGGGCTTTTGTTAATGAATAGAGGAAGCATTTATTTTTTATTACTTTACTGACTGACCTTTTTTGTAGCAGATTTAATTGCTGAAATTACTATAAAGAATTTAAATGATCAACTTTCCTAAAAAAATTCTCTTTAACAAAAGTTTCCTATTTGATATTTTATTTGTAAAAAATAATTTAAGAGTCTGCTATTAAATTTGGAAGGGAGCGTCACGCGTTACGAATATTAAATTTAATTGTTTTCAGAATTTTAATAATAATAATAAAATTATAGGTACGCATGTGACCATAAATGACAATGCATACAGTGTGTCATATAAGTTGTTGAATTCTATTACTTTTCATTGCGATAATTGAAGACGGTGCGTTTCTTTCTCACTCAGTTTAGTGCAAAACAATACATACCACACAGAAAAAAATAAGTTTCGTTTTTGATAACAAAAATCCCGGTATTCAATAATTTTTTTTTTCAAATTTCCTGTGATAAAGAATTCCCCTATATTGATAACAAAATTATTTCAAAATAAAAATATATATATATAAATTAAAAAAATGTTGACATGGCTGGAATACGAACCCGGGCTTTCCGGACGTAAAGCATACACTCTATAGCTGAGCCATATCCCATTTATTTTTTTATGGGATACAACTTGTTTTAAGTACTTATGTATAAGAAAGAAAGAAATAACCGGCATGGAAAAGACATACTTACAACGAAATATTTTATTATGTGAAAGATAAATGTTATTGAAATTCATATTTTTTTTTAATAACATGGTTCTATTGAATATAATTCTTGTCTATTTTTTTCGGTGCAGGGTCCCTGATTGCAGTCTGATCCAATATGTCTTCTAAGTTCTGCATTGCGCGGTAGTCTACATAAAAAGAAAAAAACTAGTTCTAAATTAGATTTTTTTTCTTCTTGCTTTTAGTAACAGTCGTGCTGTGCTTCAAAGCTTAAATACGAGTAGTACTAAATTGCGAAAGAACAAAAAAGGGGATTAGTTAAAAAAAAATATGGTCGTACAGTAAGAGTACTTTGTTAACATTTAAGTATGTGTTCACTTTTGACCACTCCCATTTTCACCAGTAATAGGACAAGTATGTTGAAGCCAATTGGTACAAAATTTCTTGAAGGGTATTTTAGTTCTTGGAGACAAAAAGTTTTGGGTAAAATTATGCTGCACCACCTATCGGAGTTATGGGAGACAGCTCTAGGAGTGCTTATCATATACCTTAATACGACGCACTGCATCTAGTACCGTTCAAAGCATACGAACCTTATACTCGGACATTGACAGTTCGCTACGTACAAGTATAGTGGTGTTTGTTGAAATGGAGTCGCTTGATTATAATTGATTGGTTTTGTGTTGCAGGCATCATACATTGTGCATACAGCTAATCTTATATTTTATGGCAAAGATTGAACTTTGTTATTTGTTTATAATGATGAGTAAAGAAGCCCCTCCCCACACCAAAGTTTCATTTGGATCCATCGGTGTAGACTTTACACATTTTCAAATTAATACTGAAAATTATTTGTCTAACAGTTGTATCTAAGATTATCGTCATTACCACCATGTAAGCTTAATCGTCCACGAAGATACCTTCGTGAATTCAGGCGAATTTGGACTAGAAACTAGCCCTAGCCGATCATCAGCTATTTAACCAACAATCTCTTTCAGCATTTTTGGTTTCGACCGCAGCCAACACGAGTATTCCCGAAGGAGGGGAACTCTCCCAGCATAGACATTCCATGAGATCAGGGAGTATCATTTCTTAAGCCGCCTGAATTAAGGTCATCCGTTTGGTTATCGGAGTCCGTGGCATTAGTTTATGGTTACTGGTAAGGACTCGAAAGAAAACCTATAGTTTCATGTCATGTTATTACTTTTTGAACTAAATTGGTTTTTAATCTAAAGTGATTGTTTATTACGCTAAAGTTAGTAAAATTTTTTAGCCAGAAATAATTGGACATGACACAATATTCCAATTATCAGTAAAAAAATTAACGATAATTGATATAACATTTCGTCATTCATGGTCATGTGAATTTTATGTTTTTCGCCACTGTTGAGGTCGCTGGGTTATATGTAAATATAAGTCTTATTTATACAATTTATGACTGGAAATTGAATACGAGAATTACATCATTCTAACACAAACTCAACTACACCATGATCGATAAATTCAATTTACCATTACTAAGTTAGCGTTAAATTAACCCATTAACTGGGGCAATGACCTTAGGTGTCGATTCAACTATGACCATCCAACAAGTTCTGAAAAATCCGAATTACATTTTTTCCCAGAAAGTACAGCATCAAGATATCGATAAAAATCACCGAGATATAGAACTGCTTCCCCTCGGGGTGGTCTTTGGATCAGAGTGAGGAGTAAATATATGTTTGTCCCAAAGTTGTCACATGATGACCATTTTTCATGCATCGATTGAAGTGTATCTTAGTTCCGAATTCAGAATCGACTGTTCGGCCATTGTGTTTGTTACCGAATTATTATACTTCGAGAGAAAACTATTTGAAGTTTTATAAGTGAAGTTATTTTTAGCCCATATTCACATTCGTTGAGTACTAGGCCAAGCCTGTCGGAGATTGGGGCAATGAGGCAAAACATGAATGATACGGTTAATCATGATCTTATAACAATCTCTGAGTGGGGTCGTCCGAATAGGGTAACCTTTAATGCTCGTAAGACTCAATGCTGTATGCTTATGCACAGACGCATGACCGAACTTGCTGCTCCATCTGTATTCCTGAATGGTGTAGGTATTGTGGAATCAGATGCTCTTGATGTTCTTGGCATACAAATTCAGTGCGACGTTCGATGAACTGATCACATTTTTCAAGTCTCAAATGTAGCATTCTAGTGCCTCGGTTTCTTAAAACGGTATAAACATACTTCACTCCATCTGATCTCCTCAATATATATACCTCCTATATCCGTCCGAAGATGGAATACAACTCTCATGTATGGGCCGGTGCTTGAAAGTCTATTTTGAAGTTACTCGACCGCGTACAGGAGATGGCGAAGAAGCTCATCGGCGACAGTAGGGTAGCCAACTCTATTGACTCGCTGGAGCATCGACGCAATGTGGGGTGTATTTCTTTATTTCATCGTTACTACAATGGAATGTGTTCTGATGAAATCAGTAATCTCGTTCCCAAAGCAAACTCTTTTTTGCGAGCAATACGTTCTTCACTAAGAGCACATTACATTACATTACAGAGAAAACTCGTTCTTTGGCCGAAGAGTTCGTATGTGCATTAAGCTTCCCGCAGAGGTCTTTCATGTCACTTTCAGTGCTGGAAGGTTCAAATCAAAGATCCATAAACACTACTCCCTATATCCTCCTTCCCATAACCAATTTTCCTAATTCCGGCATAGTGCATTGCATGAGTAGGGGTCATCCCCTGAGCGCTGGTCTTACATAAAAAAAGAAAAGGATCAAAAAAGAGGAATGCTACAGGTTTGAAATTTTTGTGTCTGTCTGAGGCACCGTAGCTTTCATTGCTTGTAATCAGGCATATCATCTAATTCAGAGATCGGTGTTCGGTTGCTGCCAAAGACCATTGGTGTTTCCCGTTGACAAGCGAATCCTTAGATACAAAAACGTCTGAACCGATTTTGATTAATTTTTGTTTTTTTGATGAATTATGCATACGATTTCTCCAAACAACAACTACCGAGTTTTCAATATTAAAAGATTATATTTTACTTATAAACACATCAAATAATTTTCATTTAAAAGCTTAAAAAAAATATATAGATATATTAACTCTTTACAGATAAACAATCATCTCAAAATAATGTTAATTTCTTAACACCAGAAGACTCGCTTAGACGGACATTTTCGAAAACCCCTGCAAATCATACAGAATATGTTCGAGCTGTTCGAGAATCCATTAGAGAATATGAACTATATCGTAGAAGAATTAAACCTTCAAGGTTAGTACTATAGAAGATTTAAAATAACATTCCTTCCAATCTAATAAAAAATTTTTTTTAGGGTAAAACGGGCAGCCAAGCGTGTCTGCTATGGCGAATTGGGTTGTTTTGAAGACTCCGGCCCATTTGCTTATTTGGAAATGTTACCCTCTCCTCCCGAGGAAATCAACACCAAGTTCTTTTTCTATTCAACCAAAAATCGATCAGACAGGCCTTTAATGGAGCTACCCTTCCTCAATATGACGGAAGCTTTTAAAAAGTCCAAAGCTTATAATAAAAAAAGAAGTGTAAATGATACGGAATTCGCAGAAGTAACCACCGAAATGCCACAAACAACCACATTGCCACCAAGAAAAACGAGTTTTCGTAAGACTCTTATTACACTAGATGATCTTCATGGTTTCGATGAAATGTCTGTGAGAATTATAGTTCATGGTTTTGGTTCAGCCTGCCCACATGTATGGATCTACGAAATGAAAACGGCCTTAATGGCAGTGGTAAGTAAGAAAAGTGAAAAATGTGTGTTGGAAACTTGCTGAAATGCTTCAAAAATTTCAGGAAGATTGTATCGTCATTTGTGTGGATTGGGAGAATGGTGCCACTTTCCCTAATTACGTGCGAGCTGCTACAAATACACGTTTGGTGGGCAAACAATTGGCCATGTTGATTAAGAATTTGCAAGATTACAAGGGACTTAATTTGACACGTACCCATATTATTGGCTTTAGTTTGGGAGCTCATGTATCGGGCTTTGCTGGTAATGAGCTACCAGGCTTATCACGGATAACAGGCTTAGATCCGGCAGGTCCTCTCTTTGAGGCCCAACATCCCAAAGTTCGTTTGGATAATACTGATGCTGAGTTTGTGGATGTTATACATTCCAATGGCGAGAATTTAATATTGGGCGGCTTAGGTTCTTGGCAGCCCATGGGAGATGTTGATTATTATCCCAACGGCGGCCGAGTGCAAAATGGTTGTTCAAATTTATTTGTGGGAGCCGTAACGGATTTTATATGGTGTAAGTAGTATTTGATAGAAAACATTTAAAATGTAAGAAGAAACAAATGTTTATGATTTCATATGTCTTTGAATAGCGGCCCAAACTGCCGAAGAAGAGGAAGGCCGTTCCTTGTGTAATCATCGCCGTGCTTATAAATTTTTCATCGATTCCGTTGCTCCTCGCTGTTTATTTCCGGCATTCCCTTGTGCCAGCTATGATGACTTTTTAAAAGGAAAATGTTTTCCTTGTGCCCAAGATGATGAAGATTTAGCCGAAGGTGTGCCCCGCTGTGGCAACATGGGCTATTATGCTGATCGCTCTTCGGGTAGAGGTCAATTATATTTGGTAACACGTGAAGAAGAACCATTTTGTGCTCATCAGTTTCAATTGCAAATTTTTAATTCCTTCAACGATTTGCCTTTAAGAACTATAGGACGTCTGGAGGCCATTTTGGAAGGTGAAGGAGGTCTAAATGAAACTTTTAAAATATCAGAGTAAATAATTAGAAGATTTTTGAGATATTCTTAGATTGAAAAAGTATTTTGTTTTATTTTCCAGAAAAGATGATTCCGAGTTTTTCGCCGGAGATATTGTGTCCAAAATTATAGTACCTCACCCGGCTTTAGGATTTCCCACAACTCTCAGTCTTAGTTACAAACCTTATAGCGGTTGGTTATCGAAAGGTTTACCACACTGGGATATCGATAAAGTTGTGCTCACCGATAGCTACGGACAAAGTTATTCATTATGCAAAACGAATACTAAATTATCAACTGGAGCACCTGTTCGCATAAAGCTTCAATCAGGAAATTGTGAATTGGCGAATCAAGATGAATACGGGGCATTTACTAGCAAACCAACCACTGAAGTACCCGACTCTACGGCCCAAGAGAGTGTCCATTCACCAGAGTCAGATGCTATAGAAACCATTAAGAAACGTAAAAATTTTCTTAATTTAGGATCTAGTTTCAAATTGGGACAAAACCAATCGTATTCTTTAGATGATTCCGGCGATTTACCTTGGCAGCCCATATTGGAAGGAAATTCTTTGGACAAAGATGTGGGCGAAACTAGCCGCAGTTTTTCATCTCAGCCCGAGGAAATATTTGAACCAATATTAAATGATAAACGTTTAAATGTAAATCGTGGACGCGATATTAACGAAGAAATTGTAGAGCCGGTGTTAAAAGCCACAACACCACGTGTGAAAAAAGGTAAAGAAATAATGCTGACTGATGCTGTAGTCACTGAAAAACCCGAAAACTCTGAAATAATAAAAATAACCACTATAACAAAGACGGACAAGCCAAAATCGAGCAATGAAGAGCAAACAATTACAGTTCAATTGTTTCCTTTTCGTTTGGGAGAACTTTTGCAAAGAGCCGAACGTTATGCCAGAGAAACAATTCTTCCTCTAATATCTGTACAAGCGCCAAAATTTTTTGGTTTTAATTTTGCACCCAATGAAGAAAGTCTTAAGAGTGAAATAAGAAAGCCACGCTACATACCAAGAGTCGAAGAGACTTTAAATAAATCGAATAAAACTAAAATTCAATCCAAATCGATAGATAGTAAAAATAAAATGTCAGTTTCACGAACCTCCGAGACGAGAGAACAAAGAAATATTTTCCAATTATTAAGACCCACAACTTTAGACACTCTTCAGCAGGAAGACAATGCTCAAGATGCACAGGATACGAAAAATGAAGTTAGTTACTACACCAATATCTTGCTGGCGGAATCACGCTCTTTAAAACCAGAAGATCCAGAATATGAACCGGTATTCATAGATTTGCCAACATTTAAACCACCCAAAGCAAGATCTGTACGATCGGTTTCACCTTTTGCAAAAACTTTATTCAAACACCCCTAGTGCTTTCGATTTTTAAACTTTTTCTTTTTAGCTTAAAATTAAAATTTAATTGTTGAAATCTTTAAATAGCTTTTCATTATTTACTGCTTAGCAGTTAAAGGGAAAAGCCATATGTAATGAATGATATGTGATATTTTAAGAAAATATTTGGCGTTTATTAAATTTTATTTGCAAGAAACTATTTTTCAAATATTGCGCCATTCATTTATGGCTCAACAGTAGAAATTTTTTGCTGCATATATTTTTAATATTTTTGAAAATAAATTTTGAAGACATTTATAGCTGTTAAGTATTTATTTACGATGATTCTTTGTACATAAAACTAATCTATAGTTAAGAAAACTTTATAATAAGTTGTTGTAAATTTCATAATAGTTATAAAAAAAAATAATTCTTAAGTATAAATAATTTTTTTGTAAATAAATGTGTTTTATATATTAATTGCAGCTTTATTAAATAGGAAGGTGGTAAAAATGGAAAAATTATAAAAGTAGAAAGATGACTAAATAAAATATGTATTAGCAAATTAGTAGCCAAGCAGTCGAAAAAGTGGCAAATTCCTACTTTAGTAGCACCAATGGTAACGCTGGCAGACAGACTAGCACACATCCACTAGGCTATCGTTACATATTCGAGAAATTATCGAGATAGGTTCGCTTTAGCGATCATTCGAATTTTTTTTAAATTCGCGAACAAATATCGAAACATTTTCTTTCGAAATTTCTACGCTTTAGTGAGCATTCGTTTATATTAAATCTCAGGTCAAGTGGGCAAGCAGCTCTTTCTCTTTCCGACTTCGATAGCCGTTCTCGAGTATATTGTCCGAGAAATGTTTACGCAACATTCGAATGCGATATTATTTTCGAATGTATTTGTTAGCTGGCTAGTGAATTGGGCAATTATTTTAATCAAGTGAAATTGAAAACACTGTATCAAACGATATATTTTCCAAGAATTATTTTAAATGCGAAGCGAAAGTGATGGTATGTATATAAATATGTAATAATTGAAGTTTATATATACATATATGTGTTATAAATAAATTTGTGTTGATATAATGCACGTCGTGATGGGGGGAAATTTAACTCCTACTAAAATGAAACCTAAATGTAAACTTTCAAAAAGCCGATGCACGTGTATATTTTTTTGGTGCCCTCTAGACGCAAAGAAAAAACATGATTGAGGCAACCATAATCGAAGAGCAACATACTATGATTGAATATATATAGTTGAAAACAACCATATGTATAGTTCAAAACAACCATATACATGGTTCAAACAACCATATGTATGTTTCAAAACAACGAATATGTGGTTCAAAATTACAATAAATGTTTTGAAATAACCATATATATGGTTAAAAACAACTATATGCATGGTTCAAGCAACCATGTATATGGTTCAAAACAACCATATATATTGTTAAAAATTACAAAATATGGTCTGAAATAACCATATATATGGTTAAAATTAACCATAAAATGGTTCTAAATAACCATATATATTGTTCTATATAATCATATATCTATTGTTTTCTTAACCATAAGTTAATTAAAAAATTGACAGAAGCTAAAAAAAATTTTATTATTTCAATTTAAATCAAAACCAAAAATTTTCAACTGGTCAGTGTGTTGAATCTGAAATAAAAATTATTATCTATTTTCACATAGATACATATGTACATATTTGTTAACACATGTTATATTTAAAATCGGGCATGTTTTGAAAAACATTTAGTTGTGAAATCGGCAGCTTTCAGGATAGAATCCAACTAAAAAGCTCACTTATTGGAGGTTTTTAGTTGGTTTTTGTGTTTCAGATATTTCACATATTTTATCAGAACAAAGCTACGAATGCACTAAATTGTACGATTAAAGAACACTTTTCTTCTCTTTTGAAATTTTCCTATTTCAAAACTAAACGGCCTTCAGAACATGGCCGAACATTAATTGCCAGAATATATCACTTTTTATTATTTTAATTTTTATTTTTTTATTTTTTCACACCAACCGCTCACAAAAACAAACCAAACGCTGTCAAGTAAAACACAAAACTAACAAAAAGCATTCAACAAAGGGATAGAACAAAAACTTTTTTACAAGCAGAGAGCCATGTCTGTTTTATAACCATAGCTTTATTGCAAACAAAATAGTATAGATAAGAACGATATTTTATTATTATAGAACCATTCTGTTGTTGAACTTTTAAATAAACCATGATTGTAGTCAGATTTTTTTCAACGATATATATTATTCAAGCCAACCATGTGTCAATTTTCATGATATCTAATAGTTTCACGATTAAATGTAAACTTCAGTATTTTTTGCCTTAAACTAATTAAGGTTCACAGTCATTTAATTCAATAATAAGCTATTTGCCACATTCAAAAACTGTGTCGGGAAACATGTCATTGGTGACGCAACCATGCCACAAATACATCTTTTTTTTGCGTGTACAACCAGTCGTTAGAACCTTGTAAGAGAATTTGATTTTCTTGTATAGTGTTATTCTCATTTTTCACTGTGATCATTCTATTAAGTCTTATAGTTATGGTGAGTGGCCGTGACAATGCACAATTCCCGCCCATTTTTTCAACAAGCTTTTTTTATGGCTCTACAACAATCTGGGCAAAATATCAATTCTCTATCTACTTTAGTTGATTTTTGGCCGCAAAATGTGCCTTGTAAGTTATAGCATAGTGAGACGACCTTTAGTCAAAAACGATGCAAAACTTTAATAAGTTGTCAAAGAATCCATAAATGAAGCAAATTCGGGTAGTGTTTCACTTGTTCTTGTTATTTCATTTCAATCTGAAAACCCGTTATAACTTCAAGCACTTGACTTAACAATACCACCTAATTAAACACATTAATATGGCAGCACATATTAACTTTACATGGTGGCAGCGCTAGGGCAACAATTACAACAATATATAAACAACAGAAATTTCTTATGTCTGACGCTGTCAAACTCTATATGAAATATGAAGAAAATTAAAAAAAAAAATTAAGCAGCGATTTCTATGTTGACAGTCTCTGGCCAGGGCTGTCAGATATGGCGATTTCACAACTTGATTGGCGTCAAAAATTTTAATTTGGCCACATGGCGATAAATGAATTTGTTGGCGATTTTTATGGCTATTTTTTGAACGAAATTAGACTTAAAAATGTTTATAATTCAGGAAAATTACTTTGTTGAAAGAGTATTTTTGAAAATAACTCTCACCAAAAGTTGTCTGGAAGATATTAAAACAAAGGGATTTTGGTGCTATTTCTTATATTAATTGCAATCATTAATGGATTTTGAATTTTGAAAAGAAAAATTGACAAGAAATAGCTATTGGCGATTTTATTCCTACTTTTGGCGACTTTTTGCTCAATTTTTATGCGATTATTTTATAAAAACTTATATTAAAAAACTATTAAATAAAAACAAATTTTCTTCAGAATATATATTAAGAAAAACTACATAAAACCGATTTTGGCGACTTTTGGCGATTTTTAAAATCAATTTGGCGAAATACGTCAGAAAAAATCTGACAACCCTGTCTCTGGCACGAAAAGTTATCGAGAAAAGGAATAACTGCACGTTTCCACGCGCAATATTTATTTCCGAACATAAGAAATAACGTCGGCAGAATAACAGCACAAATATGTTCATGTATAAGCTTATGTTCTGAGCTATAGAACACGTATTGTGGTATTGGACATAAATTTAAAAAATTCACTGTGAATGGATCGATGTTTTTTGTCTTTATTTTAATTTATTTAATTTTGTTTAAAACTATTTTATTTTAATTTGCTTTATTTTATTTAAAAAACTTTGTATTTTTACCACAGCTACAAGTTTCTTTTGTTTAATTCACGCAAACAACAAATGCCGATCAAATTTGACAGCTTATGTTCAACATTATTTCTTGAACATAAGTTTGAACAATTATGTCGTAATTTACTTGCAAATAAATGTTGCTTCGGTCCACACGTGAACATATGATGTTGGAAATAGAATTTGACGGATGAGAACATAATTATTTCCAAGTTTATTGCTCGTGGAGACCCCCAGTAAAGAAAGAAGTAATCAGCTGCCGTGGCGATGCCACCTGGCTAAATACACCTTGGGTGCTGCCAACTTGGGTTTAGTTTTATAGAGTGCTGCCATACATTTAATTGATGTACATAGACACATAGTTGCCGGACATAAACGGCATGAAATCGTAAAATTTTGCGGAAAGAAATCTAAAAAATCAAATTAAATCGAATGCTTAAAATAGCAATAGCAGCATCCATTTTCACATAGCATTTTTTTCAAAAACCCTGCAACAAATATAAAAAAATTAGTTTTCAGTACTTTTTTAAACTTTTTTCTCTTTATTAGTTATTTTTAGACTTATGCCAAATATTTTTTATATATATTTTTGTTTACCATTTATAGTTCAATATGTATAATTAAATTATTTGTTGTTATTTTTATTCACTTTTTTTTGGTTGGTTTATACTTAATAATTATACGTCACATTTGCATGATTTTTAAATTTGTTAATAATTTCTTATGTGGGTTTTAATACTTTTATGTATTTTCTTTATTTCCATTTTTAACCATCAATAAATATATCGCTAAACTTAAATAAATATACATTTAAGTATGGATGCATGAGCATGTATGTATGTTTATGTACATATAGTTTATTTATGCAAGTAAGTATATGTTAGTTTAGAACTGTGTTAGTGAAAAAAAGAGTTAAATGCAATTTAAACAATTTTTTTAGGATCAACCTGTTCTTCAAATTTGTTAGGAAATTAGTTCATAAAGGGAGTTATAACTGGTGATGGCATAATAATGTTGTTTTCAGAAGCGGCAATACTCTCTCGTTAGTGTTCGTGCGTATTTCATGTCTTTCGCCACTGTTCAGCTAGCTCGGTTGAATGGAAATTTAAGTCTTATTTATAAAATTCATAACTAGAAATACAATACGAGAATTATATATTATTCGAAGACAAACTGAACTCCACCATGATCAACCAATTCAAATTTACCATCACTAAATTAGAATCAAATTAAATCACTGCTACGCGTTGGTTTTAATATTTTTCTTCTTTCGAAAATGGGGCATGAATAAAATTTGATCGAAATTAAGCATGTGGCCTACAAAGTTGTATTTTAGGCAATTGCAACATGGTGACGAGAATACTCTAGCTGTCAAAAGCATAAATTAAGGGACTTTGAACTGCAATTCCTGATTACTTAATTTCGATTTTGATTTTATCAATTTGAACTATTCCGTCATGAATTCTATGAACAGGCTGAATAAAAATTAAAAATTAGTTTGAGTTCAAACCATATATAAAATATATGTTCTAGGCTGATTTAAAAATTGTTCAAACTATTTTAGTATAAAAATTTATAAATGAAGTTGAAATGACTGTATGTATGTAACGCCAGCGTCACAGCTTATTATTATAATTTTTGTATCATTATTTTAGTTTTACAATTACATATTTATTATGTTATTATTTTAATTTTGATGTTGTCGCAAATCACTACAATGTTTAGTGTGGTGGTGTTCATTAAATGAAAAGGTAACTAAGATTTGGCTCGGTAGATGTGAAGAGCAATTAAAAAAATTGCTGCTAAAATATTTGATATTTCATGCAATTTCATTGATGGTATCATATATGAATGTACATATTTAGTTACTTTAATTTACAAAAGGCGTATTTAAGTTTGAAACAAAAACACTTAATAAAAAATATAAAAAAGCTTATGTATAGTTTTAGAAGTATAAGAAATGTAGGAAAGGATCCAGCCTGCATATTTCATAGTTCCTAAAATATATATGTATAATACATTCTTTTATTCAGTTTTATGTTTCAAACTTTAAAATTTTTTATATGTTAGATAACCTTTTGTAAATTAAAGTAACGATATAGAGTAGACCAGTGTCGAATCTCGACAATCGAATCAATCTCATATACATAGTTTAGACTTGGGTAAAACTCATTCGAACTCGTTCAGTAGCTCTAGACTTGGGTCCAACTCGTTCGGATTCGTTCAGCAGATCGTTTTAGACACAAACCTATGATTAAACCCATGTATTTCAAACCCATGTACTTAAAACTCGTTACTTTAATTTGGCTGCAACTTGCTCAGCAGCTCGTGTTAGACACAAACCTTTGATTAAACCCATGTATTTTAAATGGGTTTGATCATAGGTTTGTATCTAAAACGAGCTGCTGAACGAGTTGGACCCAAGTCTAAAGGCTCAGTTAGCCGACCGTGACGTTGATGTAGTTGCACGTGCTGATCGTTTCTCTCTCATAAGTTTTCAATGTGATAGAAACGATCAGAACATCCAACTACATCACCGTTACGGTCGGCTAACTGACCCTTAATAGATATAAAACTTTGATCGAACCCATTTATAACCATGGGTATGGGTTTGTTCAATGTTTTGTGTCCAGCCCGAACTATCGAATAAGTTCGACACAAGTCTAAATACATGTTGTGAGTTATAATGCTATACATATATAAAATTAGGCTTGGGTCCAACTAGTTCAAACTCGTTCAGCAGCTCGTTTTAGACACAAACCAATGATCAAACTCATTAAAATTACATGTGCCGAACTTTCAGAATAGAAAAAAACCTTTGATCCAGCCCATTTAAAATTACATGAATTCGATCAAAGGTTTATGTCTAATCTGAACTATTAAACGAGTTCGACACAACTATAATTCGTATGGCTATTTAAGCAGCAACCATTTTAGGTAACATTAACTTCAACAGAACCATAGCCATGATCCAATAATACAGGTCTGCGCATCAGTACAACAAAAACGCCTACCTACTGTGATTGTCAAAATAACTTTATATATAAAAAAATATTGTTTATGTTTTTTTATATGAATTCTGACAAACACAGCATGAAAACAAAGGGAGCAGAAAACAATCAGCTGATCTCTTGCTCATACCTGTATTATTGGATCATGACCAAATCTAAGTAATCTTATCAGTTTGGCACGCACCATATTTTATGCCTGTTTATGAGCTTATAGCCATTGTAATTAGTTATAATTTTTATGTTTTTGGTAATTATTTTATGATAACATTTACATTTATATTGTTTTTAATTAATTAGATGCTTTTGAATTTCTAATTTATTTACACGTTCAATATTTTCTTCTAAATATATTAAAATACTTTTTTTGTACAGTGTACTTTAATACTTCATATTTGTTGTCTATATGTGTTTCACTGTATTTTAAAGTTCTGGCTGTTTATTTTTTCATTGATATAATTATTGGTAAGTATGTTTTATCAACCTTCTTATTGTTATTTAAATTTTAAAGTATGTTGCATGTGTGTATTTATTAAAGTCAAATGTCAATTATATGTTCCTAGGTATGAATATTTTTTGTTTTATTTATTTTTGGCAATTTAGCATATAGTTTGACTTGATATAATTATTTACATAGTGATTTAGTGAATTGCGAAAATCTTTTCATTATCCTCGGCTACACTAACCAACACATCTATACGTTTATTTTGACATCTATTTAGGTATCCTCAAAAGATTGCTTATAAGTTGCTTCTTAGTTTTAAATCAAATTATTTATTGTGAATGGAAAGCATACTATGTATGTATTAGACAGTTTTTAAAAACAAACTTATGCGAAATTAATGAAATTTAAAATTCATTTGGTTTTATTTAATTGAAATTTTTTCCTAAGAATTTTTAGCATTTTGAATTTTTGTTTTGTTTTTGAAGAATATATCGAAAAATATTAATTGAATTCGCATTTTTAAGAAATTTTCCTGATTCCCAAATATCATCATCTTAAATCTTATACATATAATAAAACTGTAAAAGGGGCGTGTCTGTATATGAACTATTTTTTGAAAATTTTTATGGTGACGTAAACACTAATCGATGTAGAGAACGAAACACAAAATTTTGGAATTTTTGTCTGTCTATCTGTGCGAACACGCTTCACGCAAAAACGACTGAATGGATTTTAATGAAATTTGGTATGGAGGTACTTTAGAGTCCTGATTCAAACATAGGTTATTTTTTACCGCGATAAAATTGCTCATTTTTAAGTTAAAATAGAATAAACCGAAAATGAGCCCTATTTTAGTAATATAAATGTCGTTGGAAATTAGAAAAAAAAAATTTTTTAACGTTGGTAGCACTGTTTATTTTCGGTAACGGGAACTTTAAACAATATATAAAGAACGTTATAGTTATATAGTCATAAACCGAACTTTAAACGCGCGAAGCGGGCGGGCACATCTAATGTTTATACGAGTATAAAAATCATGGCTTTAAAGATAATAAAGGAATTTACGAACAGCTTATATTACAGCAATCCTTTTATGTTTAAAAATTTTAATGACATATTAAAAGGTATTTTTTTAATATATCGCACCCTAAATACAAAAGGGTCACAACTCAAATTTTTCCAAAACTGACTTTTTTCCATAAATTAATTCAGAGTACACATCTCTAACTACTGCTAAAATTTCTTTCACATCACTATCTTCTTTAAATGGAAAAAAACAATTATGTCTATTTTTATGTTAGTGTGTTGCTTCTGCACGATGAACTAAAGAGAATTATTTTGAGTTGCGTTAATGTGCTCAAGAGCAACTGATTACTTTTATTACACATAAAGAGTTTTATTTTCAGTTCTGCCTCTATTACTGTAAAAAGTGATAAATTTCGTGGTATATTATTTTGCATTGTGCTTCTTTAGTTGGAAAAAGTGAGTTCAATTATCAGTTGAAGAGGCACAACCTGAGATAATATCACCAGTTAATCGAAAAAATTTCAGTTAAAGAGTGATAAATCAAAATTTTATTTTATTTTCGCAAACATAATATAAAATTTAAAAAAGTATAGCAGAACCTTCTGCAATATTGAATTTTTTCATAATGGATCAATATTTTCTTTAAATATTACAATCATTTTTACATAAACAGTTTTTTGTCTCTCCTGAAAATTTTAGTATTTTGAGTTGTGACCCTTTTGTATTTAGGGTGCGATATGTTTAATTAAAAAAAAATATGCGAAGAAAATGCAAATATCCAATATTTTTAGGGCAAAAGGTTACGTATGAATATTATGATGGTACAATCTATAGAATCATATCGAATACAAATTATTTGCTGGGTTTTGTATAATTTTCGAAGGTTACTATGCTTATTTTTGAAAATCATTTACATATCAAATAGTTTTTGAAAGTCTGTACATAAAATACATAAAGGGTTTGTAACTGTTCAAAATTGTGTTTAAAGTCTACTGACGATTTGGTAAAGCACCAATGAAATGCATATAGACTAGGGTATTCATTCGGTTAATCGGTTAACCGGTTAATTACTACCCGATTAACTGATCGGTTAATATAAAATGGGCTATTTTCGACTAACGGTTAAACCGGTTAATTTCAGTCGATAACAACAATTGCCGGGTTTTAATTAAATCCTGCAATATGTCTAACATGTAGTTTGGACCTTATTCATAAAAACCAAATTAACTGTTAGCAATTCAATACAGTTTTATTGAGACTTTTCAAAACAAAGATTACAAAAAATATAAAGAAATAGATAACGGCAAATTTATCAGAACTTAAAACTGTAATGTATTATTTTAATTGAAATTATTAGTATTATACGCAACATACTGAGTTAATTTATTAATTGAAATTAAAAGTATTATACGCAACATTCTGAGTTAATTTATTCAAGTGAAATGTTTAATGTGTGCAGATAAGTATTAAATTATATTGCTCAAAGAAAAAAAAATAATAAAGGGTGAGTAAATTGACCGAAAAAATCACGAAGTGCACGATATGCATTTTGAGCTGAACACCCATTTCATAATAAGCCTGAATAACTTTAACGCGTTGCTCGATTGTGTATCTTTCCATGGTTCAAATTGAATTAGTCAGAAATTGAGAAATGTCAAATGAAATGCAGAAAAAAACTTGACGTTTAAGTGTGGTTCACATTCAACATCGGCGCTTAAAATTTAACCATTCTTTAATAAAATTGTGCGAATACAGTGTACGAGTATATGTCTGTACGAAGACAGTTTATATAACTGTTATTGTACCTTATTTCAGAAATCAGCATTAAAAAGATCAAATACATATATATAGATTTTTTTCAAAATCGCGTGCAATTACATCATTCTTAAAGAACTAAGTAAGCTACAGTTAAAAATAACGGATATCATTCTTAAAGAACTAAGTAAGCTACAGTTAAAAATAACGGATTTATGGCCACTTAAAAAATTTTTTTGTATATAAATGCTTCAATTTTTATTAAGTTTTTTTCTTCTAAGGACCTAGTTGCATTACGTCTCCAAAGTGAAATTTATGTACAAACATCCATAAAAAATTTTTAAAAAATTTTAAATACATATTTGTTTCTATTTTTCATAGACTGAACATACACGATGAAATTTTTCATAAAATTTGTTGCATGCAATTTTTTTCCAGCATAACTTCAATTTCATGGACATTTTTAATATATCTCCATCATACAATCCGATTTTGTACATAGAAAAAAATTTATGTACATAATTTTAAAGAATAACATTAATTGACTTCGATTAATTCACTTTTTGCAAAAATACGTTGATTCAATGTACACATACGTTGTTTCGATGAATATACTCATTGAAATTCAATGTCAAATGGTTCATTGAAGGCAATCGTTGTTCTTTAACAAAATTACCCCCCCCCTATTATCGTTCTCAACTCAACTCATTTTGGTCGTGCGAGAGTATTTTATTTCCTTCCGATTTCAAACAAATTTGTGTGCTTTTCTGTCAATCTTGATACTTTACGTTTGTAACGTTATAATAACTTCAACTAAACCTGTTGTGTTTCAATATACTAAAAAAAATATGGTCGCGTGTATGTTGGTTCGACTCTCTCTCTCGACCAAACTGAGTTGAGTTGAGAACGGCAATAGGAACATTAATGAGCCTCGCTCGTTGATTTAACGTACAAGTACATTACGTCAAAATTAATGAACACTTCGTTGAAACAATGAACTTTTGCATTGAATTTATGTACGTTTAGAGTACTTTTGATAATATAACCGAACATTAGGTTGTAATGCGGGCTCAATTACAAGTTGATGAAATGTTGCGGGTGGGAATAACAATTCAACATTTTAAAGGGATCATAGACTCTAGGATGAAAGGCGAAGCGGAGAAAGTTTAGCGGGAAAAGATAACTTACAAAACTTCTAAAATCATGTAGATCTCTTATGATTCTAAATCGTCTAAGCTCCTTCTATTACTACTTTAGACTTCTAGTGGGTTTCAACGGGACACTGCTGGACGACTTCGTATGCTATGAAAATAGGACAAAGACTTAATGAAACCTGCAGGAAATGTAAGGAATCTAGGCTAAATAAGACAATAGAACATCTACAGCGCACAATATGGTCTTCATACCTTCCGAATTCTTGAACTAGTATCGAGATTTGAAAAATGTAGACTGCAGAGGTTTGTTAACTCTGTGTGTGAGTCACTCGAAATGGTCACCACGAACTAGGATGCCATACTGACCGTGTTCTTGTCATCTGCTGGAATCGCCAAGGATCAATTCCGGTCTATGCGAGGTCGTTGACCACTAAAATTAACCTAACCTAACCTAGCCTACCGTTACAAAATATCTACCAGCATTATTAAAATAGTAGAATTAAATACAAAAACTAGTTTTTGTAGCAGCATAACAAGCCGCCGTCACAAACACAATACACAAAATGGCGGTGATATTGGAGTTAGCAGCTATATTTGAATTAATTGGACTCAGCACTTTTACGCATCAAACATTTTTCGACACTTACAATCTCAAATTGGAGATTTTTTTCTCTTTCTCTTTCGAACGGTATCAAAATGTCATATAATATAAAAAGTGGACTTAGCAGGTTTACACTCAAGGCCGACGATATGACTAATGTACATATTTGAAACTTGTCGTCTATAAAAACATTCTTTCATTTTCAAATTTCTATTAAATGCTTTTAGCTGAAATGCCCTAGAATTATTTTATGTATACTCTTTTTTCCTTCAAAATATTCTGTAAGTAAAAATAGCTGAAATTCGAATATAAAATAAAAGAAAATTCAATTAAAAACCGGTCTACTTATTTTTCATTTAAATTTAACAAAAATTTTATTAAATTTTATATGTTAAAAAATTAACTGACTTAAAACCGTTAAAAATCAATGACTCTTTCTTTGTTCGGATCAATTTAATTGTGAAAGGAACTAACCGCATCTTCCGTAAAAATAAAAGATAAACATATTTCCTTGTTTCTGTCATTTTCACTGTTAAAAACACACGGACGACTTGACAGTATATGTTCGGTTCTACCGTCAAAGGGTACTAAAACCCTATACTCAGTTTGGCGAATTATTTTCTGAAACTTTGGAAGTCCATAAAAAAATTGGTCACTAAATTCGTTAAACTGAATACTACCCTGTGGTAGTACAATCGAACCTGTACTGTCCCGTCCGTGTGTTTTTCCAAAAGTCTTCATTTGTCGCATAGTGTAATCAACCCGAAGTTCCGTAAAAACAAATGATTTTTGCTTTATTTCCAAATGAACTTGGTTAAAGCATAGTATGCAAACCAGCTCCACGACCTTAACATAAAGATGTTCTTAAACCCTTTCACTTAAAAACAAATTTCATTTCTTTTCTGGGTATGCATGTACTCGTATGTGTATGCATTTAGCACTAACAATTTTAAAAGAATTTATTTTAAATTACAATATTTCATTTAATTTTACGCACAAAATATTTTAAGTGTTTGTGTGTGCTATTTTTATGCATGTAGTTTTTTTGTACTTATAAGATTAACAACAGACAATATTGAAAGCAACCGAAAACTCGTATTAATGTTTACTTAGTTTTTTTGTTTAATGAATGTAGGAATCAGTTAAAAATAAAATTGCTTATAATTTTAAATGTTTATTCATTTACAAATGACTGCTTGGAATACTTCGTGAATAAAGTACATTAATTCCGCTACTGTAATAATTCTGTGAATGCACTTTAAAAACATGTAAAGATTTTAAAACGATTAAAAGGAAATCGATTTTGTGTCCCTAAATTCCCATAAAATTTTGAATTTCTATTTTCTTTTGACAATTAAACCCACACAAATCTTGCCAATGCAGAAACAAAGCAATAATTTTTAAAAATGTTCGCTATAAATTTATAAATTTATAATCTATATCGATATATTTTGTAGTCGAATATATTGTACATATATATTAAATTTAAATAGCTGCAATTGAATTTAGTTGATTTTTAAAACGTTATTATTTCTTTTATTATTATTATTATTAGTAATAATAATAAATATATAAATTCATTTGTTTAATAGATCTTTTGTTTTATATTAATTAGTTCATTTATAATTACAAGTAGAAGAAAAAGACATACTATTTAGTTGTTTGTTTTGTTTTTAGTTTAAGATTTTTATTTTCCATTTTAAAGAATTTTTCACTCAAAGTTTTTGGGGATATTTTCTATATTTATTTATTTAATTAAATTTCATTTCTTTTTGCTTGTATAATTTTTCTTAAGAAATTAAAGTAATTCTTGGTAAACATTTTCAACGTTGCATATCTTTCTTTCATTTTGGTTAAGCTTATTTAAATAATAATAATAATAATAATGTTATTATTACAATAAAATGTTTTATGTAATTAAGATGCGCGACAAACTGATAAGGTCACTTAGGTTTGGTTTTGTGGGCTTTTCTCCAAACAAACCAACAGATAAGTTAACTTTATTAGTTTAACGCGCGCCTTATGTAGTTATTGTGGTTTTTGTTGTTTTAATAACCTACTAGTTTAACATGTTCTTATTGTTGTTTTTGTTTAAATTATTAATAGTTTTTTTGTTGTTGTTGTTAGGTAATGCTAAAGTTTTTGTTTTCCTTAAATATTTTATATAATTTGCTTATTTTACTTTTAATTATTACAATGATATTTTTTTAACCATCAAGGTTGTTGTTTTTGCATAAAGTTTGCTTTTTTCTTTGTTTGTTTATTTGTTTGTTTTATATTTACTAATTTTTTTTATTGTATATAATAAATATTAAATATTTTGCAGAAGCAAAATTTCTATTAATTTTCTTTTATTTATAAAAAATAAAAAGAGCGGGATCCTGCCCTGTCAACAAATTAAAAAAAAAATAATAATAATAAATAAAAGTCTGGTTTGTATATAAAGATAGAAATAATAAATTAAGCTAAAAAATCAATTAAAAATTATAAAAAAGGACTCTAATCAATTACAATATTATTTGGCCATAATTTGTCATTTTAGTTAAAAAGAAAAAAGTGTTTTTTTTAAATAGTTTTTAGTTTTAAAATAATTTTTAATAGTCTAAGAACCCATGGCCGACAAACTTAAGATATTTTCTAAGACCCTATATTATCTGTACTTACTCTCTTATATGTACATATAGTATAAGAGATGCGGACCCATTTATTCCAGCCCCAAGAAGTGCAAAATTTTGCCACAATTTACATATTTTTCTAAGGGATGCCATTTGGGTTTTATGAAAAACTTAATTGTTGTTACCGCAGAAATAAAATGACAAGCACCCACAGCGGTTCCTAGGTCGAGGCAGATTTAACAAACTGTTATATTTTGAGTGTTGACATGTAGTCTACTTGTGAGATTTGTATCATTATGAAAAACTTAAAACACATTTGTATTTTGCTCGCTTCAATTAAAAATATTCTAGAGTTTTATAATAAACTGTTATACGTTTTAAATAATTACTTTTATTACGCTTTTTAAATATATAAATATACATCAACTTTGATATGAAATAGTTAAAATAAACTGTTATACTATTTAGTACATTTGCTCAGTTAAGCTTTGAAAGTCTAATAAGAAATTGGCGAGAGAGGAATGAAAAGTAATAACGAGGTACCCCTCTCCACGCTCCTGTCATCCAAATTATTTGCATCCCTGCACACACTCGCTTGCAAGTGACTCAGAACAACACTGTGTACTTTCAGCAATATGGTTCTCCAGGTTTGACATAATTAATAATTGCTTTGTATGAGATACAGTTTTCCATTCGTTACTATACAATAAATTTTACGCTTGACTACGCACACTGTCGGCAGAGAAATAGTTAATTATCGTGAACTTCGAAACCTGTGTTAGTAAAAGCCTTTAAAATCGGTGTGAGTTACTTTGCATCCTGTTTGAAATCTTATATTTAGACAACTTTATTAGTGAATAGTCACGCAGAAAATTGATAGGATAAGAGCGGGAGTAGGGGTACCTCCCATACAAGGTAATAATGAAAATTAAAAAATTAGATGGGTGGTAGGTACCCCCTTTACGCTTCTCTCATATATAAATAATTTTTTGCGTCACCTAGACTGAATATCTTCGCTAATATGGTTCTCCAAATTTAATTACTTTGCATGAGAGGTACCTCTTCCTTCGGTACTATTCCGTACGCCCACTGGCTACAAACTAACTTATACCGAGTGCGAAGACTGTCACGAATATAGTTTTTTACTTGTACGATTATTAGCTATTATTTTGTATGGAAAGTAGCTCTGGTCCCGCTACTATCTATTACATTTTTCGCTGGCCTAAGCGATAGCAAATTAGCCCCCCCAAAATTCTCCAAGTACTATACCTACAATAAAGTAAAGAAAATATAGAGCTTTAGAAAACACCGTAAGTATGATGGCCACGGATCCTTAGTCTATGAGGTGTGTTTATGTTTAAATGTCGTAAAAGTAAAATAGTTTGTTAAAACAAGAGTTGTTAATTAATAAAAATTTTTAAGTTTACAAAAAAATATTTTGAAAACTTTAAAAAATTGTGCTTTTTAGAAAAGTTTTGTAGTTTTTTTTAATATAAAGAAGACTTAGTGATGTTTTTTTTTTTTTGTTATGGTAGAGAGTTTAAGGAAGCATTTAATTAAATACAAACATTTCTTTAAAGTTTTATTCCAAAAAGTAAAGTATTAAACTTAAAAAAAAAGATTAAAGTTTAAATTATTATTAATAAATTAAATTGTTTGCTAAATTCGAGTCCAACGGTTAGAGTTATTTGTTGTATATTTGTTTGCTTAAATACTTCGAAAATGTTATACATATGAAATTTTAGCAGGAAAAAGGACAAAACAAAGTAAGAAAAAGAGTTGCTGCTTGATACGGACACTATTACAAGAAACTTAAATTTTTAGTTTAGAAGACATAGGGCAGCAGTTAGTTCCAATATTATGGTTCACATATTAGAAATACAAAAATCAAGAGCAATTTATATTTAAAAAAAAATTTCATTTATCTTAAATAGAAAAAAAAGATGATTTACACTGTTATACAAGCTATTCAAACATTTAAAAGCATGCTGTCATTTGATTAAACATTTTTAGCTGTTGCATTTTTATCTAGAAATGAAACTGTTATATTAAACCTTCAAGCGATTTCTAAAAATTGAGATTAAACCATGGATATGTTTATAAAAATTTTAAAATAATTTTTATTTCACATTGAAACAAGTTAGTTTTGCTAAAAATGACTGTATAACAGTTTAATGAAAACTGTTATAACTCTTTAAAATTGTGTTAGGTTTTAACCAGGTATGTACATTTCAGTAGCATGCGAAAATAAATAATAGTTTCGTGAAAAAACTGTTATAAATTCTTTATTTGCTATACCCTAAATTTGAAATATTCTAAAAAAACTTCTAACTAAATTTTAAAATTAAAATAAGATGTGATGTAAAGCTTTGTGTAGTGTTTGGCTATAAAAACGATATAAAACAATTTTTTATTCGTCTTGCGTTTTACTTCTCGTATTTAGAGGTGTTTAAGAGTTTTATACATAACTTAAAAATCATGCATGAGAAGCGAAAAATTGAAACTTTAAGAGGGAAGATTCTTAAACTATTCCCTCATACAATTGTAATACTTACACATTAAAATAATTTGTGATGTAAGGCTTTGTGAGCGTTTTGTTATACAGAGAATATATAAATAAGTTTTTTTTTATTTGCTGAAGGTTATATGAAAATATCGCATTCAGAATGCCAACGGGATTTATACTAGCAAAAATGTAGGATTTACCCATATGTACATATGTATAGCTAATAAAATTAAAAACTTAACAAACTGTTATACAATGAGCGTTGACGTGTAGTACTTGTTGAGACTTATGTCTATGAAAAATTTTACAACATTTTTGAAATTTACGCGTTTCACATGAAAACGTTCTAGAGTTTTATAATGAACTGTTATACGTGTTATATCATTTGTTTATTTAAGATTTTCAAGTTTACACTTTTTATATCAATTATAAAACATTTTTAAATAATTTTTTTTGATATATATAGGGTCTAACGTGTGTTTTTTGGCAACTATACCGTATAACAGCTTCACGTTAAGCCAATATAAAGTTTTTTTTAATAAGTTCGTATTGGATACAACTTTCACACTTAAGGGGAAAATATCCCTATCGGTTGTATTAAGTTTAAATAAAAACCTTAAAAAAAATTCTATAAAAAGCTAAAACAAACTGTTATAAGCTCTAACATATTTATTTAATTAAGCTTTTAAAATGTTACATCTTTCACCTCTAAAATAGAATGGTTTCAAATAATTTCTTCAAAATGAATGCTTTAAAAAGGTTTGTGGAAAAAATATTAAGGCATTACTTTTAGAAAACCACGGCGTATTTAATAGTCGCTGTCGATGAAGAGTTTCCTTACTTTGAGATTATGACAATGTCTTTTTTGGCAGGATTTTCACGTATAACAGTTTTATGTCCATATGTTATACCTGACATATTGATTTTTCACTTAGATTATCTTTGAAGAATTAAATACTTATGGACATTTAACAGTTTAATAGTTTATTAAACAAACAAAATTTATAACAGTTTCACAAATAAAAATTTATGCTTTTTCACCTAGGATTTCCGAATAGTTTTGTAAGAAAAACTTTCAGAGTAATAACGGTTAAGTATTACGGTTTAGTATAACAGTTTAGTCCTCATATTCCCTCTACAATAATGAATAAAAATTAATGGAAAGTATAAACATTTCTTATTCTATTTTTCTTTAACTTTTTATGAGTACTTTGCATGTATGACAGTTTCCTGTAATTCCTTAGCCAATTTCATATGTATGACACAACTTTTTATGTTTAAAGTATTTTTCTCAATGTAAATATTTTCTTTAAAGTATTTCCTGTGTTTTTTTTTTGATATTCTTTTCGTATTTTGATTTTGTTGTTGTTTAATTTTTGCTGAATACCTGTTTCGGGTCTAGTTTAAAACTTAAAATCCTAATTATTTTTGTTTTAAGCAATAAAATTAACTCAAAATTATAACAAATTATTTAAACAATTATAACAAAGAAAAATAAAATTTCCATTTTAGTTTGTAAGGAGAATTTTCATTTGTTTTTTTTTCTTTTCCTATTTCTAATTAAAAACAGCATGCAAAAAACTTTAAAGGTTAAAATTATTAAAAAGAAACTGTTATATAATAAAATAAATTTTACAAACTTACAATTTTAAAAATTAAAAATTTACAATAAAATCATTGATAGAAAGAAAATTGTTTAAATTTAGTTATTTTCATTTACATTTTGAACAAAAGGTTGTTAAAAAATAAATTTTCCTTATTTTTTTTGCAATTACAACGAAATTCGGTCATTAACTAAAGAAAGGTCAAATGTTGTAGTAGGTCGTCCAAATCAGTTTTTTTTTGTTTTAGTTTTATAAGTAAAAAAGTCAGTGTTAATGAGAACTTTAATTAAATTAGCTAAACAACAATGCACACTGAATACCAAACATTTCAAAATATTTTTTAAACTAGTTTTGTTTTTAAGAAGAAAAGTGTATAGCAGTTTAAAGAATGACTTGGCTTTATATATGTTGCGTAGGATAATATAAAAGTTTCAATATAAAGTGTAATATTGTTTTTTAACAAAATTTTTATACTTTATTTAGAATAGAATGTATTGTATAACTGTTTCAAGAATAACTTTTTTTTTTTGCTATAATTGTTGGAAAAATCACTTGTGTACTGCTTTGGTATAATTTCGATTTTAATTTGCTTGAATCCATTAAAGTAAGACCATGTAACAATTTTATGATAAACTGTTATAATTTCTATAACTTTTTAATATTAAAAAAAAGGACATGACTAAATTTTCACGATGAAACATTTCATGAAGTTTGTTGCATGGAACCTTTTTTATTTACCAATAGGATGGACACGAAATAAAGGAGGGTGAAACGAAGTGAAACGAAATGAGATTTCAGATGATTATTGTCAAGTTTCTCCACCTCATTTACTTCTCCTAACTTGCAAAAAGCAAATAAGAAAAGTTCCATGAAGAAAATTTCCTGAAATATTTCCTCGTGCAAATTTAGTCTGACAAGTATGTGATAAAAATCGATTTTGAAAACGAATCTTTTAAAATATGGTACCTTTCGTTAATATTTCTTGAGAAATTTCTTTTCAAAATTATTTTTATTGGTTGTATGTATTTCATCTTATGGTCTGCTTTCTTTAAGTCAATACTTTTAGATTGACTGAATAATAATTCTCAGAACATTCCAAATCGACCGTTTTGAAATCAATCGATTTCCATCACATACCAGTACAGTTTGAAGAATAATTGTTTATGAAATTAGTTTTATAGTGAGTTAAAACTTTAACTTAAATTTGATTGATTCAATAAAAGTAAGACCATATAACACTTTTAGGATAACTACTATATGATGCACTATTTTTAATATTATTTTATAACAAATAATTTTTTCTAGAAAGTGCGTATAACAGTTTGAATTTTTTTATGCTATATCTATCTATTTATCGTAAACATTTTTATGTCGTCGTTGGGTATAATTTGGATTCCAAGTTGATTGATTTTATTATATATGATGATAAATAAGGTGATGAAAATCGATTGATTTGAAAACGATTCTTTTTGAAAACGTTTGACGAGCTTTGAAAGATTTTGAGAACTATTTTTGAGCCAATTGTAAATTATTGAGTGAAAAAAACTCAGCATCAAAAGTTATTGAAAATAGCATAAAAACATTTTTATGCTATACACAAAACAAAACCAAAGTTCCGATTTTAAACGTTTGACTTTTAAATTCGAATTCCATCATAAACCTGCATATTACGGTCTTAGTATAAACTGTTATAATTTCTTTAACTGTTACACAACAATTTAAAAGGTTTATTGTGCTTTGTATTTTTTAGCGTACAGCTGCCAAATGATTTAATGAATAACTTTTATACTGTATTTATTTAACATATAAATATAAATTCTTTGACAAGTGAGTATTAATGTTATTAATATTTCCCAACTCAAACTTAGAAAAAAATTTATACTTTGAGAGACAATTAATTTTCCTCTAATTTTCGCAGTGTTTTTATAGTAGAAGTTATTTTAGAAATTAGATACTGAAACTTTACAAAGATACATATATTTAAATTTTTAAATGGAACTGCAAGTTGTGTTGCATTTGTTGCCTAGTATAATTTTAAGAAAATAACTTAATTTATTTTGTTGTTTGGTCAAAGATGGAATCAACAATATGTTAAAAACTTGTTCCAAAGCTAATTTGCTTAGAATGTAGCAATGCGAATTACTAATGATTTTTATAACTAACTTCATGAAGTAATAATGAGCAACTAATACCAAAAATATTTTTTCTAGAAAAATCACCGATCTAGAAAGCAAAACATATAGCGGACCTAGTGGTAAAGTTATGTATGTTCCAGGACAAACATTTAGCAACAAGTTCTAATAATTAGAACTAAGCTTGTGAAGTAATAATGAGCAACTAATACCAAAGTTCTTTTTTTAAGAAAGATTACCGATTTTGGAAGCAAAATATATACTGGAACTAGTGGTGAAGTTGTGTATGTTATACACCAAGTGATTTAGGAACAAGTTCTAACAATTTTTGGAGAAAGACTTAAGTTACACGATGAAATATTTTATGAGATTTTCTAAATGAAAATTTTCTTATTTGCTTATTGCAGGTGTGCAAAAACAAATGGGCTAAAGAAAATTAGAAAAATTTTTCTGAAATTTCGTTTCATTCCACATTTTCCTTCAACAAATTTCATGAAATATTTCATCTTATAAATTTAGTCAAAGTAAATTTTTTCAAACTGACAAATTTATGTGATTTCAGTGAAAGTTTGTTTTCTGTTAATAAATTAGTTGTTATTTCCCTAAATAATTATTGTATTAATATTTTAATTAAAAATTTCTTTTTGTTTCGTCAACTTGTCGGTGTCATAAAATTCTATTTCTTTTTAAGTTATATTTTATTTTAGCAATTTTTCATTTTAAACTTAAAAGGAAAATCTATTTTTTTTTTGTAGAGAAATAAAATTTAAATAAAATATCTTAGCTATTTTTGTTGTTGTTTTTTGTTATATTTTGTTTGTTGCTATTTTAGCATTGTCTTAAAAATGTTTTTGAAGTTTGTAAAGAGTTTGTATTGTTGTATGTTGTATGTTTTTTTTTTTAGTTTTATGATCTTTTTTATTCTATTAATTTTTTGAGAGGTTTTTTTAAAAATATTTTTCTAGTAAATTTGTAATTTTTAAGCTTTTTTATATATTTTTTTTGGTTTTTTGTTGTTTTTTCTTTTAAATTCACTAACGTATTAGCAAAAAATTTTGCGCCTTTTCAGTTATTTTTCGGCATAGTCCTGCGACTCTCCGTCACATTCCAGCGTGATGAGATTGATTTTGACTCCCCGACGGTTTATTTTCAGCCGTTGTGGTCATGGAGTTATTGGCGACATCAGCATCATCATCACCATGTTCTGCCGCAAATTCATCAGCTTCTTGCAATTCAGCTAAATTTTCTTGATCGGATTCTTCAAGGGTTACCTACATAAGACATAAAGTGTAACAAAAAAAAAAAAAAAAAAAAAATAAAAAAATAGCCAATAAATTAAACAAGCTGTAAATAATAATGGGCCTGATTACGGTTCTCGGATCGACACGAGCGTTTGTAGTAGATTAAAGAAAATTTTTCATATTTGTACGTAGTTCCGACTTAAAAAATTTTTCTTTAATCTATTACAATTTTCATATAAACTAACCTGAAACCTTATTTTATCCTCATTAGCTGGCTGTTCATCGGCCTGTGATGGTGGTGGTGATGGTGGTATCATACTCTGATAATAGTCTCTATTCTCTTCAAGCGTATCTAATATATCTTGAGCATCTGGATGTACCAAATCGGCCCAAGTTTCCCAGAGTGGGTGTACAATATAATCAATAAAGCCGACCTGCGACTTTTCAATCGTAGCATTATGACGATCACACATTGGACTGATATCCATGCCCGATTCTCGCTCTTTGTCACCTTGCAAAAAGAACTCCTCCATAAGTAAGCTTACCCAGCGTTTATATAATGGCAAGGGTTTAGTTGGATTACTCAAATCGGCACAATGGACAAGATTTTCAAGCACCTTTATTATAATGAAATTTAAAATAATGTAAATGAAAAACGATTTGCAAGTAGTATGTAGATCAATAATTTTGTAATTAAGACCAAAGTTTGTTAATTTAATTAATGAACGTACTTGAGAGTCAGAATTAAAAATTTCTCGGTTTAAAGTGATTGGCGCATACTCATAGTCAAAGCAAAGTATACTTTTACCCCCATATTCATAAATAAATAAATGTATTTGAAATCTATTTTAAGAAAATTGAGTATGAAAGATTTGAAATAAAATACACTTCAAACTCACTTTAAATTTTATGAATATCGGGGTTAGAGTTTAAAGCCATTATTTTGTATAGCAATACTGGTTTTAAATTCCTAAAGTATACTTTGCTTATACCTATGAGTATAAATAGTAAAAAATCAAGATATAATTTTATAGTAAATACCTGTATACGATCTGTGTAATTGTCCAGCAGTAATACACCAGATCCTGCTACCTTTTTTGTTTCTACCATAGTTTTTAAATCGGCTAAAAGGCTCATATGTTTGGACATATCGGTTGACAGTACAATATCAATAACCATTTTTCTTAATGTTTGGCGTTGTTTCCTGTAAGAAATTAAAAAAAAGTAAAATAGATATAAAATTTTTTATTGTGTTCTTTCTTTTGTAGCGATCTGCGGTTAATCGCAACACCACCTCACGGTGACGCTTGCGTTCCTTTTTTTATAAACAAAATTTGAAGACGGGAAATGTATATGGAAAATTTTAAAGAATGACCAGAAAATATCATGTCAGCGACTAGAGTTTACTTAATTTGTTGTTTTTTTGAGAAACGGAATACGGCTACAGAACCTTGAAGTTATATTTATATCCTTATGTAGTCATTTCTTTTTGCCGCACAATTAGCAAACATTCCAGTTCTGTTCTTTGATTTCGAAAGTTTTTTAATTTCGCAGTCACTTATATTTTTAGTTATAGGTTTTTTTTAGTTTACTGCTTATTTCTTTAAATGCGAAAGAAAATTTCTTTCGGAAATTTATGTTTATTGAAAATAATAATAAAAAGCAAAAATTTGTTTTTGATTTCAGTAAAATAAACATGCAAATACATGTCTTTCGAAGTACCAGGAAGACACATACTTGGATACTTTCTCCAAACGTTCATATGGCGGACGAATTTTGCGTAGAAGAAACTGTAATCGATCACAGTCATAGGTGGATAAATATTCGATGCATAATAGTTTTGAGTATCTGTAATACTTTTATTTATGAAAATTATGTGTATTTCAGCTTTATGTAAAAAAGTCTCCATAAGTGTTTTTATCTAACAGTTTGATGTATAACAGTTTTCTGTATAACACTTTTCAGTATAACAGTTTTGTATAAACATATTCGTTGTCTATATAACAGTATTGTACACATACTTGGGATATAACATGTCTGTAAGACAATTTTCTGACAAACAGCTGGTTGTGCAACAGTTTTGGGTCACATTGTTTGGTTTTTATATAAGCCCACACTGTAGAAAAGTTTTGTGTTAAAATTTCATGCTTAATAGTTTTGTGTAAAGATATTCTTTATTATGTATAACAATTTTAGGCGGATGACCTTTGCATACGTATTTGGGGGCAATTATTTTCACTGCTTTTTATTTAACAGTTATGCGTATAAAATATTTGTGTAAAACAGTTTTGTGTATAAAAGTTTTTCGCAAACTAGTTTTGTATAACATTGCGTATATCAATTTTCTACTACACCACATCTTTAGAAAACAAATTAACTGGAATACTTTTCAATATCGACCGTTTTATTTCTAGATCCAGAGGATGGAGTCTTGTGCACATGGTTGGATGATGAATTTTATCATGCAATAATTGACCGCTCCTCATTAAAAAATTTCATACGGTGCTACTATACAAATTATTTTTATTTTTCGGACAACAAAAAAATGAAAGCTTATCTACTTATAGTCGTCAACAATTGACTACTATTAGCAGCCTCTAGCAATTTCCTAGACCTTTGAAAAATAGTAGACCGATGCCAATAGAAGTCAACTGCTATCGAGGAGTAAGAAAGTGCATATTTTTTGGACACGGGTTGACATGAGCTTTGTGTATTATTTGTAGAACGATTTTGTTCATTAAAATTTTCTACATAGCTTTTTTGTGTACTAATTTTTATATAAAAGTTGTAGTATAACAGTTTTGATTATAACAGTTTACGTATAACAGTTTCATGTATACTAGTTTTTTGTACTATTTATTTCTAGGCGAATTAATTTTATAAAAGTTGCAGCCAAGGAAGATCTATAAGGTATACTTATCGGCGAATTGATACAACAAAGCAACGTTTTTTGGGAATTGTGGTGTCAAAAAATGTATGAGAAAAAAATTAAAGCAAATAATTCGAATTAAGTTCGCCTTCTAGTTTACGATTAATGTCAAACTACACATATAAAAAACGCTGCTTAGTTTTGTTGAAATTTCGCTTCAGATATGGAGTTTGGCATCGATCGTACACACCAAAAAATGCCTGTGGTTCTTGTATTGTTGTATTTCTTGCCGCCGCGATACCAGTTAATAAAATTAATTTAACTTGATTTAATTAGTAGGACACCAATTTTCTTTCGAGTATCTTCGTGAAACTTGCTGATGAATAAAATACATTCTGTACTAAAATATAAAATGGTGTAGAAACCATTTTATAATTTTAAACTTTACATTTATTGAACACTTACTTTTGCATATTACAGAATATATCACATCCTTGATTTTGCAATAATTTAAAGGCAACAGCTAAATGATGATTTTCCAAAACAGATTCGTCATTGTACATTAAGGCTAATTCGGAACCTAAAGAGGAAAAAAAAAACAATAAAATCAGTATGTATTTCTGAATATATAAAAGAGATTATTTTTTCTCCAAACATACTTGAATTAACTAAAAATTGATTAGTTAGACCAGGATGATCAACATCGTGAATACAGGCGGCAAAGAGAGCTCCACCTATTTCTAATGGCGTAAAAACGCCCTCCAGTGCAGGAGTATTCAATAAAACATTAGTACTTTGTGTTACATCAGCCGCATGCATTGAATTGTGAAACGGATTGTCTTTAACGTAATGGTCCTCCAGAGTAGTCATAAAATTAAGAAAATTTTTCGGTGGTATCATAAGACTGGTCAGTAATTCTCTACTCTGTAACAAAAAAAAAAAAACAGTTAAAAATGCAAATATTTTTGAATGTTGTCATGTCAAAACTTGCCTGAAATATTGTGTATGCTACACAGGTGAGTGGACGATTGTTGCTTAAATCGCCTATTTTAAATATATCAATGCCCCAAGTATCCAAATCGGCCAAATGTTGACCCAATGCCTCCTCGTGTGTCGTCTCCACGCCATATGTGGGCAAACGTTCGCCTGTAAATGAGTTTGTGTGTGATAGTGGACGTTTGACACCGTATATTTGGGACATGGGTGGGCCTCTTGGTGAACGACTGCGTTGCTGTTGCTGCTGTTGTTGTGTTATTTGTGGTACCGGTACAATCGGATCTGTATTCTCTTCAAAACGCATCGATGGCAAGTCAAATTCTTGTTGCTTGTCTAAAAGCAGGAAAGCAAAAAAAAAATATTTTTTTTTGTAAATGAAAAATATATACATACGACAGATTTTAGTTTTTGAAAAGTATTTGAATAACAAAAGAAATTAAAAATAGTAAAGGTGAAATGTTAGGGGGAGTGAAATTTTTGCCTTCAACGCACTCGTCCTATGACTGGTGAAAATGAAAGTGGTATAAGGTGTTCCCAAATCGTGAGTGGTGAAAAGAGAATGCATCATTGAACTAGAACAAAAATATTAACAAACGACCCTCTCACTGTACAAGCAGAATTTTCCAAAATCCAAAATATTTGTTTAAATTACATTAATTTGACTATTAGCCATTAATAATTGCAGAACTCGAACCGGTTGCTAGTCCTTGAGAACAATTCACCTGTCTTCTAAGAGATTCATTTCCCTCTACACAGAGAATAAATATTTGTTGAGACAACCGGATTTGTTGCCAAACGAATTTTGGCTGTTGAACCAACTATCATAGAATTTTTATTGAAATAGAATTTATTTTACAGTAATAAATAATTACTGATGCGCAACGTTTAATCGGTTAGGTGTACCAATGATAATAAAATTAACCATAAGTTAGTTGCAACAACCGATAAAAAGTAAAGTAAATTTTATTAAGAACAATTTTTTAGTTGCAAATACCAATAATTGGCACTAAAATCCAATTCATATTATTTTAATCGGTTGTGCTCATCATATTCGTTACTGAGTCATGACAAAATCGTACCACCGGTTGATCTAATCCATTTAAGAATTGTCTGAATCATATCTTTATTACAATTGTGCTCTTATGGTATTGAACATGGATTATTTTTTGGATTCATAGAAAATTGATAGCGTGAGTTGAAATATATTCTATTTAACTAATATTTTACCGGCCTGACCATTTTCCAACCAATCTTTCTTTCTGGGTGAAGGAAAGTGAAACATATTGTTAATACAAGCTGCTTTCATAAAGTCCGCTTTTGTGAGATATTTTAGCACTAACTATGAATAAATAAGAAATTAACCTTTCAATACATTTTAAGTATGTATTGACTTATTTCTGGCGTTCTAGTTGAATTTTAAAACTTGGTGTTTTTGAAGATCTATAGTAGAATTTTATGGTAAACATTTTTGTGGAAAATTTCAGTCCGCTATATCGTTGTTTAAGCGTAGTTTTCCTCAATTTTCCAAGAGAGGAACAATAAGACAGACCCATACTGAACACAAAAAATTCATTTTCCTACAAACAAATTCGTAAATATAGATAAAAATATCTCAACAATTTGTCTGAAAAAACGTGTACTTTCGGTGAACAAATTGTTTAAATTTATAAAACAATGTGTCTAAAAATATTTACAAATAGTAAACAAAACAATTTACTAAATCAAACAAAAAGACTTACTGGATTTTCTGAAAAATATCAAACAACGCTTTTGTCTGAATTTATAAAACAATTAGTCTAAAAATACTAACAAATATTAAACAAAATGGTATATTTAATCAAACAAAAATATTTACTGTATTTTTTGTAATAAACAAACAAAATTTTTGTCGGGATCATCATCATCCATTAAGCATTTCCGAAATTTCACTTTGTTAAATGTGTTCAAGTCTGAATATTTATCTAAATACTCTAAAAAAATGAATGGGAATTAACGCAACAACATTAACGAACTGATTCACTCAAAAGTATTCAGTAAACAAACTTGCTACAATCGATGAAAGTGGCGCTACTCTGTTCTGCTGTGTACGTTGAAAAATTAAGTTGATGTTAATTTTTCCCTTATTCGTTGGAATATTAATCATGACCAATTCTTTCTGAATATAACGTTACGAACCTTAGCCTAATAATCAATTTGGATTTACAAAGCAAATACGTTCGAAATAATCATATTAATTAACAATCGAATTCCTTTTGCTATCATTGTTGTTGCTATTGTTATTTGTGTGTATGTCGTCATCGCGGTTGTTTTTTACGACCCAGAAACCATGGTTTTATTGTTGTTTTTAGTGTTTGCGTCTTAAATAAAAGTCAAACAAAAAATTCATTGATTCAGTAAAGAACATTTACTGAAAATGAAATTTAATTTTAGACAAACTTTTGTTTGAAAATATTTTTGTGATACTTTTTTCTGTGAAAGGACGGTTAAGATTTTTCACAGAATAAAAGGGTGCCATTATTTGTGATCCCCTCTAACAGGATCAGTCCTTAGAAATTTGGTTTTTGTGTTGTGTTGAACAGCGTTATAACTCGTCGCCCACTCTTTCGATGTGGTTTGTCGACAACAGTTTCAATTGAAATTGTTTTATTGCTTGTTTTACATATTTGTTGTTATTGGTAGTTTAATATTTTACCAAGGAAAGGTCTTGGTAAAATTATCTATCTATAGCATATTTGGCAAATAGCTTATATTACATTTGCATAAATTTACTGAAGCATACTCTTAGGCTTATTAAATGATTGATTTTTAACGACTATAATGATGTTTTATTTCGATGTAAATATTTTTTATAGTTTGATTGGTTGGTTATTGAGTTTAATAATACGCAATATACATAAAAGTACTCTTGATGCATACGTCAAATTTAATATATGGATGTATGGATGTTAACTTACCCAAAAATGTTGAACAAATGTATTCAGAAATTTGATTTCCTGATCTACTCGATTCACTGAAGTGTGATAATTCCTTGTTAAGCATGCGTTTGAACTGTAAAACAAGTTGAATTAAATTAAAAGAGAATTCAATGTGGATTTTTTTTCAACGTCATATTATAATGAGGCTGGGTTTTATTTTAAAGCTATTTATTTAACCCACCTTTAATGAAGCCATATCGGATACACTGCGATGTGTTTGTATTGTTTCCAGTTGATCTAAGCACCAGTCTAGTTCTTCTATTGTATCGGTGGCCAAACGTGTGTAAGCTTCATCGCCCTGATTTAATTGTATGCCCGCCGTTGAGGAACGTCCCATTGAAGTTTGTGTTGGTCGCCTAGATCTTAGATGATTAATATAGTGTTCGATACACATAACAAACATACAGACAGACATAAAGTTTCGACATATATATACACATACATACGCACAGACCCACATGTACAATAATATCATTTACATTACAAATTGAAATTTAAGCAAATCAAACGGAAAAGGAAACCAAGAGAAACAAAAACAAAAAAGCGGATGTCAAATTAAAAGGCACAATTAAAGCGCAAAGGGACCAGCGAGCGAAGTTTCAGGCGGGCATAACAAAAGTTGTTGGTAAAAAAAAGAAACAAAGGCAAAAATAATTAGATATTTTTTATGTTGCGGGTGTTAAAATTATTAATGTTTGTGGTTTTAAGTTAGGGAGAGCAAAATTAAAATAAATTTTATAAATTATTAAAAAAACAATAGATTTTTTGTTATTTTGTATTGTTATTTTTGTTAAGGAGGAAGAAAAGGAGAAAGATAAAAAGAAATAAAAGTAAAAATAAGTATGTTATAAAAAAATGTTGTTTAGTTGAAACAGGGAATAAAACATTAAGATTTTTATTAAAAAAATGTTAATTTGAGTAAATATTAATATCAAATATTTAAAAATCTGTGCAAATAAGTTAATTGTTACAAATTGTATTTTTGATATATTGAAGTATATTTTAAGGCAGCAAACTTAACAAGTTTCTTTGAACATATTTTAAGGGGTAAAATCAAGAATATTCATTGTTTTTAACAAAACTAATTTCCCTGTTAAAGCTTAATTGTAGCGAAACTTTTACTTTAACACACAAAATTCAGAAACTACAAAAAAGGGAAAATTTTCTTAGGAAAGATTTCCCCAAACAACATTTGGATTTTATTGCAAATTATTTTAAATTATGCTCTCAAGTCAAACTGTTTGTTATATTCCAAAGTGTAGCACAAAAACGGTTGTTAAAATTATTGTTATTTTGAATATTTTTAATTAATATATAGCCCAGGTGCAGTTAAGTATTAAGAAAGGGTTCATATTATAATAGACTATTTTACTTGGTTTAAGTTACAATGAGTATAAAGGAAGGGGAAGAATTTCAAAAAATAAAAATTAATTAATATAAAAGCATATACTTACTTGTTGGTTGCTGGAACATTTGTCAGACTTAATAAATTATTGCGCACAGAACGTAAACTGGCTAAAATTTGGGCAAATGGTGTCACAATGAGGTCCTCGCCATGGCTGCAAAGTATAAGGAAAATAAAATATATGATTAATGAACAAAATTTTAAACTATTTTAAGTAAAGTACTTTTTAAAACACTGCACCTTTTTATAGAATATTTTCAAACAGAAAAGTTAAAGTGCTACTTTGAAAATATTTTAATAAAAGAGACATTAAAAATTATGTTAAGTATACTTTTAGGAGCAAAAAATAAATATCTGTTTCATTACATTGGCGGGATAAAAAAAAGTTTAAAGTGACTCTTTAAAGTATGTGAAGTTTTTGATGTAGCAGATTTTCAGAGAATCGTATGAAAGATGAAGCAGAGAAAAAGAAACATTACACACAGAAAAAAGAAAACAATATAAAATCAACATGTCGCAATATTGTTTGGAAAAAGTATTCAATTTTTGCAAAAGTACAAACTTTATTTGAAATTAGCATTGCTTCATGTTAATTTTAAATGAAAAAATTATTGATCTAACTCGGTGCACGGCGATTAAAAAAAATTTATTTTTCAGCTCCTCATTCCTAGATACGTGGCTTTTCCCAGAAAGCAGAAAAAAGCTCAAGTCTGCTTGTGTGCTTAAATTACTTAAATTGTTGTTCAATGTAATCAACTGATATCGACATAAGCTTTTTATTTCTGCATAGACTTGTCCTTATAAATGTTTATGGAAAAATTTTTTTTGTATGCAGAATAGAGCAAAATTAGATCTTAAGCAAAATGGTGACACCCCGTTGCTAAAAACTATAGTTATAACGAATCCTTTTCGTATTTCTTCAAATTTCGCTATACCAACGCTTCACTGGTACTACCAATCAGTAGCTTTGACGAAGTATTTTTCGATCCCTTCCAGATTCGTTATATCGAAGTTTCACTGTATCTATTGCCTTGGTGCAGCTGATAAAGTTCACTGCTATTGAAAATATTACTAAATTTGCTATTAGCTGTTTCTACAGCTTTCTTTTTTACAGACACTTCTAGTGAAATTTTACTCAAGACATATTTTTAATAAAAACTAGCGTTCGGTTTATTGTAAGACTAATTGAAATTTTCACAATGTACGATTAAAAGTTAACATGGACTTTAGAGGAAAGTTCGGCATACAAAAGTTGTCGTTAAACTCCATGACGAAATAAGCGTGACCACTGCTACTATTACTACTACTACTACTACTACTACTACTACTACTACTACTACTACTATTACTATTACTACTGCTACTACTACTACTACTAATACTACTAATACTACTACTACTACTGCTACTATTACTACTACTACTACTACTACTACTACTACTACTACTACTATTACTATTACTACTGCTACTACTACTACTACTACTACTAATACTACTAATAATACTACTACTACTGCTACTACTACTACTACTACTACTACTACTACTACTACTACTACTATTACTACTACTACTACTACTACTACTACTACTACTACTACTACTACTACTACTATTACTACTACTACTACTACTACTACTACTACTACTACTACTACTACTACTACTACTGCTACTACTACTACTGCTCATGGTAAAATTAAGTATGCTGCAAAAGTCTATTTTTATATAATTTTTAATATATGCGAACCCATATTTAAAAAAAGTATTGAAATTAAAGGAAATAAAATTTAGTTTGTCTGTTGGTCACGTATTTTCGTCAAATATTTGCCAAGTGTGACCGTAGCTTTAATCATACATGGTGAAAAGGGCCGCAAATGTGAATAAATACGAAATTAACCTCTAAACACATTTAATAGAATATTATGAAAAATGCTTTTATAGACCGTTACAGCCATGCTGTTTAAGTGAAATTTTTTGACCATTTTTCATGAAAGGGAGGGTTAAAATGTTTCACAAAAACGTTCCTCTTAGTGTTTCATATAAGGTGTCGATTTAAGGATTACACGATTTCCCATGCCGATTAGCTAGAACAATGTGATAAACTGGGGAACTTTATCTCCTTCACGGTCCCTTTTACAATGGACGATTAAAAGTTAACGTGTACTTTAACGGTAAGTTCAGCATACAAAACTTGATGTTAAAGTTCACAGTATCTTTTAATCGTACATTGTGAAAAGCGCCGCTAAAATAAATGCCAGACGTAAACTTTGTTTTTGGTCCGCACTATCAGAATCAGTCGTTAAAAGTTTGGTGGTTTAAAAAGATTTAGATTATGTTGCACAGTATTATTTTTATATATCATTAATTTAAAAACTTTAGATTTTCTGCCATTCACATGCTCCTCATTAAATAGAAGTTTTACTTAAAATTAATCTGTTATAAGTACTATATCGAGTTATTCATTGTTACCAAAAAGTTGTATCGGACATATTTTGGATTTCCGTTTCTTTTTCATGACAATCGATAATTTTCGAACAGTAGAGTCATTTTGGAAAACTTAGCTAAAAAAAATATTTCTAAGACTTCCTAAATAGTAGAATTCTACCATAAAACTTTATTTTTGTCACTTACATCTTTTTGGCGTTCAAGGCTCGATATAAAACATTTTTTTTATGCTAAACTTATATAAAAATAATAGTAAAAGTATTTGTCGTTATAAAATAAAAATAAGCATAAAATTAGTGATATAAAAGTGCGAACAGTTTTTCATAAAAATGTTTTTCTTTTAATAATATAATTTAATTCAATTAAATAAAATGTTTTTTATCGAAACGCCCACGTAAATATGCGTCAATATCTCGCCAGATTGTAGCAATTTAAAAGTCTTGTGAAAAATAAATTTTTATTGCAAAGTGACGTTTGAATATACATACATATAGTATTAAAATATATATAAAAAATATTTGCTTAAATATGTGTTAGTATATTATACTGTATGTATATATATGTGGCTGATTCTCATTCTAAACGTACATTTTGTGACGTTTTTCTGTTTTTTTTTGTTTACCAATGTAACTAATATATATATGAGAAAATAGGATTTTTATTATAGTTTCCGTCTCATTCAATGGTTCCTGAAATAATATTATATATTTCTTTTTTTTTAATTTTTGTGTATTGAGCGTTATATTTGCTTTCGCGGTTGTTGCAGGAATGATTTTTGCGAAAAAAAAAATACATCACAAAAAGTGATTATATGGTTTGAAAGCACTATACATCTGCTCTCTAACACCAAAAAATAATAATAATCGCAGGACGAAATTAAAAGATATGACCACTTTTTCAATTTTAGCTTGGGTTCACATGGAAAACTAAACATTTATACATGAGCAAAAAGGAGGCTAACTCTTCTTTCAAATAAAACTCATTTTAATTCAATTGACCAACAATGTCAAAAGTTAGGTCAATTTAAAGTAACTTTTTTGTTGCGAAATACGACTACCTAATACATTCTTCGAAAATATATCAAGCCACAGTAAGAAAGAAGCAAAACTTTTTCAAAGAAAACCAGAAATTTGTAAACAGAAAATGTTCGCTACATCGTTTCTACCCTTCAGCTGCTGTTAACTTTTTTTTAACATCCTAAAATTTATAGAAAAATTATATATTCAAAATTTTTTTACGTAACGCTCAATACATTTTTATACGAATTCAATACAATTCAAGTGTATAATCGATGTATTTTAACATATAAGTGTATAATCGATGTATTTTAACATAACCTCCTTAAGTATTCACAAAAAAATTATCATATTAAGAAAATATGGATAACACTCAATACATTTTTTTTTTGGATACAAACGATGATTGCTTGATGAAACGTTTTGCAATATAATACTATTTAACAAAGTTAAATATTTAGAATTACAAACCTAAGCTGTTATTTTAGTGTATGTTGTTAATGCAATTTTAAAAATTAAACTAAGTTATGAAGCGTACTAAAAGCCCGCAACGCTCAATACACATGACTGCGGACACCAACAATTTAAAAACAATTATAATTTCTAATATTTTTCAAAAATTTTATATATGAAATAAGAGAACCAAATGCAAATATTCTAAGACCGTTATAAGTTTAATATCGTTTTTGAAAAAATTCATAGTTTCTTAATGTGGAAAACCAAGAGCATGCATTATGGACACGCCATTTTGTATGAAGCGCAAAAAAACTGTATTTTTTCGTTTTTATCACATAATGGACAGTTTTACACAAAAAAAACTTATGTCGATTTATTTACAATCTATTAAATCATGCCAAAGCAGTTTTCTTTTTAAAACTAACGCGTTTATTTTATGAAATATTTTGCTATACTTTCAACGGACACGGAAAAAAGCATTTGAAATGAGAATGAGCCATTTACATTATTATAACCATATATTTTTATGTTTTTTAAAAAGCTAAATATGTAGAATTTGTTGTTTAGAATAAAACAACAATTTAAGTAATAACATGTGTCACATATTTATGAGAATACTACAAAACATTTAACGTTTTTCATCACTACAACTGGAAAAACTATATATGATAAGTTTGTTTCTCATTCCGTTTGTAATTTGTACCATAATCATATCAAAGCATATTTATACCAGGTCGACTCGCCCGAATTCGTTTTGAAAAATTTCTTTTTGGGATGTCAAAATATTTACCAAAAAAATATGTTCGAAAGCCATTTTGACATATGAGGGTAATCAAAATACAAACGCGAAAGTAATCAATTGAGCTGTCGCGTCCACCTTATATGAATTCGCCTTGATTAATTTAATATACTTCGTAGAATAAAAAGCTTTTATATTTAGCAAAATATATAAATTTATTCCAATATCGAAAATTATAGAAATAAGTTTCAACAAAAATCGAAAGTTTACCAAAAAAGCAAAAAAAAAAAGTGCAAGAAATCCTGAGTTATTAAAAAATTTTTCAGAAAGAGCTGAAACTTCAGAAGAGGACATGATACGGATAGAGTCACCAAAAATTACTAAAAGAGCTGATATAAAAAAGCGTTTAGTATAATTGTGGCTTTTTGGTAGGAGTGAAGACACTTTTGGTGTATTTTCGAATAAATGTCATATAACCAATTTCCGGGAATTTTTGATTTTTTCGGAGTAATTTAGATTTTTTGCGAGTTTTTAATTTTTCTAGTGAAATTATGGGTTTCCGGTGGATGTATGACACTTGTAATATAGATTTTTCTTTAGTACAACTATGAGCTTTTGGTGGACATAACTTTTTGTTAGTTCTCATTCCAATAAGTGATAAGTTTCGACTTTTTGTAACAAATAATTTTGTTATACTTTTGTTGTATGTTCCAACACATGAAGAGTTTAAAACTTTCGGTGTTTTTCGGAGTTACTTTCATAGTTTTGTGAGTTTTTGATTTATATTGTGACAGTAAGTGTTTCTGCTAGACTTAAGACATTTTCGTTTAAGTTTCGAATATGCATTACATATCAAATTTTCGGATAGTTTTCGCTTATTTCGGAGTTAGTATGAGTTTTTCGTGGATTTTGAGCAGTTTTGATGGATTTTGGAACAGTCAAATTTTTTTTTGAAGTATCTTCGACTTTCGTGAATTTTCGATTTCTTTCATAAAAGTATAGCTTTTTATGGACTTATTTGCTTTTGGGTCATATTCGAATATTTGTTTAGTTTTCAATTTTCTTAATATATTTACAATTTTAGACAAATTTTGATTTTTTCGCTATATTTTCGATTTAGTTTGTAAAATAGAGGTTTTTGGTGGACTTAAGACCTTTTCGAGTATCTTCGAATATATAATGAATTTCGAATTTAACGAAAATTTTTAATTTTAACGAACTAACTTCGATTTATTGAGAGTTTTTAATTTCTTTAGATAATTTATGAGTTTCTGAATGGCTTAAGGCACTTCTGTTGCGTTTTCAAAAGAAAGTAAAATTTTGAATTTTCGAAAAGTTTTCGCTTTTACGGAGCAACATCGATAGTTTTGCGTGCGATCCATTTATTTGCTGAAGGTATGGATTTCTGGTGGGTTTAATAGAAGACTTTTCAAATTTCGAATAAGAAATTTATCTTAACAATTTAAATTTTTGACTTCTACACACACAGAAAAAAGTTTGGTTGGAAAATTATAAAGCTGATGAAATATTAGTAGAATAGACTATATTTGAACTCACGCTATCAATTTTCTATGAATCCAAAAAACAATCCATGTTCAATACCATAAAAGTATAATTGTAATAAAGATATGATTCTGACAATTGATTAGATCAACCGATCTTATGCTTTTGTTTGTCATGACTACGTAACGAATATGATAAGCATAACCGAATAAAATATTATGAATTGTACCAATTATGTATTGGTATTTGCAACTAAAAAATTGTCTTTCTAAATTTACTTCACTTTTTATCGGTTGTTGTAACTAACTAGTGGTTAATTTTATTATTATTGATACACCTAACCGATTAAACGGTTCGCAAGAGCAATTATTTATTATTGTAAAATAACTTTTTTTTCAATAAGATTTCTATGATAGTTGGTGCAACTGCGAAAATTCGATTGGCAACAAATTCGGTTGCATCCACAAATCTCTTTTCTCTGTGTATATTTTCAAATATAATAAACTCATTATGAAAAAATGTATGTTATAATTAGGGATGTAACGAATACCGATACCGATATATCGGCGATACTTCAGATTTTCCGATACATCGGTATCGGCGATATTTTACTGCCGATACGACGATACTTTTAAACATTTTTTCAGAGTTTTTTTAACAAATAATTTATTTTTGTTCGATTTTACCATGAATTAAATACACTTCGTTATTTTTTAAATCTTATTAATATCAATTTTAAAAATTAATAATATTTTATGCTGTTATTTTGTAAAAAAATTATTTATTTTTTGTTAATTTTACCATGAATTCAAATTCAAGCCGTTGTTTTTTAAATCTTATTCCAGCAAAAAAGAGATACTCCAAAGAAGTCATGAAAATGTAAAATTCGCGATCTGGAAGTTTTGCAAATTTGGATAATTTCTAATTAGCTTTACATATCCTTGCCCTTGCAAGAAGTTCTGTTTTTCGATTACCAATCACCGAATTGGAAGCGATGCTAGGACAAATTTCTTTTTCGGTATTCTATAATGATTTTTCCTTGAGGAAAAAGTATAAAAAAGTACCCATTTTCAAAATTTTTTATGCGAATTTAAACTCAGAACTGTATTTTCATGTAAATTTAAGTGAATAAATATAAACTTAGAAGTCTTTTAATAATTAAGCTATTAAGTTATTTAGATGAATATTAGTTGATAAATGTGCTTTAAAAAAATCGATTTTTTAAAAAGCATGGCGAGTATTTTTTTAAATTATAAAGGAATTAAACAATTTTTCTTGCTTTTCTACTAATTATCTGCATATTTTTAATATAAATTTGTTGGAAGCAAAGAAAATGTAACTCCTTAAAAATTACTTCCAATGTTTTATCAATTTTAAATATTCTCTCTTATAATGTAATTTTGTATAATAAAAAATTGCACTTGAGTTTTGTTAATCTAAACTTGAACTCAATTTCAATATTCGTATCGGTATCGGCGATATTTATTTTTAAATATCGGTATCGGTATCGGATCGGCAAAACGGCGTATCGTTACATCCCTAGTTATAATTAATTGCCAACCCCAGCCCCATTAACTTGGTTGTGAATGGGTTAATTTGAATGTGAATGTTGCGTGACGTCAAGAGATTTGCCTTTTTTTCTAATTTTTCCTTTTGTTTTTATTTTCAAATAAATAAAAAGTAATCTTAATTAATTTCATAATATGTTGTAAATAATAATAAAAAATTAATTTCGCCAGGTTAACTAAAGAGAAGTTTATAAAATATGTATGTATATAAATAATCATTTTTCATATTTAAAATTTTAATACAGATTGAAATTGACGTAGTTTTGGCTTAATAAATTGCTTTCATGATGCCTACTTTTGCTATACATACATACATACATACATACATAAATATATAATACGTATATTCATAAATTAGTCTGATAATGGGACGCAAATCAGTTGTTTTTCGTTTATAGTTCTAGCTAACAATAATGTTGGGCGAATTGGGGAAGGCTACTATTATTGTTACATGAAAAAAGCAAGCTCTGGGTTTCCCCATGGAATGAAATTATGAATAGATACTAGAAACTTAACCCTTTGCGATTAACCTATGCTGCAGATATGGTAAAGGAAGAAAGCATTAATTGAGAATAAGTAAATCAGGCTGGAAAAGTTAATTAATTCTGGTAACAGTAAGCCAAAACGTAGCTCCTACTCTTTTCAAGGGTCGCCGCCACACTCATCAAAGTTCATGTTTTAGCTTCTAAACTTTTTAGGGGCTATCAGTTGTTAAAATTACTTACACTAAAAGATAAACCTCGTACTAAATTTAAGTTTTTTCTGCTTACTTTAATTACTAATCTTACTTAAGAGCTTAAATAAACGGAATTAATCAGTACTCTCTCAGCTATTCGCAGAGTAATTTCATGTGTGTATATCTTGGCTTTTACCTGTCGTTGCTTATATGCTGATGTAGCCGAGTTATCTAAGGCGTTGGTGTACAAACATGCGATGAATCGCCCAAGTTCAATACCAATAATGAACAAAAATAAATTTGAAATTGAAGCAAGTAAGTAGAAATATTCTGCCTTATTTATAAAAAAAATGTATTATGTTTAGTAAAGGTTTATTTGACAACTATTGTATAGAAAGTTGTCAAATAAGCTCTAAATAAATATAAAATATTTTTTTAAATAAGGCCAATTAAATTTAGCTACACTCTGAAACATTACTTCAATTTAGGATCATTATTGTCTAAATTTGTGTTTAAAATTTCTCCTTGTCTAAAATTACATCGATTTTGAAGTTATTTTATTAAAGAAAAAACCTTTCAAATTAAACATATTTAGTCCAAGTGGAACAAATTTAACATAAAGTATAATACGGCTATGGCTGAATGGTAGATACGTCAGACCATCAGTCAGAAAGTCGAGGTTCAAACCTGCACGCAGCCAATCGGTTTTTTTTATTAAAAACTTTTTGTTCTAAAATCAACATATATAATGCGGTAAAGTGTTGCCGACTATTATCGACCTAATTTTCAACAAAAGCCTTCAGAGTGTAAGCATTAAAAATATTAGTCCAAGTTTGTTCCAGAATTAAGTAAGTATAAATAAGCCTGATTCGGGATTGATTCAAGTAAGCTGTAGGATTTATTTAAATTAAAAAAGCCGTGTACAGCATTGGATTGGATGCATAATGATGTTCGACATGTATTTGTTGGCGTATACGAATAGCTTAATTTTTCTTTTTAGTGTACTATTTCACCGAAGTATTTAATGGCAAGGAGCGCCAGAATTATTACTTTTTGCCTGCCGTCGTTCCATTTTTGGGACGCATTTTAAATATCATTTTTTATTTAATTATTACAACTTCGTAATAACAAACAGTTGGATAATAAGATCATAACGTTCTTTTGCTGTAGCTAAATTCGCACTGAAGTTGTTTGTTTATAAATAAAATAAAATGTATTTTCTTTGTATGGAAGTGCCACGCCTTTTGCCTCCATTACACTGTAAAACAATATAACAATTTTTAGGAAGTTTTACGTAAAACGTACTTTTAATACAAAATAGCCTCAGATCTTGGTATTAATTGGGAATAAGTACGAAATTAACCCTTGGTACACGTTGCAGCCTACTACACGCACGCATTCAATTAGAATTAATAAGATTCCGTTTTGAAAAAAAAAATTAGTCCTTAAACACATTTTAAGATTTTAGTGATTTCTGGCGTTCAAGTAGAGTTAAGAGCTTTAGTATCTTTGCAGACTTTCAGTAGAATTTTATTGCAAATATTTTTGTAGAACATATCAGTGCGGTACATTGCGGCTGAAGACGTGTTTTTTATCTCTTCTTCAGAAAGGGTCAAAAAAGTCTTATACAATTCTCTCACTAAATTGTTAACAAAATCAAAAGTTGCGCACCAATTTCAACGAAAAAGGGCTCATTTCCTTAGGACAAAAAATTTCATCTTTTCATTTTTATTTTTTTTTTTGCGAAACTAATTTGTAGGCTTGAATTCTTACGATATCTCTGAAACTAATGTACAGATTGAGACACAATATTCGCTCGGCTTAAAGATAATTTTGTTATCGAATTTTCGTTTTCCTTTTTTGCTGAATATGGCAAAACCTTCTCCTGTTATGCTAATATATGTCGTGCAAGTGTCTTTATTTTTGACACAATGGTATATCTCGAAAACTAGAGCGAACAAAAAAAAAATTTAGTTCAGCAGCCCAAATAACTAAAGAAACAACTTCAAGTTCTAGGGAACGAAAAAGTTTACCGAAGTTGTAAATTATGGTCTGTTTTTACTATTTTAATAGTTATGGGCTATTCGATATTTTGCTGTGTATTTTGTTAAATACGCGATTTAGATAAAAGTCAGACAAAAGCGGTTGGTAACATCACAGGCAACAACTTTTTACCAGAAACTTTTTTTGTAAATATTACTTAAAGAATTACGCTTCATAAATCTAATGAAACAATTTCGTTAGATTATTTTCACAATTCTAATGAAACATTTCACCATTCTAATGTAATTTCACGAATATTATGAAAGAATTTCATTGGATTGCTTCGTTAGCTTTCATAGTTTCGCTAGAAAATTTCATTGGATGTATGACAACTATGTTTTGTTATTTTATATGTTTGTTGTTGTTGTACTCTTTCTTATTATTATAGTCTCATAGACACATTGTCTTGACAGTGCTGTTAGCTGGTTAAGACGTTGCCTATAAAGCGAATGATGGGAATCATTCGCTTCTGAGTTCAATACTATGAAAGGTCATCAGAATTACAAATTTTTCTGATGAGCATTGGCGTCTATCGTACGTCTTTGTATTATGGGACTGTTAATAAATTAAAATAGTCAAAATAAGAGATAAGCTAATCAGCCTACTAGGTAATGTAATCATTTCATTAAAACAATGATATAGTTTCATTACAATAATGACAGAATATCATTAAAATAATGAAAGAATTCCATTAAAATTATGATATAGATTCATTAAAATAATGAAACAGTTTCATTAAAACGATGAAATAATTTCGTTAAAATTATAAAATATGTTCATTAGCTTAGCGAAATTATTACAATGGATCAATCAAATTATATCATATATTTAATGAAATTTTTATTATAATAATATTAACGCAACTTATTTCATTAATCCAACGAAGCGTGACGTTGGTTGAGTTTTAATGAAGTTTTTTATTGAATTAATGTCAAAGTTCATAGAATTTATAAACAAAATTCTTTCAGTGATTATATTGATCATGTTATGAAACACAAAAGCAGAAAAAGAGCATTAGTGGGCGTGCGACACGCCTTAATCTCAACTGATTGTCCTGACATTTTTTTAGGGCATATTTTTATAAATACCCATCGATTTGGATTATGAGACTTAAAAAAAAACCAAATTTGAATTTTTTACGACCACTTTAAGCATCAGATCTCCTATGCCGAGTCCCTACAACAATGTGGAAAATGGGGATAGCTTCAACTTCCCATAAAACTAGTTCCAGATTTAAACTTTAAAAATGCCGATACACGCATATATAATTTTTTTGGAGCCCTCTGCCAGAATCTGTCGTTAGACCCTTGTAAATTTTATTGTGTTGTAAAGTGTTATTCTTATACTAATTCTGGTACAAATTTTTGATAGATTGAATGAAGACTATTTTGAAAGGAAAAACTGACAATAATACATGAAATTAAGGCTAAAACTCTTTACACATACCTCGCACACTTTTAATTATTATTTTGTTTTGAAATCGATTCAATAGACTTGAACATACAATTAGTTAAATGTAATTGAGTGCAAAGCAAATAGCAATTTGTGTATCTTTTTATAAATAATAAAACTATTTTGTATATTAAATTTGTCTCGGTGGCCTTTGAACGGTTAATTAAACAACTCTCTTGCTCAAGCTGTGGAAGTTAAGGCATCATATAATATTTAGACCAGCCTCCCAGTTGATCATTCAAAATACTCGTAGTATTGTTTTGCTTTTGCGCTTGTTTATTGGTTTTTGAGAGCAACTGTTTGTGCTGGTATTTAAAAATTAATTAATAAAAGCTTTAATAAAATTTAAATTTATTATTTAATAAAAATAAAAAAGAAAAACAATTGTTTGCAACAACATTGAGAACAGCCAACATTCAATTGTTGTTAAATACAAGTCAACACAATTTGCTTAGAAAAACAGGGTCATTTCAAATGAGAGAGAGAGAGAGAGAGAGAAAAGAAATAACAAATACTTATCATAGCGAAGTATTCTTTAAATATTAATAAAAACAACAATTTTATTTGAAATCTTAAATATTCTTAAAAACAAGAGTAATAAATTTAACAAATTAAATGTATATAAACATTTGACATACTTTTATGCACATTAAAAAAAAAGAAAATAGAAATAGCAAACATTTGAGTCATTCTAAAATCTTCTTACACTAAGTGGAAATAATTTTGAAAAAAATTGCACAAATATCAAATATACGCTGCAGAAAACAACATCATACAAATTTATTTGCATTTGCAATATTAATAATAATATTAATGATAATTGCTCACAGTTTATTTGAAAATATGTATTCAAGTAGACATGGTTTTCCACTTAATGCAAAACTGAAAGAATTTCTTTAATATTTTTATTTTTATATTTAAAAAAGAATGATGTGCTTGATCGTTTAGTTATTCGAATGATCGCAAGATTTGTTTCAATGTTAGAATTAATTGCAATAATCCTTTAATAAGAGATTTAAAGATGCATATCGATGCTGCACAGTGGGGCACATTCTCCAATTTTTTTTTTTTTGGAAATTCCATACAATATATTTTGAAATGTTGAATTTTATTTAAAATTTATGCGTTTATTTTATGACATATTTTACTATATTTTTAACGGACACGAAAAAAGCATTTGAAATGAGAATCAGCCATGTATATATTAAGCACTACACTGTTATATTCGCCGTACACTCTTATAAATCACAATTGTTGTTTTTATTAAAAATTCTTTCCAATGAAAAAATATAAAAAAACCCAAATACATCAGACATAATTTATAACCAGAATATTGTGGAAGCAAAAACTCTTTAGTTCATATGAAAAAAATTTCGAGTATATAATACGGCTAGCACTCAGCACAACGATTCACAATACACACACACACATCAGACAGATGGACAGACATAAACAGAAATTAAGATGAAAAAATTATTTTAAAAAAATGTTATGAAATTTATTAATATCGTGTTAATAATCACGTACCAATCATATTGTGATTGTGAATGCCTTTTTTGTTTTATTAAATTTGTAAGAAAATCAAAAAAAAAAAAAAACAATCGTAACAAAGGTTTAGAGAATAATTGGATTTATAAGGGAAATGAATTATTACTCTTCAAAGATGTTTTTTAAACTATTATGGATCGATGATTACTCCTCTCAATTTTTATCGAGATTTCTCTTTCACACTATGCGAGTTCTTGTAGATTTGATTTCATCCAATAAGTTCAAGGCTGATATTTTTCTATTCTTCTAAATGTTTTTTTTTTTTATAAAAATTTCATTTTTATTTTTATGCTTTCACTGATGATAAAAGTATTTGCCATTCGTATTTATTTTGTAAAAGAACAAGCCTTTCGGAGATTGCGATATGTGGCAAATAGGAATGAAAAACTTAATCACGGTATTGTAATAATTTCTTAAAGAGATTGCGGGAACAGATTTCAATACCCGGAAGACGTACTGTTGCACAGTGGGAGATTGTGTAAAAACATCGAACGAAAGATACAAATTTCAAACGAATTATTCGAATACTGAGCCCTACTTATGTATACTGTCTATCAGATGTTAAAAAAAAGAACGAACATGCTCTTCTCATTCAAAATGGCTTGTGCAAATTGAATGCTGTCTTTTCTGCACATTAAGAAAAAAATTTTTTCTTAAAGAGAATTAACACACTCAGGGTGTTACTTCTCTTGGGAAAGGGATAGAGTAGAGATAACAGATGGTGAAGAAAGTTTAACTCTTTTACAACTCTGCTATTGCGCATTATATAAATTTTACAGTAGTGTTGCAGCGCTTCTGGTGTTTAGTAGATGTACTAACTGTCTTAAGCTTTATTTGTAGCCATTTTATTAGTTGTTTTAGTTCGCTGACGGTTTTTGCTGGCCCTTACTGGAATTGTTGCACCAGTTGTCTTAAACGTACTTGTCCTATGACTGGTGAACATGGGAATGGTAAAAAATGTTTCTGAATCTGACCACTGAAAAGAAAACATACCACAAAACTGGAAGAAAAATGTATTGTAGCAAAACCGTCGGCGAAGTAAAAGAACTAATAAAGTGGCTACACAGCTTAAACAACGCGATGCCTCTACTTGACACCAGAAAGGCTTGCAACACTGCTCTGCAAAAAACGCGCAATAGCAGGGTTGTAAATGAATTAAGCTTTCTATCTCTCTCCCATTTCACCACCTGTTCTCTCTACTCTATCCCTTTCCCAAAGAAGGTAACACATTAATTAATTAACTGGCAGGCATTAATTGTCTGATTGTGTTACTTCTCTTAAAAAAAAATAATACCGTCGCTGATCCAGCAGATTTTTCACAACTAAAAAATATTTGTCCAAAGTATATAGTAATTTAATTAGTATTAAAGAAACCACCACACGACAAGTTCCTTAAGTTTTGGTCTAAAACCTATCACTGAGTATCTTAATTATGTCAATTGACCCCCTCCAATGACAACACCATATAAAAGCTACCGGCCCATTTAATATAAAGTTCCGAAACTTGAACCGGTTGCTAGTCTTTGGGAACCAATCACGTAACCTGCCTTGTGACAGGTTCTCTTCCCTGTAGCGACATTACGACAATTGAGGGCCGTTATGATATGTATCAGTCACTTAGTATCATAGCATAGTGACCAGTACATTAGCTTCATCACTTAAACAGTCCAACAATAACTAATACAACACCATACTAATGCACATCAGAAAAATTTATAATGTTGATGACTTGTAGTCAAAGCGCTGAATACTTCAGCCAACAAAAGTAAAATTTCAAAATATTAGCATTTGCTTTTACTATATCCAAAGCTCTCAATTATTGGTTGTTGTTCGCAGTTTTGTGTATTGAACGTTACACTTTTTTAAAATGCATTTCCGCATTTGAATTACTGAAATTGCATTCAATCTATCAAATATAAGAAGAACGTATGTTTGAAATAAAAAAATCAAAAACAATTATGTAAACTTATCAAATGTTGCTCTACTGGAAAAAGTTAAATCAATTGAGCTAAGAGAACGTAGTGAACGTTCGGAGGCATAGGTCATAGTTTTGTCAAATATTAAAGATTTCATCAACCGATCATGGTTGTATCCTAACTAACATATTTTATCAATTAAACATAGCTTGTAGGCTAAAAAATGTATTGAATGTTACCCTTAGTTTTGTAAAATATTAAAGCTTTTGTCAATCAATCATGTTTATACCTAAAAAAGGGCTTCATCAATTAAGCATACATTTTAGCTTATAAAATGTATTGAACGTTACCCATAGTTTTACCAAGTATTAAAAGTTTTCATTAGTTTATCATTCTAGTATCCTAAAAAAGGTTTTATTAATCCATCATGGTTTGTTTCCCAGGAAATGTCTTGAATGTTTCAACTATTTTTATCAAATGTTCAAATATTTAATTATTCGATTGTGATTTGTAGCTAAAAAGGATGTAGTGAAAGCTAGCCACAGTTTTATCGAATAATAAAAGGTTTCATCAGCTGATCATTGTTGTATCCTAAAAAAGTTTCTTTAATCGATTATGATTTTTAGCATATAAAATGTATTGAACGTCACCCATAGTATTAAAATATTTCATCAATCGATCATGGTTGTATCCGAAAAAGGGTTTCATTAATCTATCATGTTCTGTTTCATAAGAAATATATTGCAAGGTTTCATAAATTGATCACCGTCTGTAGACTAAAAAGTTTATTGAACGTTACCCATAATTTTATCAAATATTATAAGGTTTAATGAATTAATCATGGTTGTATCCTAAAAAAGATTTCATCAATTGGTCAGGATTTTTATCCTAAAAAATGTGTTGAATGTTACCAGTAATTTTTTTGATTTTTCATCAAACATTTTTGTGTATAATTAAATAGTTTTTATTAGACTCATCGAAGATTAGCCATATCAATATTGAATATGTAGTGTGTGTGTGTGGAAAAATGATAAAATTCCTACAAATTTATTGAATATTTCTCTGACAATGTTTTTCAATATCATTTAGCTTGAGTTTTACGATGATTTGTAGCATAAAATATGTATGTATGTATTAATCGTTACCTATCGTTTTGTTCAATACTATGAAATTTGAAAAGGTTTCATCAATCGATCATGGTTTTTAGCTTAGAAAATGTATTGAATAATACCCATAGTTTTTTAGGTTGATTAAAAATTTTGTGTGCATAAATAAATAATTTATACTAGACTCATCGAAGCTTTTCTACATTAATATCCATTATATAGAGTATGTTTAGAAAAATTATGAGATTCATACAAAAATGTATTGAATGTTACTTACTAAACTTTTTAAATAGGGGTTTGAGTTTCGGGATTCATGCCATATAGTTTATTATTATATTGGAAAAGGTTTCATCAATCAAATAGGTATTGAACGTTGCTCATAGTTTTGTCATATATGAGAAGGCTTCGTCAATCAAGCATGGTTTGTATCCTAAACAATTTATTGAGAGTTACCCTTAATTTTTCAAGTTAATTGAAATATATTTGTGCCCAATTAAGTAGCTTTTTATTAAAACTTGCCGAATATTGAAATTTACTTGAAATGTATTGAACGTTACTTGGACAAAAATTCTAAAATATTATTTAAGTAATTGAGCAATGAATTTTATTATTTAAGTTTAAAAGTAGTTTGCACAGGCGGACGGTTTGACAAAAGGTTAAAAATAAAAAAAATTTTCAAATCGGGCTGTAAACAAACGAAAAACTTGGTAACCTTCTCCTTTTTCGAAATACTGCTGTATCGGTCTGATGATAATAATGAGAAAAAAAAACGTATAACCAAAATAGCGTGAATATATTAGACGTCTTTATGCTGTTGAAGACAGCATCTGTTAATAAATCAATTTTAGCTCAAACAATTTTATTTGGCGGCAAGCCAAAACTGTCCTTTACGACTACTGCCACGTCTGTTTCAAATGGTGTATCACTGTACTGCTCATCTTCAAAGGGAAACCAGCCTCGTAGATCTTGAGCAATACAGTGCTTTCTTTAGAGCAAATTTCATTTTAAATACTGGCTAAAACCAGATTCTGAGTTCAATACAAAACTGAATGCTTGATCGTATTCTAATGACCTTCTTTATATCACTGCTAATTGTTGCTACATAAATGAATATTTTATATTTTAAGTGTTAGAAGCCAAAACTCATAAATTATGAACAAATAAATATTATAGTCGATTAAGATATTTTTTTTTAAATATAATTTATGTTTTCTAAAAATATATAAATAGTTTTTTTTTCTTCTATACCTGTGAGATTTAATGGAAAACATACTATCGCGATCTTCCATGACAGTCAGGGCCAATTCTGTTTCCAATATGGTTGGTATCATATTGAAAAATGAATGTACGCGAGGCATTGACTGGGAGCCGGGTGAGTTTTTGTTAAGCATCATTTTGTTGCAGTTTATTATAAAATTTGTTGTTGTTTTTTTGTACTAAAAGATGGGGGTAGGATTTTTTTTGAATGAAATATATTTTCTGGGCGCTTTTAAAGCATCACAAAAGTTGAGATTTTTTCTTATTTTCCTTTTTGTATAAGTGTAGAAGTAGTTGGTGGGTGGGTGGTTGTCTGATGACGGTTGTTTAGAAAGGTGGTATTTTTATGAGTATCACAGTTGGAGGTTTATGTTTTCTAATAAGGTAATGATATTTTTATTATTGCTTTTATTAGTTGTTTTTATATTTGTTATACAGCCTCAATGAAATTTCTTTTTATTGCTATAAGTTAACTTTTTTCTTTCTTATTTGTTTATATGTATTTATATATATATTTTTTTTTTATTGAGTTGCTATAAATTAGAATAAATATTTTTTACTTTTTATTATTGTTATTTTTTAATTCCTTAATAAAGTTTTCATATTTTTTTGTTTATTTTTTGAAACAATTTATATAGAAAACAATTTCTTTGTAATAAACCTTTTTGCTGTACAATGAATTATTTGATTTCTTCAATGAAATATTTTCATTGTATATATCAAAATTTGCAACTAAAAGCTTTTTATTGAATTTACGAAAATCATTTATAAAATGAAAATGTTACAACTGGACTTTTTGATTGGCTACAAAATAAGTTCTCACTAACGAAATTGTTTTCTTGATGTAAATTAGAAGGGATACAACTTTTCTTTCACAGTTTTTATATCGATAACTGAACAAGCAAGTGTTGATTGAAATAAATTTATCGTATGGTCGCCAGATAATAAAAATTAATAGCTCAGGACAACACTACACAGAAAAAATTATTTTATATAATTTCAATGAATGATATTCATTGACTTAGTTTTATTAGTTTTTGCAAAAACACATTGATTCAATGTACGCATACGTTCTTTCAATGAAAATTTTCATTGAAGTTCAATGTAAAACGGTACATTGACAGCATTCGTTGGTGTTATACTCTAACAACATTAATGAACCGGTTCATTGATTTTACGTGCTAGTATATTAGGTCAAAATTAATGAACAGTTCGTTGAAACAATGAACTTTTTCTTTGAATTTCTGTACCTTTTTGGTTCAGTGTAAATTAGGTGCAAGCCATTAATTAGTCAATTGTGGAATGTATGTTAGTGGAGTTTGTAGTGTATAGATTACTTTGCTTCTCAAGCGCCTCTAGTGGCCAACTATATTAGCATAACTCGAAATACGGGTTAATTTCCTTTCAGGCACTTGAGTTTTTAGTCTGTGCAATAATTTCGTAGATATGTAACGAGTGATTTTTTTGCTATTATCTTTTTGGCAACACTAGTTTTGACAGCTCACGCACGTTTTGTATCTTGTGTCACTGTCAAACATCTTCAGTTTGGTCTATAATTTAATCATGAATCGTCTTACAAACGAACAACGCTTGCAAATTATTGAATTTTATTACCAAAATGCGTGCTCTGTTAAGAAAGTTCATCGCGCGCTTCTTCCATTTTATGGTCAGTTTAATCGACCTACTGAGGCTTCTATTCGGGCTATTGTAAAAAAATTTCGCACCAAATTTACATTGTTGGACATTAAACCACCAACATGTTTACGTAGAGTGCGAACTGAAGAAAATATCGCAGCCGTATCAGCCAGTGTTGGTGATGACCGTGAATTATCGATTCGGCGCCGTTCGCAGCAATTGGGTCTCTGTTACTCCACTACGTGGAAAATTTTGCGGAAGGATTTGGGTGTGAATCCTTATAAGATACAGCTATGAAGATCCACTTTTTTATCGAAGAATTGTGTTCAGCGACGAGGCTCATTTCTGGTTGAATGGATACGTGAACAAGCAAAACTGCCGTATTTGGAGTGAAGAGCAGCCAGAAGCATTGCAAGAGCTACCAAAGCATCCACAAAAAACAACCGTTTGGTGCGGATTATGGGCTGGCGGCATCATTGGGCCGTATTTCTTCAAAGATGATGCGAATCACAACGTTACTGTGAATGGTGAGCGCTACCGTGCGATGATAACAAACTTTTTTCTGCCCAAAATGGAAGAGCTTGACTTGCATGACATGTGGTTTCAAGAAGACGGTGCCACATGCCACACAGCACGCGAAACAATGGACCAATTGAGAGGCGAGTTCGGTGAACAGTTTATTTCACGCTTGGGACCAGTCAATTGGCCGCCCAGATCGTGCGATTTAACGCCTCTAGACTATTTTTTGTGGGGCTATGTTAAGGCTAATGTCTATAGCGACAAGCCCGCTTCGATTAACGCACTGGAAGCCAACATTGCCAACATTATTCGTGAGATACCGGCCGAAATGTTGGAAAGAGTATGCCAAAATTGGACTAAGCGGATGGACCATTTGAGGCGCAGCCGCGGCCAACATTTGCATGAAATAATCTTCAAACATTAAATTATATCGACCCAACTATCGATCCAAATAAATATTTCATGCATTTTTCTGAATTTTATGTGTTTTTTTACTTTCCGATAGTTCTTATAAAATCACCCATTATTTAGAAAGTTCCAACAAAATTTTAATTTCGTTATGAAAAATTAGAAAAATCTTGTTGAGAATGATAAAAAAATATGTTCTTACTCTGCAGACATGTAGCTAAATATGTTATAGGGCAAAGTCAATATTTCATCAAAATCGATGTGCAAGTTTTGATTTTATTAACAATTTAGTGGCGGAGCTTCATTGAAAAAAATGGGAAAATATACATACAACAAACAAGGCAGGCCTCATCAGCTATTTTAAAGATAAAAATACTCAAAAAATTACAGTGGCCAAAAATAAACAAACAACGGTAATATACAAGTTGGTCACAAAAAGAACTTATACGAAACTGACCACGAAATTATGTTTAGCTACATAATCAACAATTTTGGGCTTTCAATTCTACTCTACAATAACAAAAGGTGGATATAATATTTGGAAAATAATTACATAATTATACGAAGCATAGCTCCATGTGAACAGATTTCGAACGAGTTCTATCTTTCGAACAATTACATTTGAAGAAAAAGAAATTACTTTTTTATATTAAACGTAATACCTTGGACATCGTGGGACATATAGTAAGAAAATTGCTTGAACTACTTTCAGGAGGAGCAATTTAATTTTAGACCTCTAAGTTTTGTATGTTGAAAGTGGCGCCTTAAAATATGTAATATTTTTTTGTAATATTTTTATTTTTTTTCATGATAAATGTCAAATTTCATATATGAAAAACAGCTAACATAAAACAGGCTATTTTTCAACATAAAGTTTGACATTTGTCATGATAAAAATTTATCAGGTATAGACATAGAGTTATGAAAAACGGTGATAGCTGAAGAAGCAACATCATACCTTCAAGAATTTTATCACTTTCGTACGAATTCTTTCACGGATCTATTTGAAGAGTTCTTAAACGTTTTTTTAAGAAGAGTTTATTCCGAAAAAATATTGTGAAACAAAAATATTATGATCACTTAAATTTAACATTTAAAAAAAACTTTTAATATTAGAAATATCACACTGTGTAACAAAGCAGCCAAAAATTCAAATTCTATGGATAATTTTTTTTGACTTGCGGTAATAAAAATATGTGATGGTATTGATTTCACTTTTCGTAATTAAAATTTTCACAATATCTCGACGATTGGAGGTTCTAGGAAGGCTATTCTGATACGATGATGGCCGTATTATCCATACGGCAGGATGTGTGCTCGTGCGTATGTGTCTAAACGTTTCAAATTTGTATGAAAAATAACGCAAATACGTTTCAAAAATATTTTTTCCATACAAATTTCAAAACGGCAAAATCGTTGGTATTTACAAAATCTGGCCTTAAGTTACGTAAACTATTCCCGCACACAAACAACTAAATTTCATTTTCTGTAAAGGAGTTCAATGAAATAGCTAATATTTTGTCTAGGAACGGACCTACAAACAAATTTGTAAATATAGACATAAATATCGCAACAATTTCATTAAAAAATCGTGTTTTTTCCAGTGAACAAATTGTTTAAATCTACAAAACAATTTGTCTAAAAATATTTAAAAATTGTAAACAAAATAATTTACTAAATCAAACAAAAGGATTTACTGCATTTTCTGAAAAATATCAAACAATATTTTTGTCTGAATTTATAAAACAATTAGTCTAAAAATACTAACAAATTTTAAATATTACTTAATCAAACAAAAATGTTTCTGGGGTTTTTTTTGAATATATCAAAAAAAATTGTTATCTGGGTCATCATCATCATCCATTAAGCATTTATAACATTTCACTTTGTTAAATATTTTCAAGTCTGAATGTTTATCTAAAGACTCTAAAAAAGTGAATGAGAATTAACGCAACGACATTAACGAATTGATTCACTCAAAAATCTTTAGTAAACAAACTTGGTTAAATCGCATTCCTTTTGCTATCATTGTTGTTGTTGTTATTTGTGTATATGTCGTCATCAGGGCTGTTTTTTTACGACACAGTTTTTCTTGTTGTTTTTGGTGTTTGCGTCCTAAATAAAAGTCAAACAAACAATTCATTGATTATATAAAGAACCTTTACTGAAAATGAAATTTATTTTTAAACAAACATTTGTTTAACAAATTTTTGGTGATAATTTTTTCTGTGCAGGCGAATAGACAAAGTCGAAACATTGTAAAATTTTTTGCCAAAAGAAAATATTTGACATTTTACCGGACAAATAAGAGAGTTGTCTAAACTTTCCTTAGATATTTAGCAGAATATTCGGGAATTTTCTGGCACGAAATTTCTAGCGAGCTCTAAACTGAATTTGGCAAAAAATAAAAGCTGGGTATTAATTTTCTTGCGCTCAGTTGTCTGATTTGTTGTTGTTTATTTTGATTTTCGTGTAGTGTAAATGCAACTAGCCGAAAAATTTCGTATTACCATTGTAATAAAATTTTCGACATTCTTAAAATTTTGGATATACTGAAATACTGCATTATAATACGCCGATTTAACCAGGTGGATGGATTTCAAATACATGTTATCGAAAATATTTTTTTAAAATAAATTTTAATGCACCATTCTGATCGAATCCGAAAAATAGGCAACTCTTAGCCCCAAATTTACAGTCATTAGTTAATTACTAGTAAACTAAAATGATAACTATTGTTTGACTAAAACTTCATATTCACAATGTATTGTGTAAAAAAATACACTATTTAATATTTTTTAATCAATCTGAGGCACTTTTATATGATCATGCGAGAAACATTTTGCTCTCCCTCTTTGTATGTTTAATATTTATTTCATATTTTCTTTTATTCCCTTTCTCATTATTAACAAAAACCGTTATCTCTGCAAAGAATATATATATTTTTCCTTTTTATTGAATTTAAAAAGATTTTCAGCTAGAGTATTCTGCTGTCCATAATAGAACGGATAGCAAATATTTTAATGTCTTATTATTTTCTTATGAGTTTATCTTTATATTATTTATATTAATTAAATCAATAAAAAGTTTTGTTTCCTTGCATTTTTTAAATTTTCGTACTAGGTCACACCCGTCGGTCACACCCGTCTCATTTTAAAAATAGTTTTTTTTTTATAGGAAAAATAATTTTTTGTCAAACAGTAAATACACAATACATTAAAAACACTTTGAACAGATATCTATACTAAAATTATTGTGTACCTTATAGTCAAAATTTTACAGAACTTATACTGAAAGTCACAATTCTATAAAACTAAGATTTGGAAGGTCACACCCGTCGCAGCTTTCTGACAATCATTCTGAGCAGAAATCGTGTTCTATCAGTGTCTATCCGTTATTCAACGGCTTTGAGCTTAATGTCCTTGCGACGTTTTTATAAGTAAACAATTTTATATTCTTGATTTATAACAAAAAAAAAATATGTGTAAAATGGTCACACCCGGCTAAATGGAATTACTCTAAAGCAAATAGGATTTTTTGTTGTTTTGTTGCATAGTGTAATGAAAAAGGGAAGCCAATCAAAATTCATATTTTAGCTTTTGACTTCTAAATCTCTTAATTATTTATATCATATGAGATTTCCAAATTTAAATTGACTGACAATGAAACATTTGTTTTGGCCGCCATCTCACAAAACGTGCCACAGTCAGGTGCTCGTTTTCCTGTAAACAACAGTTGCTTGTAAAAAAAAAAGAAAAATGGAATGTGTTTCACATTGTGATGATAAAGCAGAAATTGTAAGATCTTTCCTCTCTTGCCTGCACGCGTTTAGAACAAGAGCGTTTTTTTTGAGGGGGAGTTTATATAAAACTTAAAATATTAAAAAACTCGTTTACGCAATAGAACTGCAAGATTTTTTAGTAATATTGTTAGAGAGAAGGGGAGGGGGATATCCCTTTTTCCGCTATCCTAGATCCGCTTCTGGGAAAGACAAACAAAGTATTTGTGAAAAAAAATTTTTATGTTCTATATTATGGCGCGCATCTAGTTAAAATTTTAAGGAGATAGGTGTCTAGAGGGGCGGAACGGGGAGGCGTTGAATTTTTTATAAACCATCAATTTTTAAGAATTTCGTTTTGCTACTTTAAGTTTTTTTTTTTTGGGAGGAGGGGGAATGTTATTAGTCCCCTAGCCTGTATCAGCGACTGTATTTGACAGGCTAGTTAATTATATTCTCAGCTATTGAAACTAATTAATGCAATCGTAGACGATAGTGTTATCTTTTTTTATACACGATAAAATAAAACGGCGGGAGCTTAGTTGTACCCCTAATATTTATTTATAGATTTTTTAATATTCTTCTTTATTTTTATCTATTACATTTTGTACTTTTTGGTAGGATAGTTATACTTTTATTGCTTTGTACAGTTTATTGATAATGTTTTTATTGTGTGTATTTTTTAATTTTGTTGCATTTTTTTAATTTTTATCCGATTTTTTCACTTATTCCTTTCACTTTAAAATCACATTTTTTAAAAGCTGGTCTCCAATCGAGGCTTAATTTTGCACTAATATTGGAAACTGTTTTTCCTTTCAAGAACTATTATTATTTATATTTATTTATGTATATTTTTTATATTAGCTTTCTTGTTTTTAAATTGTTTACTTTACTTTAATTTGATTTAATTATTTTAAAGTCACATTTTGCAATTAAAACGTTTCTTGTCATTTGCCTTAAATTATAATTATTTTTTGCAATTACTTATTTTCTTTATGAATACAAGTATTTTTTGTTATTGTAGTCGTTTAATGACCTCTAAAGTGTTGATTTATTTATAGATTTTTATTAAAGTGGAATTTATTTAATGAAAATACTATACATACGAGTATTTCCATATATTCACGTCTTTCTTTTCAGATTTCTTTAACCGGACTATAATTCTTTGTATTAAAGGGCCTCCAAATATTATGATTTTGAATATTTTATTTGATTTAGTTTCACATAATTTAAATCATGGGATGGATGCCTTTATACTTTTGCGTTCAAGTCTTTGATAAATAGGCAAACGAAAGAAAAAACACTTTTCCTTTGTAGACAATTTTTTCAATGCTGTTCTGATGGATTTTTTTTCTTGTGGTGTGTAGTGCGCGTTTTTTCAACTTATACTAAAATATGAAAATCATTTTCATTTTCAATCTCCCAGCGCGAGAAAGCAAAAAAAAAAAATAAAGAACGCTTATTTTGTGCTTTTGTTTTTTCCCTTTTTTATACACACTTATAAAAAATTATTTTAATAATTTTCTTGCAAACTTTCTTAATCCCTTAAGGTTCGTGATAAAGGGTAAAGTTCACAAATCTTTTGAAGCTGATTCTAATTATAAACAACTAAAAGATATCCATTTTAAATATTGTAAGCAGAAATACTAGAGAGATTTTGGGAAACAATGGCTAAGATTTTCAAGTTATTTAGAAAACATGCGAAAGTGTGAAAAAAGTGTAGAAACGAATCGATTATATCGCATTTTTAATTGATTAGATGTCAGATTTAAGCTTAACATTTAGTTATTTGCAAAATATTTTGATTCTGCCCCACTGTGCTTTGGGAAGAGTTTAATGTCAAGCATAAAAAGCCGTTGACGTTGCGTTATAAAATAACTTTCGTCCTGGGGGCCATTTCTCGGAAGTACAAGATACAAATCAACAAGCAAAATACATATCAACAAAACAACAATAAATATTTAAAAAAATTTTTTTGTTTTGTAGGTATTTAGCACTTGTAGTTTGAAGAAATATGCGCCTGGTGTAGGCCATTAATTTTTATTTAATCAAGCTCATGTTAAAGAATTTAATCATCCATGATAGTATAGCGTTTCTTCCCTAGAGGGAAGAGAACCTGCCACAGGACATATCACGTGACTGGTTCCCAAGGACTAGCAACCGGATCGAGCTCTGGAACTTAATATGAGAGGGACCTGTCACTTTTTAAAATGTTTAAAAATTTAAGAAAATTTCAATATATTATTTTCATTTCTTCCCCTAAAGGGTTAATGCATTTCTTTCATAAACTTTATTTTCTTAATAAACTTAGTAATGATTTGATTAATTATTTTTTACAAATGATATTTAACATGATGTTGATTATGACGACGATGATGATGATGGTGATGATGATAATAGTTTTCTATTTTGCCTATGCTTTTTAGGGGAAAGTAACCCAACAGACCTGATTGAATAAATAAAAATGAAATCAATTAAAAAAGAGAATTAAACCTTAAATAACCATCATGACTATAAACAAGTTTGCCCAGCAAATATTTTTTGCCGATTTCGATACGAATTCAGTTAGAAAGTCTGCACAAGACAACGAATTCGTAGTCAAAGTCCGGCAGCAAATGTATCAAAAATCATATGAGTGGTTGATAAGAAAGTGGAGCTCTTTGTCTGAGTAAATTCTAAAAAGCTTTGTCGTAATGTCTAAGAGAGTTCTGTACGAACTCTGAAGAATTTTCTATTGAAATGCTAAAGGAATTTTCTGAACAATATCGGAAAAATGTTTGACAAAGCATTGGAAAATTTTGCGATTTTTCTGATACTTTTTACTTCTTGCCGAATTAATCTCGGAGAAACTTTGGAGTTAAAATTAAAAATTTGTCAGAAATGTCCTATAAAATTTAAGACTTCTCCGAGGCTTCTTTTGCTATGCATTTTTCTTTTTAACTGACTTCAAAAAGGAGAAGTTTAATAATTCGCCATGTATTTTTTCTTTTTATGTGTGTATTCCCTCAGAACTCCAGTTATAAACCGATTTCGGATTTTTTTTTCTTTATAGGAAAGGACCTACTTCCAGCCTGATACGGTTGAAAAGTGGGCAGCGCCACGCCCATACAAAGCAAATACTTATTGTCTTTCAACTAATTTTACTTAAATGATTCTTATGCAACTTTTCACACACATTTAGTTACCGTTTCAACACTAAATTATGATTAAAAAGGGGACCCATGCAACGTTAAAATTCCTTTTTAACATCATTTACTAAGTTGATTCTTATGAAACATCGCACAGACAATTATTTCTCGTGAAAATACAACATAATGATCCAAAAAGTGTGACCAGAATCCATCATATTTTGCAGTCGGTTTATTTGCAAAAATTATCATTTTATAATTTTAAAAAATTGCCTATTTATGTACAAGCTAAGCTCACACTAGATAAATGAAAATTATTATGAAAACTAAAATAAGACAACGGAATTAGAAAATGTGCAGATTATTCTGTTGAATATCTTAAAGGAAATTAAATTGGCTTTAGATAAAGTGCGGATAATATTTCAGAAAATGTGCAGAAACGTCGTATCAGAAAATTGCCGACCATTATTCTGCTAAATGTCTAAGGAAATTTCAGACAGATCAGTTGTTTGTCTAGTAAAATTTAAAATTTCTTCTGACATCAGACATGCCGAAATAAATGTTTACTAAGAAATTAGAAGAAAATGGGTTTTTCATATAGAGTAAGTTCGGGTAATGTTGTATACCTATTTTTTATTTAGCTATAATTTCTAGAAACTTGATTCAACTAAAAAAGATGTCAGCTGGTGTTCTCCTACACAGAAAAAATTAAACTGCTTGAAAATTTGTTGTTGTATTTCATTATGCAAAAAAAAAACAAATCCAAATAAAATAATTTACTGAATCCGATAAAATAATTGTCAGAAATTTTTTTCATATTCGAAAAAAAATTATAGATTCAGAAAAATTTTTTACAGAACCTGAAACTAATTTATTTTGTTAAATCAAACAACACTTTACTAAAAGTCAAACTGGTTTTTTTGTTGCTTTTTAACTTAAATAAGATCTAAAATAAAACATTTTTTAAATCAGATAAATTATTTATTGAATTTAAAGCGAATTTCAAACAAATGCTTGTCTGAAAAAAAAATTAAAAAATTTTTTTGTGTACACAAGTCTTAGTTTTACATTCGGGAAAGTAAAAAAGTCTTTGTCACCTACGTTTCAGCGAAATATATCACTTTAGCCGGATTTGGCTATACCACATTAGGCGATCACGGGGTTTATTCAAGTAATTATTGAATTAAAAATATACTCGAAATATGCAATATTGTTACATGAGTTCGTCACTAATAAAATATTCTCTTTTGAACTCAAAATTAAATAATGAAGTTTAAAAGGCAGATTTTGTAAAAAATTTCGTTTCTAACCGTTTCAAATTTGTGTAAAAAGTAACGCCAATACGTTTAAAAAATTTTTTTCCATACAAATTTCGAAACGCAAAAAGCGTTTGTATTTACAAAATCTGGCCTTGAAGCACTTGTTAAAAAAAAATTATTCCAATGCTCTTAGTTTTAGAGAAAAGCAGTTATACCACATTACCCACCTATACCACATTACCCGCCTATACAACATTAACCGAACATACTCTATCGTAGACGATTTTGGAATAAAAATTAAAAAAGCGGAGGATGCTTTGAAGACTTGGGTGTATAAACTCGGGATTTTTGTTAAACATTTTAAACCTTTGACTCCTCGATGTATGGGTTATTTTTTGTACTTTTCTTTATAAACTGCAAGAACTAGTTTTTATTCCAGTCCTTTATTATTAAAATTTTGATTCAAAAAATTTTTATTCGAATAATGTTCGAAAATTTTTTATTCGAATAACTTTAATCGAAACATTTTTTTGACTTCTTTACATTGTCTTGTCATTAATCTGATCATATTTGATTCATTATTTGAAAAAATTTTTATATTCCATATCTTTATCATGGAATACCTTACACATGTATAGATTTTTTACAGAGAGATTTCGTTCTAACAGATTTTTCTCTTCAATATATTTAAATTAAAGCGCATTTTATTTCACAATGATGATGATGATGATCACAAAACAAATGATGATGATGATATTAAAAATTTATTACATACAACTATTTATAAGATTGGCCCACAAAAAAACATTTTTTTCTTAACACTCTCTCACAATTGATTTTCAAATCAAATAAGTAACGACTAATAAAAGTTTTTGAAGAGCGCCAAGAGGACTATTTTTAATAATAATTAAAATTTGTTTACTAATAACTTATAAATTGTTGTTTTAATTCTGCTTTCTTTTACTTACCTACCATAATAATTTTGAGTTTTTTTTTTTGTTGGCAAGATATTGGCACAAAACAAAACGTTTCAAAGAATTGTTAAAAAAAAAGTAGAATTTGTTAAGAGGAAAAGTCAAATTATCATGAAGAATGAGTGAGTGATTCAATATTTTAAATTATAATAATTGTGTATAAATTAGATTTCAAAGAAATATCTTAAATTTTTTTTAAGGAAATAATTTATTTCAGAAAAAATCTCGCATTAACATTATTTAGAATAATTTAAACGTTGTGTTGAGTTTTTCTTCGAATTTCCTAAGGATTTTCAGAGTAATAATTTAATTTCAAACATTTCTAAAAATCGTTATTTAAAAGAAATTATACTTTGTTTGAGTTTTGATTTCGTGTATTGTGGATATGACAAATAACACTGTGTAACAAAATCTATTATAAGTAAATGTTATATGTTTCGTTTAATGCAAACTAGTCTCATAAAATCCAGTTTTAAGGGATATTTTAGCACTAATTGTAAATAAGTACGAAATTAACCCTTAAACACATTTTAAGTTTTGTTTTATTTCTGAGCTTCGGTGTCTTTGAAGATTTAGAGTAGAATTTAATAGCAAAATATTTCCGTATTTTTGCCCCTTTTTCAAGACAGGAACAAACAGTTTTATGCAGCAAGGAGGCAATATTTTAAAATGTTCTACAAAAATTTGCATTGTAGTGTTTGAAATAAAAATGTAACTATGCCAATTCAATATATCGAAATCCGTCGACAGAACCTTGTTATTTTTTATTTGCACTCGATTGAAATATTTGTTTCTTTCTAATTTTACAGCATTTTGATTTAAAATCTGTTAATAGCACTGTTTAAAAGAACAACAGTATAAACATTGATTTAATTAATATATTAATTGAAAGAAATTTGTCAACTGATTAAATAGTTAATTGAAAAACAATTGCCTTTAAGGTATTTTTTTGCTAGAAAACACTAACTTCGCTAAAATAAACAAATCTCAAGCGAATTCAATAGTTTCAAGGAAACAACAACAATCGTTGAAACCCTGCATAATTTTGTGATTTATCAAATCCATTTTTAGTTTCTAAGCATTTTCTTTACGTCATTTGAAATGATTAAAGAAAGAAACATAACCAACCAAATCTCTATACTTATGTAATAATATTTCTTACACATTCCTTTTAATTTTTTCTAAAAATTCTATTTATTTAATTTTTTAATGTTCATGCTCTAAAAAAAAGATTATTTATTTTGGCAATAAAACTGTAATATTTTGTTTGTTTGTTAAAAATGACAAATGTTCTTTTAGATTTTTCTTGTTTTTTTTCTGCTTTTTGTAATAAAACCTAATAATGATTGATGAGAAACACAGATTTTTTTTATTTATTTATTTCGTTGGTCAATTTATTTCTGATGCAGCAGCTACCACGAGAGAAATTTGTTTAAAATTTCAAAGCATTTCTGTCGGCAAAAATCTATGCTCAGTCACATTTTACAAAATATTCATTTGCCGCAATAAATGTGACCACTAACTTCGAAAAATATATTTTTAAAATATGTTAAAATGGATATTATTTATAATACTTATCAAAGGTTTATGAAAGGTTTATGAAACAAATTTTTTATGGAAATCTGTTTCATAAAACTTTTATTAACATTTGATAATTTTTTATAAATATGGCCTTTAATGTTTAATTATACTACGTTATAAAATAAATTAAACTAAAAAAATGAAAATTTGTAATTTTGGGGTCACTGCGAATGAATATGGAAGTAATTTATTTTTCTCAAGAAGTATTTTCGAGATATTCGCAATGAATTTGCTTTTCGTAACTTACACTGTACAGATTCTAACGACTGAAATGAATATATGGGTATCGGCATTTTGAAAGTTTACGCACGAAATTAATTTAAGGTGGAACTAAATTTCTCTCCTTTTGCACATTCTTATAGTGAATCTTGTATAGAAAATCTTGTAATCCTTACATTTAAGGTATAAAATGTAGTCAATACTTTTATGTAAAACACCACAAGAAACATTTTTCTGCAAAATTTTTAACCTGTGCTTCTTCGCTGTATGGGTCTTTTTGCCCCCTTCTTAAAACAGGACGAAATGTTCTATAAAAGTATTTGGTATACAATATTATTATAAGTCTTCACAGACACCATAGCCCCATTCTCAACTCTAACGCAAGAAATAAATGTGTTAAAGGGTTAATTTCGTACTTATTTGCAATAAATACTAAAGATACAAAAATACCCATACAGCGAAGAAGTAGAGGGTTAAAATGTTCTACAAAAATGTGCAGAGAATATTTTATACACAGAAAAAAATTATAACCAACAAATTTTCAAACAAAAGTTTGTCATTTTCAGTAAATGTTCTTTACATAATCAATGAATTGTTTGTTTGACTCTTATTTGGGACGCAAACACCAAAAACAACAAGAAAATCTGTGTCGTTAAAAACTACCCCGATGAAGACACACACACAAATAACAACAATAATGGTAGCAAAAGGAATGCGAAGGTACCAAGTTTGTTTACTGAAGATTTTTGAGTGAATAAATTCGTTAATGTCGTTGCATTAATTCTCATTCATTTTAATTAATTTAATTTAAATTTAATAAACTATAATTTTTCTTTTAAAAATTGTTGTTGTCCGCAGTCTTGTGTATTGAGCGTGACATTTTTTTCATACGCTTCATTACTAAGTTAAATTAAATAAACTAAAATAACAGCATAAGTTGGTACTTCTAAATATTTAAAAGTTTTGTGAACTCTGTTAAATAGTATTATATTGCAAAACATTTCATCAATCAATCATCGTTTGTATCCAAACAATTGTATTGACTGTTATCCATATTTTTTTAAAATAATTGAAATTTTTTAGTGAATACCGAAGGAGTTTATGTTGAAATACAGCGAAGATTATACATCTGAGTTGTATTGAATTCAAAATAAAGTGTCCGCTCTGACAAAATATCGGATTCGTATAAAAATGTATTGAGCAGCTGAAGGGTAGAAACGATATAAAGAAAATTATTTGTTTACAAAGATTAGCTTTTCATTGAAAACGTTTTGATTTTTTCGCACTTTTTTCGAAGAATGTATTTTGTATTGTGCTACAAAAACATTCTTTGAAATTGACATAACTTTTAATATTTTTTTGGTCGATTGTATAAGTATTAGTCGTATTTCAAAGAAGAGTAAGCCTACCTTTTGCAAATGTATACATTTTTGTAAAGAATTATTTCAAAACATAAAAATTTTTTATTTTTCTATGTGAACCCAAGTTACAGTTGAAAAAATGTTAATAACTTTTAATTTCGTTCTGCGATTATTATAATTTTTTGTTTTTAGAGAGTACATGTATAGTCCTTTCAAACTCTATACTCATTTTTTGAGATGTATTTTTTTCACAAAAATCATTCTCAGAACAACTGCGAAAGCAAATGTTACGCTGAATACACAAATAAGTTAAACAATTTAAATATATAATATTATTTCAGGATCCAATGAATGAGGCGCAAACTATAATATAAATGCTACCTTCACAGAAAAAATCATCACCAAAAAATTTTCAAACAAAAGTTTGTCTAAAAAGAAGTTTCATTTTCAGTAAATGTTCTTTACATAATCAATGAACTGTTTGTTTGACTCTTATTTAGGACGCAAACACCAAAAACAAGAAGAAAACAGTGTCGTAAAAACACATATAACAACAACAACAATGATAGCAAAAGGAATGCGATTGTATCAAGATTGTTTACTGAAGAGTTTTGAGTGAACCAATTCGTTAATGTCGTTGCGTTAATTCCCATTCATTTTTTTAGAGTCTTTAGATAAACAGTCAAACTTGAACACATTTAACAAAGTGCAATTTCATAAATGTTTAATTAATGATCATGATGATGATGACCCAGACAAAAATTATGTTTGATATATTGCAAAAAATCCAGTAAATATTTTTGTTTGATTAAGTAAACTATTTTGTTTAATATTTGTTAGTATTTTTAGACTAATTTTTTTATAAATTCACACAAAAATATTGTTTGATATTTTTCAGAAAATCCGGTAAATCTTTTTGTTTGAATTGGGAAATCGGCTTGTTAACAATTTGTAAATATTTTTCAACAAATTGTTTTATAGATTTAAACAGTTTGTTCACTGAAAAAAACACGTTCTTTTTCAATGCAATTGTTGAGATATTTTTCTCTATATTTACAAATTCGCTTGTAGGTCCATTCCTAGACAAAATTTGAACTATTTCATTGAATTACTTTACAAAAAATTAAATTAAGTTTTTTCTGCGTACCATAAACGCAAGGATTACAAGATTTCCTATGCCGATTTCCTACAACAATGTGCAAAATTAAAGTTCGTCCCAAAACAAATCCCGTGAGTAAACTTTCAAATTGTTAACACATGTATATTTTGTTTTGGGTGCCTTCTATCAGAATCAGTAGTTAGAACCTTGATATTTAAAATAAATTGATTTTATTGTACAGTGCACAGTGAGGCAGAATCAAATTATTTAGGAAATAAATCAGCCATTTTAAGCGGATTATCCGATCGATATACAATTTCATACGGACATTAGCAGAGGAGCATTTCTATATAATTCAAAAAGATGAGCTTCCCACATTGCTCAGGAGTGGAGCTGTGAAGTCCTAAATTACGGCACTTCGGGCATGCAAAATTGTTCAACACTTGTAATTTTTTTCTTTCTCCCCCGATTTCAAAATTTTGGGTACCCTTATGGTGTTCTGTTCATATGTATTACATTTTTTCTACATGCTATGCAATCGTTGATTACACTATGCAACAAATAGAACACCGAAGATGGCACATAGCCGAAACCGGACTGTTGACAAACCAAATTTGACGTGGGATGACGGAAAATCATTCCAAAAACAATATGAAGCTTTAGTCATGACCTTTGATCACCACTATATTTTTTTGATGTGTTATGGTGGTCCTCTAACTGCAATAGCAGTCGAAATTTAAAATTTAGAAATAGCTGATTTATTTCCAAATATTTTGATTATGCCCCACTGTGCAATGTAACTAGTCGAACAAAATTTAGTTTTTTAATGTGATTATTTCGAACTAATTTGCTTTTTAGTCCAAACTGATTATGTAGGCTAAGGTTCGTAGAACGTGAACATGAACATGAACATCAACATCAATTTAATGTATTTAATGTATTTTTATTTATTTTTATTTATGAAAGTCCTGCAGGAAATATTGTACCAATTGTATTTTAATTCGAGCTAAACTATGACATCCAGGAGCTCTAATTGGTGATTATCAAATTTATAATGTAATTGTTACAGCTCATGCTTTTATTATAACCTTTTTTATAGTAATACCAATTATAATTGGAGGATTTGGAAATAAACATTTGGCATTTCAACTGTGCATGTTTGTGAAAACCCTGCAGAAAATATTGTAACAATTGTCTTCAAAGTACTTGTGCTATGACTGCTGAGTCATGTTCCTGAGTCGTAATTAGTAAAAAGAGGCCCTTAGGTTTGGATCTGGAACAAATCACTGAGTATCTTTGCCCCACTCCAATGACAGCGCCATAAAAAAGTGACAGACAGGTTCCTCTCATGTAAAATTCTAGAGCTTGGCTTGTGACAGGATCTCTTCCCTCTAGGGAAGCTAAGCGTTTTGCGTGTGTGATAAATTTATCGTTGCACAAGTGAAATACAAAACAAACACAGTATGAAGGAGGTTTCACAAACACGATCGGAGTTCAATCCATTCCAATCAAAATATGTGACATGCTTGTATATTTGGCAGATCGATATATTCTATGATCCGTAAACTATTTGGGCTTTCTAAAATGTGCCTCATTACACATTTAAAATTTTTGAGGTGTTTAGTTTCGAAAATTTTCATATCTATTCTCTAGTCAACAAATGGTTCTAAAAAACACTTTTCAATTGTAAACAGAACTTTACCTAGGCCGATTTCCTCTCAAAAGCAACTACGCGCAAGTAAGTGTAATTTTGCACGACTGACCTTGTCACAATAACACATGTCACAACAAATGTCTACTGCCCTAGTTTACAAACAAAACTAACAAGAACAGGTACCAGAGACATTTAAGTAAATGACCTTATCACTTTGACGCACATTTACATGAAGAAATAACTATGCGCTAATAGGTGTAATTTTAGTACAACTGACCTTATAAAATTTTGAGGCACAAATATTTTTGGGCTTTTCTTGTTTTTTGTTGTGTTAACATTTTACTCATAAAAATAAAAACATATTTTCATCACAACATATTTTAAATTAAAATAATAGTTTTTGCCCTTGACTTTTGAAAATATTTCACCACATGTTACTCGTATCTAAAATTGTACTCATATCTCATATTTATGCTAAAATTAAATTTAATTTGAAAATTAAAAATAAAAATAAAATGTCCATGAGTCAAAGGGATTTTCTCTTTACAAATTCTTTTTCCGAAAAACTGAACCCATGAGTAATATTTAATTGTCAGACATTTTAAAAATTAATATGTATGTAATTTTGATTTTTGTCATTTGATTTGTTGATGAGATAATGCGTCACATGCAGGAGACCATAAGTCAGTCAGTCACATGATGCCTTTTCATTTAGTGATTTTGTTGCAGGAAATGCTAAATATTTATATGCGGTTTTCACTTGAATAGGTTTTCATCGTGTTCATTCATAAAATTCTTTCACTGATTTGCTAATAACAAATTTAAATCACAAATTTTATGATGCATTTTATTCTAAATATTATTTTGAATGATTGTTCTTGTTTTAAATGCATTTTGTTGCTTTTCTTCGTTGGGCTTTTATTATTTACCATGTTTTTTCTTTCATTTATTTAGTAATTTTTAATTTCTTAATGTTTTTGTTTGTTTAGCCATTTATTGTTTTATTGTCATGAACAATTTTGTGCTGTAAAAAGGTCATTAAATTTTTAGTGCACTTTCTTTCTATTGTGTAATTTTGAAAACAACTTACAAATTTTAATTAAGGTCTTGCAGAGAATTGTTTTGTAGGTTTGGTTTAAGATGAATTTGACTTAATTTTTTTCTCTAAAAAACCTTTAAATGATTTGTTGACAAACAATTGATTAAATAATTGTTATGATAATCGGCTTGTCTACCGTAGACAATCATAAGTCGCAAATATTTTGAAATTTTAAAATTTTCTGCTCAAGTGCATTTGTCACACAATTTTATTCATAGAAACAGGTTTATTTATAGAATAAGTCAGAGCTGTACAATTACTTTTGTTTAAAGCATCTTTTTCCAGAAATATTTTTTTTTCAAAGAGCTCTTTAATCGCACTGCACAGTGGGGCAGAATTAACCATATATAAACCGATAGTCCGTTCACTATACACATGGTAATGGCAGAGGAGTATTTCTTTTTAACTAAAATATATGATCTTCCCATACTGCTCGGGAACGGAGACATGAACTCCCAAATTACTCCAAATTTGTCAAGGCTGTCCTTCTTTGTCTCTCTACCAATTCAAAAATTTGTTGTGTCCTTATAGACCTGATAAGGCCTTTAAACAATAATATTCGATTAAGCACATATCAATGAAAATTAAAATTTCAGAATTTTTTCAAATCTTGTTCCAGTATTTTCAGGATATTGCATCCAAAATAACAACCGATTTTCACAATTGTTCCTTTGTTAGTTACACAAAAAATTTCAAACTGTTTAAAAAAAAGTTGATGGAAATATTTCTTCTAAGATGGAAAATATAGAAATTTAAAATTGAAATTAAAAACGTTTCGAATTTTTGGAAAATTATTACTCTAAAATGCACCATCATTCTTTTTTTTTATAAAAATTTTTTTTTTCTTCAAGAACATATAATTTTTATACATGTTTTCAAAAGGTATCTTCACAGACATGATTTTGGAAAAACAATTTAATTCAATTTACAATTTTTTTCGGCCATAAACTGATTTGGCCGCCCATATGTTCTAAAATCGCAATTGTTTGACAAGGCATTTTATGGGCCTTGGACCCAAAGTGTACTTTAAGGGTAAGACCACAAAAGTGAATTTTCTCCGGAATTCTGAAATTTGCAGAATCTAATCTTAGTTTTCTTTGCTTACATAACTGCAACATTTAATCCTAAAATATCAATAATCAACGATTATGTAGCATTACGAAAAAATTTTTACATATTACACCATTTTCCTCTTGTTTTACGAAAAGTGTTTCAAAACTTTTTGTTGAAAACTACACGTACTTTTGTAAGTTTTAATATGCGATATGTCTATCTACCTTTCTCCTTTAAACGTGTAAAATTAATGAACTTTGAAGTAAAAACATGTACTGAAATAGCTTTATGTTGCTATCTTCTTGCACAAAATAGCAAATGCATAGCAGGTAAAGGAATTTCAGTATCAGTTTTTACTTATAAGTCCATTAATTTTAAAAGCTGAAAAGAGAAATTATATGTAGTTATTAATTATATATTCAGATTATAGCAATTTAGCAATTTCTTAAAGATTTTTTTTAAACAATGAAAAAATGGTGTAAGATGTTGTTTTGTTTGTGCACATTAAACTTTTTCTAAATGCCATAAAATCTTTGATTACACGCTGCTATTTTGCTATTTTAAAAAATTGCAATACACCCTCAAAACCGCAAGTTATCGATAGAAAGCGATCTTTAAGGAATTCACGGACAAAAACGATATTCACTGTCTTGTTTCTTCACCGATTATTAATTTTTAGATGATGTCGAATGGAGGAGGACTTAGGCTTTCCTTTTATATTTTAAAGATTTTATTTTGACTTATATTTCATGGAAATATCATCAAAAGAAATATTAAATATATTTTTTTCCGATTTTTTAAAATTTTGCGAATTTTTTCGCAACATTTTGCACATTGTTTTATATTCTTAAAAAGTGTATCTTATAGCGATTGCAATAAGTTCTAAATCATTAAAATCGGTTGGGAATTGGCAAAGTTACAATTTTTTAAAACAAAATTTCAATGTAAAATTATACATGAGTGATTCCACGTAAAATGGCCCAATGCAAGGAAAAAATAATTTTCTAATTTTTAATAAAAATCTCTCAATTGATCTTCTTTTAGAGAATGACAATTATAGAAAAAATAAAAAAATTTAATATTTTTTAATCAATTTAAGGCACTTTGATCATTTACATGCAAGAAACATTTTGCTCTCCCTCTTTGTATGTTTAATATTTCTTTCAGATTTTCTTTTATTCCCTTTCTCATTATTAATAAAAACCGTTATCTTTCAAAAGAATATACTTTTTTTTTTGCTTTTTATTGAATTTAAAAAATATTCAGCTAGAGCATTCTGCTGTCTATAATAGAACGCATAGCAAATAATTTAATGTCTTATTATTTGCTTATGAGTTTATCTTTATATTATTTATATTATTTAAATCAATAAAAAGTTCTATTTCTTCGAATTCTTTAAATTTTCGTACTCGGTCACACCCATCGGTCACACCCGTCTCATTTTAAAAATAGTTTTTTTTTTAAAGAAAAATAATTTTCTGTCAAACAGTAAATACATAATACAATTAAAAAAACTATACCAAAATTATTGTGTACCTTATAGTAAAAATTTTACAGAATTTATACTGAAAGTCATAGTTCTTTAAAACTGAGATTTGTAAGGTTACACCCGTCGCAGGTTTCTGGCGAACATTCTGAGCAGAAATCGTATTCTATCAGTGTCTACCCATTATTCAACGACTTTAAGCTTAATGTCCTTGCGAGACGTAACGTTTTTTTAAGTAAAAAATTTTATATTCTTGATTTATAACAAAAAATGTGTGTAAAATGGTAACACCCGGCTGAATGAAATTACTCACATACTCACAAAATAAATGTTAGAAAATGTATAACTGCTAATCTACTGTTTAGAATTATTTTAAATGTATCATATATATATGTATATGAACAATATAGTTGCCGAAAATTTATAGAATATGCACTAACTACTCTACAGTGGGCTAAAACTAAACGCATCACATGTGGAAAGCTTTAAAAGTCGTGTAACTTTCGCATATCTTAACCGATTTTAAAAGTTTTTATACACTTTAGCTTTGGAAAAAAAAATGATAATATACTAAAACAATTATATTGTAAAAACGCGAAAAAATTATGAATAAATGGGCAAAATAAATTTTTGCACTCAAATATCTCTTAAATTATAAAAGGTAGCAGAGTATAATGTTATAGTTTAGTCTTCGTATTTTCGAGCTAAGCTAAAATATATAAAAAGTAGATAACACACTACTTAACGCACTTTTCATAAAATTTTTATAATTTTTGGGATACAACTCTTTTGGAATAAAGAGATATTTTTATAGTATTTGTGATAAAATTGTTTTTAATAAAAGAAATATTATTAAAAAACACCTTTGAAAACTGCTTCGTTTTCGGAATCGATTTCCATCACATACCTGGTAAATGTATTATTAGAATTTTAGCAATTAAGTTATGAATTTAATCGAACTGTATGGTTTTTATCCAAAGTTATTTAATTAGTTTGGCTTAAGTTCGACAGAAATAAGCATTAAAAAAATTCAGCATTTGAAAATATCGATGATATTTCATGCTGGTAATGACATAAATGAAAATAAAGTTTAAAAAGTTGAATAAAGAAAAACAATAAGTGAAGTGCCGAACCTTTGAAAACCGATAATAGTTGAAAATAGTCACGAGATGGCGATTCATCTGTTAGGATTTTCGCTCGTTGGTTGTTGCTGCCTTAGCTGGCAGTGTCGTCTAGGTGAAAAAGAACTCTGATGAGAAGACATGGTGTTCTCGAAACATCTGATATCAGTTCAACCTTCCGTACAGCCAATTTTTTTTAATGATCAATTATTACATGCTTTAGAGTTCCTTTCTTAAATAAAAATAGTTTAATCGAATTATTAAATTGGAAACGAACTTAAGCCAAACTAATTATATAACATTGAATAAAAACCATACAGTTCGACTAAATTCATAGCTCAATTGTTAATTGGTTTTTTTAAAATCATGTCTGCGAAGAAGGTAAAGGAATGATGCGCTTTTTAGGTTAAAAATTCAAAATTTTTTATATTTTCAAATTAAAAATTGTAAATTTTCCATCTCAGAAAAAATATTTGCATAAAATATTTTTTAAGCAACTTGTTGTTTTACATACTAACAAAGAATTTATTTTGACAATCACTTGTTATTTGAATTCCGATATCTTGAAAATACTGGACCAAGGTTTTGAAAAATTGAGAAATTTCTATTTTCAAATTAGTCTACCTCACTTACAATAAAAGATGATTGCTAAACGAAACATGTTTTCTGAGTACCCAATAAGAACTATAAGGACACAACAAATTTTTTTTAAAAAGGGCGGGAAGCAAAAATTTGAAAAGAGTTGAAAAGTTTTTCATGCCCAATCGGCAATAATTTGGGAATTTATAGCTCCGCTCCTGAGCAAGCTATTCTTTGTAAATTAAATAGAAATACTCACTCGCTTTGTCCACGAGAAATTTTATACCGACCAGATTATCCCTTTAGAAACAACAGATATATTTCCAAAATATTTGAGTATGCCCTACAGTGCACTGAAGTGTAATAAAAATTTCTGTGAATTCAGAAGAAATATAAATAAATAATTAAAGAAAAGGCCACTTTTCCCAAAAGTTATATTAAAATGAATTGAAATGTTTAAAGTTAAGTAAAATTTCGCGTGAAAAACTTCAATACTCTGGAATCATAAAAATATTTTATAAATTGCAGCTAAAAATATTTTAAACTTAAAAATATGTACATAAATATATTGCAAATATTAACAATAAACATGCTTTAAAGATTATTAAATTTCTTATTTTATCAGAAATTTTCAATAAAGAAAATAAATTAATCATTTTTTAAAAACATTATTGCAAAAAGTTTTAACAAAATTGGCTTAAAGAAATAAGAATTAATTTGGGTAAAACAAACAATTCTATTTAATCAGAAAATATGATGAAACTTTTTTACACAAAAAATTGTTTTTGTAGAGAAAAAAAAAATATGCAACAAAAACACAAAAATAAGTTGAGGAAAAACATACGAAATATTTGTTTGCAAACAAATTTAAAAGCTTTTAAAAGTATGAAGAAAAAATATATTTATATTTACAATTAATATACAAAATTTCAAAAAGTGCGCGTTTTATATACAATTTTATTTCATTAATTTTTTGTTTATTATTTGAAAATGTTTATTTTGTTTGGTGTTTTTATGCAATAGACAATTTCTTAAATCAAAATAAATAAAGAAATTAAAAAAAAAGATCATTTAAATATACAAATTAATATAAATCTCTCTGGAAAAGTAATATAATCTAAAAAGAGGGAATATCAATAAATTCCTGCAAAATCGTAAAAAACGGCATAAGTCTAAAAAGTAAAGCTGCTGAAAATAGTAGTAAGATAATTTTTTTTATTAACTGATTGTTTCTGATAGCTTTTTATTTTTCTTGATCATTTCCTATTTATTGGGATATAAACTACCTCAGAGTGTAGTGTGTGACATGGAAATTGTGTTTTGGAAAGGCGAAGAGTTTCTTAGGATATCTCATATTGATTAAAGAACAACACAACAAGTTTTTTTTTAATTTTATATCTGGCATTTTCTTCTCTAGAAAATATTTAAATTTTATTTACTTTTTATTAAAAAAAAACTGCAATTCAACATTCCTTTAAATATAAAATTTACTTTCTTAAGGGATGATACAATAATTTCTAATAAATTCACTTCTTCAAAAAATCACTACATTACAAATTTTTATAGTTTCCTTTTGTTTGTCTAATTGATTGTAACGGAGATGGGTTCGTGATTAACTTTTCAATCACGATAATGCTAAGAATTTTACTCATGGGCAAACTTCTTCTTCTGGCTTACGCTGATGTACATGAATGTAAAGATAATGCATTTGGTTTCCATTTCAATATTAATTTATAATGAGGAAATTGGGCAGTGCCACGCCCATTTAAAATAAAAATTCTTCTTCAACTATTTTTGATTAATTCGATTTTTCTAGAACATTGCAAATACCTTGAGTTCCTGTCACAACACAACAACATTATAGTGCAAAAAAAAGGCAGTGCCACACGCATTTAAAATCTTTATTCTTTTTCTACTATTTATGCTTTATCAACTATTTCTTCTTAAAAAGACTTTACACAAGCCTTTATTTCCTTATACACTGTGCAATACAAAAAAAAAAAAAATTGCGTGGTTCTAACGATTGATACTGGTAGAGGGCAACAAACAATATAAACGCGTTTCAGCGTTTTGAAAGTTTACATCTAGGATTCATTTTAGGGGGAGTTAAATTCCACCCCACCCACCTTTTTCCCGCAGTTATAGTGACTCGGCATAGGCAATCTGTAAGCCTTACGTTTAACGTATAATATTCATATGCTCAGCACTTTTATGAAAAACGCACAGAGAAACATTTTTGTAGAACATTTTTTGTCCCTTTTTTAGAAAAGGGACAAAAAGAGCCATATAGCGAAGACTTAGAGGGCTAAAATCTTTCACAAAAATATTTTCTGTGATGTTTTACATAAAAGTGCTAAGCACATCTTATACCGAAAATGGGAGGATTACAAGATTTCTTATGCCGAGTACTAACTGTAAGAAAATACAAAATTAACCTTTAAACACATTTTAAGTTTTGAATGATTTTCGCCGTTCAAGTTGAGTCTGTAGCTTGGGTGTCTTAAAGACCTGAACTTAAATTTAATCTCAAATAGTTTTGTGGCACATTTCAGCCCTCTATATCACCGCTGAAGGGAAGTTTTTGTACCTTTTGTTTTAAGAAAGCGACAAAAAGACAGATACAGCGAAGAATTAGATGGTTAAAATATTCTACAGATATGTTCCTTATGCTGTTTTACATAAAACTGCTGAGCACTTTTTATACCTTAAATGTGAGTAATACAAGATTTTTTATACCGAGTCATTAATAAGTCCCCCTAAAAAGATTCGCAGATGTAGACTTACAAAACTCCGACACACGTTATTTATTTATTTTTTTGGTAGAATCACTCGTCAGAACCATGTAATTAAAATAAAATTATTTTGTTGTATAGTGTTATCAGAGTGTACAATATTGCACAGTGGGGCAGAATTAAAATATTTGGAATATAAATCAGGCATTTCTGAACGCAATAGTTCTATCGAAATAAAATTTCATATGGACTTAGCAGAGAAGTATTTCTATTTATATTTTAAATACCAGCTCTCCTGCTTGCTCAGGAGCGGAGCTATGACGTCTCAAAGTGGGGCACTTCGGCCATGTAAAATTTGTTTTTATTGTTTACCATTTTTTTGTTTCTCATCCAATTACAAAACGTTTTTGCTGTATTATAGCCCTTAATAAATCTAAAGATCTAAAAGATACATGTGTGGTTGTATACTTATCTCTTATATTTAATGAGTTATATTAATTTGAAAATTAAAATTTTTAAATTTCAAATCTTTGGTCCAGTATTTTCGATTTATACAATTTTTCCTTTACGTAGTTGGCACTGTGTTAATAGGGCCTTGAATCAAGTCTAGACGCTATGGGCCAAATTGTTTAGAATTGCATTACAAATCGGATGATATTTGAATCCAATATCTGGAAAATACTGGACCAACGTTTTTAACAATTGAGAAATTTTACTTTTGAAATGAGTATAGCTCACAAATATATAAGACAGAAGATATAAGACATAAGACATAAGATATAAGACATAAGTATATAAGCAAATATGTATCTTTTAGATATTATTATGGGCTATAATACAGCAAATATGTCTTGAAATCGGATGAGAAATAAAAAAGTGGCAAGCAGTAAAAATTTTACATGGCCGAAGTGCCCTAATTTGAGACTTCATAGCTGCGCTCCTGAGCAAGCAGGAGAGCTGATATTTAAAACGTAAATACTCCTCTGCTATGTCTGTGTTAAATTTTATACGGATACATCGATCCGTTTAGAAGTGCTTGATTTATATTCCAAATATTTTGATTCTGCCCCACTGTGTATTGTGAGATACAAAAGTTCTTCTTAGGAAAAACTCTAATTATAATTCCAACTGCTCTTAAGATATTTTTTAAAGCAAAAAATTCCCATACGGAGAATATGTCTATATGCTATTAATTTATAACAATAACTACTCAAAAAAATATACTTGCATTAAAAAATAGAAGCTTGTAATGACGGTACGTCCAGAAATCAAGTTATGTGCATTTTTTTGAAATTTGTTTAAGCTAAAAATAAAAGCCTTTTTTATGATACGTCCTTACAGCTTGATATTATTTCTGTTATACTCGTATGTATATCAAAGGAAATATAGATAAGCGATTAACTGCAGAAAATAATAGCAATTGTCAAAAAGCACATGACTGGTTTGGTAGGATTAGCACCGACAACACATGTTTACGAATTTCGAAAATCTTTTTCGTTCGCTAGAAATGAAAGTTGTTTCTTTAGTTATTTGAAATGCTGAACGGGAATCTGCACTCCATTTTTTCCATCAGCTCTAGTTTTCACGATATAGCCTTATGTATAAAATAAAGGCACTTTCACCACATATAGTAGCATAACTAGAGAAGAGGGTTTTCTATTCAGTAAAGAATAAAAATTGAAATTCGACAACAAAATAGTTTAGAGGCCATGCAAACATTGTTTCTAAATTTGCTCAGTTCTTTCAGAGATATCATAAAAGTTTAATCCGAAAAATAAAAATTTTATAAAAAAGTTAAAAATTTTTCGATTTTAAGAGTGCATAAAACTAGAAATACTACAACGAGCTTATTTTTGATTTAGTAGCTTGTTGGTAAATGTATAACAAAAGAATTGAGACCTTTTTTTTTATTGAAATTGATGCATTATATTATTAATAATTCAGTAAGAGAATTGAGTTGATACAAATTAAATTTTCATACAAGAGCAATTTTTGACTTTGTGCTTGTGTTGGCTATTGTTGTATGGAAATTAAGAGTTCTGTCACTAAATTCAGTTCTGTCACTAAATTGTGAATAAAATCAAAAGTTGTACACCAGTTTCAATGAAAAGGGGTTCAACTCTTTTCGAACATATTTAGCTATATGCTACTGCACAAAAAAAAATATGGCCCGTTGTTGTATCTTTATTTTGTTATAAAGTTTAAAAAAAATTTTGCTCAAACTTTTACGATATCGCCAAAACTACTGTGTAGATTTAGGAATAATGTTTATACGGCTTAAAAATTATTTTATTGTCGAATTTTGAATTTTTCCCTTAACTGAATAGAACACGGCCTTCTCAAGTTATGCGCATATATGTCCTGCAAGTGTCTTCATTTTTGACATATACAGATATAACGTTATATCTCGAAAACTAGAGCTGACAAAAAATTCTAGTTATATATTTAAAATCTGCATAACATATACAGTCGGTAGCGACCAACATTTTTCCGGAGCGCGATGTACTGTAAACATGTGTAATACACAAGTATTTAAGTGAATTATTGATTCTGTTCATATTTTTATATTTTTTTGATTATTTGCAAAATAAAAATACTTATAACGAACCAAAGCCAAAACTTAAAAATACGCTGTAAATTAACCAGAAACCGTGAAAAATAAAAACAACCGTTAAATAATAATTATCTCTAAATATAATACAAAAATTAATGCAGCGTAATTTTTCCTTTACATTTTATAATTTGACAAAACCAATTTGAGAGAAAAAAAAATAAAAATAATTATGCATAAATATTTTCTCGGTTTTGTTAAATTATTTTCGGTGCTTTTTCTATTGATTTTTTCTGTTTGTTTGTTTGTTTGTTTATATTTTTTATGTATATTTTTGTAACTAAAGCATTTAATTATTATTTAGTTTAAAATACATTTTTATTTATTTATGAAAAAAAGAACACATGAAATAGATACGTACGATCTGTCAATCAGGATGGAGGCGTCCTGTTCTTTAAACCTGTAAGGGTTACAACAATAACAACAATATTGTAGTTTTTTTTTTGCTATCACATTTTAAAGCTAAAAGTTTTATTTATTGTATTTTAAAATGAAACTGAAACAAATATATTAAAATTTTCTATTTATTTAATCAATTCAAACTAGGCAACGCGTTTCAATCTTTTTTTTTTTTTTGCATTTGTAGCTTCAAGCATTAAATTTGTTTAAAACAAACGAAAATACAAAATAAAATGGGGAAAAAACTACAACTAAAACGAAAGAAATCTATTGTAACAAAATATGTAAATTGTAAAATAATGAAATGGTTTTTTATGTTATGCAGGTACATACTCATAAATGGGGTGTATAGGGTCGTATGAGGTATATTTTTGTGTGAAGTTAGTTTATCATGTATTTAAATATAACGTATACGCATGATGTACAAAATTTTGTTGTTGCATACATATTTGCCACAAGGCGAAACAAAAAGGCGAATTGATAACAATTTTATTTATTTTTAGATCACATACGGCTATTCATATATTATGTAGCGCTTCAAGAAGGGGGGGGGGGGAGGGTGGGGGATGGTTGGGTTTGGGTGAGGCCTAAAATAGCGTTACGTAGTATGTGAATAGCCCCTTATCGGGAGTTTAAATTGTATGCGGTCGAAGCGAATTGAGTTCGCCATTGAAACCTGATTATGAATTCGCCTTGGTTGCATCAATTGAAGTGAATTAGCTGTAACTCTCATGGCAAACGTTATACATAAAAATATTATTGTTCAGCGAGGCAGTGCAGTGCTAAAATTGTAATTTAATAACATCGCTGCTGTCCACGTATGTATTAGGGCTGTCCACGTATGTATTAGGGCTGTAACGATACGCTTTCTTGCCGATACGATGCCGATACCGATGCCCAAAAAGAAATATCGGCGATACCGATTCCGATACCGATGCGCATATTGAAATTCAATTCAAGTTAAAATTAGCAAAACTCAGATAGAGAATTTTTTTTATATATATAAAATTACAGTTTAAGAGATTATTAATATTCAAAAATGAAAAAGCTTTCAAGTTCTAATTTTCTTAATTTGCTTTTGAAAACAAAAAGTTTAAATTTATAAAAAAAAATCGTTTTTCACCGCTGATTTCTGAATAACTTTAAAACAGTTGCATATATAAAAAAATAAATGTCTACGGATGAACTAAAGATAAATTTATTCCACATCTTGAGCTGCCAAACTTTTTCAAATCGGACAAACTGTTCTAGAGTTAGGGTGAATTATACCAATGTACCTAGTGAAAATATTATGCGCATTAAAAAAATGCGATTGAATTTGAATTAAGAACATTAAACGTTGTATATTCCACATATTTTTATTTAAAGATGCCAAACTTATGTATTCAGTTTACTTTAAATAGGCAGTTAATCATTAAACAAAGGCTGTATTACTATTGCTCACTATTTTACTTCCTGCTCATTGTGTTACAGGCAAAACAATTAAAAATTAATATATATTCATTAAAATTTAATTAAGCTGTGGCGAGCCAAGCCACTTGTATTGTATTTCAATAAAATCTTGTCTTTTGTTTGAATAATTCTGAACAGAAGAATAGTAAACTTTATGTTAATACACTAAAGAGCAATAATATTATTAAGAACCTTTTAAGAAGACAAATAAAGAGGACTTTTTCATATAATATGTTGTGTTGGGAAAGGTAGCAAACCGTATATGGATCAAGGACACAGGTCGACAAACATTTTCTTGTTGCATAAGTTATTGAAGACGATTTTGATATATGTGATAAAGCCTGTTACACTGGTTAGCCAGAAAAGCTAGTTAAGAAAAAATACGTTTTCTAAACTAATTTGAAGTATTCAAACACGACTATGAAATTAATTTATTTTACTTACGAATCATTCGCGAAAAATTATGAAAAGTGTCCAGGTTTGCTAATTAGCTATAAACATTAAGAATTCTAAAGTTCTAGCAATATTTGCTCCGATACCTTTGTAGGAACTAACTTTTAAACTATTCCGGAAATGAAAAATTCTTTAATTTTGAAAGTGACCAAATGCAAATACTTTTAGTGCTGATTATGATTAAAAATAGTTTAAAAATTTATAACTTAAACGTGCTAGATATGACAGATTTGTTCACACAATTTTTTTCAGATTACTAATATTACAAAAAGCACTAATAGCAATATTAAATTAAAAAAAAAACTGCTCCGCAATAGAGCCATAAACTTAATTCACTTATCACATTTTATCTATATAAATAGCTAACAAAATACATTCTTCAGTCCCTTTGTCTGCTGTGTTTTTCTACCGATTTTATTTTTGTTTAGTAGTTATCGAAGTACTTTGATGTTATCAATAAAAAATATAAAAACATTAAGTAAAGTGAAACTTTGGCTCGCACACGAAGGGTTTCGTACGAATACACATATATTCCTTTCCCTTTTTGTCCTTTTTTCATTATGCTTTTTCGTTTAATTTGATTTTTTTTATTCTCTAGGTTTTTCTTTCGATGTTTTGGCGATTCTTTTTTGTTTTGGTGCTTTTTTCATTTTTGGTCAATTTTTGATTTTTTTCGATTTTTCGCTTTTTTAATTTTTTTTGTGTGTGTTTTTTGCCGATTTTTTTAGTTTTGGCGATTTTTTTGGTTTTGGCGTTCTTTTTTTGTTGTTTTAACGTTTTTTTCCCTTTTTTACCATATTTTTAGTTTTAGAGATTTATATTAGTTTTGCTGTTTTTTGGGATTTTTTTTTTCGTTTTTTGGGATTTTTTTTTCGTTTTTTGCGATTTTTTAGTTTTAGCGATTTTTCTGCCACCTTTTGTCGTTTTGGCGATTTTTTTCCATTTTTTTCCATTTTTGGAGATTTTTTTGCTTTTTTTACAATATTTTTCATTTCAGCGATTTTTTTTCGGTCTTAGTGCTTCTTTTCGTTTTGACGATTTTTTTCCATTTCTTGCGTTTTTTTAGTTTTTTGGCGATCTTTTTAGTTTTGGTGTTTTTTTTGCGTTTCAGCGATTTTTTAGCTTTGGTGTTTTTTTCCTTTAAGCGCTTTTCCATTTCGGCGTGCCGATTCTTCATTTAAAAATTTTTTTAATTTTGGAATTTTTTAGTTTAAGCATTTTTTTTTAAATTAGAAGATTTTACTTCTTACGGTTTCTAAGATATAGCAAATTGTCTAAATTACATAGTCAAAATTACATTAACTGATAGAACACCCTTTAATTTTTATTGTCTTAAATATCGGTGTAAATTTTAGTTTTAGCGATTTATTTTAGTTTTGCTGTTTTTTTGGGATTTTTTTTCGTTGTTTGGGATTTGTTTTTCGTTTTTTTGCGATATTTTAGTTTTAGCGATTTTTCAGCCACCTTTTGTCGTTTTGGCGATTTTTTCCATTTTTGGAGATTTTTTTGCTTTTTTTACAATATTTTTCATTTCAGCGATTTTTTTCGGTCTTAGTGCTTCTTTTCGTTTTGACGATTTTTTCCCCATTTTTTGCGTTTTTTTAGTTTTTTGGCGATCTTTTTAGTTTTTTGGCGATCTTTTTAGTTTTGGTGTTTTTTTGCGTTTCAGCGATTTTTTAGTTTTGGTGCTTTTTTCCTCTAAGCGCTTTTCCATTTCGGCGCGCCGATTCTTCATTTAAAAATTTTTTTAATTTTGGAATTTTTTAGTTTAAGCGTTTTTTTTTAAATTAGAAGATTTTACTTCTTACGCTTTCTAAGATATAGCAAATTGTCTAAATTACATAGTAAAAATTGCATTAACTGATAGAACACCCTTTAATTTTTATTTTCTTAAATATCGGTGTAAATTGTGGTAGTCTATTCAACAGACTACATCAATTAACACTATAAGTTTCTATACATTACATGTTTCGTTGCTCGCTTTAGAACACCCTATAATTTCTAACTGTCACATATGTATTGTTGTAGCGGTCAAAGTTTTATATATTCTGTGAAAATTTCAGGTCCGTAGCTGTTACGGTTAATCAGAAAACAGCCTGTTACAGACAGACAGACGGACAGACAAAGAGACGCACAGCGCACATATGGGCAAAAGTATATCAAACCGCGCGATAAATCAACCGTCATCTTTTGATAAGAAAAAGTGATACCAATGAAAAGGTAATTTCCTATAGATATCAAATATATAAATATATCATAGCCTTCCGAAGAAATTTATTAAAAAAAAGCACAAAAAATATATATATTTTGTTTTTTCAGCTATTACTATTTTTTGTTACTCCCCTGTGGTAAACTTATGTACCAACTGTCTTCAACGTAATTGTCCTTCCGCTGGTGGAAATGGTGGTAAAAATGGCGATATAATGCGCAGTTGAAAAGGAAAATGGGCTTAATTTTGGAGGCGTGGCATATACTGAATATATTAAAAGCTAGACATACAAACTTTTAGAAGGGCTTTCTTGCCACGTGCAAACAATTAGACATTAATAGGGAGGTAACACGAGATGACATAAGTGGCGCCCAGAATTCGAGGTAGAATTAAAAAGCTACCAGAATCAAAACTTAAGCTACAGTCTAGTCAAAAACAATGATATGCAATATGACGAAAACGGACTTAAAATGGCGGCGCTATATATAAAAGAATAAAAAGTGCATTATTTTAAGACGTGGCAAACAAATTTTTTTTTTTAGAAACGTCATTGATATATCTTTCATTCTTGGAAGTGATCGCTGCAACTTTTTTCGAAACATTCACTCTGTAATACTACACACAGAAAAAAAAAGAATGTAAAATCCACATGCCGCAATTTTGATTGCAAATCATATTAAATTTACAAGAAATAATTTGTCGTTTGAGTGTGTTAGTGTTTACTTGCTTTGTTCATTGCTACAATTCACTGTTCTGCTTAGTTGTGTGACTTGTTGTTGTTTATTCTTACATGTGTCGTCTAAGTATACGACAAAAACGAATTACCAGCGGATATTTACTGCTGCTGGTTTAAAATTACCATTGTTTCATATTAATTTTAAACGGAAAATAATTAATCTAACCTTGAATCACCGTTAAAACAATTTTGTTATAAACGTTAAGTTTCATTTTCAATCGACATGACTATAACTTTAATTTCAAATAAGTTTTATGTTAAATAATCATTTAAATCATGTTGAATTAAAATGAAATGCATTTTACATACGATGGTATTTATTTAGTGTATAAGTAAAGAAAAGTTTGAAGCTGTTGTGGCTGCAGTGGTTAGCGCATGGACGATCATGCAGGTGGCACGAGTTCAAATCTTGGCTGGGGCAGTCAGCTACAACGAAAAGTTTTCTGATGACTATCACGTAAGTAAAATAATTAAAAAAATATCTACATTAAAGTCATGTTGTTTCAGCTTGATATAACTCAACATGATTCTTCGTGTTGTTCCAATATCAAATTCACGTTATTTCAACTTGAAATAACTTTGATTTAACATGATTCTTCGTGTTGTTCCAATATCAAATTCAAGTTGTTTCAACTTGAAATGACTTTGATTCAACATGATTCTTCGTGTTGTTCCAATATCAAATTCATGTTGTTTCAACTCGAAATTACTTTGATTCAATATGATTTTTCGTATTATTTCAGTATCAACTTCATTTTGATTTAACTGTACTGGAATATTAAATCAACATGAAATATAGTTAATTCAAAAGGAAAAATTTTCTTTCAAGATTATTGTAAATCATGTTGATTTAACATGAAACACCTATGAAGCAAAATCACTACCGAAAAATGTTAAGTTAACCTGGTTTTTGGACGATTTTACATGGAAATTTTTCTATGTGTACCAATATTGGAAAATATATAAAAACTTAAACTTGGATGCAGATATAGACATTCTGTTCTTTCTTGTGTATATAATGGATATGGGGAATATTGTGGATCCGAAAAAATAGGTTTCCTTTACACTTTTGGTGTACGGAACCCTAAAAACACAGCAAAAAATTGAAAACGGTTATTAGTTTTTCAGCATAATTTTATTTTTAATTTGCCAACAATTTTATAAATTATGAGGGAATGTTGAACACTAGAAGGCCACTATTTTATGAAAATATTTCAATTGGCAAAAGATAAAAAACTTAATTTAGCAAACTAGTAAATATCAATTAATTAATCTTATAAAACACTTACACCTAAAAATTATTGGAATTCCTGTAAGTACACGTCGCACCAATCTAAAGTTTTGAATACAACTGAGTGGCATTTCATGTATATCATCTTCATATTTTAACCGGAAATGAACTTTGCTTCAATATAACACTTTTTTTTATCATATCAAACAAAATTTTATACAAGATTCATTATCAGTCAATATAAAACAATTAAATGAAATAGAACAACAAAACAATTTAAAAGCAAAATGTCTTTATCAATTTCATATCAGTCCTCCGCATAGAATGAGACAATTGTAGATGGTATTGCAGAAAAATTTGGCCAAATCAAATTAATTGTAAACAAAGCAAAGTTTATTGCTTTTATTATTTATTTATTGATGATAGCTATTGTGGTTTTATTAAACAGCAAATTGAAAGAAAACACGATTTAAGAAAAATTTTAAGTGAAATACTTCATACAAAATTATCTATTAAGGCTTCCATTGATATCTAAGCATGATATAAGGCCTTGAACTATAACAAAATATGATATAAGGCAAAGAACTACATATCCCGATTTGTGGTATCCAGCTTTATAGGAATCTAGTTCCAAACGCAAACTTTTCCCACTTGCCACACTTTGAGCACTATAAAGACTTTTTAAATCCATTCATCAGTTCGATTCTGGATAAAAATACTCAGAAAAACAAGTCAAGCTCTGACATGGTCAATACAACTATATTATACACCCAGAAAATAAGATTGGTTGGAAAAGGGTTAGGCAGATAAAATTTTAGTAAGTTCACTATATTTCAACTCACGCTTTCGATTTTCTATGAATCCAATAAACAAAAAATATTTCATAAGAGCATAAGGGACCATTCACATATAACGTAATGCAATTTTTGGAGTTTTTCTACCCCATCCCCCCCTCTGTAACGCTTTTTAGAAAATTTTCAGTATAATTTATCTAAACCGTAAAAAATTTCTAACCCCCCCTGGATCGTTACGTAATATGTGAGCAGCCCCTAATTCTTATAAAGATATAATTCTGGCAATTCTTAAATTGATTAAATCAACCGATCGTATGCTTTTGTCATGACTAAGTAACGAATATGATGAGCACAACCGATTAAACTATTATGAATTGGATTTTAGGGCCAATTATTTGTATTTGAAATTAAAAAAATTTGCCTTTTAAATTTACTTTACTTTTTATCGGTTGTTGCAACTGACTAGTGGTTAATTTTATTATCATTAATACACCTAACCGATTAAACGGTTCGCATAAGCAATTATTTATTATATTGTAAAATAACTTCTTTCAATAGAATACGAGCATTATGTATCCTTCTAATGGAAACTCAGCTCCACCAAGATTGATAAATTAAAATTTACCAGCACGAGTTTGCCGTTAAATTAACCCTCGTGTACCATTTTCTTTCTTCTTTTTTGTTTTGGTCTTACTTAAATAATTTTTTTTTTTTTGGTTTGATGAACATGCAATTATCTACACCCTACACATTTCTATGATGATCTGGAGCTCTCGCTCCTGAGCACCACCCAGAACTTTCCAAAAAGTCTAACAGGCCAATGGTGGCTCCCTAATATAGTCCAGGTCCTGTAGGAGTCGCTTGGCTATATGCCTAAGCTTGTGCTCTGCAGAGTCGGGCAGTGATAGAGAAAATGTTGGACTGATTTTTCTTTTTCTTTGTCAAAGCAGCTCCTACGATGGCCTTAGGAGTTGACCTCATTACAGCAGTAAGTGCGATACACGTTATCCTTTGCACATTGCCCAACGTAGAGTACTCTTGTCTACTGTTCTCCCTCAGACTAGTAATCCGTAAGTGAGAATGTGTCGGATCACTGCCATATATAGTACATCCGAAAGGCTCTTTTGCAGGCAGAGAAAGAGCATCGAGCTTTCGTCGTCCTGTCCTCCGCATTATGTTTCCACGATAGCTTCAATTATGCCGATGTATTTTGCATTCCTCAGGAGTTCCGAAGTATTACCACCCAAACTTGGTGCTATTTTGTATCGTTTGGTAAAAAGTACCAATTTGATCTTGCTAGGATTGATTCCTCGACCGTTTTCCTGTATCCCTTTCAAGTATTTTCCTGAGTGCCGATTCAAATTTACCTCTGATAACAAGCACGATGTAATCTGCATAGGCTTCTACTTTTATTCCATTTCGATTAAATTTTAACAGGATTTTATTGAGGACAACGATCCATAAGAGTCCGACAGAGTTCCTTTTGTCGCAGCCTTCCTCTTTCTACCGAAACTTTAATTTTGGCAGACAAATGAGAAAATGTATTTTGTAACACCCTCTCCACAAAGATATAATCGGAAAAGGAACTAAAATTCAAGTATCTTCTTTCATATGTATTTTTTTTATTTTTACATCGATTGCAAAAGATTACGAGACTTTTGGTGAGATTCTCACAAAACGAGCCATAGTGCGGCCCCAGTCTATTTATGAATAAAATGGCAAAACGAGCTTACACCACTACAACCGAGAAATGTGAAACCGATAAAATTCATGCTGCTGCACCAGTTCAAAGCTATTATGTTCTTTTAATCTCACTGAGGTAATGGAATGTCAAATTTCTACTCGACCATAAGTAATATCATCTATTCATCAACTAGAAAATATCTGACAAACTTCTGAACGGATGGCCCGATGTGTTTGAAATTAAGGTGGCACAGACAGACCCACAGATACATACATCATACATAGACAATCACCTCAAATTTAAAACACCATAATTTTTTGGTTATGCGCTAATAAAACAGCAACAAACTAATGAAAGTACGTACTTTGGTTCGTCTTTCAGGGTATTTGCTGTGTTTCATATAAATAGCATTCTCTTCCTTCTGACTCAATAAAATCTACATAATTTCTTTTAATTAACTTACCTAACATAAAATATGCCAATTATTATAGACTATTTAATATACCTAATACGAGCAATACAAAATTCTGTTTATTTAAACAGATTAACCCCAAAAAGCAAAATATCAAATTACATTTTGATGTATTCAACCATTTCACTTTTTCCACAATCCTTAACAAAATCAATAAACACACAAAAGCCACATAATAAGGAAACCTTTTTGTAACGAAGGATACTTTTTTTTATCTTCAAGAAACTCAAATCTAAACGAAAATGAATTTCATAATTGTAATCAAAACTAACGAGGTGTTACTTGTATTTTATTTATACATTTTTATTTATTTTTTGGTTTAAACCTTTTACAACATAACAAGTGAGTTTAATAGAAAAGAGAGAGAGGGAGAGAGACCAAAAAAGAAAATATTCTTGATGCCAATACTTAAGCACTCAGAAAGGAACAATATATGTATAAGAAGGATATGTATACATAAATAGACATATAACGCCTACACGGTTGGGTGCTCACCTACATGTTTAATAAAATCTAAGCCTACACCAAAAGACACTTAATCATTGTGTTTATGTAAGAAATTGTATTAAATAAGCGCCATAGGGCTTAACACCAACAACAACATGTAACATCTACAACAAAAACAACAAGAACAACAATCATAATAGCACAAATAGTTACATCTCTAACATACATTTGTATACAGGGTGTTGAAAAAAGCAACTGTCACAAAAATATTGTATGAAATATTTTAAAACTTTAACCGCCATATTCATAAAATTTTTCATATCCAATTTTCTTTATTTTATTTATTTATTTATTTATGAATATGGGGAATAAGAAATTATGGCCTTAAATTAATTTCAAATAATATTTTTACTTTTAATAAAAAAATTCTCAAAATCTCAAGAAAAACTCCAGCTCAAATATCGAATTTAAGTCGTGGAATGCAATGGACCAATCGTCCGACTACAAAGCAATGTATGAACAAATTACAGAAAAGATATTAAGCTCTTAGTCGAGTTCTTGATCACCCTGTTGAAATAAAAGGCGAGCTAATGGATATTAAAGAGAACCACCTCGGCTATTAAGCCAACATTGTAGGTGTCATTATCTATAACTTGTGCGTACATTGATCGGACCAGCAGTTTAAAAGGTACAGATTTATTACCATTATTTCTGCGATCGGGCCTCCTGTGCGTCGCACAGTGGGATGGCTTCATACATTTGTGTGCAAAAAATATAAGGAGTTGTCCTAGATCATTAAAAATTTCCACCGACAATTATATTGACTTAATTAAGAGAAAAATTACATTTCATCAAAATTGGCCACGCCAATCGCCCACCGCCCATTCAATCCAAATCGATTTTTTCTCATAAAATTTTGTCTATCAGTCTTTATACATACACTTTCCAGAATAAACAAAACATGCATCTTAAGTTTCATCAATATCAGCTACGCCCATCGCCCATCGCCCATCGCCCACCTCCCATACAATTCAAATCAATATCTTCGCATAAAATTGTTCCTATCCAAACAAAATTCGATATATACACTTTCTTAAATAAACAAAAGATGCATGCCAAGTTTCATGAACACCTGCCACGCCCATTGCTAACCTCCCATACAATCTAAATCAATTTTTTCGCATAAAATTGTTCCCATCCAAACAAATTTGGTACACACTAAATAAACAAAAGACAGATGCAAAGCTTCATCAACATCGGCCACACTCACCGCCCATATATAAGTATAAAAAAATGTGTCCAAAATAATCAAACATATTATGCATCAGCTATCATTCCTTTAACTACATCATCTAGTTCTAAAATATGTTTAGACGTCAACCTTATGTTATGCTACTTATATACAGATTAAATGATCCGTGCAAACATTGCAAAACATTAGTATTTGTTGAACTTTCTGGAAAACAATAATCTCTACTTCCTGTAATCTTTATTCTGTGCTTCTTCTGCTTTCTCGGAGAGCATACCAATAGGGAGTACTGCTGCATCAATTGTGCCTTTTCCATGTATTAGTATTTTATCGACAGTAACAGGCATGAAGTACCAGTTATATTTTTTAACAAATAGTTCAGCCGTATCCCATGCACATTTTTGAAACTTCAGAGTATCAATTTTCTCGCCACATGCTATTATCGGAAGAATAATTCAAAAGCGACCTATAAGTTCTTCATTAACATCTGTTATATCGGCAATAAGTGCAGGGTTGGAAAAGAAGAGGTATTGCTAAAGTAACATACCGGCTGCTGAAGCAGTATTTGTAAAATTTGAGCCTAAATGTATGCAACAGATTTTATTACAAACCTGCACTGTAATATTCATGACCTTTTTCAGAAAATTTATAAGTTTGTTCAGCGATCGCAGATAATTCAAAGAATAAACTCTCACCTTTTATTTGGATCTTTTTTTCCGATGAAAACTGCAAATTTTAATTCGCTCATATCTACTAAACTGCATATCGATGGCTTAATATAAAAAGGCGTATCTCGATTTTTTTTGGAAATCGTGCTTTTTACGTTTTCTGATAGCCAACCTCTAAATACACCCTTCCTAAAGCACTAAGTAGCTTTTACAGCCACTTGAAAATTGTTTTTTGCATGTAAGTGTTCTAGCTTTTATTCAGTATTTTCCTTCTCCTGTAAAATAACGAAACTTCGAGTTACGCCCTTTTTACATTAAGCCATCGATATGCAATTTAAATATTTTTCTTTAATTAAAAAGAAGGTGTTATATTTCGCTCCATGAAAAAATGGCCCCAATGAAAAATTGCCCAAACCAAAAATGGAAAATGGCACCAAGCTTTTGTATTGAAAACAATAATTCCATATTTACACCATGCAACTTAGTTGCATGCAATTTTCATTTTAAGTGAGAGTGTTGAAATAGAAATGTATACATTTTGTATTTCTTCTCCGTCTTTCTCACTGAAAAAAGAGAGTTGCAAGCAACAAAGTTGCGTAGTGTAAATATGGTATAACACAAATATTGGGGCAAATTTTCCTAATTTTTGGAGCCATTTTTCATTTTTCGTTTTTTTTAAATTGGGGCCATTTTTCCTATATTTTTGGGCCATTTTTAATTCTCAAGTTTGGGCCCTTTTACATTTTTCATAAAATGAAAAATGGCCCCAAACTGGAAAATGAAGAATGGCAAAAAAGGAAGAATAGCCCCAAATGAAAAAATATAACACGAAAAATTGCCCCAAAAGTGGAAAAATGGCTTCAAAACTCTTTTGTTGTTGTTTTTAATTGAAAAGTTGGGGATATTTTTCTGTGCAGTGCCATAATGCCATCTGCTTCTCAATGCTATTGGGCAATAACGCCATACGCAAAAAGTACCCATATGGGAAATAAAAGCATATTTTATTAGTTGTTGCCATTATAACCTGCCTTTAGGCAGACATGATGAAGGATTTTATCCGCTCGAAAAGCGGCCTTCGGCCGGACTTAAGGGTTTTTTCCTCTCGGTATATCGAAGACTGGCGATGCAAAAATCCTTACTCAGCGAAGCCGCTTGCCGATATACCTAGAGGAAACAATTTTTAAGCCCTGCCGAAGGCCGACTTTGCAAAAATCTTTAATCAGCGAAGCCGCTTGTCGCCATACCTAGAGGAAAAAACCCTTAAGCCCGGCCAAAGGACGGCTATGAAAATGTGTTTCATCAGCGAAGCAGCTTTTCGATATACTGAGAGGAAAAATTCCTTAAGGTCGGCCGTAGGCCTGCTATGTAGAACTATTTCCTCAGCTCGTTTTACGAAAAATGGTCCCAAAATAAGAAAAAAGGTCCTAAGTTAAAAAAAATAAAAACTGCCCCAAAGTAGAAAAGTGGCCCAAAATAAATAAATAACAAATGAAAAATGGCCCCAAAAAAATTTTGTTGTTCTTTTGAATGAAACAAAATTTGCGCCATTTTTCATTTTTCAGTTTGGGGCCATTTTTCATCGGTACCATTTCAATAAAAACTGCATTAAAATGTTAGCAGTGAAAATATCTTACACGCATAATCCAGTGAGTTGCATGAAAATTTTCATCAGTTTTCATGGTACAACATTTTAGTAGCTTCACTAAGTTTTTCCACCAAAAAATGTGGCTTTTTACAAAAAGCAATTATGGATTTTTCTAAGTGAAACAGTTCTCTATATAACTGTATCATTAGATTTTTGAAAAGTGATAGTCGAAAAAAGGCTTTTTTGCCAAGAAAATACCACTGTGCGCCATATTGCTAGAGCTAAATATCTTCCATGTCTATATGTATCAGAGATGCCGTTTGATTGCATTTGTTACATTTTTTATTTGGCAAAATTTTCGTAACTTTTAACTGAAACATACTACGCTGCAAAATTTCTTTTAGAAACTCAATAGAAACTGGCTATATATATATATTTTTTTCGTTTTAGGGGCAAATATCTACGAACACACATTCCACATATTTCAAGGCAAGTCTCTACCCACTGAGCCATTTTCTACTTATTTTTTAAGAGCTAAAAGTATGTTTTACATATAAGTCGTGTACCTGAAAATGTTGTTCTTTTTTGACTAGTATCTTTACTAGTCTTGTTACAACTAGTAATATGACTATCCTTTTTTTTACTAGTATCATTACAACTAATAATATGACTGTCCCAAAATATATCTAGTTAGAAATCTAGCTGCTGGGGTGTGTGGCACCCACTTAAGTGTGAGCGAGTATCATGTAAGTGAGCAGAAGGATATAAATAAGTACATATATAATGAGATTTGAAAAGTAAAAAAAAATGGTGTCAAATGGCAATACAAAAGCCTATGAACGCTTAAGTGGTGCCTTGAGAACCATAATAAGGCAAAGACGATGATGATGACGATGATATGACGACGTGTGACTATTTTCATAAATGAAGGTACTCGTTCGTATGTAATATTTGTTTGTCTTTGGTAGTATTCCAAAAGTACTTAAAATACAAACACAGTTTTTATTTTACACACGGCTGACCTGCTTATTAATAAAGTGTTTCCTTCCATTTTTTTTGTTGTTTGGTGCTGCTATTTTATGTTCTGCTGTTTATGTGCCAAAAGGCACAGATTTTATTTTGCTTTTATATGGTAGTGTTTTATTGGTTTTATTTGTTGTTTTATATGTACTTAGAAAATAGTTGTAGTGTTAGCTGTGAATTTTGTATAACCAAAATAATATTATAAAAAAAAATTAGCATTTTCTAAAATGATGAAATTAACTTTGTAGATGAGAAGATGTGAGTTGTTGCATATTGTTAATTGGCATTTATTATGTTCCCATTAAGTCAATATTTTTGATTATTTTGAATTCTGTTTTTGATTTAAACACTTTGTACATTAAGGCAAAGTTAAACAAATCATCAGACATGAACTAATTTTTATGGAAAAGTTAATTAATTCCAACATACACAGCAGAACATAATAACATGCAGTCTTAGGAGGATTCCAAATACTCGTAACAGTATTCTTGACACAAAGACAACACTCAGGTATGGTTTACTGTAACGAAAATGGTGTTATAAAGAAGTGTATGTGGGGGTAGAATTGTCTCCAACAATAAATTTCAAATGATTACACTGGTCTGCAGAAAAAATTACCTTTAAATAAAAATATGAGGAATATACAAAGTTTAATGCAGTTTTTTTCTATCACGTACAGATTTTTTTTTTATGGGCATGGTTAACTCTTTTCCGCTGGGTATATCAGTATATTTCACTATAACTCAAGAACGGATAGTCCGATTTGAATAAATAAAAGAAATTATATAGGGCATTCCAAGCCAAATCAGACGGTTTGGAAAAACATTTTTTTGGATTTCCCTATTTTAGCACCCCTCAAAAAAATGATAAATTTTTAGATTTTTTTTATACTTGCTCAAAAGATATTAAATATTAAAAAAAAATTCTTTTTTTTTGTTTTTTGCTCATAACTTTCTTAGTAATGGTTCAAATTGGACAATTATTTTTTTGAAGTTTTTATCTTTAGATGTTCTTTCCAGAAAATAATAGAAAAAAATATTCAAATATGTTTTGATTTTTGGATTTGAAATTTTAAATCGTATTTTTGAAAAATACATACATGACCAACATATAACCTCTTCCTTTTTTAAAGTCGGTTAAAAATAAATGTATCCTTTGATTTTTTTGAAATTGAAAAATTGTAGCTTCTATTCACCTAATAACTTTTAAGGTATTGAGCCTTCCATAACTATAATTTTTTCGATTTTTGAAAATTTGACAAAAAAAAAATTTTTTTTTCCATGAAGTATGAGAAATCTTGCAAGTCTTGTGTTTATGGTATACAACATGTTTATCACTTTATGTAGAATGCCACAAGCAAAATTTTTGTGGAATATTTTAATCCTCTAACTTATCGCTCTATGAGCCATTTTGCTGCCCCTTTCTTAAAAAATGGCAAAAAAATCCCCTTTAGCGACAATTAATATGCTCTACAAAAATATTTCCCATAAAATTCTACTATAGGTTCTCAAAGACAATCAAGCTCTAAACTCTAAACTGGAACGCCAGAAATCATTTAAAACTTATATATGTTTGAGGGTTAATTTGGTATTTATTCACAATTTGTACTTGGCATTGGAAATCTTGTACGCCTCAAATTTCAGTTATAAGACTTGTTCATTATTCTGATGTAAAACGGTACAAGGAACATTTTTGTGGAACAATTTTGCCCGCTATATCTTCGATGAAAGGGAGTTTTTTGCCCTTTTTTGAGAAAGGGGTAAAATGACCCATTGAGCGAAGAGTTAGATGGTTGAAACAAAATAGTGGCGACAATACCATAACAACAAAACCTAAAAAATTTTTTATGCTTTATACGAATTTTTTTTCTAATTTTCAAAATCCTAAAAAAATAGTAGTTATGGAAGGCCCACTACCGGGCCGGGCTTAAACGTTGTTGGGTGGATAGAAGTTAAAAATTAAACATTTTCAAAAAAATTCTTTTTTTCAAATATACGATTTGAAATTTCAAATCCAAAATCAAAATAAAAAAAAAATTTAAGTGTTTTTTTTCGTAAGAAATATCTAAAACAAAAATTACAAAAATTTTCGAATTTGGACCAAAAAAGTGTTTTCCTTTTTTTGAAAATTTAATAACTTTTGAACGAGTAATCAAAACAATTTAAAAATTTGCCAGGAAGTGTCTTTTAAGGGTTAATACAAAATATCACAAAATTGGGAATATCAAAAATATTTTTTTTCACACCGATAGATTTGCTGTGGAATGCCCCATATATAGTTGACTTAAAGGTAGTTTTATTCCACATCTTTTGGTGGTTTATTTAATCAAATTGGAGAAGGCGTTATACCCTGTTCAGACATGGATTTTTCATTGAGACAATTTAATTTTAATTGAGCAATTAAATTTAATGTTCACACATAGTAAATTAAGCTTACTCAATTAGCATTTAACTTGCCAATGGTGTAATAAGTAAACAGGTGGCCGCACAAGGGCACACAAAAATACACGTGTTTGACGTAGCTTATGCACAAAGTTACCAGAGCAAAAAATTATCTTCTGACGTTATACTGCCATCTATATAATTGTTATGCCATGGGCTTGCCACTCTATACAATTTTTGCTTCTCACTGAACATACTTCGCAGTAAACATGCTTGTCACAAAGTCTTGCATTTCGTACTTTACTCAATTTATGAAACAATTAAGTACTAATTGCTCAATTTATTAATTGAAGCCTTGTATGGTAAATTGAGCTCAATTAAGGCCGTAATTCCATAAATTTCCTAAATAGCGCAATTAAGTCGTATGCCTGAACAGGGTATTATTGAGTTAGTTTCAACTATACTGATGTACATAGTGGAAATATTATCAATGCGCATTAAAAAAAATCTGTACGTAATAGGAAGCAACTGAAAACGTATTTGACTTTAGCGCCTTAAACTTTCTATAGTGCAAATTTTTTTATTGAAAGCAGCAACACTTTTTTTTTGCAGATCAGTGTTACTCGCAGTCTCAAGTATCTGACTATCTTGAAGATAGAAATAATATCAAATCTGTTTTGACTAACACATTTCTAAAATCTTTAAGCCTTTTGTTTTGTACACTAGAGGCGATTTAATTCAAAGCAAAGGGAATCCTAATTTTAAAGAAAAATAACATTTCAAGTCCAGCTAAATGCACCAGAGTGTAAAATTTTTATTATAGTGGCCATATACATTGAAGAAGCCACTCGATTGCTCACAAGAAAACACAAGACAGATAAATATTATTATGTTTAAGATACAACAAGTAAATAAATTAAAAAAAAAAATCTTTTACAAGATGAACAATTTTTAATTTCAACAACCAAACCTCAAAATTAAATGGTTTAATTTTCTTAAATTATTAAGAGTGAAAACCTCAAATAACCCAAATATGAACACACCACCCACCCACAACTGCTGTTAATTTTTGTAAACTTGTGCCAAACTGATTGCATTTTGTTGTTTTTGCTGTTGTTCTAATTCTTCTAACAAATTTTATTACATACATATGTTCAAGCATTCATGCACGCTTGTATGTATGTAAGAGTATATGTAAATGGGATTTCGTAATCAAATTTATTATCAAATTCCTTAAATTAAAATAAATGCGTACATGTTTGGTATTTATAAAATAAAGGGTATGCCATAAGCAAGAAAGTTTCTTTTAAGAAATACTTTAATCTTGTAATTTAATCAAAGCTGAATGACATTATTATAATTAAGAATAATTTCCGTATTTGAATATGGGCACACTTTCACCATAACCCTTTGTAGTATACAACATATTTGTAAATTAAATTATGCTAAGTTCGAAGGACCATATGTGTTATATATGTGTTATTGCAATACCCTGTTTATTGCAGCTGAATTAAAATATCTTATTAAGTATTCTGTATATCAATATGTTGCTTGTTTCCATTGTCATTCAACTGCATCAAATTAATTCGTTACCATTATTTTGGCGCTCATTATTATATCGTTATTTTTTCCTGCTTTCTTTTATGTTAAAGTTGATGAAAAATAATTGCAATTAAAATAAAAGCTAATTTTTTCACCGATATTTCAATAATCCATACAGATATTATACACAATTTATTTGTAATTTAATGGCTCGTAACAGTTGCTATTTTCATATTAAATAGAATATGATGAATTAATATTTTTATAATGGCAAAAAATATTGATTTAATAATATTTTATACAGAGTTTTATCATCGTATGTAATATGAAAAGAGTTTTATGGCAAATTTTTCAAAATTGCCCCTAAAAGCATACTACAACATTATTTGATAATACACTCTGATAGGTCCGAAGGACCATGTTTAGCCTGTTCAATGCTAAATATTGTGCCTTTCGAAGATAAAGAGTTGTTTCGTAGACCATTAAGAAGACTCTAGTTGAAGTCAAAAAGTATTTGAAATATTATTAGGGGCAGCGATGGCACGATTAATCGAAAGATTTATAATAATCTATTATTTTGTCGCAATTAAAGTCTTAAATATATTTTGAGTATTATCTCAATGGTGTTCGGTAATGTGTTATAAAGTTCATGGACGTTATGCCACATTTAAACGTGTCATGATGTTCACAAATAGGCTGTCAGAAAGTCAATGGTTTGTTAGAAGAAAATCTAACAAAATAGATTGAAGATTGGAAGAAAACTATAACATTCATTGCATATATTGTGAAAGGTGGAAGCTGAGACTGCAGCACACGTTGTGAATTTTGCGCTTACTAGTATTAGACTGACAATGACGATTACTATGAACTCAGTGATAAAAATGGAAGTCGATAAATAACAGCCATCTGCCAACAATCGCAAAAGTCTACAGTAAAAGCTGGGAATAGGACGTGTCAACACAGAAAAAAAGATTTGTAAATGCATTTAATTTTTTTGCTATATCAATTAAATAACTAATTGATTTTGACCCTACAACGATTTTTGTAAATACAATTACGAAATTTTAAGTTAAAACGAAATCAGATTTTTTTTTAAAATTATTTTTGTAGATTTCAAAATTGTTTCAATTAAGATTATTGTTATATCAACAATGTGAATTGTTGATTTTTCGAACAAATTTTAATTATCATAATTGTTGTATTAACAATATTTTTTTATACACAATCACACCACTCGAAGTGACTTTTTGCTTGTCTGCGAAAAACACTCAATGTCTTTGGGCGGAATCGAACCAGCGACCTCTGGAGTAATAGACTAACGTTCTTACCTCACAGCTACAGAGCAAATTAAATACGCAAATAATGAATACACATAAATCTTGATTTGCTTTATTTCATTTACGTGTGTGCATTCATTTTTTTAGATCAACAATGATGATTGTTAATTTGTTTTGCACAAGCTGCAACAAAAACTTAAGTTGGCATTTTTAAACAAAAAAAAATAACAAAAAATTTGGTTAGCTCAAGTTTGTGTAGTATATAATGAGAATCGCCCATATACTTTTTTGGTGATCTCTACCAGAATCAGTTCTTAGGACCTTGAATATTTTTTGTGTTGTACAGTGCATTTGATTTTCTTCGATATTAGCCACCTAAATATATTTTGCAAAGCCATAGTAAAAACTGAATAGCTCTAAATAAGATATTTCAAGGGCAGCTTTATTTTTGGGTAATATTTTATGCATGCGTCATTAAAGGGTTAAGTGTTATCATGTTCAAAGCGTTGACTTTTCACTATTTCAATTTAACGTTTTAGTTAAAAACGCATTCATCTTTTGTTTTAAAACGTTTTTAAAAATCTCTTTATTACTCGTAAATTCACTTAAATATTGCTTGAAATTTTTATAAGATAATTTAGAAAAATATATAAATGCATATATTCTACACTGAAAATTGTACTTCTTAATATATTTATTATATGTGGTTGCTGGTGTTGAAGGCCTCAAACAAAATTACGAAATATTATCGTATAGTTTTTGATTTAATACATTAACGACAAGTGGGTTGGTTACAACCCCACATATGAACATTCGCAAATTTTATAGTTTGAAATATTTACTTTTCGCATTTTGGTTAATATTTTACAACGAGATAGAAATGCACTGAATATAAAAATATTTGCGGTTATATAAATTAAAATATTTTTAATGAGTTGTAGTAAGATTTACGAGTGTTTGAATTTCTGTATAAATTTTTAAATATTTTTATTATCTTGCGAATGGAATGGTCAGCAATTGTAAAATAAAGTATAGTGTTTGGTTTTTTGTTTGTTTTGAAAATAGTGCTGTGGTGCAATTTCAAAGATTTTTTAAATATGTATAGTAAGTAGAAAAAAGTTTTAAAAAAGAATGAAAATATTTGAAAAGTTGTTAATTTTTAATGCATGTACTGCTGGGCGTATACGTTATATAAAATTGCATAGACTTCTATATAGTTTATACGTAACAGCTAATATAGAAACCCTGGACTGGGTGATATTTATGAAAAACGCTTCCCAAAGGCAGTTATATAGGAAATAATTTCTACTGTTTACCGATAGCATGAGAGCTTCGAGATGCTTCTATATAAAAAAATTCATTACGCGAGGACTTAGTGAAATTTAAGAAGACCTCTTTCCTGGCTAACTTTACTACTTCTAGAAAGCAGTTTAGTAAACTGTTTTACTTCCTTCAAGCAGTAGAGTTAATCAGCAATTTAGTGAAACGAACATTTTGTAATGTCAACATTAAAGAAGACTTCTTAGACCATGTATCATGTATTATTTCATTATGTCTGAAACAAAACAATTTCATTAACGGTAACTGCGAAATGGACTAATAAAATGAAATTGTTTCTAAGCTTGAAATATTTTTTGTAAAGTATTTTATGCTTGATTTGTATTGCGGTTGTATTATAAAAATATTATAGCTATAAAGCGAATAAAAAAAAACACTTTAATAAAAAGATGCCTTAAATTTATAAGAAAAAAGTCTTTATGAATTTTAATAAACAAAAAGTGTTTGATAGTTAAGTGCCAAGAAAGGTAAGTGAGCAGAAGTGAAGTGAATTGAAGTGGAAATTGTAGGAAAAAGTAAAAGCAAACAATGAATTTTAATTTAAAATACACATGAAATGATTCAACAAGATGCTATTCTGAGGCAAAGATTAATAAAGGAAAAGAGTCAAAGTATAAAATCTTTTTAAATGATAAAAAAAACTACCATAAAAAAAATCGAATAACTTAAATTATATACAAAGAAAATAAAATTAATAAATTGCAAATGCGCTTAAAAGCATATACGGCATTAAATCTCTATAATTTACTTTCAAATTAAATATATAAAATAATAAAAATAATAATATTTAATAAATTTTATTGTATAATTATAAAGAAAATTTAGCAAAAACTTACCTTTCACTGGCAATGCTGGAATTGCGGGACATTGATTTTGGTGACATTTCAAAATCAGAATCGGATCGATATAAAAACGATTCACGACGTTGGGGTAGATTCTGTAAAACCAAACCGGCGCTGGGAGAGCCGCCTTCAAGCGGTGATCGAGCACTTTGGCCATTTTCTACATCGAAGCTGTAAATGAATAAAAGAATATAAAAGAAATCTTTAGTAATTTGATATACAAATATGTGTTTGTGAATGAATAATTTCAATAAAAGATTTTTGCTGGGATCGAATTCGAGTCCTTCGCAGAAAATAGTAAAACAATCTCTAAGTACAAAAGCCGTCGATTTGATTAAAAGTTAGTATTCAATCTATCATGAAACTTGTAGTAATAACCCAATATTTTTAATAGAAAAAAATTCTAACATTAATAATATTGTACTAACCATGAAACCAATAGCATCTCTGTTAAAAAAATAATTTTACTATTCAATTAATAAAATAATTGGAAAATTTTTTAAGTTTAATATTTAAGTTATACAAAAGCTCTGAAAAGGTTAATGAGACTTTCAATACATAAAGTCTGCAAAGAAAATGTCCTTTGTATATAAATGTGTTCAATATAAAGATTTTAGTGCGCTTAATTACAATCCGTTTTCAATTTTATCTATCACAAACAGATTTTTTTTATCGGCAAGACTAATATTTCCACTAGGTATATTAGTTTATTTCACCGTAACTCCAGAACGGTATGCCTGATTTCGATTAACGAAACGCTAAAATATGCCCTATAAAAGTGTATTCAAACTTTCTTGATAGAAGTTTTTGATTGGATTAACGCTTTCAGCAGCTTTTATCACAAATTAGTATTGAAAAAAGAGAAGTTTCATGCAAAATTAAAATTTTTTTAAACACATAGAAAACTTAAATTTTCAAAAATTTTACCTTTTAATTATTTTCTGAAGGATAAAACATACAGCATAACAAAATAAAACATATATCATGAAAATTTATGGATAAATGTTGATTTTATTAGAAGGTACTTTCGTTAATAAATTTATTTATTTTTTAAATTTTAGCGAAAGGACACTTTAAGTATCTGGATGTATTTTTACTTCCTTAATTTCTAATAAAATCAAAATGTATTTATCAATTTTTATGATATGTAGTTTAATTTGTTCGTATGACACTTGTCCTTGCGATAAATAGCTAAGAGGCAAAATTTTTGCAGTTTTAAATTTTCTATGAGTTTTTAGAGAGACAAAATTTTTTAATTTTGAATGAAAAATCACTTTTTTCCGATACTATTTTGTGAATGCGTTGATCAAATCAAAAACGGGATTAAAAAATTTTGACAGTAATTTTGTCACATATATTTTGAAGTTTTGCTAGTCGAAATCGTGCATATTGTTCTAGAGTTACGTTGAAATATTCCAAAACCCAAACGCGTGCACTGAAAGAATTTTGTTTACAAATTCTGTGAATTTTGATATTAATCCAATGAAAAATTTCATTAAAACTCAAACAACATCACCCTTCATTGGATTAATGAAACATGTTTCATAAAAAATATTTTAATGAAAATTTCATTAAATATATGAAATAATTTCATTGATCCAATGTAGCAAATTTACTAATCTAATGAACATATTTCATTATATTAGTGAAATTATTCCATTGTTTTCATGAAACTGTTTCATCATTTTAATGAAATTATTTACTTATTTTAATGAAACTTTTTTTTATTGTTTTAATGAAATTATTACATTATTTAGTAGCCTCATTAACTTATCTCTTTTATTGTCTATTTTAATTTATTGACAATTCCATAGTTGAAATACGTACGAAGACGCCAATGCACGTCAGAAAAATGTTTAATGTTCATGACCGCTCACAGTATCGAACTCAGAATCTTGATTCTCGTCATTTGTTTTATAGGAAACGTCCTAACTATGAGTGTATAATAATAAGAAAGAGTACATCAACAACAACAACAACAACAAACATATAAAACTATTTTTATTGTACGCTTTTGGTTGCCAACTGTTGAAATAAATGAAGGTATTTTTAAAAAAAATATGTATATGATTTAATTATTTCATAAATCCAATGAAACTTTTCATCAAATCAACGAAATATAATTCATTAAAATTATGACATTCTAGAACATACAATTTGAGTTTTTTTATAGTATATATTTAAAGAGTTTTAAGTATCAATTAAAATATATTATCCAAACTTAAAGGGTTTTCCATAAAAACGGCAAAATATTGCTGTCATAAATTAAATGAAATTTTCTAACGAAACTATGAGAGCTAGTGAAGCAATTCCAATGAAATTCTTTCACAATATTCCTGAAATTTCATTAGAATTGTGAAATATTTTATTAGAATTGTGAATATAAATGCAACCAAATCGTTTCATTGGGCTTACGAAGCGAATTTCTTTAAGTGTGTACCGATTTTGATAATTCTCAAGTCAATCGATTTGTTTTAATCCTGCGAGTTTCACTAAAGATATGCCAGTAGTCAAAATTCAATGTGGCGGCAAATAGACGCCATTTTGTAAAAATGAAAAAATTAAAAAGTCGGCAAACTATATTAAATTGGGTATCATTGAATAGGTATTTGAAAATAATCTTTAGGTTTCACTTATCATTTCTCATTTCAAATGACCATTTAGGATCCTTAAAGGTTTAATGTTGGTTACCCACCAAAAAACACAATTGGCTAAAAAGTAAACTTTTAACCAAAATTCTAAGACCAAACTGTGTATGAAAACTAAAAAGACAATAAATAGTAATTGATGTAGAACTTAAAACACCCACTTTTGGAGTTTTTGTCTGTCTGTCTGTCTGTCTGTCTGTCTGGCTGTCCGAACACGCAAAAACCACTGAACGGATTTTCATGAACTTTTGTACGGAGATACTTTAGAGTCCTAGTTCAAACTTAGGGTTTTTTACCGCGATAAAATATCTCATTTCGAACTTAAAGTAAAAAAAAGCTAAACTACGCAATTTTACTAATATTAATGTTGCTGGTAATTAGAAATATTTTTTTAACGTTGGTACCACCGTTTATTTTGTATTACGGGAAATTTAAACCAATCTAAAGAACTTTGCATAATATTTTACGGACACCTTATACACTCTAAAACATTACTTCAAATTTAGGAATATATATTGTCTAAAATTGTGTTGAACATTTCTTCTTGTCTAAAATTACATCGATTTTGTAGTTATTTTATTACAGAAAAAACCTCTCAATTTAAACATATTTAGTCCAAGTGGAAAAAATTTAACATAAAGTATAATACGGCTATGGCTGAATGGTAGATACGTAAGACTATCAGTCAGGAGGTCGCGGTTCAAACCCTGCACGCAGCCAATCGCTTTTTTTAATAAAAAAATTTTGCTCAAAAATAATGCGTGTATAATTTTAGGTCGATAATAATCGGTAAAATGTTGCCGACTATTATCGAACTAATTTTCAACAAAAGTGTTTAGAGTGTAGTCATAAAGCGAACTTTAAGCGCGCGAGGCGGGCTGGCTAATCTAGTTAAAAATAAATTAAAAAATCAAAAAACCCGACTGCGTAAAAAATTAAAAAGAAAAATAAGTGCAGTAGTGAGGAACATATCGATTTTTGTAGTCGAAAATCATTCAAAATCACATCTTGAAATCTTCGCAACAATGAGAATATCTCAAATAATAAATTTATCAAATGCCAAAAAACTGTATCATTATTATAAAAAGGTTATAAGTACGCTTTAAAAATATGTTTAGTTAATTAAAAAAAGTTTTTAAATTTCTCTCTTCTCTTCTTTGTATTATTCTTTCCGCTACCGTGTCCTTGCTGTTAACATTTGTTGAACGAAGATGTCACAAAATATATATATTTTTTTTGAAAGAAACTTTGCACAAAAACAATATCAAATAAAATAAAAATATTTTTTACACTTCTTCTAACAAGAACAAAACGAATAATTTTGTTATTTCTTAAAATTTTTACACACATTGTTTAATTATCTTAAAAAATCATTCAGTCTTTATAAAATCTCTGGTATAGCCAGCCCAGTAAACATTGCTGTTTCGCCTTTTTTGTTACCATAGAATATTGTAGGTTGTATATCCTTTTTAAAGAAAGAGTATGTATGATATGAAAATCTTGCCAATTTTTTGCTGGGATATGTTTGAAATATGGAGGGGTAAAATAATTTTATTGAAACTCCTGCTGTTTTCCTAATCAGCAAAGCATTTTTGTTTCATTTATTTATTGTTTATTTTAACAAGTGAAATCTTTTTAAACATGTTTATTGAAGTAAGAAGTAAGAATGTCTTTGAAAAATACCAAAAGTTAATATACTTTAAAGAAAAGGGAAATTAAGAAGAAAAACAAGTAAAGCAGCGTGGTGAGCACTTGATAACAAATCGGTTTATTAAGTTTTTTTTTTTGTATGTGGAAATTCCACTAGGGAGCAATTACTTTAATTGTCCTGGGAAACCAGCAAATTTAACAGCCTTTTTTGATTATAAATTTAAATTTATATCTTTTTCGTTGGTATATACAATGTGGAAAATTTTTGTACTAATTATTTTCAACGTACTTGTACTATGACTGGTGAAAATGGAAGTCGTGCAATATTTTCCCTAGACGTGTGCGGTTAAAATGAATACACACACACACGCACACACGCACACACACACACACACTTAACCAGAACAAAAATGTTAACAAAGTATCCTTGCTATACAAGCGGATTTTTCCCAAATAAAAAATATTTGTTTAAAGTATAGTAACTTGACTAGTGTTAAAGAAACATCTACAGGACAGGTACCTAAGTTTAGAACCTATAACTGCCCGACTAGAAATTTTCCCAATACTCATATTGGGGCCCGATTGGGAATGCATGTGGCACATCCAAAAGGGTTATCCCATTTGTGATTTGATCGGGAACTTGTTGGGATAGCCCATCTACAAATTAGTGACTTAACAAAAGTTCTTCACAAGTGGGGAACTATTGGGAGCGTGTTGGGAAAATCTAACACAGATTTTTAATCGTATATTTTGTTCATCTTCAACAGAGGTAAATATTACATACTTTGGTCCTTTGGATAGCTTCAGCAATTTTAATCCAATATTAGAATTTGATATTTTCCCGATTTGAGCAAAATTTTGCAAGATTTTGATATTTCCCCACAGGAAACCAATCGGGTCCCAAATACATTTCTGCGTTACATCAGAATTGGGATCCCAGTTAGATCCCAAATGTGTTTGCATAAAAATTTCTAGTCGGGTGAATATCTTAATTATGTCAATTGACACCCTCATATAAAGTTCTAGAGCTCTAACCTTTTGCTCGTCCTAAGGAACTTGTCATGTATCTTGTCCTCTTCCCTCTTCAATGGGCAGCACTATTTTCTATCACAATGATCGATTGTTGTGAGCTTTCAAAGTTTAAAGATTCTATTCTTATTCTTAATAAAATATTTTGTAGGTGTATAAAAAACAAATTCTATATTTTCCATTCCTTTGAAAAAATGCGAAGGAACCCAGTAAATTGAATTTATATGAAATAATAATTATTCAATTAATAAATTCCATTTAGAAAGCAAAATTTCCTTGTAAGTAACCATAAATGTTTAGTTCGAAGTAACTTGACTGCAAAGAATATCTTTAATTAGTGAAAAAAAAAACAAAATATATATTTCATAATTAAATTTTATTTATTTAACAAAATTAAATATTTACTTACAACTTGTAAAGAAATATATTAAACTCACAGTAACATTTGAATATATGCGATGTTACCACATAATGCTCAAATGACTTTTAAACAAACTTCTCGTTAATTTTGTGTCAAATTGTTAAAAAAGCTTTTTCATATTTATAAAGGAAAATGCATGCTTCATAATTTTAAATCATTTATTGTTTATTTACTCCTAAATACACAAATATACCCGAGCTAACAATTTTTCACACAATCCTACACATTTACAACTTTATACTTACCCAGCAAACATTTTTTTGCGGACATGTCTGACGTCTGAGAGTTTATCAGAAAATCAAGCGAGTTGTGTTAAATTCCCTCAGACATTTGACAAAATAATCGGCAATTTTCAGGCACGACATTTCAGACTAGTCTGCACCAGGGTACACTCAAACCAGGTAAGCCCATAAGGGCAGCTGTGCATTTAATTTGCGTTTCCTAGCTGTCAACCTCCATATATTTAAAACCAATATAAAAAAAATTTTTATACATGGAATTTATTTGACAGATAGAGAATGCAAACAAAAGTGTGGTTACCTTATTTCATCTACCTTCGTCTGCACATTATCTGAAGGCAATTTAGTTTTCTTTAAGACATTTAATAGAATAGCCTGCATATTTTCTAACCTACGCGTAGCTACGACTTAAAACTTTTAACAGTCAGTTTTGCACATAGTTAGATTTAAGTTTTCGTAATAATTCTAATTTAAATCTTAAAAGCTTTCCGAAATTGTGCGGTCATGCCGAAAATTCCTTTAGAATTTCCCTAGAAAATTCTTCAGAATTTATACAGAATTCTTTTGAATATTTCTGCAAAGTTTTTAGAATTGCCTCAGACAAAGAGGTCCGCTTTTATGATTTTCGGCACCTTTGCGTACCAACTTCGACATCTTGTGCAGACTCTCTGGACATCTTCGGGCCGAAGTCGGCATAAAATGTTTGCTGGGTAATTTTATATAAATATTATTAATACAAACCCATATTTTACCAATTTAAAACAGACACATGAATAATTTTTTAAAAGGTTTTTGGTTTTTTTCTGTGTAGGAACATCATATTTTTATTTCAAAAATAATAAATAGCTTAAAGCCTGTTATACTTTGCCTAAATGTATACTTTGTTTTTATTTATATTGAACAATTTATTGGCAGGCTATTATTATTTTTAGTCAATATAAATATTTATGCTTTCGATAGGACTTTTAATTACAAATGTCGTTTAGTTTATTAATAGAAGTAAAACGTTAACTGTGCGAAAATATGAAATTAAATAAAATCAATATGGCCTAGAAACATGAAACTGAGGAATTTATAGGAGGGTAATAGTAAAGCTGCTATTTAATGGAACAGTTGTTTGGCTAAAAGAAAGTAAATTTTTCCTGAAATTATAATTAAAACCAAATCGATTATAATCATAAAGTGTGTATTAAAAATCACGCAGGGTACAGCGAGATATGTTTAATTGGCCACAATTGCTTTAGTTATACTAAGAAAACAACAAAACTATTAGCCTCTCATATTAATTATTCTCATTCGCCGACAGCAAATGGAAAGTAAAAATATTACATAATAAAATGAGTAAAAAAAAAATAGTCAAGCTAAATTTATTGTAATGAAACATAATAATGAAGCAGATTATTTACTAAAATAATTACGTAGTACCAGCTACCACACCGCTCTCCTCACCAACATAGGGCATTGATTAGATCAAAACAAAATTGTGGGGGGTTGTTGACTATAGATAACCGAAATTCGACGCACCCCACTGTTTTATTTTAGTCTAATCAGTGCCCTATGTGGGTGAGAAGAGTGGTGTGGTATCTGGTACTAAGTAATTATTTTTTTTTAGCTTTTATTATGTTTCATTACTTTCACTTTTATTTAATACCCATATTGAGGGGGCTGAAAATATATATTCATGAGTCCCGCCCCGCCGCATTTTCTACTGGCCTCCATTTTGGAATTGAAATTTTTTCATCATGTGTTCTACTAGGCAAACCCTTTCATTTAATAATAATTTGTAAACAAATAACTAATTCGCCATTTTGTGGCGGCGGCCATCTTTGATTTACAATAATACTGAATACACATAATCGTATCGCCATCAGATCAATCGGTCATAAAAAGTAAAGGTGTTTAGCAAAATTTCTGCTCAATCGTTCAACAGGAAGGGTCTAAAACTAAATATTACTTTTTATAGGCGTGGCGTAGCCCATTTTTTTGAACACAAAATTGTATTGTCATGAAAGGTAAAGTTATATAACAAATTGCATATCAATCGTTCAAAAGGAAGTGGGTAAAAGCTAATATTACTTTTTATGGGCGTGGCGCAGCCCATTTTTTCAATTTCAGATTTGTATAGTTATTAAAAATAAAGGTATTTGTCAAATTTTAGATCAATCGGTTAATAGAAAATGGATATAACTAAATATTACCTTTTATGGGCGTGGCGCCGTCGACTTTTTTTAATATGAAATTGTATAGTCAGCGTTAGTAAAGGTGCTTACTTAATATTGGATCAATCGGGTGGCACGAATGGGTTAAAACTAAATATTACTTTTTATGGGCGTGGCGCATCCCACTATTCTAGTAACAATATTACATTCTCATCAACAGTAAAGTCACTTACCAAATTTCAAATCAATCGGTCAACAGTCAGGCGGTAAATTTTCAATTACTAAATTTGAAACGGCGCACAGAGGGGAAAAAAGCAAATCTAGCGGCAAAAAAATATTGAATTTAGACAAAATTTAAACGCAGCTTCACAGCGGACAAGCGCGTGTATTTAAAAATAAAATTTATTTATCACTTTGTTACCTAATTCAGAGAATATGGCCTTTTAAACATTGAGAAAAAATTGGGTTGTAATTCATTATTAATTTTTATATCAAATACACCTAAAAATGAAAAATTTGCGCAAAAATATGCATTTACGAACAAAGTAGCAAAACTAAAATAGTAACAAAATATTTTTAAATTTTTTTTATTATTATTACAAAAAAAAACAAAAACGTGAAACAAACATAATTGCGTCTATTAATTAATACACCCGAACTTTAGTTGCGTTGCCAGTTGGCAATTGAAAATTAATGATTGCCAGAAAGGCACTAAATAGCAACTGAAATTGACAGCTTTCAGTTGCCAGTTGCCATCAGTAGTATCATTTTCAGCAACTGGCAACCCAACTGAGGCTCGGCTCGGTTGCCATCTATAATCGGCCTATTAATATATATTTTTTTTTAATTAAGAAATATGCATTAAAAACTTTTTATAACTCCAAAAATATGCATTTATTGCCAAAATATGCAAAAATATGCACTTACCCCCAAAATATGCAACTACAAATCGATGCCAAGCTACTTGAAATTTGATGATTCGCACAGCTAATTGGCCAATATCTCTTTATCTATCGCCACAAAAAACCTGGATTTGCATGAAAGTCCGCGCACTGGTAATGATAGAAGTTTTCGGACAAAGCACCTTTTTTTTTTTTGAAAGTTATATCAGCTATTTTAAACCGCTTTGCTTTGTTCCCCGTGATGTTTTACATAAAAGTGCTGAGCATATCTTATACTTTAAACGTAAGGCTTAAAAGGTTTCCTATGCCGAGTACTACTAATTGTGAATAAGTATCAAATTAAACTGTAAAGACATTTTAAGTTTTGAGTTATTTCTGCCGTTCCAGTTGAGTCTGGAGCTTGAAAGTCTTTATAAGGCGACAGTAGAGTTGCATAGAAAATATTTTAGTAAAACATTTGCCGCTGGACCGGAGGTTTTTTTAAAGAATGTGGGGAGGGGGGTATTTTGCCATACAGCGTTAAAATTTTCCTCGTGGTGTTTTACATAACAGTGGTAATCACATACTTTACCTCAAAAGTAACGCTTATAAGATTTTCTATACCGAGCACTAATTGTGCATAAGTACGAAATTAACCCATTAACACATTTCAAATTTTGAAATATTCCTGAAAACCTATTGTAGAATTGTATGACAAATATTTTTGTAGAGCATTTTAGAACGCTAAATCGCCAATGAAAATGACTTTCTTACCGCTTTTGTAAGCAATGGATAACAAGGCCCATACAACGACGAGTTAGAGGGTTAAGAGGTTTCACAAAAATTTTTACCGTAAAAGTGCTGAACTCATCTTATACCTTAAACGCAAGCCTTACAATATTTTCTATGACGAGTCACTATAAGTGTGTGCAAAAGGTGAAAGTTAAACTCCCCCTAAAATTAATCTTAAATGTAAACTTTCAAAACGCTGATAAATGTACATATGTGTAATGTTTTTGTGCCATCTACCAGAATCAGTTGTTAGTTTTTTTGTGTGTTTACAGTGTTATTATTGCGATGGGGTGCACTCAAACAGTGAAAAGCATACAGAACACAATGAGCTTTGATGATGAAGATGTATGTGTGGTGATCTCCGAAAAACGGCATGTTGTTTCAGCTAAACCAGTTATTGAAATGTTATTTTTTTGCTAAAAACTTTAATATATTTCTTACGGCCCTTTTCACAATGTGTGATTAAAAGTTGAGGAAGACTTTAACGGCAACTTCGACATACAAAACTTGCCGTTAAAGTTCATGTTAACTCTTAATCGTACATTGTGAAAAGGGCCGCTACTATTATATATTTCTTTATAAAATAGTAATTTTATCTTATAAAAGCAATTAAATTAACACACTTTACATTTTATATATTTACTGAGTAAACAGTTAAATCTAAGACACAAAACAATAATTTTCTCTGTCTACTTAATACCTTTTTCAAACTGTATTTCGATTTTAGTAAACTAAATATCATCAGCTTTTCTATATTGCTTAAGGGATTATACCAATATAAGAACTTTTGTAAGTAGATTCTCAAGGAGCTTAAAAATTTTATAACTTTCTTAAGAAAAAAAAAAACGCTTAAAATTTAAGCTGAAAGCAGAAAAACTTTTTATGTGACAAGTTTATGTTTAGGATACTTAAAGACAAACTATATAATTTTTCAACAAGTTTTTATATCCTCGTACATATATAAATGAGCTACAATACCTGCATGCAGATGTTTTATTGTAAAAGTAGAACGAAGAGACATTTGCTATTCAAAGTATGTATGAATGAATGAATGTACCAGCAAGTGTTAAAAGTATTTATCAGTTCTGTCAATAAAATAACAGTAAAGAAAATTAAGGTAAAAATATTCTATTTCTTAATTTGAATTATAAGAACCAATTCTTTATTTCATTTGAAATGAAAATATTGTAAATTTTCATGGCATTGTTGTTTCGTACATAATTCGTTTAATTATAAGTTATTAAGAGAGCATTGATTTCGACTAATAATTTTAATTAAATTTATTAAGAAAAGAGTATATGAAAAGCTAATTAGTTTCGACAACATTTAATAGGACGTAACAATATACTGTTGGTTGTTTGGTTGGTTGGTTGGTTGGTTTACGTGGCTACCTGTTACGCACAGGCATTCAAGTAGAATCAACAAGATTCCGTTTTGACAGACCACAGCACTCGTCAGTGTCAAACTATGTAGGTCTGAACCCAAGCCTCGGATTCGGTATTAGATACTAGATCCAAATCGTCGCATTGAGATACCTAATCAGGTCACCCAGACGAATCCCTGATAGCTCTGAAAGTTCGTCGAGTATGCTGTTGCCCAATAATTTGTGTTTCGAGAGGTGCAAGGCCGGGAATTCGCAAAGAAAGTGGAAGACTGTTTCTTCTTTGCTTTGATCCCGGCAACTACGGCAGAACGCATTGTAGTAAAGGCCTATCCTGCTAGCATGTCTGCCGATTACCCAGTGTTCCGTCACTACTGCGACGATCCTTGAGATGTCCCTACGGTTTCTGTTAATTAGTTGTGTTGTGCGCTTATCGTTGTAGCAAGGTCACATTTTCCTAGCTACCTTATACGTGCTCAACTTGCGCCACCTATCTTCAGCTTTCTGTCGCTGATATTTGAGAATGCAATTTCTAATAGTACCAAACGGCATGGCTACCGATTCAACAGTGGAGACATCCATGGTAGATCCAGCCCTGGCCAGCTCATTCGCCTATTCTTTGCTAGGGAAGTTGCTATGTGTGGGAACCCAGATAAGGGTGACGTCAATCTGACCACCTAATCTGGATAACACATCTTTGCACTGGCTAACTAGACTCTTCCTTGGACAACCCTGTCAATCAACACCCTACCCGGATCCCTTATAGCCAATATTTCAGCCTGAAATACACTAGCTTCATCAGGAAGTCGGAAGGAGAGTTTTATTCCAAGGTCCTTCGAGAAGACTCCAGAGCCCACACCGCAGATCATTCTTGATCCATCAGTATACATCCTGAAGTTGAAGTCTTTTTCTATGTTCCCGTTTGGATGGAAAAAGGACTTTGAACGTACTGTCAAACTCCAGATGAGGTACTATGTAATCGGTGGGCTTCCCCAGCGTCGGTGGTAGCTGTCGTAGGATACTGGCATGGCCATAGGTCCTTGATCTCCACCTCCCAGATGCCGCTAGTCTTGCCGCACTGCTTGAGGATGCAACCAATACATAAAGGTCGGCCGGAATTAGGTTCAGTAGGACTAGTACGTAAACATCTAGTAGTACCGATGCAAGTAAATCTCTTTATGAGTGTTGTGTTTTTCTTCCGACACGGTTTTTTTGAATTTGGAACGATTTTCCGTCATCCCACGTCAAATTTAGTTTGTAAACAGCCCGGTTTCGGCTATGTGCCATCTTCAGTGTTCTATTGAATATTCAATATTCAATAGAACACTGAAGATGGCACATAGCCGAAACCGGGCTGTTTACAAACCAAATTTGACGTGGGATGACGGAAAATCGTTCCAAAATCTCTTTATCCTGTATAGTTGGTCTACCACATATTTTTTATTGTGGCGGACCACCATACTGCCCATCCGTAAGTCAATATGGGGCGTACAATTGCAGTGTACATCCATTTGGAACCAAATATCCACCCTGTGGCCTTTTTGACCCTGTGTTGTACATTTTGTTTCCACGATAGTTTAGTGTCCAGGATAACTACCAGATATTTTGCATTGTCCGATAGGAACAGTCCCAGATTATGCAGCTCTGAACTTTGGTCTTTGTAGTAAATAGTACCAGTTCTTTTTTGCAAGGGTTCACTCCTAGACCACAAGCTGTAGCCCATTTGCTTATCACGTCCGTGAACATGCCTAATACCATTATTACTACATCGTCCGCATAAGCCACAACTTTTACTCTCGCAGCGTCTAGTGTGAGAAGAATTGTGTTAACAATGAGAAGCCAAAGTACAGGTGAGATCACCCCACCCTGTGGCGTTCCTCTGCATGCCTCATCTAAGGTATTCACGTCAAATTTTCTACTCTTGCAGGTGAGCAACCTCTTCTGTTTAGTTGACCCAATGCCTAATACAGAGTGGCACAAAATTAACGAAAGGGGTTTGAATAGTCTATAACTCTATTATTAAAAAAATTTTTTCTTGTATTTGTTCAGATTGTTGCAAAGAAGATTTGGGAAATTGAAACTGGAAAGGAAATCTATTCGGACTATTTTTACGCTGATGTCCGCATGGATGTATGCATGTATGTGTTTGCGTGTATGTGTTTGCGTGTGTGTGTGTGCGTGTGTATATGTAAACCTCTCATAATTTAAAACCCGCTTAACCGATCGGAATTAAATTGACGGCATTCAAAAGACATTGACTTCACTTAGATTCTGTGATACAATGAACCGATTCGCTTCGGTAAGTTTTGAGAATTTGCGCAAATAAAGTTTTCGCTGACATTTTTTTTTTAAATAAATCTACTAATGCTGACTTTAGACGACATGTTTTTTACATATGGCTTGTTAGGTGTGTGAGACATATGTAACTTCGCATGTTTGTCAAAATTGTCAATTTACAGACGGTTTATAATATTTGCTTTCACACGTACATGTGCAATTACATCTGACATAACCTCTGAGTGTTCACAACAGCTGAGTTTTTGCACAATTTTCGTAAATAAATAAAACGCTCTTTGATTTTTAATGTTTTTTCAGCCAAACCACACTTTTGATCATTTAATACAGCTGATGTCAGATGCCTTGTCAGATGAAAATAGAACACGCTCTAATTGAAAAATTTTCATCTGACTTTGCTTCTGTAAATGTCATCTGACAATGTTTCATATGCTTCACACGGCATGTATCACTTTTACAGTGGGAAATTTGACAAGTCAGATGTAAAATACATGTCGTCTAAAGTCAGCATAAGCTGTTAGAGCCCAAAATCTAATCAGCTCTTAAGCTCATAAAACTACGTCGACTGCTGCAAAGTTGATTGAGTTGAAGAAAAATTTCGAAAAAAGCGCTTTATTTTAACAACTTCTAGTCAAATCGATTTTTAAGATTCATTTACTTTTTTTAACTTGAAAAACTGCGCTGAATACCGAAAATTTTATCTAAATTGGTTAAGTAGCTCGCGATATATCGCTGACGAAATTGTTGAAAAAAATATTTTGCTTTTTTTTTAATTAATACAAAAATCTATGAATTTTGCAGCGCTTTGAGCTCGAAGTTAGCGGGAAGTTCCGGGGATATCCTGAAAGCTCAACCGTATTCCATATTTTTTTTTCATTATATAAAAACTCACGATAAATCATTTTTATTACGAAAGAAAAATAAAAAAAGTTAATAACTTCTGCGAGCACATAAGCTGCAATTTCTCATAAGCTTTCATAATATTTGTTTTTATTTATATTTCTTCATAGCCAGCTTATAACATTAACAAACTCGGTTGGTATGAATTTACCTCCTTTAATGAAGATTATGTTTCTTTTCTTTTGTCTTTTTCTGAAATTAGTTTTATGGGTTATTTTAGCGCTAAATGTGAATAAGTACGAAATTAACCCTTAAACACATTTAAAAATTTTTAATTTATTTCTGCTGTTCAATTTGAATCTTGAACTTTGGTATAATGTTATAGCAAATATTTTTTAGTATATGTCAGCCGTTACGTCGCTGTTTAAGAGAAGTTTTTTACCCTTTTTTTGAAGAAAGGAACACATATACCACCCATACGGAAAAGAGTTAGAAGGTTAAAATGCTCCACAAAAATCATCCTTGTAGTGTTCTTCATAACACTGCTGAGCCGACCTCATGCCTGAAATGTAAGGATTGCCAGATATCCTCTGATACTATGTAGAACACTGTTAAAAAAGGGAAATTTAAACTCCCCCTAAAAAAAAGGAATAGAGATAAACTTTCAAACCCTTGATACACGTATATTTTTTTAATCCTCTCTACCAGAATCAGCTGCTAGAAGCTAGTTAATTTTTTAAATTAAATTATTGTTTGAATTTACAAAATACTTTGTAAGCCCGTTTCACGACAAAATATTTACGAATTCATTGGATTTCTTAAATGGAAATCAATTTAAAATTTTTCTGTACGCCTTTTATACATAATATTTTCTTTATTGTTGTTGCTCTGTGCAAGAGTATAATAAAAGAAAAATTTCCTGACTATTTCCATCTCAATAGTCATCAGTCATTCTTAAAAATTGTTTAAAAATTAGAAAAGAATTGCCTGTTAAATTCCTGTCTTGACTACGGCTGTTTATGATTAATAGTGTTTGGCTGTAGCAATAGAAAATGTGTTTCCTTTTTAATAAAACTCTGGCTTATATGAGCAGATATTAAAACGAATGCATTTTCTACAGGATTTTTATTGATTTTTTTCTTTCAATACATGAAAACAGGCTAGTCGTTGAAAAACACAAATTGTTCAGATATACATATCTTCAATTACTAAAACTAGTACAATCAACGGACGACACAATCGTCCGTATTCTACTCGTACATGCAAATAATTGCATTCAGGTTCAGAGAAATATGATAAAAACATCATAAAAAATCTCTTACAAAACAGTCACATAATATATAACGCACTTATAATTAATTAATGTAATTTTTATATAATTAATCAATATAAATTTTCTGTGCAACAAAATCCCTTCTAATAAGCTAATTCGATTTATTGTACTCTCTTCGCTTTTAGTCTTATGACTTTCCTACAACAACACTAATTCAAAGAAGGTCAAATATGTTGTATTGTTATTCTCTTTACAAAAGCAAAATCTGCAAACAAACGTGCAAGTTTTATTTGTTTTTTTTTTTAACTATAACTAAAGTAAATACATGCATGCATGTGTGGTATGTACGCATGCCCTAGTACACACAGAAAAAAATATCAATGTAAAGTCAACATGTCGGAATTTTGATTGGAAATCATAAATTTATGAGAAATAATTTGTTGTATCCAAAGAAATTTTACTTTCGGTATTAATTTAATTTTTCAATTAAATTATATTTTTATTTAGAGATAAATGTGAAGCATGTAGACAAAGAAAATTGTGACTGCGCGGAGGGTTAAACTAACGTTTTGATAGCTCCCGATGATAATCACCTCTTGACCGCAAGCCACCGACTTTGGTCGAGCAGTATAAGCGGTAAAAAGCTCTACTGAGATTAGCGGGAGCTATCGAAACGTTAGTTCAGCCCTCCGCGCAGCCAAAATTTTCTTTGTCTACATGCTTCACATTTATCTCTAAATAAATATATAATTTAATTGAAAAATTAAATTAAAACCGAACTCAAGCCAAATAATTAAAATTGCTTTGGATATAAACCACCCATACAGTTCGACTAAGCTCAAAACTAAATAATTTGTTGTTTAAGTGTGTTGGTGTTTATTTGCTGTGTGACTTGTTGTTATTTATTTAGCTGTTCGTTTTGTGTAAATGTAAATAGGGTTCGATTCCCGCCATAGACCCTCAGTGTTTTTTTTATCGCGGACAAGCTGATCGCTTCGCGAGTTGTGTTTGTTGTTTATAAAAAAAACTAAAAATTTTTGATGATTGAATTATGAATTTAGTCGAACTGTGTGGTTTTTATCCAAAATTATTTAATCTGTTTGGCTTAAGTTCGTTTTTACCTTAATCTTTCGATTAAATTATTTTTATGTTAGAAAGAAATTCTAAAGCATGCAATAATTGAACATTAAAAAAAATAAAATTTGATTGCACGAAAGGTTGAACTTACATCAGTTGTTTCGAGACCAACTCAGCCTTCTCATCAGAATTCTTTTCCTCCTAGACGACACTGTGAGCAAAGACAGCAACAACAAACAATTAGCAGTTGAGTCGCCATCTTGTGACTATTTGTCAACAATTTGTCTGTACACATTTTCGTAACTTCACTCTGCTTTTTATCATGTTCAACTTTAAGCTTAATCTAATCTAATATCTCTTTGATTTAGTATTTTTTTACTGTTAAAATAACATTGCTATCAACGTTACAATTCTTTTTAAAACAACATGACTATAACTTTTATTTCAAATAAATTTTTTGTTAAATCATCAATTAAGTTATATTGAGTTAAAATTAAATTCATGTTACTTTTGATGGTATTTACTTGGTGTATATATAAATTAAAGTATGAAGCTGTTGTGGCTGCAGTAGATAGCGCGTTGACTAGCAAGCAGGCAGCCAAATACAACACACATTTCCCTGTTGCCTATGCTAATCAGTGATGCCATTTTTAGCTATTTTTACGATATGAGAAAAAACGTTATGACATACTGTATTGTCATATCGTAAGTTTTTTACGATATGACAACACTAAGATAGCCATACATGGTGTTTTCTTAACGCAGTGTTGTCATATCGTAAAAAATTTACGATATGAAAACACAGTATGTCATGTCGTTTTTTGTCATATCGTAAAAAATGGCATCGCTGATGCTAATAAATAAATTGAATTCATGTTGTTTCAGCTTGATATAACTTTGATTCAATATGATTGTTCGTGTTGTTTGAATATCAAATTCACGTTACTTCAGCTTGAAACAACTTTGATACAACACATTATTTCAACATCAAGTTCACGTTGTTTCAACTCTAAATAACTTTGATTTAACATGACTCTTCATATTATTTCGGTATCAACTTCATTTTGATTTAACTGTAATGGAATATTAAATCACCTTAAATATAGTTATTTCAAAAGCAAAAATGTTCTTTGAAGGTTATTATAAAATCATGTTGAATTAACATGAAATACTTATGAAGCGAAATCACTACTATTTTCAACGATTTTAATATGAAATTTTTCTGTGTATAACAAATTTAAGCGCTTATAGCTCTCAAAGCACTGCAGCGATTTTAGCGAAACATATGCTCAATTCACAACCTGTTGTAAGTGTTGTAGTTCGTAAAAATGTTGATGGTAATTTCCACATAAGCATGTTTCTAAACAAATGTTTACTTGGAACGCACCAACAGCATTTGTACGATCTACCACACATACAACAGTTTGTGAATTGACCAATAGATTGTGCACAGCTGTCCATAAATATCTTTAAAATGGTATAAGTTTTGCCAAAATCGGCTGTATAATGCGAGTATAAACTGCATTACAAAAAATGTATTCGCAAATTAATGATATAGATACATATCATAAGTCAACAAAATCGTTATTCAGAAAATTATTTAAAAGTTTTTAATCCAAAGTAATTTAATTAGTTTGGCTTAAGTCCGTTTGCAATTTAATCTTTCGATCAAATAATATTTTTATTTAAAAAAGAAATTCTAAAGCATGTAAATATTGAACATTCAAAGAAAAAATTTTTGAATTTGCGAAAGGCTGAACTGACATCAGATGTTTCGAGACCACCACAGTCTTCTCCTCAGAGACCTTTACCTACACTACCAGCGACGACAGCAACAACATCCTAGCGAAAATCCTACTTATTTTAGTAGAAGCTCAATTAACAGACTTTGTCGCCACCTCGCGGCGAGTCGCACCTATTATTAATGAACTTTTTCTAAATGTTCGGATTTTTTTAACGTTTATTTTGCCCAAGTTTTTGGAACAGTATACATTCATTTTCTTAGCTAAGTGCCTTTAGAGTTTTAATAATTGATATATGAATTTTTAGTCGAACTGTATGGTTTTTCGACTAAAAATTCATTATTCAAGTTTTTAATGTATTCACACTTCAAGGGCAAAATATTATAATACATATTCTCCTCTTAAGAGGTAAGTAAACGAATAGTTGAAAAATCATGTTTTTGAGTTATGGCATTATTTTATTAAGTGATAAGTATATTAAATAAAGTTTTTCCTTTTCAGATACATATTTGTTTTCATCATTTAGTTCCTTTAAATAAACTGGAATGCATATGAAGAATGAAGAATGTATTTGTATTAAGCCAGATGAAAAGCAGAAGTACAAGTAGAACATTTCTAAGAGATTATTTCATTTTAACTTCCTTTATTGTTCTCGAGCCAAGGAACACATTCTGAGCACACATGCATGCATTTGTACTTATTTGTGTGTTAGTGCGTGTGTACATAAAGTAATGCTTCTTGTTCTTAAAATTAATTATTATTCTCCATTGAATAAAATAAAGGAAATATTTCATTCGAAAAAGCTTATTATAGAAGCAAAAGATTTTCGCGTATGTACTTTGTTTTTTCATGTCTTTTTTTATATTTTATAAAATATAATACTAGATAATTGCTTCATTTTACTGTGTTATTAAACAAAAAATAATGTCATAATAGAGACAGAAACTAATAATACTATAAAATTATCAGCAAAGTTGTTTTATAGAAATTATAGATATATATCAGCAAAGTGTTTGAGTATAAATTTAATACGATAAATATTTATGTAGGAAAATACTTATTCAGTAATTCCATCAGTAATTTTAGTCAAGCTCAAGGTCGTTTTACAATTCTCTCTTTGGAATTAATTAGAGCTGCACAAAAAAAAAAACTAGGCTATACATTTTACCAGAGTCACCCATCTACTTTGAAGTGTTGAATTCGAATTCGAGGTCTCTTTGGCTCGTGCACCCCAAAAACTTCGATCAAATTGCGAAAAGCTGTAGTTTTTCGCAATTTACTCAGATTCGGATTCAGCGCGTTAAAATACATGTGGGTAAGTGGGTCTAATCAAATCTACAGCACACCTTTTTGTGTTATTATTTTTAAAAGATTCGAACATTTTCAAAGAAGACATGGAATTTAAATTTTATGTGCCCCATCAGCACCCACTTGCAAGCATCAAATGTTTAACCGAATTTTAAAATAAAAGTAAAGATTAAAAGCACCTAAGGTACAGCGAAGCAGATTAGATTAAAGAATTTATTTTTAAAATTTGCTAAAAAGTGTTACGAAGGTGGGAAGGGCTTAAAAACAGTGAAATAGCCTTACATAATAAGTAAACATCTCCTAAGGGGAAGTGTATTAATATAAAAACAAAAGACCCCAAGTTGCTCCGACTCAAGTCACTACCCAGCAAAAAGTTTTATCATTTTTGTAATCGCTAGTACTTTATTAATGGGCTACAAAATAATGAGTAGTACTTATTTATCTCATGACAATGCTTCACATTAGAACTACTACTAAGTTTTTAATAAAGCTAGTGCGCAGTTTTATCATTATCTGGAAGTAGTTACAATTTGTTGATATGTATTAATAAAATAAGTAGCCAAACTTATAATTCAACAATAGCTGAGTGGGTAAAGTTCTTGTCTTCATAACTGAACGAGCACAGGTTCGTCTCCCGGCTGGGTTAAAAAAAAATAAAAAAATAAAATACAACTGAAAAAATATAAATAAAACATGATGCATATAAATGTTTTTTTATTTCAAATTTTTTTATTTGACTACTTATTTTTAAGCTTCAAGTAAGCTAAATAATAACTAGTTAATTGCTGTGACTATATAAATACATTTGTAAGGGTTATCCCTTATTTTTTGGACTTCTCAAACAAAAATAAGCAGTTATCGAGTCAAATTGAAAGTGGTTACGACTTAAATCCTCATATACTTTTTTGCCTACCAGTAAGCAAAGTTTTTGCTGGGTATGGTTACGTATCACTAGTTTATAGTCTAGTGGGTTAATAATGTCTTAAAAAAAATTTAGTTTCAAGGTAAAAATAGAGAAAAATAAATCAATGCAATAATAATATGTCTTGTACGTTTCCTTTCGGAGTACAAATCTAACTAAGATTTTTTGTAAGTTTTCGATTTCTTTAGTAAATATGTTGCTGATAGTTTTTTTTGGGTTTTTCCCTAATATGTATGTGTATAATTTTGGTGAATTCGGAACATTTTGGATTTTTCGGAATAAATTCGATATTTTGTGAACTTTTGTTTTCTTTACTGAAAATATATGGTTTTGATAGATTTAGGGTAGTTAGTTTTGGTGCTTTTTTTATGTATAAATGTGTTACATATTACATTTTCGGAGATTTTAAAATTTTTTCGGAGATTTAATTTTTTTGTAGTTTTTGATTTTTCATTTTAGGTATTGGTTTCTGGTCAATTCAAAATATTTTTTTTTATACTTTTTCGAATATGCACTAATTTTCTAATTTTCTGTGGAAATTTTTGATTTTTTCGGAGTAACTTCAACTTTTTTTGAGCTTTCGAAGCTTTCATTGTAGTTTTTAGTTTCTGGTGTACTCAATGTATTTTTAGTGCATATTCTAAACACACGTTAATTTTCGAGTTTTCGGAAAACTCATACTTTTTCGAAGATCTTTTGCAAACACCGAAAATAGCGTTACGTACACTCTAAAGCATTACTTAAAATTTACGATCATATATTGTCTAAATTTGTGTTGAAAATTTCTCCTTGTCTGGAATTACTTCGATTTTGTATTTATTTTATTAAAGAAAAAACCTTTCAAATTAAACATATTTAGTCCAAGTGGAAAAAATTTAACATAAATTATAATACGGGTATGGCTTAATCGTAGATACGTCAGACTATCAGTCAGGAAGTCGCTGTTCAAACCTGCACGCAGCCAATCGCTTTTTTTTTCGTAAAAACATTTTGTTGAAAAATAATGCGTGTGTAATTTTAGGTCGATAATCTGTAAAGTGCTGCCGACTATTATCGACGTAATTTTCAATAAAAGTGTTTTAGAGTGTAATAAGTGAATGGCCCCCTCCCTACAGGAAAAATTATATTATCAAAAATTTCTCAAATTAAGGTACTCAAATTGCGATTACAAAGTACGCAGAAATTTGTGGTCTCAAGTTTCTTTTTAAATCAATGTTGTTCTGCATACCAGAACATTTATTAAATTCTTAAAAAAAATTTTTTGCTAAAAATTTAATATTAAAATAGATTTTTTTTTACGCTTTGAAAACAACAAGCGTCATCCGATTTATTTTCTTTTTATTCGGAAAAAAATTTTAATTGCCAAAATTTTTATTTGTGCACAATAAATTTTTATTCAATTGCAATTGTTGACGTAACTCAACAAAACAATATTAGATTTATGTTATTATTTAGGCATACAATTTTGTTAGAAAATCTATTATTGAGGAATAATAGAATTGGGTATTATCAAATTATAGAGAAGAATCAATAAAAGGGGCAGGTGATGGCAAAAGGGTTGCAATGGTTTGCGTTGCAAATGCTGCAACTACATGCATGAATAGCATCATTTATTTTATTCTTGTTCTGTTTTAATCCATCAATACCAATTCTATTTAATGATACATAGATTCTGTACAAGTTCATAAACTAATTATTATAATTCTGTGTTTTATTTTTTCGTTTAATATTTGTATGCAGTTCAAATATTAGGGTGGACGGATTATACCCTTTATGATTTCATATATATATATTTTTTTAAGTTTTGCGATAAATTTCCAAAGAAACTTTTTTATTAGAGTTCCGAATTTTAATACAGGCATTTTTTTGTCTTATTAAAATTTTCTAACACAATGTTTAAATTGTCAGGTTCAAGTCGGCTTTACAATTCAAGACATTAAAGGTGATTATTGGTCACCTAAAATACATTTTATTTAATTAAAAATCCCTGATTTTTAAATTAAAAGTCTCTCATCTTTCTTTAGGGTACACCCGCAGTCTAGTGGATAGTATGCTAAACTATTAAGCGGGAGGTCGCAAGTTCGATTCCTGACAAGATCCTGGGTGTTTCTGCAGAAAAGCCGAAAAGGCTTAAGCAATATGTGTGTTCGTTTTTTTGTTCTACGAAATATGTATGTATACTCTTACCCAGCATAAAATGGGAAGTTGTTCCATAGGCATAGATAGCACTTTCATAGCATACCAAGGAGCATAAATGCTAAATTTAATATTCTAAAAATGTTAGCAAATATTTGTTTTAGTCAACCTTTTAATCTCATACCATTCAGCTCTTTAGAACAATCAGATGAATTAGAACTATTTGGAGTTCAGTTCATCAATGATTTTTCTAATGATTTGTATGCTCTCTTTTTGCTGGGTAATTAGTCCGAAATTGGATTTTTTTTTATATACAAATATTTTGCCCCAGAGTTTGTGGTTTTATATTTTTTCTGGTCATCCTATTAAGTCTCTATTATTGCAGAAAGCTTATTAATTTATATATGTAGTTTACATATTTTGTATATTTGCAATTTCATGTACAGCTATCCCTCGATTTGCAGGATATTTTCCTTAGAAATTTTGCATTTTCTCTGCTAATCCAATTATTTGTTAATTATCTTGCTTAATACTTTTCATCCTTTTAATTACTTTGTGTAGGATTTTTGCCAGAAAGTATCTCTCTTGTAAATAGAGGGATAAGTTTAAACGGATATGGTTGAGTAAGTCTATGAATCTATTTATCTGAATTGATGTTTTTGAAATGTTTGATTTTGCTTGTGATAATTTATTTCATTGCATAATTAAGGCTATAATTTAACATTCAGGCTAATGGTCATTAAGTTATTTATATGCATGTATTTCAAACCATTTATAAATTTGCCTTAAATTCTTTAATAAAATATTTTTAGTTTACATTTTGATATTTTATGTTTAATCAGGCTATTCAGATATTAGCCAAATTTTAGTCTTTCTGGAAAACCATTAATTAATGAGGAATCTAGGAGCACGGTACTGCGCCAGGCCTAGTTCTGACCACACAGTGTGTATATTTACACGAAACCAATCGAGCTGCCCCCCCCCCCCCCCCACCTTTTTGCTCCACTTAATCATAAAATAATGAAACTTGAAACGTGAAGTCTGCCTAGAGAGGTTACCTCATAGGTGAAGTCTAAAAGCTCTACCATAAAAGCTTCCCGAGATATGAAAGTGTAAATGTGCATATTTTGATACATATTCACTGACTGACTGCCTCACTGACTCATTAATTTTTCTTAGCCACTTCCACTATAGCTAGAAAGTTGACATTTGGTACACAGGTACGTCCTGGCGATCAATTAACGAAAAAAATTTGAAAATTGCCCTTTCTTTATATGGGGCACTTCCAGTATAGCTAGAAAGCTGAAATATGGTAGGTCCTGGTGAGCAATTAACGAAACAAATTTGCAAACGGTCACCGGGCACTTTTCATCTGGAAGCGACTAGGACGCCAATTCTCTGTATGGGGCTAGAAAGCTGAAATGTACACAGGTAGGTCTTGATGGGAAAGTACTAAGAAAACTGAGAAAATGGAAATTTTTCATCTAGGGCGGGGGAAGAGGAGAGGGCTAGGGTGCCCCTTATCTGTATGGGGCACTTATTGTACCAAATAAAAGCTTAGAAAAAGGAACTGAGATCGGCACAAAAACATAAATGTGAAAATAAGTCCGAGCTCCTATCCACAAATTTCGGCTGATAAAAGTACTGAGATCAAAATAAGGACCAAGTTCTTGATAGGTACAATACCACCTAATTTTTAGGCAACCTGTTAGAAAGAATTATGGGAAAAATGTTGCCAATCATACACGTTGCCTAGAAATGAGATGGTATTGTTGTACCTATCAAGAAGTTGGTCCTTATTTTGATCTCAGTACTTTTTACGGCTGAAATTTTCGGATAGGAACTAGGTTTTATTTTCACATTTATGTTTTTGTGCGGATTATTTATAGCTCGATGAAAAAAGTTTAAGTCATGATTTTTTCACTTCTAAGCATCATTTATTTCAATAATTTAAGTAATTTAAATAGTTTAAATAAAATTGAAATAAATATTATTTATTATTTGGGCTCAAGGTCAGAAGGTAATAAATAATATATATTCAGTGTAAGGTCGAATAAAGTAACAAATTAATAAAATTAAAATTTCACTGAAATCTACAAAAACCTCTTTTATCTATTCTTATTAAGCAAAAAAGAAAAAAAACGTTGGTTTAAAACGGTATAAGGCCTTCCGTGCCAAATCGGACAGTGTTTGACTCAACACCCTTTGATTTCCCTCATTTTAATGAAAAACTGTCCGATTTAGCATGGAATGCCATATATACTAGCACAAATTCCCTTAAAGAGCGAAAGATAAGTCACCGGATCCTGATGGTAGCTTGAATGTGTTATAACATTTTATTCGATATTTTTCTTGCATTATGGGATAAGTCACACTTGCTCGCTAATTATGATTTTTTGAAAAATTATCCAAATATTTACATACAAATTTATAAAATTTTTTACTTGTTCATAAGCTATTAATAAATAAATGTGCCTTTTTTATCTTTGCTATAATTTAAGTAAACATTTTGGAGTTATTTATAATGCCCTGAGGAGATCAATCAGTGATTTAAAAACGATAAATTTTATGCTTATTTTAATTTAAAATTTCCCCCCATTTTATTTTTTCTGTAATTTTTAAAACTTTTATATTTTATTTATGCCACTTTTTGGCCATAACATCTCAAGTTGTAAATTATTTGCTTTTAGCGTTATTCCTGTCGCTTTTATAAGATTAGCGGAAGAATCATTTTCGCCACAAGTCAATAACTCGCAAAGTTAATAGTTCATAAAAGAAAATTATAGTTTGGCGAAAAGATAAAATTTCTAAAAATAAGTATACTATAATATACTATATACATATTATGTATGTACGTACATATTCTAATATAAAAACACCAATAATGTTACATCAAATTATAATATAATGAAAACCTATACAAACAAATAATTTTGACAGTTTTTTTTTGTAAACAATCTCGTAATGCAGTGTCGTAAAACATTTCGGTTTTAAAAGGAAACCTTTAAAAATAATAATACAAAGCAAAACTCTTATTATCCTTTAAGTCTTGATATAAATAAAAAATTAAGCCCACAAACTGCCTACATCTAAAAATGTCCTTTTATTTTTTTTTATTTTTATATAATTTACTCTTGTACTCGTATTTAATAAAGTCTTGCAATAAAAAAACTGTGCAACAAAATACATATATGAAAACAAAAAAATAAAAAAAAATACAAATAAAAAGTATATAAAATTGGACTAAATTGTAAAAGAATACTTGCCACGCAACATAATAACTATACAAGTGAATGCCAGCAATAAATTTCAAGTTACTGTAGTAACAGTTTCGTTATACAGACATATGCCGTTTTTAGCAAGAACTTTGTAAGAGGCCTTGTATAACGGCCAACTGAATAAAATACACGACTCAATTCCAAGAAAAAAATGTAATGACTGATTTTGATAGAAGCGAAAAAAATACATTTATAAGCATTTCGAAAATTTACGTCTAGCTTTTACTTTAGGAAGAGTAAAGTTCCCTTCCTTTTGCGCATTATTATAGTGAATCGGCTTACGAAATTTTGTAATTCTTACATTTTAGGTATAAGGACTATTTAGCACTTTTATATAAAACACTCCGAGAAAAATTTTTGTTCAACATTTCAACCCTGTAACATTATGATTCGTGGGTCCTTTTAGCCCTTTCTTGAAAACAAGGGGCAAAAAATGCTTTTAACCAGCCTTATAGAGGAAATGAAACATCTCATAAAAATATTTCCCACGAAATTTAAAGCCACCAAAATTTAGTTATAAATCACCCATATCGCGAATATTATGGAAATAAGCTGTTTGGAAGCAAACCTAAATTTCCATTCCCTACAAAACAGTATCGCGAATATTTTGCGAGTAAAATTTTCTATTGTGAACTGTTTATCATTGCTTAATAAACAATTTGTGTACACTGACAGAATTTTGTTCATAAATTCTGTGAATTTTAACATTAATCCAATGAAAAACTTCATTAAAACTCAACCAATGTCACGCTTCGTTGGATTAATGAAACAAGTTTCGTTAAAATTATTTTGATGAAAATTTCATTAAATATATGAAATAATTTCATTGATCCATTGTAATAATTGCGCTAAGCTAATGAACATATTTCATAATTTTGGCGAAATTATTTCATCGTTTTAATGAAATTGTTTCATTATTTTAATGAAACTATTTCATCATTTTAATGAAATCTTGTTATTATTTTAATGATATTTTATCATTATTATTATGAAATTATTTCATTGTTTTAATGAAATTATTACAATACCTAGTAGCCTCATTAGCTTATCTTTTTTATTGACTATTTTAACTTATTAACAGTTCCATGCTACAAATATATACGATCGACGCCAATGAACATCAGAAAAATTTTGCTATGTTGATGACCGCTCACAGTATCGAACTCAGAATCATGATTCTCATCATAGGCTTTGTAGGCAATGTCTGAACCAAATGATGACGCGCTCTAAAGTTATTCAATCTGCAGTCTGACAAACTTTTCTCAAAAATGGCCAAGATGCCAAAGTTTAGACGGCTATAAAATAGGAACCATAGAACGTAAAAGTAGAATTTATATGTCGAATTTCATTAAAATCGAAAAGGGAGAACAAATATTCAGGCCATGTCGAAAAATTTTTAGATTACTCATGTATTAAGAAATACCGAGCTTAAAAATTTTTAAATATGTACCCGGTGAATATTTTTAGCAATTATATATGAGTCAGAAAAATGTGAAACTTGAGCGGACAAATAATTAAGAAAGCTATTTTTAAGAAAGCTATTTTTTTAAAGCGGCGATTTAGGCCGTTTTCGTAGGATCAACTGTATATAAAGTAAATAGCAGTTGCCAAGAAACCAAAAGTATAATAAATAAATTTTTAAGCTCGTATACAAAAAGTACTGAATGGTTTAACAAAAACACTAAAACTATTTTCTTTAGTTTGAAACACTGTTTTCTAGAGTTCTTAGGAAAACAACAAGAAATATCAAAATTGAACAACAAGAAATATAAAATTTATTTTGTATCATAAAAAGAAAACAAACAAAAAAATTTGGCTACACAAGACCATTTGAATTTTTTCCTACAATCTTTTTGTAATAAAACCAAAAGGAAGTCACAACAATGTCCAAAGATGAAGAAATACGCAATATCAATGCTAGACGTAAGAATTTATTATATCTGATAGAACGTTATTTAAATGATAATGGTTTTTATGTTACGGCGGCCGCCTTAAAAAATGAGGCCAAATTAAATGATGCATATGCATTGTGCGACAATATAGACTTGGATGGCATTTATTTGGAATATGCCAGTTATTACCAACTAAAATTTGGCAAATATCCAAAGATGTTAAAAAAACAGCAACAGCAAAACATAAAACTAGAAATGACAGCTGCCAAAAGGAAGAAATCCAAACAACAAACAACAATGGCAGCAGCGGTAGAAGAGCCATCACAAACTGCCAAAGGAACAACAGTGGCAGCGTCCTCTACTAATGTTAATGACCTGCAAGTAACAGTTACAAAAATGGCCACCCAACAATGGAAAGGTGAACAAAAAAATGGAAAGGAAACAGAGAATCTTTGTGAAACGGATACACAGTCTTTGAACCGTTTGCAGGAAATACAACATGGCTGTCCTTCAAACAACAGTGAATTACTACTGTTAAGTTGCCAAGATTGGCAACAGCTAGCTGAACTGGTTAAATCCACTATTATAAAAGATGATTTAAAATTGAAATGGTCAGATATTTGTGGCAATGCTAAAGCAGTAGAGATTCTAAAAGAAGCGGTGTTAGTGCCTCTAAACTATCCCCAACTCTTCAATAATGGCTTAAAACCCTGGCGTTCTGTTTTACTACATGGTCCTCCGGGCAGTGGCAAAACTTTGGCAGCTAAAGTCTTGTATGCAGAAACCAAACATAAGGTTACTTTCTTTAACATAACCTCCAGCATAGTCGTATCCAAATGGCGTGGCGAATCGGAAAAATTACTCAAGGTACTCTTCCATTTGGCTTTAAAACAGGCTCCTTCCATAATATTTTTAGATGAAATTGAAGGCTTAACCTCCAAAAGAGACCGCAGTGCTGATCATGAGTCATCGAAACGTTTTAAAAATGAACTATTACAATTAATGGATGGTTTGGAACAAAGTACTGTGGGCTTATTTATCCTAGCCAGCACTAATTTACCCTGGGAAATTGATCAGGCTTTTTTAAGGAGATTTGAAAAGAAAGTTTTAGCACAGCTGCCCAACGAAGTCGAACGTGCTCTACTAATTAATAAATTAATGCCATTAAATGTTAAATTAACTGAGCAACAATTGTGCTCGTTGGTAAAATTTTCCGATGGTTTTACCGGCGATGAAATACGATTGGCTTGTAAGGAAATGGCCATGCAAACAGTACGAAAAATTACCAAAGCAAAATTAAAGGGAGACTTTACTTTTGAGGATATATCCATAGAAAATGCTTTTAAACAAGTAAAACCTTTAAGTTTGAATATAATGGGGAGGCATCTCAAGTGGCAAGAGCAACATGGCTCTTAATATTGCAAAAGAGGAATATAAAAGTGTTCAATAAAAATATAATAAAAAAAGGACTTTTCAAAAAATAAACAAATATATTATTTAATAGCATTTTTTATATAACTCCTGAAAAAACCCACTTTTACTTTACAAGGGCGTGGCACTGCCTACTTTTAAAATCATAATATATTTTCAGGAGAATTAATTGTGTGTGCAAAGTTTCATCGATTTAGTAGAAGTTTCTGAAAATAGTTAATTACTTTGCAAGGGTGTGGCACTGCCCACTTTTCTAAGCACCATGTTGTATCGGCCCTTGAGCTTATTATGTGTACAAAGTTTTATAAGAATCGGTTTAGTAAGAGCTATTGCAGCTAATAATAATGCCTCAGGTAGTTAATGTGTGTGAGAAGTTTCATAAGAGTCGCATAAGAGAAGTATGTAGTTGAAAATAATATTTGTTATGTTTGGGCGTGGCATTGCCCACTTTTTAAAGCCATAATGCGATATTGTCAGGATTATTAAATATGTGTGCAAAGTTTCATAAAAATCGGTTTAGTGGAAGTTGTAGAAAAAGAATATTTGCTTAGCATGGGTGTGGCACTGCCCACTTTATCAATTATAATATAGCATAGAAAGGGGAACTTAATGCATATGCAAGGTTTCATAAGAATCGGTTTAGTAAAATTAGTTTAAAAACTTCAATTTACAAAAGGCGTATCTAATATATAAGAACTTTTTAAGTTTTAGAACTATAAGGAATGCAGGAAAGGATCCAGCCTATATATTTCACAGTTCTTAAAAAATATATAATAATGTTTTTTAGTTCTTTTCTTAAGTCTTATGTATCAAACTTAAAATTTTTTATGTATTAGATACGCCTTTTATAAATTAAAGTAACGATATGTATTTACTTTGTATGGGCGTGAAGCTACCTACTTTTAAACGAGATCAAACTGGAAGTACATCGTTTCAAATAGAGAAAAATACTAGCAGTCGGTTCATAATTGGCGGAGACCGAACACACATAAAAAAATACATGACGAATTGATAACCTTCTCCTTTTTTCGAAGTCGGCTTAAAAAAATCTCACGAGCAGTACTTGATAAAAGTATTTACTTTGTATAAGGGTGGCAGTAACCTTCTCTAATCACAGAGCCATGTCATACATTCCGCAATAGTTTTCACTCCGTGTTTGCGTTCCGAACGGTTTTATTATGCGCTTCTTAGAGGAATATTTTTCTGTAGTATTTTAATACTCTACATCCATCTACTATAATTTTCCAAAGACAACAAATCTCAAAAGCAGCTTGAACATCAGAAATAAGTCAAAACTTAAACGGTTTTGAAGGGTTAATTGCGTACTTATCGCACATTACGTTAATTTGGTGTCTTTTAAGACTTTTTGTAAAATAACAAATATTTTTGTAATACGTTTTAGCCCGCTGAGCCGCTGCTTAAGGGCAGCTTTTTTACATCTTTTTTTTAAAGAAAGAAGCAAAAAAGATCCGTACAACGAGAATGCCAGTCGTAAATTTTCAAAACGTCGATGCACGTATATTTTTTGTTCCCTCTGCCTGAATCCAAGAGCACCTTTCTCTTTTTTGTGTTGTACAATGTTATTACTTCAATTAAAATATTAATCGAATAAAATATTATTCGAATAAAAAGTATTCGAATCAAAATTTTCGAATAAAATTAATTTATATAAAAAAATATTGATATAAAAGTATTTGAATAAAAATTATTATAATGAAAAAGTTATTCGTAAAAAATTTTTTCTGATAAAATAGTTCGAATAGAAATGAAAGTAAAAATTAGTCGATTAAAATTTTTTGAATAAAGCTAACTAAGTAAAACTAAAAGATAAACAAAATACAAACACAACTCAACTAATCAATTAACAATAATAGTACAGTTCGTTTGAAACTGAGAGCTTGTTCAACAGCTTTATCACCGTCTTTCGCTTGCACTATGGTTACTTTCATATATAAATACATTCGAATGTTTTTCATCTTCAGCAGCAGCATTATTAACAGCAGCCACTGACTGTTTATTTTAAGTTCAGTTTACGAAAAATATTTTTAAAATATTATAAGAGTTAGTTCTAGCATTTTTACAACTAAATTTTAGTAAAATGATTTCAAACACATTCTCATATATACCTGCCCGTAGTGCGTCTTCTAGCTCCTGCAATCGTCATACGCGATATATGACGCCGTATACGGCCACTTAATCTACGCGGTTGACTCGACACCGAACGTACACTGTACTCCGTGGCCGTTGAACTACGTCTACGATCGATGGGTATAATATCTGAACACATTGAAGTTGATATAATTGAAGCGGTGGATCGTCGCTTACCACCCGTAAAAGTACCGCCGCTCGATGAAGTGGTGGTGGCCGAAGAATCCGAGCGCGAAAATAAAGAAGAACGTTTACTACGATTGCCCGAAGTACCGGCTGCGTCCTGTATATTGCTATAAAATTCCTCAGTATCACGATCATACGAATCGTCAGCTTCCGTTTCGTTGTCAGCATCAGCTCCCGCACCTCTTAAACGCTCCTGTTCTGCATCCTCTTCATCCGAATTCATTAAGGTATCGATACGTTTTAGATAACCATTTGACGAACTACGTTCAATGTCATTGGCACAGCGCAAATCACGCTCAGCCGATGATTTTGATCTGGCCGTGTAAAAATCACTAGCCGCTGTTTCGTAGTCGGAGGAAGCTCGTGTCAGTTGACTGCGGGAGCTCAACGCAGAATGATAATAGTTTGAAGAGCTATTACTTTCGGGTGAGGTGGCTCTGGACGGACTGGTTGCTGTACCAGTAAAAGATCTGGGTTGTCTAACTAATCTACTCGATCTCGTAGAGGTGGGTGTACGTTCCGAATCACTATCACCGCCACCCACACTGCCACTAAATGTCACTTCATGGGATTTAATCGATTTCGATGATTTTCTACGTGCTGACGACACTTTGCGGGGTGTGTTATCACCAGAGCCTTGGGAGGTACCGGCAATAATGGTGTTGGTGCTATAGGTGGATGGGTAATTGCTAGTTGATATTAAATGTGATGTTTGTTGAACTGAATTTGGCACAATAGTCTGTTCATGTTGTTTGGTTTGAGTGGGGGATGGTGGATGGTTAGTAGCAACGGCGGCTGCAGCGTCTGTCAGCTGCTGTGGCTGATCGCTATAGGCTCGCCGCCTGCTCCAGGGAAACGCCCGTATAAATGCAAATATAATAAAAAGCGTTGCAATCATAGCCGTTGTAACATTTTTTTTTTAAATTAAAATTTATTTAGTTTAATACTTTTCTACAGAAACTTAATTTTTGTTTTTGTGATTTATTGCAAATTTAGTTTTATTCCGCTTGAAAATATTATTCTGTAAAGAAATTTTGTAAACATTTTTTATAGCACAACATTTTTACAATAATTTGAGCAACTTGATTATACTGAAATTAAAAAAGCAGTTGATTTTGATTTTGCGCTGTATTGTTTTCAGGTCTCGAAATATATACATCTAATTTTAATTATAACGCAGATTTAAAGTTTTAATTGAAAGCCTTTAGGTTGAACAGGCTGCCGGTTTCTAACAACCGGCCCACTTGGGTCCTTTGGTCCCTTTGTGGGTCCTTTGGTCCCTTTGTGGGTCCTTTGGTCCCTTTGAAAGCCTTAATACGATGTAATCATGTAAGTCACAAAATAAAAATTTTGAATAAACTGAGTTTGAAGTTTAAAAAAATATGTTATATTGTTTTAAGTCCCAAATAATTTTCATTACACTTAAGCTCGTAACATTTAATTCATAAAAAATTGTACGTACACAAGACAATATTCCAAGGAATAAGGTAAAAACTAACGTTAATTAATTCCGACCTACACGGCACAATATAACATATATGTTTTGGAAAGTCGCAATACTCCAGTGATCATGTGTATTTCATAAATTTATTCCATTACTTTTTAGGTAACTCTGGTTGTTTGTAAATTCAAGTCGTATTTATACTAAACATGAATGAAGAAAGAATACGAGAATTATAACAATTCCAGCGTAAACAAATTATTACAATTGTTAAGTTTTTGTAATTTTCTACTATATATTGAGAAAAACTAGAATTTATCCGAAATCTCTAAAGTAAACAACTCCATCATATCTAGGAATACAAAGAAGTTATAAAACAAATGTTTGCTTACGTGGTTATTGCAGTAAGCTTCTCAATTACTCCAAACTTTTACAGATTGATAGATAGTTTATTTTTTTTTCAAACCAAAAATGAATTTATTACCGAAGATACCTTTTAAGTGGCTGGTTATATTCTTTGAATTGCCCATAAAATCAACATTTATCATTCGATTTTCACAATATATGGCTTATTTTCTTCACAAACACCTGTATTAAAGACCAATAGTTAAAGCGAAAAGTTTTTTTGCAGTTTTAAATTTTGCAAGAACTTTTAGAAATAAAAATGTTTAATTTTGCATGAAAAATCATTGTTTTTCCGATACTAATTTGTTATTAACTTCGAAGGCGTTGATCGAATAAAAAAACTAAATTAAAAAAGTTTGAAGGTAATTTTGTCATGGATGTTTTGGCGTTTCGTTGATCGAAATCAGGCATACCGTTCTCGAGTTAGGGTGAAATACCCTTTTATATGTAATGAAAATTTTTTGAATCGGTATATAAATAGCGGAGTTACGAATGAACAAAGATACAAAAAACACAAACAAATTGATAACCTCCACCTTTTTTGCAGACGCTTAAAAAGAAAAAAAAAAAAAAGAGAAAATTCAAAACATGTCCACTCAAACAAGAACCACTCAAGGTCATATTTTTTATTTATCTATTTTTATTTTTTTAAAGAGAAGTAACACAATCAGACAATTAATGCCTACCAGTTAATAAATTAATGTGTTACCTTCTTTGGGAAAGTGATAGTGTAGAGAGAACAGGTGGTGAAGTGGGAGAGAGATAGAAAGCTTAATTCATTTACAAGCCTGCTATTGCGCGTTTTTTGTTGAGAAGTGTTCCCGCCCTCTCTTGTCAAGTAGAGGCATTAATTTGTTTAAGCTGTGAAGCAATTTATTAGTTATTTTACTTCGCCGATGGTTCTGCTACAATACAGTGGAAGGAGGGTGCTATGAAGTCCATTAGGATATCTTACTATTAATCACCGCCGGTACTGCCAAAGTGATCAGTGCTATGCCTTCATCACTGTAACAATCCAACAACAACCAACACAATAGCACACCAATGCACTTCAGAAAAATTTATGATGTTGTTGGCTTGCCTAAAACTAGTCTTGAACTTAAGACCTCAGGGTTTGTAGTAGAGGGCTGCAAAGTGTACTCAAATGTATTCGCAGAAAGTACTCTTATGAATTTCGTGTGTTCATAGATGAATGTTCTTACGTATATACTTATATATACATGCATGTATATGTGTGTACATACATAGCCACGACCATATATAGATACATATATAAACACATAAATACAAAAGAACATACATGCATACACACACAAACATACATACGAGTACTTTCGAGTATATTCGTGCAGCCCTCTAGTTTGTAGTCAAACGGACCCTTGTTTTTAAAAAGTTTTTTATATAAATTTTAAATAACAAATTCAATGCCAAATAGGTCTAAGACTTTTATTTAGAAAATTAATAGAAAGAAAGGGCTTAGTGCAATAACTCGGTAAGCTACATGAAATCGAAAATTAGTTTCATGTGCTTATTCCCTTGCTAGGTACCATAACTTTGCATCCAAAAATTTTGATAAATTTTTATATTTTGCAAATAATTAGGCTGCCTATTTACCCCTTTATTTATAATACTTATCACAGGTTTATGAAAGGTTTATGTAACAAATTTTGTATGTAAATCTGTTTCATAAACCTTTTATTTAGAGTTGATAGTTTATTATGAATATGGCCCTTACAGTATAAAATTCCAAAAACCATAAAATTTTAAATTTTGTTTAAACTTTAAAGTCGATTTATTCAGTATTTTGTTTATGTGGCTTACCAAGTTATTGCACTAAGCCTCTCAAATCAACTTAGGTTTTATATTATGGTGTAAATCATAGCAAACAATATTTGAATATATGCAAATACGAATACTTTCTACATCAAGTCAATCAACAACAGCATCTTTTACTTGAGCATTGGCAAAATATCACATTATTAAAAATTTAAATTTTTCACACAATTCACTCTAAAATTTTATTTGTTAAACTTTAATCAATTAAAGTTTTTTCATCACAAAATAATAAAAGTTTTCACACAACTTTTTTGCACTTGCTTAAAATATAAAAAAAAGTCAACAAAATCTACTAGAAAACAATACAACGCAATTTTATCGACACTTTAGATTGACTCATAAAGCCAGGGCAAAAAGTAGTGCAAAAAAAAATTTAAAACATTTTAATTAAATGTTCTGTAGAGAGCAGCAATGTTGCTGTCTTCTTTGTAAACACAAACTAATGACTTGTTTGAGAAAACAATTGAAATTTGACGAAAAAAATTTTTTTCTATTTTTTTTTTCTTCTAAACATACATATAAAATAGCATAAGATAGAAAAAATGCCTTATAGTACTGATAAAAAAAATATAAATACAAACATATATTCACCAAATAAATATATAAAACAAAAAGAACATCTCCTAAAAGAATAGCCAGGAGTAGACATTAGGCAAATGACTCAGTTCTATAGACGATGAAAAATCGCCCACATTTTAAACATGCCGACCAGAGTAACAAACAAACTCGTAAAAATATTTACTGTGAACAAAAGCCACTATTTCTTAAGGGATAAAGTCATGGAGTGATCATTTTAAGTGTTCATTAAAATGATTAAGTCACTTGCTTATTGTTACGTTTAGGTGAAAATTAATTAACATTATTGAATTCTATTGCTAATTTAAAAAATTATTGCTCAAAAGTTGTTTATAAAATAGTTTCCTCTCATTTATTCTAAAATTAAAAATATAGAAATGCTAAATATGCTCATTTTATTATAATTGACCTTATCATTTTGACGCCCACCCAAAATATTTTTTTATTATTAATAAATGTATTTTTAAGAAAAAGTGTAAACATTTGTGTCAAAGCGAATGTTTTGGATCGGCCAAGGAATTCGGTGGATTGTCATATTTGGCGTTCTCAAAAAATTTACCACTTATTTTAATAAAATCAGCAAGTAATAAAATAATTCTTGCAAAAACAAAAAAATTAAAAATAACCGACTACAAAATAGCCGTGGAACTGACCACATTTTTGATCATAATGTTGTGGAGAGCTATTTGCGTGTGCGAAATTTCATAAGAATCGGTTAAGTAGAAGTAGTTAAAATGGATATTTACTTTTCATGTGCATGACGCTGCCCAATTTTCTAAAAAACTTGTTTTTTTTCCAGTGAACAAATTGTTTAAATTTATAAAACAATTTGTCTAAAAATATTTACAAATTGTAAACAAAACAATTTACTAAATGAAACAAAAATATTTACTGGATTTTATGAAAAATATCAAAAAATATTTTTATCTGAATTTATAAAACAATTAGTCTAAAAATACTAACATATATTAAACAAAATAGTTTATAAACAAACAAAATTTTTGTCTGGGTCATTAACATCATCATCATCTTCCATTCAGCATTTATGAAATTTCACTTTGTTAAATGTGTTCAAGTCTGAATGTTTATCTAAAGACTCTAAAACAATTAATGAGAATTAACACAACAACATTAACGAATTGATTCACTGAAAAATCTTCAGTAAACAAACTTGGTAAATCGCACACATTTTGCTATCATTGTTGTTGTTGTAATTTGTGTGTATATCATCATCGGGTTTTCTACGACATAGTTTTTCTTGTTGTTTTTGGTGTTTGAGTCCTCAATAAGAGTCAAACAAACAATTCATTGATTATGTAAAGAACAATTACTGAAAATGACTTTTATTTTTAGACAAACTTTTGTTTGAAAATTTTTTGGTGATAATTTTTTCTCTGTATGCTTGCTAAGTTTCATAAGGATCGGTTAAGTAGAAGTTGTTAAAAAAGAATATTTATTTTTCATGGGCGTGGCTCTGCCCACTTTTTAATCATGATGTGAAATTCAAACAGAAGCTTAAAGTGTGCGCAAAGTTTCTTAAGAATCGGTTGAACCCTGCCCACTTTTCAACGGGACCAATGTGGAAGTATATCCTTTTCATGATACCATAATATAGATACCAGGACGACGACAGTAAATACAACACCAAAAGGCACAAGTATTTTGTTGGTAGAAACACACCAGAAATATGTCAAATCTATTATCTGTGTGTTGCACACATTCATAAGCTCCCTCAAATTTACTAACACATGCCCGTTGTTGATAGAAACATACCAGAGATGTGTCAAAATCTATTGTCTGTGTGATGCACACATTCTCAAATTTACTAAGACAGCTAATATCGTAGTGGTACCTGTTCAATCTACCTTGATCCTTTTATATAAAGACACAAAGTTTGTAATCCCTTTATAACTAACAGAGTTTTGAGGGAACATACAACAATACATGACGAATTGATAACTTTTCTCGGTTAGAAATTGATCTTTATAGAAAAGACATAACTCAACAAACAGTACATTCAAGCTCAAGAAAAAGCGTTCCTTAACACTCTTTTGAGACTCATTACACGTAATGGCTTTTTAAAGCATACATTCTAGAAATCACGACAAATTACTACGAAAAAACATGTTTCGTCTGATATATTTCCTAAACGGATGGATAGCCCATTTCTTGATTAGCAGATCGACAAAAAATCCCATGAAATTCCTAGAGAAATGACGTTGAGACCCAACCGAAATTATCCTCAGATCACCATTTACTATTGTTGCAGGAACACTTATAAATTGCTTAAAATATATGTATAAAGAATCTCAGCACTCTTTGCAAAGAAAAAACGCCAAATTTGATTAAAATCTAAAACAAGCTGCTCCATACGATGCTCTCAGCCAGGGATGGCAAATGAGATTTTAAAATTGTACCAATCGTTCTCTAAAATTGTACTTTTTTGTGCCTAATTGTACCAAAACAGATTTTTGAAACCAAACACATTTTTTAAGTATAGAAAATACATAATTTTTCTGTACATTTATCCGTGGCAAAAGGGAAACTTTGCTTAAATCGGATTTAGCTATTGCAATTTTTAATCTAAAATAGCTCACATACTAGCTATTGGCAGGTAGAACGAGATACATAGTCTCAATAAAAGTGGCATATGTACGAGCGGACGAAAAGGATAAAATATTTTATCACAACAAAAGAACTGCAATAAGGAGGTTTCCTAAAAAATAGAAAAATCATTAATTGTACTAAATAAGCCATTGGTGTACCATTGTACTTTTAAAATCCGAATTGTACCAAAAATGGTACAATTGTACCAGCTTTGCCATCCCTGCTCTCAGCTACCAACAGATCATATAAGATATGATCGAGCTATTTTAATTTGGCACGGCAAATAAAAGTAGCAGGCAGACTCGACCTCACATACATTTTATTATCTCAATTTACCACCATTCACTTGCTCTCTCAGCATCTGCTATCTTTCTTGCAATTTCAATGCCAACTGTTGTTCAATTATGATGAGTATATATGTGTATGTTTTTTTTTTCTTATTAATTAAATGGTACATCAATTTGTTGTTGATACAAATTTTAGATATTAGTTTTTCTAATCATCATTATTAATGATGCTGGTATTCAATAATATATTTTAAAATCAATACATTTTTTTCTATTTTTAAAGAAATGTACTTTTTAAAAAAAAAGTTACTTTTACACTTTTTTATACACTTTTCAAAATGGATTTTTTGCAGTGTTGTTGATATTTCGGTTTGAGTTCAATATTTGAAATTCCAAATTACTCTTTAGTAATGTGTATCTGTGTGCTCCCTCGTAGAGCCTAAACAGTTGGACCTATTTTGGTTTAGTTTTCTTTGGAATTATGTATTTAGTCAAACTCTATGGGCTTTAGTCCAAAGAAATTTTATTATTCAAGCTTTAGTTCATTCAATTTAATTTTACATTTAAATTATTTTTATTGCGAAAGGAGTTTTTCAAACCATATTATAATTGAAAAAGACAAAGACAAAACTCTTGACTTTGTATTAGGGCCAAACTTAACACCATGATATTTTCTGGATCAACCACGATCTCATCATCAGAGTTCTTTTTATAATCTAGGCTAATATGGCCCCCAGAGTCAAGCAGACAAAAAATACAATTTTAAACCAATTTGCAAAGCTCTTTACAAGTGTGGAGATTTTATTAAACTTCCCTTTTTTTTTGTAGCTTAGAAATGACTCTATATTTGGTTCCTGTCTTAGCAAAACATTGACTCTAATAAAATGAATGAGAATTAACACAACGACATTAACGAATTGATTCAGTCAAAAATCTTCAGTAAACAAACTTGGTACAATCGTATTCCTTTTGCTATCATTGTTGTTGTTGTTATTATTTGTGTGTATGTCGTGATCGGGGTTGTTTTCTTACGACATAGTTTTTCTTGTTGTTTTTGCTGTTTGCGTCCTAAATAAGAGTCAAACAAAGAATTCATTGATTATGTAAAGAAAATTTACTGAAAATAAAATTTATTTTTAGACAAACTTTTGTTTGAAAATTTTTTGGTGATAATTTTTTCTGTGTACAGCATCCGACTTTGTATGATTTCGAATATTATATACTGATAGATACTTTGGAAAGGTAACTTCTCAAAAATTACTTCTATTGTAGTTTCTATTTTAGTTCTTAGGGTTCCGTACACTGACAGTGTAAAGGAACGCTATTGTATTCGGTACGCTGTCCGTCTGTCTGTCTGTCACAGGCTGTTTTCTCTGGAACCGGAAGAGCTACGGACCTGAAATTTCCACAGAATATGTAAAACTTTAGCCGCTACAACAAATATGTACCAGTTAAAAATTAAAGGGTGCTCTAAAAGTTGAAGTAATATTAATATACAGAGACTTATATATAGACACTTTAAATTTTCAAAGTTAGTGTTAGTTGGTGTAGTCTGTAGAATACACTACACGAATTAAAACCGTCATTTAAAACAATAAATATTAAAGGGTGTTCTATTAGTAAATGTAATTTTTACTATGTAACTTAGACAATTTGCTGTATCTTGGAAACCGTAAGAGGTAATATCTTCAAATTTTAAACACGCTCAAACTAAAAAAATTCCAAAATTAAAAAAAATGTCAAGAAGAAAAGTCGTTAAACCACCAAAACTAAAAAGATCGCAAAAAGCTGATAAAACGAAAAGAGCACTAAAACTGAAAAAAATCGCTAAAACTAAAAATATCTTCAAAAAACAAAAAAAAATATCCAAAAATGGGACAAAATCACCAAAGTGAAAAAAGCGCCAAAACAAAAAAAAAAAAAGCCGCTATAACTAAAAAAATCGCCAAAAACCGAAAAAAGCGCTAAAACGAAAAAGTCTCAAAACAAACAAAAAAAAAACGCTAAAACAAAAAAAAATCGCCAAAAACCGAAAAAGCGTTAAAACTGACAAAAAGCGCTAAAACCAAAATAAATCGCTAAAACTAAATATATCGTCAAAAAGCGAAAAAACGTTAAAACCAAGAAAGTACGCCAAAACGAAAAAATCACCAAAACTAAAAAATCGTAAAAAATGTAAAAAACGAAAAATCGGAAAAAAACAAAAAAAAAAAATACCAAAATGCAAAAAGCACCGAAACAAAAAAAAAATTGCTATATCAAAAAAAAAAATTATTTAAAAAATAAAAAATAAATAAAATTGAACAAAAAAGCAAAATGAAAAAACTCCCAAAATGAAATAAGAGCAAAAACGAAAAGGGATATAAGTGCATTCGTGCGGAACCCTTCGTGTGCGAGCTAAAGTCTCACTTTACTTAATTTTATTTATTTTTTATTTACCTCAATATTGTGCTATATTATTTAATATTATTATAATATTTGCTTATAAAAAAGTAATATTCCTTATGAATCTAATTTTTTAATCTAATCTAACACAACGACAAGAATATAGTTGTATGTATTTTTATGCTTAAATTATGTTGTTTCCCTAGGTTCATTTTTCAAAACAAATTTCTGTTATTTTTGAATATCTAACTATATCTGTTAAAACCTTGATATTTCATGGCTTTAACATTGAACATCAAGGTGTTTCGGTATACCTGTTGGGTTACACACACACACACACACACAGATACAACATCCACACCATCCACACAAATAAATATTGCTGGGAATAATATTGCAATTTGAGTTTTGTTGTTGCTGGTGTGATATAGTGTATGAGTGTGCGTGCGTATAAATTCTTGTTAAATACAAATGCAAGGATGATATTATTTTCCAACTAAGGAAAGAGAATACTACAAAAGATAAACTGGAAAAATGAAATGAAAAACAAATGTTGCATCAGGTGAAATGTTATCATAAAATAGTTTGTTTTCCATATGCCTTCTTTACATACGAAAATATTTACGCAACTGTTTTGTTATTTGCTTTTCTCTTTGGGGAAAATAGAAAAGAAAATATTCTAGTTATAATACAATTACTTCCTCATGCAAAAAACAACTATACAGAAATATGAACTTTTTTACTTGTGTACTTTAACAAACTCATGCATATTTGATATTTCGAACAATATTTCATAGTTATTTAGTTTTTAGGCGCATTACATGCTACTAAAGTTGATCTTGATTGTCTTCACTATTCGTACTCACATTGAAGTAAATTGTAGAAAACTTGAACATTTTCTTACGATTTTATTGCTATTTCCTCCATTTTTGTTTTGTTTTCATTCATTTTTCTACATAAGACAACTTTGTTATATGAAAATAGTTTTTTTCTTCTTTTTACTTAAACTTTGTGTAATTTTATAGTTTATGTATTTTTTATATTTTGAAAAAGTTTCTTCAGTACCTGCTGCTGCCTTCTATAAGTTTTCTTCCACTGAGACTTTTATAATATAGAAAGAAACGTTTGTATCTTGGTGAAATGCCTGCAAGCAAATTTTTTCTTCTTGTATTTGCTTGGATTGATTACAATTATTGTTGCTACATTTTTCTTCTTTGTTAGGCACAATTACAATTTGTTGTTAGCTGTTTCCTTACACTTGACCTATTCCTTTGTTGTAGATACTCAGGATATATTTCAATTTGCTATGCACATAAATTTATCTGGCCAATATTTAGAGTCTATTTTTATTTCTTTCAACCAGCTTTCATTTAGACACTGCGACTCGACTGTAAGTAGACTATGATTAGGCTGCGACTTTTAGTAGACTTTAAGTATGTATACTAAAAATTAATTTGAAGTTGCTTAACGAATGCCTTTATGTACACTAAAAGAATTTTGCTTCATAGAACTAATGAAATAATTTCATTAGATTTTTTCATTAATCCAATGACAATTTCACAGATCCAATGAAAGTTTTATTAATATTATGAAAGAATTTCATTGGTTGAAACTATTTTTTTTAGATTTTTTTCATTAATCCAATGACAATTTCACAAATCCAATGAAAATTTTATTAATATTATGAAAGAATTTCATTGGTTGAATTTTTATAAAATGTTTCACTAAAATTCAACCAACGAAATTCTTTCACAATATTAATGAAATTTTCATTGGATTTGTGAAATCATTAATCCAATGAAAAAAATCTAATAAAATTGTTTCAACTAATGACATTCTTTCACAATATGAAAATAATGAAATTTTTTTTCGATTTATGAAATAGTCATTGGATTATCAAAAAGATCGAATGAAATTGTTTCATTGGTTTTATGAAGAAATTCTTTTAGTGTCATAAAAGTCTTTGATTTTATCTTTCAATATATATGAATGCATTTAAAACCTTTTGAGCATTATTTTTTAATTAACAGAATTTATTAATATTTTTGTATTTCCATAGTGCTCCATAAAGATATTATTTTAATGACATTTCATATCCATATGCATGCTATATACACCAATATACAATTTAGTATGATACAGTTGATAATTGAAAGAAACAAAAATATATTTGAATCAGTATTTCTGTATAAAAATATCAATATCGTTGCTGTTTGTGTATTTTAATTAAAATAAGATTAATGTTTGATAAAAATGCTTTTAAAATAAAGTTTTTTTTGTACTATAGTCATTTAAATGTTGCACATTTTTATGCACACAGATTCTTAAAGAAGTAGGGTCGACCCGTTTAGATATCATATCAATTTTATAATTTTTATTTTAATGTGATTATTTCAATCTTAATGGCTTTTTAGTTCAATGTAATAATATAGGCTAATGTTCATAAGCTTATATTTAGAAAGAATTAGACATGATCAATATTCCAGTAAACAAGGTAAAAATCAACATCAATTTAGTTTTCAACGTACACAGCAGAACAGAGCCACGTTGTTTTCGGAAGTCACCACGCCCCTTATCGTCAGTGCTCATGTGTATCACTGGTTTTTATCAGTTGTTTCGGTTGAATATGATCTCAATTCTTATACTTATTTACATATGTATATACAAACATTTTGCGAAATTTTAATACGAGAATTGCATCACTACTAAAATGATGTTTATCTGATGTTTATCACTATAAAGCTTAGTGTTCTGCTAAAATTTGCGAAAAATGTTGATCAACTTTCGTCTCTTCATACGAAAAATTTTACAAGTAACCAATCATAACTAGCCCTTGAAAGTATGCTACAATTGTTTACGTTTGTATAAGAACCCAATGTGTTTGTTGTAAATTCCACACGAAAAAAGTGGTCCCCATATTATTTCGCATGAAGACACAAAATGTTGTAGATACATTTCATATGTTTTTCACAAAATAAACACAGTACTACTTCTGCAGCAACTTTTCATGAGCAATTCATGTAAATTTTTTTTATATGGACTTTTGACAGCACTTCGCACGAAATGATGAAAAGAGTACCTTGGGATTAGACGATGACTTTTTATCTCGATATTTTTTTCAAGTTTATGGTCAAACGGGGTATAAGAGTGTTTAGCGGGTTATCAAATCCTAAAAAAATTTATTTTCTTATGCAATATTTTTTGGACTTGTTATTGGCTAAACGTATTTTTATCCTAGTCGACCGACGACCACCAGCTCTAAAAAAAGCAAGCTAAAAAGTTGTCGCTTACATCCCGCATAAATCCCAATGTTACAGTAGGTTTATTTATCTTGGTGTTTACATAAACTAAAAAAAGTCGCCAAACAAAAACAAGCAAAAACTAAAAATTCGCCAAATATTAGAAAGATCGCCAAAAGAAAACAGCACCTAAACGAAAAAACATCAAACCTAAAAAATCCAAACCATAATAAATCGCCAGAATGAAAAACCGCAAAAAAAACACCAAAACAAAAAAACCGCCAAAACAAAAAAATCGCAAAAAAATATCAAAGCGAAATAAAATCGCCAAAACAAAAAATCGCAAAAACTAAAAAAGTCGCAAAAAACAAAAAAGATCAGCAAAATAAAAAAGCACCTAACCGAAAAAACATCAAAACTAAAAAAGTAGACAACACTAAAAAAAAAGTCGTCAGAATGAAAAAAGCGCTAAAAAAGCCTAGAAAACGCCATAACTACCAACAAAACCAAAATTAAAAGATCTCAAAAACGAAAAAGCCACCATAAGTAAAAAATCGCCAGCACAAAAAATTGCCAAAACAATTGCAAAAAGCGCTCAAATGAAAAAAAGCACCAAAATGGTAAAAACCACTAACTAGAAAATCACTAAAACTAAATAAATCGCCAAATAACTAAAAAATTCGTTAAACAAAAAAAAACTTAAACAAAAAAACCTCAAAACGAAAAAAGTCCCCAACACAAACAAAAATAGCCAAATGAAAAAACGGAATTATTAATATGCTATTCGAATCGAAGCCTTCGAGTGAGAGTCAAAATCGCACTTTACTGAATTTATTTAATTCCAGTGTTGGAAAACTACTATATATATCATTAACTAATTATGCTTAGTTGCACTATATAAAAAGAGATTTTTATGACTTTTAATAATTTTACTGTGATCCTTAATGCAATTAATTATGTATAACTAGAATACGGACGATTGTGTCGTCCGTTGGCCATACTAGTTACAAAAAAACCTGTGTTCTAATCATAAAATATCAATATATTTTGCAGCAAACATAATAAGCTTCAATTCATTTTTATCACTTTTCTTTTACAAATCCAATAAATAATAAATAATTTTCATCTTTGGTAAAAAAAAAAAGAAAAATACCATTTACTCCTCTTTACAATAAAAGTTTCAAGTACTAAATGTACAATGTACAATACAAGTATTTTAACTTTTTTATTGCTTACGACAACATAAAATCTTGTGGATGTCATTTAAGTAACAACGAGTACAAAGACAATATTTTAACTGCCATCTTACACTCTTTGACAATATAAGTTTACATAGATATCAATATACATGTATGCGTGTGAGTGCGTGTGTATTAATGTGTCATCATTACTCGCTAACATGTCAATAATATTGACATTAATTTGAACATTTAAACTTATTTATGGAATAGTAGTATAAAAAGATACTAATACTACTGTAGTAAAGTAAGAAAATAAAAATGAGATTTCATAAAACAAAAAAAAATTGAACTCAAGAAGGAAAGAAGAGCAGATTTGAAAATGATGATAATTCCATAGACGCTTCAAAGTTAAAATAAGTAAAATTTCTATTTATATTCCGCTATGTCCAATCTCATATGCTCTGCACCATGGTATGAAGTGATTAAAAAATATATATTTTTTCACATTTACGATTCCAGTAGAAAAAAGAGCAAGTTAAATGAGCCTACTTAATAATGTAATAATATCATTCAAACAATGCAATAATTCCAGTAAAATTATGGATTAATTTTCTTAAATAATGAAATAAATAATATAGTTGAACATGATAAAGAAATAAATTAAGTAAAGTGCGACTTTGACTCGCACACGAACGGTTCCATGTGCTTTTTTGTTTAATTAATTTTTTTTTGTTTTTTAAGTTTTTTCGTTGTTTTTGGCGATTTTTTTGTTTTTGGCGCTTTTTTAATTTTCGTGATTTTTTCTGGCGATTTTTCGTTTTTTGAAATTTTTTTGTTTTTTGCCGATTTTTTTAGTTTTGGCGATTTTTTGGTTTTTGGCGTCTTTTCCGCTTTTTGACTATATTGTTAGTTTTAGCGATTTATTTTAGTTGTGGCGATCTTTTTCAGTTTTGGAATTTTTTTAGGTTTAGGCAATCTTTTTCGGTTTTGGTGATTTTTTTAATTTTAGTGATTTTTTTTGTTATGACACTTCGATCTGGCGATTTTTTTCGTTTTTTTGACGATTTTTGGTTTTTTGCAATTTTTTTCTTTGTTTTTTTTTTGCCAATTTTTAGTTTTTGGCGGTTTTTTGGTTCTGGGGCTTTTTTGCTTTAACGTTTTTTCGCTTTTTGACGATATTTTTAGTTTTAGCGATTTATTTTAGTTTTGGCGCTTTTTTCAGTTTTGGCGCTTTTTTAGGGGTTGAAGACTTTTTTTCGGCTTTTTTTATATTTTTAATTTAAGCGATTTTTTTTTGTTTTGACACTTTTTTCGTTTTGGGGTTTTTTTCATTTTTGGCTTTTTTTTGTTTTTTTATAAATTTTTATTTCTAACGATGTTTTTATGTTGTTGTGCTTTTTTCGTTTTGCCGACTTATTTCGGTTTTTGGCGTTTTTTTAGTTTTTTGGCGATCTTTTTAGTTTTGGTGATATTTTGCGTTTTAGCGATTTTTTGAATTTTAGTGCTTTATTTCTTTAAGCGCTTTTTTATTTTAGCGTTTTTTTTCGTTTTGAAATTGGATTTTTTAGTTTAAGCGTTTTTTTAAATTTCAAGATTTTACATCTTACGGTTTCCAAGATACAGCATATTGTCTACATTACATAGTCAAAATTACATTAACTGATAGAATACCCTTTAAATATCGGTGTTAATTGGTGTAGTCCATTCTACAGACTACACCAATTGAACTTTGAAAATTTAAAGGGTCTATATATAAGTGTCTGCATATTACATTGGTATTTCAACATTTTTCGTTGCTCGATTTAGAACACCCTTTAATTTTTAGCTATCATATATTTGTTGTTATAGCGGTCAAGGCTCTACATATCCTCTGAAAATTTCAGGTCCGTAGCTCTTACGGTTCCCGAGAAAACAGCCTGTGACAGACAGACGGACAGCGTAGCGAAAACAATAGGGTTCCTTTACACTTTTGGTGTATCGGAACCCTAAAAAAGAGTTAGTGAAGCTCCGAACCTTTACAAAAGTTCATTAATAGTTGCGAATTGTCACGAGATGGCGACACACCTGTTAATCGGGTTTACTAAAGTAATAGTTTTTTCGCTAAGTGGTTGTTGCTGCCGTCGCTGGCAGTGTAGGTAAAAGGGGTCTGATGAGAAGACTGTAGTGGTCTCGAAACATCTGATGTCAGTTCAACCTTCCGTACAGCCACATTTTCATTTCAATGTTCAATATATGCATGCTTTAGAATTTCTTTCTTAAATGAAATAAAGTGAAATTACTGCATTGGCTTATATATTTAATGATATTTCATTAAGATTTAAGCGAAATTTGTTTTATTATTCCAGCAAAGCGTGACGTTGGCTGAGTTCTAAACAAATTTTTCATTGGACTAAAGACATAATTCAAACAATTTTAGTATACATTCCGATTCGAGGGACTATAAATAAACGTTTGGCATGATATATAGTGGAAATCATTTTTAATTCGCGATGAAGCCCACATGTTTGCTGGGTTTGTGATTATGTGTATCATACACAAGCATGTAAAAATGTATCCATGTGTATGTAAGTATGTGTTTAATTATAACTTTAGGGTATTTTACAATGAAGTAATGTCATTTTATAGCATTTTCTATTATTTCAGTATCTTTGGAATGAAAAAGAAGTTTTTGCTGCAAAAATAAAAAAAGTCACAAACAAAGTTTGGAAATGTTTTTTTTTTGCAAATCATTTGAGAGTGTGCCTTACTTTAGTCATTTGTGAAAAGATAACACGCTTAATATCGCATTCTTACATACTCGTATTGAGTTACATTAGACTGGTTCAAGACTATATGATGAGGTTTGCATATGTTATTTGTTTTTACCTCCACAACACTGCTTTATTTCTACTCATCAAATGAGGTTTACTTTATAGCAAGTGTTACCAAACAATTTTTTAATCTCTCGCTAACAACACTGTATAACGAAATAAAAAAATTGCTGTCATGGTTTTATTAATACACAGAAAAAATTCTTACCAAAAAATTTTCCAACAAAGTTTTGTCCAAAATAAAATTTCATTTTTAGTAAATGTTCTTTACCGACTCAGAGAATTTCTTGCTTGACTGTTCTTTAGGACGCAAACACCAAAAACAATAACAAAATAGAGTTTTCTGTGTCGTAAAAAAGCTGCCGATGTCGACATATACCATATTTACACTACGCAACTTTCTTGCATGCAACTTTTATTTTAAGTGAGAGTGTTGAAATATACATTTTGTATTTCTTCTCTGTCTTTCTCACGGAAAAAAAATTTGCATGCAACAAAGTTGCGTAGTGTAAATATGGTAATACATATAAATAACAACAACAATAGTAGAAAAAAATGCGATGTTGTAGTTCATACAATTAATACCAAACGTAAATTGTAACAAGTTTGTTTGCCCTCTTTACACTGTTTGAGTTTTCGTCTGATTTCAAAAGCTAACTTAAATAATACGATATTTAAAACTTAAATTGTATATTAGATGGAAATATAATAGGCTCTATTATTAACTGAGCTCAGATGAAAAATTAAAAATTTTATACTAGACACGATATTTCACTTTTACGTATTGAAATCAGACGAAAACTCAGACAGTGTACGCTAAAGTGAATCAATTCGTTAATATTGTTGCGTTAATTCTCATTAATTTTTGTAAAGTCTTTAGATAAACAGAGGTGAACACATTTATCAAAGTGAAATTTCATATATGTTTGATGGTGTGATGATGTTATAATTTAAATCTTAAAGATATTCAAATAAAAGTATTTACTGACTCAAACAAAAAGTTTGTATGATATATTACAAAAATTTTAGTAACTATTTTTGCTTGATTCAGTAAACTATTTTGTTATAGAATTTGTATGTATTTTTTGACAAATTATTTCATAAGTTTAGACAAAAACATTGTTTGATATATTACAGAAAATCCAGTAAATATTTTTTTTGATTCAGTAGATTATTTTGTTTAGAGTTTGTAAATATGTTTAAACAAATATTTTTATAAATTTGGAATTTTATAAATTTGGACAATTTGTTTAATGAAAAAACCAAGTTTTTTTCAATAAAATGTTGAGAAATTTTTGTCTGTATGTATTTACAAATTTGTTGGTATGTCTGTTTCTAAACAAATATTTTCCTATTTCATTGAATTTCATTGAAAATGAAATTAGTTTTTTTCGTGTACTCCCGTATTGTAGTTGATAGTGTGCTAGACCGGGAGGTCGTAGGTTCGTTTCCCGCCAAGACCCTTTGTGTTTCTGCAGAATATCCGAAAAAGGCTTAAGCAGTATGGGTTCGTTAAAAAATATATTACATTTACAACTTTCTTTTCAAACCAAAAATAAATTATTTACCGAAAGTACTTTTTAATTGTCTGGGTGTATTCACTTAATTGCTAATAAAATATACATTTATTTATAACTTTAAATGATTAATGGCTTATTTTGTTCGTCAGACACCTGTCTGTAAGACTAATAATGAAAAGCTAAAGTTTTTAAAGTGAATTCAAATTGATTATTAGGCTAAGGCTCGTAACGTTTTATTCAGAAAAAAATTGGGCGTGTTTAATATTCCAAGGAACAAAGGAAAATTTAACATCAATTTAATTTTTCAACGTACACAGCAGAACAGAGTAGCACCACTTGCGGAAGCCGCTAATTTGTGAATAGTTCTGAAAGCGTGAATAAAATTAAAAACTGAATTCAAAAAGTAAATTTGTTATGCATATTTTAGCGTTTTTGTTGATGGGCAGGCATACCGTTCTCGAGTTAGGGTAATATATACTCATATACTTGGTGGAAATATAAGTAATGTCGATTAAAAAAAAAATCTTTTGTGATAGCAAAAAACTGAAATTGGAATTTAGTTAAGCACATTAAACTCTTTATATGACACATATTTTTATTTAAAGGATATTTTCTTTGCAGGCCAGTGTTATTTAACTAAGTCGTAACTCTACAAGACAATTAATTGGACATAAAAAGAATTCGTTAACAGTCTTTTAAGAGGTGATTAATCAATATACTTCTATGAATTTTTTACATAACAGAAGATCGATATACTTATAGTTGAAAAAATTCGATTTTTAATTTATGATTGTCTCTAGTTAAAGGAGCGATATGTAGTATATAGTATTTATAGAATTATATTTTGTAGGCATTTGCGATGATTGTGTGAGTATGTATAACATATTATGTGCAGTATAAATATTGTGATGTCATGCAATGAAAAAAAAAGAAAACTATCATCAACAAGAAAGCTCATGGTCGTCGTCGACGTCATTTATTTCAAATGTTGAAAAGTATTTAAGTGTTTGAGACACTAAAATATGTGGCCTAAAAGCAAAAAATAATAAACTTAAAACACATAATTTTTTTTTTATAAAAGTGCACAAACACTTAACTTTTTAAGGATGATTTTCGTTTTATTATTACATATACATACATATATTATTATTTTTGGCTTTCTTTTTAAATATTTATGAGATTTCCTTTAGCTCAAATGAACAACTTTTAAGCAGAGTTTTTGAATGATGATCACATATTTTTAGCATTCTATAGTAACGAATTGAGATTTTATTAATATACTAATCGTTTTTAAATAAAAAATTTTTTTTGTATCTTCCATGTGATATTAGGAAAAGTATTTTTGGGCTCTTTTTTTATTTACGATCGCCCAAGTGAAAATCGCCCGAAACAGCTAAATGCAGAAACGCCCAAAATTGTTGGGCGATTCGTCATAGTGAAGAAACACCCAAAAAAACAGTGCCCGCTCGCCCCAAAAACGTAAAGAATAACCCAAAAGTGTGAAATGAAGAATCGCCCGAAGTTTTTGGGTGTTTGTTCATTATGTAAAATCACCCGAATTTGGAAAAATGTTTTTTTGGGTTTTTAAAATTTAAAAAAAATTTGGCATTTATTCCTTATGACTAAATACCCAAATATTTAAAAATGTTGAGTCGCCCAAAGTCGATGAACAATCACCCAATTTTTTTTACAACAATTTTTGGGCGATTCTACATTTTTGTTTTTCGGGCGGTTTTCACTTACGCGATTATTCGTTCAGCCGTTTGTTTAAAATGCACATGTTATATAACCTTTAGTTTCTTATTTTAATTACTATATTATTGCAAAAGACATTAAATATCTATTTGCTTCAATGAAGCTTAATAAATCATTATAATTATCGCTATCAACTCCTTAAACGTTCAACAACAAAACAAGTATGTATGTAAATTTTTATTAATTTCCTCCTTCTTTTAGATGATTGGCTGTGTGAGACACATAAATTAACTTATATGAAAGGTACTCAGTGGTAAAAGTTAACAGGTCTGTAAATTTCAGGCCTTCTTTCAGGCCGCTACATATGAAAACTGCCTTCTTGTAGAATGGAAGGTGGAAGTAGTACTTTTTTTTTGATTTTTCGGTCGATACATATCCTACATTCCATTCTTTAAGCAGCGAAGCAATATTGTATTTTTAGATTAAAAAATAAATAAAGTGTTGTGGAAATAACAAACATTCTCGTATTCTTTTTTCGCATGTAATTTGTATATACGACTAAAATTTACATACAAGAGACATCATGCATGCTGCTATTATGTCGGAGCTGAATATTTTATAAATATTTCGCCGGAACTACATCATGTTCAAGAAATAGCTCGAAATAAAATATCACATTAATGAAACTGAAGGAAGCCGATATGAAAATACATACTGAAATAAAAAATAAAAAATATGAGTACCTCCATTTACTTTTTAACAGACATTCCTTAGAAATGGCTTGCCAGAAAATGGCACGCCAAGGCATGTAAGACTCCCTGCATCGGAAAGCGACTGTAAAAGGCCTGCGTCTCAATGACAGCATGGGTAAAAATGAAATCAGTATGGAATGCGGATTGGTAGACCATATGTCTGTTAAACAGGCCTTCTAGAAGGCCTCTTTATTCCTGCAAATATACCCCAGGGTATATTTTCACATACACTACCCTTGATACACACACACACACACATACATACATAGTACTTTTCAAATGAGTGAAAGCCCTTTTCCACTTTAAACTTATACATTTACCGTTATGAATGTAAGTTCCCACTTGACCAAGAATTTTGTTAATGACATCGATTTCGAATGTATATCGAACATTTATCGTGTAAAACTATCGAAAATGACACTCAAAAATTAATCGAAAAAAGTTCACCTGTCGCTCAGTTTTGTTTCAAAAACATTCGATTTCGAAGGTTCGTTAAAAATATCAAAAGTGAGCCAATATCGAACAAATTTCGATATCGCAAAAAGACAGGAGCAAAAGCGATTTTTTAAGATTATTATTATCTTTATATTTTTACTTAATTTATTTTATTTATTTTTTAGTTCTTCAACTTACACTGCAGTTAATCAGAATTGAACACGGTACCTCCAGGCTAACAGACTAACACACATCCACTAGGCTATCGCGCCAAATTATTTTCTGTTCAATTATTGCACGTATGTGTAATTTTAATTCTTTAACTTACGATGCAGTCAGACATATTCGAACATGGTGCCTCTTGGCTAACAGACTAACGCACATTCACTAGGCTATCGTCACACATTCGAAAATTTATCGAGAGAAGTTCACTTTAGCGAACATTCGATTTTTTTTTAGATTCGCCAAGAAATATCGAAGAGTTTTGTTTCGAAATTTCTTCGCTTTAGCGAACATTCGTTTATATCGAATCTCAGGTCAAGTGGGCTTATACATTTACCGTTATGAATGTAAGTTCCCACTTGACCAAGAATTTTGTTAATGACATCGATTTCGAATGTATATTTGTAAATTTGTCGTGTAAAACTATCGAGAATGTCACTTCAAAATGAATCGAAAAAAGTTTACCTGTCGCTCAGTTTTGTTTCAAAAACATTCGATTTCGAAGGTTCGTTAGCAATATCAAAAGTGAGCCAAAATCGAACAATTTCGATATCGCAAAAAGGCAGGAGCAAAATCAATTTTTTAAGATTATTATTATTATCTTTATATTTTTACTTAATTTATTTTATTTATTTTTTAGTTCTTTAACTTACACTGCAGTCAATCAGAATTGAACACGGTACCTCCACGCTAACAACTAACACACATCCACTAGGCTATGGTGGTAAATGGTATTCTGTTCAATTATTGCACGTATGTGTAATTTTAATTCTTTAACTTACGATGCAGTCAGACATATTCGAACACGGTACCTCTTAGCTAACAGCCTAACGCACATCCACTAGACTATCGTCACACATTCCAAAAATTATAGAGAGAAGTTCGCTTTAGCGAACATCAGATTTTTTTTAGATCCGCAAAGATATATGCAAGAGTTTTGTGTCGAAATTTCTTCGCTTTAGCGAACATTCATTTATATCGAATCTCAGGTCAAGTGGGAAGTTGTTAAACATTTTAACGCACACATACACATACACATACAGAGTTTTTGAAAAAAGCATGTGTAAATAATTGTGAGTATAAATATTTCTATATTTTATTGTATTATTATATTCCTTTTTTCACCTTTTTCCATTATTTAATTTTCTTTTAATGTATATTGGTTGTTTGTTGTTGCTTTTGAAATTGTTGTTTTTAGTCGTTTATACAAATAATACAAACAACACGAAACGATAGAAAAATGGGGGAAAAAATAAAGAAAAAGTTCACTTTGTTTCTTTATTAGCACGCTATGCTAATTTCCTACATGCAAACGTCATAGTTCACTTGTTGGCATTTCACAATAAAACTAAAATAGCAGCAAGAACTAAAAAAAAATATATGAAACTATTTTTGTACTATCAGATCAGTGTTACCAGGTAAGTTTTCTTTAGTAAATTAATTAATATCAGCCCAGGAAAAATATATTTTTTTATGCAAAATTGGAAGATTTTCATTTTTTAAAAATTTATATAAAAATGGAAAATTGCCAAAACTTTCCGTTTTCACTGAATAATCAGAAAGCCACATGTACTTAAAATAAAAAGAGCTTTATTGCATGAAAATGGATGGATAATTAATAATAATTTTATTCATTTAGTCGAGTATTTACACGAACTGCCTGGCCACTTTTCAACGGGGCCAATCTAGAAGTACATCGTTTAAAATACTGAACATGCCATGAGCTTATGCCTAATAACAGGTACTTTTGATTAACTACTGATTTATTTAATTTTTCCTAACAAAATATTTATTTTTAAAGCAATTTTTATAATATAAATCGAATATTATTTGAAGTCTACATGAAAACTTAATTGAATTTCATTTAATTCTATCCTTGGTATTATTAAAAACTGCTAATAAAAGTACGCATTTAACTTTTCACTTTGTCAGCAGTTAAATAATTTTCTTTTTCGAAAACTTTTTCGAAAACGGATATTGCTAGTTACAAGCAAAATCTATAAGCAAACAACAAAGTATAAATTTTTAAAACTTATTTTTCATTTGTTATATCAATAACACGCACACATATACATCCTTTAACACGTTCAACAAAAAACAAACACACACTTACATTATATGAAGCAAATAAAGGATCAACAAGAAAATAGTAAGATTGTAAAATTAGTAGAAAAAACTTAAAGTTAAAAAGTTAAAAGAGAAAACACTTTCTTTGTATAAAAAGCTTTTTTAAAGCAAAAAAAAAAAATTAATTCTATTTTGGTATATACTATGTTCAGTGTACAATAACCCTTTAAGCAAATGGAAGCAAAGAAATATAAAATGTCGTTCTACTTTTAAAATGCAATTTTTCTTCTATAAAACCTTGTTGTAGAAAAATAGAAAAAGTTTTTCACACACAAACATACACCCAATAAAAACAGTTTTTTATACGCACACCCATCCCACTAAACCTGAAATTCGAAATAAAAGAAGATTCGCTAAAACGAAGAATTTTCGAAAACAAATCGATAAATGCTCGTGAATCTAAAAAAATTTAATGTTCTCTAAAGCGAGCATTTGTCGATAATGTCGCGATAATAAGCGCTATTGCCAAATTTAATAAAATCTGAATGTTCGCAGCATCGATATATATCGCGATAATAATCGCAATTGCTAAATGTCATAAAATGTGAATGTTCACAGCATCGAACTATTTTCGATAATTTCTCGAATGTGTAATTTACATTCATGTGTGCAATAATTGAATACAAAAAAAAATTTGCCACGTTAGCCTAGTGGTTGTGTGCTAATCTCTTAGCCTGGAGGTACCGTGTTCGAATCTGATTGACTGCAGCACAAGCTAAAATTTAAAATAAATAAATATTCCATTTACATTAAAATAGATAAATTAAAAAAATAAAGATAACAATCTTGAAAAATTACTTTTTCCTGCATTTTTGTGGTATCGATATTTCTTCGATATCGGCTCGCTATTAATTTGTCAGCGAAACATCGAAATCGAAAAATTTGCTCCCACCTGACCTAAGATTCGATATAAACGAATGTTCGCTAAAGCGAAGATATTTCGAAACAAAACTCTTCGATATTTCTTCGCGAATCTAAAAAAAATCTAATTTTCGCTAAAGCGAACTTCTCTCGATAATTTTTCGAATGTGTGACGATAGCATAGTGGATGTGCGTTAGTCTGTTAGCCAACAGATACCGTGTTCGAATATGTCTGACTGCATCGTAACTTAAAGAATTAATATAACACATACGTACATATGTGCAATAATTGAACAGAAAACAATTTGGCGCGATAGCCTAGTGGATGTGTGTTAGTCTGTTAGCCAACAGATACCGTGTTCGAATATGTCTGACTGCATCGTAACTTAAAGAATTAATATAACACATACGTACATATGTGCAATAATTGAACAGAAAACAATTTGGCGCGTTAGCCTAGTGGATGTGTGTTAGTCTGTTAGCCTGGAGGTACCGTGTTCAAATCTGATTGACTGCCAGCGTAATTTAAAGAATTAAAAAATATATAAAATAAATTAGATAAAAAAATAATGATAACAATAATGTTAAAAAATCGCTTTTGCTGCTCCTGTCTTTTTGCGATATCGAAATTTGTTCGATATTGGCTCATTTTTGATATTTTTAACGAACCTTCGAAATCGAATGTTTTTTGAAGCAAAACTGAGCGACAGGTAAACTTTTTCGATTCATTTTTGAATGTCATTCTCGATAGTTTCACACGATAAATGTTGGAGATATATTCGAAATCGATATCATTAAAGAAAGTCTTGGTCAAGTGGGCTGCCACAAACTGAGCGACGAGTGAGCTCTAGCAGCTCTTTCTCTTTCCGACCTAGAGTTTTGTCCGAGAATTGTGTACGCAATATTCGTATGTGATATTATTTTTGAATGTTTTGGTTTGCTGGGATATAAACACAAGCACACACACACACATGTGAACGCAGGAAAACATCATATATTTCATATGTCCATTATGCGTTTGTTGTCGAGGAAAAAATATTTAATATTTTTTTCAGAAAAATGAATTTTTCTCATGTGGTTGCTTGCTGCTGTCTATGCTCCGAGTAGATAAGAGCTTAAAAAGAAAATTAAAAACTACAAAATAGAAGAAAAAAAGCTAAAACTAAGCTCAAAGCGTTTCTTTTTTAGCCCTTTAAGAAAGGAAACTAAACAGAAAAAATATCGTCAAACTGCAACTAATAATTTGAATTGTCAATATGTAATTCAGTTTCAAAAATATATTTAGTTAATATAACACATTATGTTGTTGATACGACAAACACAAAAATTATTTTCAGCAAACTGAACTAACCAAATTTTTGATTAAAAATGCCAACAAAAGTTTTTGTTGAAACTCGTAAAAAAAATAACAATCATCATTGTTGATATAACAAATTTAAACGGAATCCACACACGTAAATGAAACCAAGCAGATCAAGTTTTGCTCTATACCTGCGAGGTGAAAACATTAGACTGTTAGTTTAGAGGTCGCCGGTTCGATTCCGCCCAAAGACATTTAGCGTTTGTCGCAGACAAGCGAATGCGTATAAAAATATATTGGTAATACAACAATTATGATGATTAAAATTTGTTCCATAAATCAACAATTCACATTGTTGATATAACAATAATCTTAATTGAAATAATTTTGGAATCTACAAAAAAATTGTTAAAAAAAATTTCTTCCTCAGCAAATTCTTTGTTGATGTATTACAAATGTATACAAATATTTTTCTGATTTTCTTTTAACTTACAATTTCGTTATTGTATTTACAAAAATCGTTTAATGTTCAAAATCAATTAGTTACTCAATTGATATAACAAAAAAATTAATTGTATTTACAACTCTTTTTTTTCTGTAATCATGAAATCAAAAAAAAATTTTTTTAAACAAATTTTAAAAGTTTTAAGTAAATGAAAATTTGAATTTCAATGATTTAATAGACAATTTTCATCGTAGGTTGAACTTCAACAACACAATTAATTGAATCTGAAGTTTTCGTAATCGAAATCGTATTTTAGTTTTCTCTGTATAGGTACGTTTTCAGACAAAATATTTACTAACTCGTTGCATTTCGTTACTGAAAATCAAGTTTAGTTTTATTTGTGCATATTTGCCAGAGTCAAATTGAATATAACCTTCACTATACTTTTTTAAAAAGATATTTTTTGAGTTCATATTTGCCAGAGTCAAATTGAATATAACCTTCACTATAGTTTTTTAAAAAGATATTTTTTGAGTTCAGTACTTTAAAGGAACTGCTTTTATGACAGAATGTTTAACATATTTTTAAAAGCTGTGAACTCTAAATTTCTTTTGGTAGATATAGATTTTTTTTGCATTTATTTACCACGCTGATGAAATGGTATAGCGGCCGTCCAAATCAGTAGTACTGATACATCCAACTGATCTGATTAGATATTCTAATATTCCACTATTCATAACAATACAGCACAACAAAATGGTGATTTTTTCAAGTTTTCTGAAATTGAAATAGCTAATTTTTATGTACTTTTATCTGGTGATTACGATGGCATCGTTAGTTTCTTTCTAGCTGCTCTAGGTTTAAAGATATATAGTGAAACTTAATATTTGCATAATTTACACAATTTTTTGTATTATTTGCTTAATATTTCAAGAATGGTCCTCCAAACCTCAAAATACTTTCTGGATTATTAATCTACAAAAATATCTTTCATTTAAGTAGAGTGAGATTGCAGAGCATATTAGGATATCTTAATGTTATTGCAACGATGTTAAGAATGCCATCGTAATCAGCACTCTTAATTTAACCAAAAACTATGAACGGAAGTATGGAGAATTTTGGTGTGTTGCCCTGTGTAATTTGAATTTACATTAAATAAAATAATGAACTTATTCCGAAATAATAATACTCAACTTAAACCTATTCAGTTCAAAGAAAATTACGAAAAAATTATAATTACCACCATTAATTTTGCCATCAACTCCACTGTGCAACACAGAAGACTCGGAAAAAACTAAATTTTATTTTCAGTAAAGGAATAAAATGAAATAGTAAATGTTTTGTCTAGAAACGGACCTACAAACAAATTTGTAAATATAGACATGTTCATATCTACTTAAGTATAAAATCAAACCAAAAAAGTTTGCCTTGAGTAGAACAAAAATCAGAAAAATGGGAATGAGGAAAAATAGACCGATGGCAACGTTGCACCTTAATATCAACTTGAGAGTGATTTAATTCTCGTATTCAATTTTCATGAAAAAGTTGTATATATAAGAATTAAAATCACATTCAACAGAGCCACCTGACAAGTGGTGATAAGCAAATACATGTGAGCACTGACGATGGAAGTGTAGCGGCTTCCGAAAGTGGCGCTACTCTGTTCTGCTGTGTACGTTGAAAAATTAAGTTGATGTTAATTTTTCCCTTGTTCCTTGGAATTTGATCATGCCCAATTCTTTCTGAATATAACGTTACGAACCTTAGCCTAATAATCAATTTGGATTCACAAAGCAAATGCGTTCGAAATAATCATATTAATATATAGACAAAAATATCCCAACAATTTCATTGAAAAAAACTTGTTTTTCTTTGCAAACAAATTGTTTAAATCTATAAAACAATTTGTCTAAAAATATTTATTTAGTCTAAAAATACTAACAAATATTATACAAAACAGTTTACTTAATGAAACGAAAATATTTACTGGTTTTTTTTGTAATATATCAAACAAAACTTTTGTCTCTATGTAATCATCATTATCCATTAAGCATTTCGGAAATTTTACTTTATTATATGTGTTCAAGTCTGAATGTTTGTCTAAAGACTAAAAAAAATGAATGAGAATTAATGCAGCGACATCAACGAATTATTGATTCACTAAAAAATCTGCAGTAAACAAACTTGGTACAATCGCATTTTTTTGCTATCATTGTTGTTGTTATTGGTGTGTATGTCGTCATCGGGGTTGTCTTTTTTTACGATACATGAAAACGAGGTTTTCCTGTTGTTTTTGCAGTTTGCGTCCTAAATAAAAGTCAAACAAAAAATGCATTGATTCAGTAAAGAACATTTACTGAAAATGAAATTTATGTTCATACAAACTTTTGTTTGAAACATGTTTGGTGATATTTTTTCTGTGTAATAAATAATTTTTATACAAAGTTGAAAACGTTGAAGCTAAAACGAGCAAATAAAGATTACTTTAGTTAAAAAAAAATCTGTGCCTTAATTTAAATTATTTTCTGGCCTAATGGTTTCTGAAAGCCTTGAAAGTTAAAAGCTGCAAACTAACAGAATAAAAGAAACAAAAATAATTAAGATTTTAATTAAATTCCATCAAAGAATTTCAAAATTTATCTACAAATAAACAAATATGTATATACATATACATATGTACGCATGTATATGTGTGTATGTATATAAAACAAATTACGTCACAGTTTTTGAAAAATGCTTGAATAACTTTTACTTTGTATGCCCTGCCCAACTAGGGACTTGGCTAACATTTAATAAAAAACAAGTCAGCCAGTAACATTTCTACTTAACGTTTATCATTTTGTTGTAAAATTGCTAACTTTGGTCCTTTTTTGTTTCTTAGTCAATAATATAAAAAACTCTATCTCCCTATCAGCGTTAGTGATGCTACTGATGCTGCTTCCATCAAAAAAATCAATTTGCCTTTTACAACATTATTAAGTAAAACACATTAAAACTTAAGCAGAGAAAATAACAACAGCAATAGTCGAAAAAAGAAAGTAGAACAAACAATACCAAGAAACAATGATAAAGAAGATAACGAACCATTTTAATGTTTAGCATGCTGCTCATCAAATGTGTCAACAAGGTTTTTCATCTTTTCAGTTAATGAATCCTTAAAGCAAGGAAAAGTATAAAATTTTCTAAGGAAAAGTTAAAAAAATGATATGTCCAAGTTTAGTTTTCTTTCATTTGTTTGTTGGTATGTAGTTGATTTTTTCTTTAAAATCAAATAATAAATAAGACACATTTTTAAAAGTTACTATTTGATATTCGACAGGCACTTTTTGAAAAGGTAATTTTTTAATAGGCACTTTTTGCAGAGGTACTTCGACCAAATGTGGACTTTATGGACAAAACCATAAACAAATTTTATTTTTGGAATTTCTTTGATCTGCGAAAAAATTTTACATGACCGCAGTACGATACTTATTGACTTCATAGCTCCGCTCCTGAGCAATATGGGAGGTATCTCTCTCGTCTTAAGTTAAATGGCAATACTCCTCTTAGTGTATTAGAAAAAATAGTTTTTAAAGCTACTATATGTGCACCAAATTTTCGGTGTTAATTTATTTCGAAACTAAAAAAAAACTGTTAAGGGGCTATTCACATGTTACGTAACGCTTTTTTTTTGAGTTTTTATACCCCTCCCCCCCTTCGTGACGCTTTTTACAAAATTTTCAGTATAAATTATCTAATCCGTAACAAATCTTCAACTCCCCCCTCCCCCCACGAGCGGTACGTAATATGTGAATATCCACTAAACAAAAATAATAGTATATTTTTTGTTCACTCTTTTTTATAGCATACTTTGGGGTCACAACAAATTTTGCCACATAAAAAGCTATTTTAAGTAATATAAACCCCATTTGGTTATAAAAATAGTTGTTCTAAATGTAAGTGCATATACAATTATACTCTTTTAAATTGAAGCACTTAAAAACAATAATAAAATTGTAGTTTTTATTTAAATATGTAACTACGTAGCAAAGTTCGAGAAGCATGTGAACTTATGAAAATAAGAGCTTTATATGTGCCTGATTCTAATTTCAAATGCTTTTTTCGTGCCCGTTAAGTAAAGTAAATATTTTGTAAAATAAACGCATATATTTTAAAATTAAAACTACTTTCGCATGATTTAATAGATTTTAAATAATTTTACATGAATTTTTTTGTATAAGACTATCTATCCATTATGTATTAAAAACGAAGAACGAAAATACTGTTTTTACTCTCTTCATACAAAATGGCGTGTCTGTAATCGATGCTGTTGATTTTCCACATTAAGAAACTATGGATTTTTCCAAACACGAGATTAAGTTTATAGCGGTTTTTGAATATTAGCATTTGCTTCTGCTATTTTACTTATCAAACTTTTTTTTAAATATTAGAAATTTTAATTTTTCTTTTAAAAATTGTTGTTGTCCGCAGTCTTGTGTATTGAGAGTGACATTTTTTTCATACGCTTCATTACTAAGTTAAATTAAATAAACTAAAATAACAGCGTAAGTTGGTACTTCTAAATATTTAAAAGTTTTGTGAACTCTTTTCAATAGTATTATGTTGCAAAACATTTAATCAATCAATCATCGTTTGTATCCAAACAATTGTATTGACTGTTATCCATATTTTTTAAAATAACTGAAATTTTTTAGTGAATACCGAAGGAGTTTATGTTGAAATACAGCGAAGATTATACATCTGAGTTGTATTGAATTCAAAATAAAGTGTCCGTTCTGACAAAGTATCGAATTCGTATAAAAATGTATTGAGCGTTACGTAAAAAAAACTTTTTATATATAATTTATTTATGAAATTTTGAACGTTAAAAAAATTAACAGCAGCTGTAGGGTACAAACGATATAAAGAAAATTATTTGTTTACAAAATTAGCTTTTCATTGAAAACATTTTGCTTTTTTCGCACTGTGGGTTGTTATATTTTCGAAGAATGTATTTTGTATTGTGCCACAAAAACATTCTTTGAAATTGACACAACTTTTAATATTTTTTGGTCGATTGTATAAGTATTAGTCGTATTTCAAAGAAGAGTAAGCTTACCTTTTGCAAATGTATACATTTTTGTAAAGAATTATTTTAAAACATAAACATTTTTTATTTTTCTATGTGAACCCAAGTTACAGTTGAAAAAGTGTTAATAACTTTTAATTTCGTTCTGCGATTAGAGAGTACCTGTATAGTCCTTTCAAACTCTATACTCATTTTTTGAGATGTATTTTTTCCCCAAAAATCATTCGCAGAACAACTGCGAAAGCAAATGTCACGCTGAATACACAAATAAGTTAACAAGTTTAAATATATAGTATTACTTCAGCATCCAATGAATGAGGTGAAAACTATAATATAAATCCTACCTTCACAGAAAAAATTATCACCAAAAAATTTTCAAACAAAAGTTTGTCTAAAAATAAATTTCATTTTCAGTAAATGTTCTGTACATAATCAATGAACTGTTTGTTTGACTTTTATTTAGGACGCAAACACCAAAAACAAGAAGAAAACTATGTCGTAAAAAACACATATAACAACAACAACAATGATAGCAAAAGGAAGCGATTGTACCAAGATTGTTTACTGAAGAGTTTTGAGTGAACCAATTCGTTAATACCGTTGCGTTAATTCTCATTAATTTTTTTCAGAGTCTTTAGATCAACGGTTCCCAAATGGTGGGTCGCGACCCCCCAGGGGTCCGTAGCAGCATTTCAAGGGGTCCGCAAAGAGTTCCGACAAAATAATCAATTAAAACAAATTATTAAAAAATAATAAAAATAATTTATTCTTTTTTTGATAATTTTTAAATTATTTAAAAATATTGATTTGATTTTTTTTTGTAATTTTCCGTAGTTCTGCTTAAATAAAATTGGCCATCATTTATAATAAATAAACCAGGTGCTTTTTTATTAATTTTGTGGACCATCATTTATAAAGTACCTCTCGCTCAACACTGATTGTTTTTACCAGCACCATTATCAGCTGGGTTTTTGTTGATTGTATTTAGTTTGTTTTTATTTCCATTTCACATTTACATAGTTGCTGTGAGTTTTTTTAATAAGTAAAGCAAGTTAATAAAATTCAAAATATGTCAAAGAAAAGACAATATGACGTTTTTAACGTTTTTTATTAAACATAATATATTTATTTATTTTTTTTTTGTTTTGTACTTTTACATTTTAATTTTAATATTTGACAAAAAAAATGTTTGGGGTCCGTGAGCTAGTAGAAATATCTCAAGGGGTCCGTGAAGCAATACTTGGTGGGAACCGCTGCTTTAGATAAACATTCAAACTTGAACACGTTTAACAAAGTGACATTTCATAAATGCTTAATGGATGATGATGATGATGATAAATGACCCAGACAAAAATTTTCTTTGATATATTACAAAAAATCCAGTAAATATTTTTGCTTAATTAAGTAAGCTATTTTGTTTAATATTTGCTAGTAGTTTTAGACTAATTGTTTTATAAACTGAGACAAAAATATTGTTTGATATTTTTTAGAAAATCCAGTACATTTTTTTGTTTGATTTAGTAAATTGTTTTGTTTACAATTTGTAAATATTTTTAGACAAAATGTTTTATAGATTTAAACAATTTGTTGATTTGAAAAAAAAAACAAGTTTTTTCAATGAAATTGTTGAGATATTTTTGTCTATGTTTTACTATGTTTGTACGTCCGTTCCTAGACAAAATATTTACTATTTCATTGAATTCCTTTACAGAAAATGGAATTTAGTTTTTTCTGTGTTCTCATATTTATATTAGTTAATAGAGGTGGAAAACTATCGATGGTGTTGCCATCGAAAACTTTCGATATTTAGATAAAATATATCGATATATCGATTCGAAACGATACTATCGTGATACTATCAAAGTTTTATAGTTCTTAGAGAAAGCACTAAATATGTATGTAAAAATGCTAAATAAGACCGCTTCTTAAACAAAACAGAACTTTATTTCTTAGTTCAATAAATAACAAAACTAAAATCTTTGTAACATTTCAATATAAGAAAAATGTCGTAAGTTCAATGATTTTTAAATCCATTTTAACTAAAGGATGATCGTTGAAAAAATTGTCGACAACAACAATAGTAGTGGACCATCTACTATCGATAGTGGCAAAAAAATATCGATTGTTTTTAAATAATAATCGATTGCCGAATAAAACCATCCATAGTCATATAAAAAATTAAATATCGATACTATCGATAGTGCCATCGATAGTTTTCCACCTCTATTAGTTACATTGGTAAAAGAAACACACAAAATGTACGTTTAGAATGAGAATCAGCCATGTACGTATGTACCTACGTTGTGTTTATTTTTAGTTAAGTACGAGAGGTTCTCCCTGAACAGCCATTGATGACATCAAGATGTCTGGTCTAACAAAAACCATAAATAAAATGTAAAAAACTATTGTAGTCGAAAATCTGACACTTAAAATGTGCCACTTAAGTTTATATTCTCCTTTACACTCAATTGTGCCTTTTCCTATACTCATGCCCTTTAACGAAAAAATAAATAAAAATATCTAAGGATTTAGTTAAGTTGTTGTTTCAAAGATTTATAATATAGTTCGTTATTTTTTTCTAAATTCGGTATGTTGAGATAACAATGTGTCACTTTAAAATTAAATGTTGTGACGTCTTTGCTGTCAGCTTTTAGCTCAAAAAGCAAAAAACACAAAGAGATTCTAAAAGTATTTTGGGGGGTTGATGGAAAATTCTCATCTTGCTGTTTGACTATTTATTTTAAGTGGTGAAATTTTCCTGAATCTTACCTTTTTTTGGGAAAGACAATGTATTTTTTTTATGATTGTCTTGTTTCAAAAGATTACAGAGTGTGTATGTACAGATTTTAAAGTTTTCTTTTTTTAAATCAAATAATCTTAAAGCATAATCTTTGAGACAATAAGCAATGTAATTTATGCTACATGTTTATTCTAGGTTTCAATGTTTTCTACTACTAAAGAAATTTTACAAGGATTTCCTGCATAAATGTTTTTTAAAAATAGCAGCAGCAGCAGCGCTACCAAGTATCAGTATATGTGTGAACAAAAGTTCACATAACAAAATTAAAAGTCAAAGTAAAATGTCAAACTGAATATAAACATTTACGCATGTGACTATAATTGGTTTTGTTTATGACGTCGGTGAGGACTAAAAGGAAAAAAACAATACAGGACAAGAGAAGACAAGACATAAATAAAGAAGATAAATTCGAAACAAAATCGAGCAGAAAAAAAATGCCAGCATGTGCAACGAGAAGTTGCTTGCGTCACTGGAAGCAGGCAATTAATGAAAAGTGTCATTATATGATAAAACATAATATACATAAGAGAAAAAAAATTACATTGCAAATGATAATTAATCAGTTGTATATTCGACTAATAACGACTAAAAGTATACTATTTTCCTAGCATTTTTCTATTATTAAATTTTTAGCTGATAAAGTGTGTGAAAATCTCACGCGATCTTAGCAAGATTTATGTATGTGCAACAAGCGCACAGTGGGGTCAACCGCAAAATTAATTGTAAAACATCTGTATCTCTTAAACTACTAATCCGATTACAAAATGATGTATGCTAAAGTCATAAAATTTTGTCCAAAACTTATTAGATTCTAGCAAATACGGATACTTTGTTCTATAAGCTTTATACAATTACGCGAAATTCTATGTAGAGTATACGTGCAGTCAAAATATTCTGTACGTAAAATTAACTCAAATTGCAATATAAAATAAATTAAAGCTCAATTAAAAATTGGTCTTATTATTTTTCATTTAAATTTTATGAAAAGTTTATTTAATTTAAAATGTTAAAAGATTAACTGAACAAGAACTAATCACAACATCCATAACGTACAGAGTATTTTGGTACTTATAACTCTTTTGGTACTTATAACATAAACAACGAATAATATTAAAAGCAACCGAAAATCCTTATTAACAGGGACACCGCATAAACGAAATTAAAACGTTTGTATACCTTTTAAGAGTATATTTTTTCAAGATTTTTGAGCATATTTTTATATTTTTGGTGCATATTTAATGCGAATAAAAAAATTTTTAGTGCATATTTCTGGTTTTCCTGCTTATTAATGTGTACTTAGGTTTTTTTTATTGAATGCTAGAATCATCTAAAAATAAGATTGCTTAGAATTTTAAATGTTTATTCTTTTAAAAATGATTGCACGGAATACTCTTCTTGTACAAAATACATTTCGTCACTGTTATAATACTGTGAATGTGGTGCTAATTGAAAAAAAAAAAATACTTATGAGGTATTTGAGACAATATATTTTATATTACGCGGTACAACAAAAAGAACAACAAGGTACTAAACACAAATTTCTGCAGAGAAATCTACGAATATATAAAGAAGCTCAAGCCAAAATTTAAATGACAAAATTCATTGAATATAAAAATTAAAAACAAAACAGAAAAACATACAATAAATTCGTTCTCTCAGCTTATGGTTAAGGCAGAAAACCAAAATTCAATTGGTTTCTATGGTTATGGTTATGGCTATGACTATGACGTTATGGCAAGTCACCTATACTTCAATTACATTGTAGTATATAAGGTTAGTTCGAACAGCTGTTTTCTATGGTTATGGTTATGGCACGTCTAATTGAACCTTAACCTTATAATGCTGGGGCCTTCATTCTAAAATACACAGAAAAAAATTTGTAAATACAATTAATTTTTTTTGGTATATCAATTAAATAATTAATTGATTTTGAACCTACAACGATTTTTGTAAATACAATTACGAAATTGTAAGTTAAAGGAAAATTAGAGAAAATTCTTCAACAATTTTTTTGTTGATATCAAATTTATTTCAATTAAAATTATTGTTATATCAACAATGTGAATTGCTGATTTTCCGAAAAAATTTTTACCATCATAATTGTTGTATTAACAAAATTTTTTTATACAATCACAATCCTCGAAGCGACTTTTTGCTTGTCTGCGAAGAACACTAAATGTCTTTCGACGGAATAGCACTGGCGACCTCTGGACTAATAGCTCTCAGCTGCAGAGCAATTCGTTATTCATTTGTGGGCATTCATTTGTTATATCAACAATGATAATTGTTCATTTTTTTCACAATACATAACAAAAAATTTGGTTAGTTCAGTTTGTTGAAAAAAATTTCTGTGTTTGTCCTATCAACAACTCAATTTGTTATATTAACAAAATATTTGTTTGAGTTTATATTATATATTAACAATTGAAATTGTTAGTTGTAATTTGATAATATTTTTTTCTGTGTATATTAATAAATAAATCAATCTAGCCTGATAAACTCCGATTTTATGAAAAATTGTTGCTCTAATTGTGAACAAGTACGAAAGTAAGCCTTAAACATATTTTAAGTCGCGAATGTTTTTTGGCATTTCAGTTGGGTTTTGAGCCTTGAGCCCTCCGTTCTCTGAAGAGTTATAGTACACTCAAAATATTCCGTGCTTAAAATTAACTGAAATTGCAATATAAATTAAATTACTTATTTTTCATTTAAGTTTAACAAAGTGTTTATTCAAATTTAAATGTTAAAAAGTTAACAGATTTAAAACCATAAACAATTAATGACTCCTTATTTGTTTGGATCAATTTCACTGTCAAAAGAACTAATAGCAGCTTCCGCAATAATAAAAGAGGTTTCCTTGTTTCTATATTTTCACTGTTAAATAATCTAAATCAAGTTCCGTGAAAATAAATAATTTTTGCTTTATTTTCAAATGTTAAAAGCCATATTATTGCGTATCTTTTAATTATTATTTTATTAAATTTATATTATTACTCACTGACTGCTTGTTATGTTAACATCTACTGGGATCAAACAGAGCTCGTTCGGGTTTGAAATCTAACGTATCAACCATCTGGCCCAAGCATACTATGTAAATTAGCTGCACGAAGGCAACATAAACTTGCTCAATTTTATGCATTTAACATAACAAATTAAAAAAGCACACACATGGTCTTGGCTGAAATTGAACATGTGACCTCTCGTTTCATAGTCTTACGTACTAACCACTACACCACTGATTTTAAATGTGTATTTATATAATTACAATTGTAATTTCCGTTAATTTTACGTACAGCATATTTTGAGTATTTGTGTGTGTGTGTGTGTTATTTCTATGCATGTACTTTTTTTGGTACTTATAACATAAACAACGGACTATATTAAAAGCAACATAAAATCAGTATAATTTGTATTTAGTTTTTTTAATGAATGTTAGAATCAGTTAAAAATAAGATTTCTTAATATTTTAAATGTTTACTCTTTTACAAATGATTGCACGGAATACTTCTTGAACAAAATACATTCCATTACTGTCATAATATTGTGAGTGTAGATTTAAATGCAACATACTTTATAGGACATTTCAGCCCGCTATATTGCTGTTTAAGGGGAGTTTTCCCCACTTTTGCAACAAAAGGACAAAAAAGACCTTCACAGCAAAGAGTTAGACGGTTGAAATATTGCATATAATTTTTTTCGTAGTGTTCTACATTAATATGATGAGCACACCTTATACCTAAACTACAAGGATTATAAAATTTCCTATGCCGATTAACTATAGCAATTTGTAAAAAGGGAGAATTTTTAACTCGCCTTAAAACTAACACAAGACCTACCTAAGCTTTTAAAATGCCGATACACGTATTACATTTTTTGTTCCCCCTCTGCCGGAATCCATTGTTATTAATACAAAATGTCCTTTTGAAATAAACTTTGCAGTAAGTATTTATATACATTGTTCAGACAACTAATGAATTTTTAAAGCAATAAGAAAAGATGGTTTTTACTTTAAGGCTTTCCCGTTTAAGAAAAATTTATTTAAAATTATGGCTTTAAAAGTCTCTTTAATGCTCTTTAAATTTACGTTTTACCACAAAATATGTGTGTTTTTTTACATAATAAAAGTATCATACAAATTGTGACGACATACATAAATATTGCATGCTTTTCGTGCATAGTTAATATGGGCACTTTATATACTGTTTGCTATGAGCAGCCAGCCAACAAACAGGCTAAGGTTATGAATAAAAATAAAAAAAAAAAAAATTAAAGAGCCATTATTGTTAAACATGTAGTTAAAAGGAAGAGCATTTCGTTTTTTTATAACAATTTGAAATTTAACAAAAGCATTTACATAAGCATTTAGATAAGCTCTTAAAATATGCTTTAATAAAAAAAAAGGAACGTGGTTATAACTGGTTTAGATTTCAGCCACCTTGACGTATGCTATTTAATTAAGCACTAAGAGAAATTGATATATTTACATACATATGTACTATCCGAAAAACTTGAATCCGGAAAAAATAATGTATTTTTATTATATCGATATTTGAAAAAACCCTTCCACTCACACATAAATACAAAATCCTTTTCAAACATGTTTTACATTAAATTGCCCGTCTTTTTTGTATAACCATGGAATATTTTTTTGCTTTAACTTTTGTCAAATTAAATATAAATCAATTAAGTACATTTGCAGATTTTTTCAATAAACCCATAAAAAATTGTTTCAAAACACTTTATTCCCTCTTTGCAAAGTACCTTTACTTAAATATTAAAAAGTTATAAATAAAATAAAAATTAAAATATCATACACATATGTATATGTTCATATGTGCGTGATTCTCATTCTAAATGTACATTTTATGTTTTTTTTTTGTGTTTAGCATTGTAACTAATAGAAATATGAGAAGGTAGAATTCATATTATAGCTTTCGTCTCGTTCAATGGATCCTGATATACAATTATATATTTCGATTTTTAAAATTTTTTTTGTATTGAGCATTACATTTTCTTTCGCAGTTGTTCTGGAAATGATTTTCGCGACAGAAATATACCATAAAAAGTGAGTATAGGTTTTGAAAGCACTATACATCTACTCTCTAAAGATAAAGAAATTACAATAATCGCAAAACGAAATTAAAAGTTATGACCAGTTAAATAATTTTGACTTGGATTCACATGGAGAAATAAAAAATTATTATCTTTTAAAATAAGTCTCTACAAACATTTATATATGAGCGAAAAGTAGACTAAAGCTACCGTCACATTTTGCAAATATTTGGCTACTACTTTTGCTCACGGTTAGTGTGATTTAACTTGATTTTTATATTACAAAATTATTTATGCTAGACAAAGATATTTTTATATAATTTTTAATATATGCGAACCCATATTTAAAAAACAATATTGGAATTAATGGAAATAAACTTTTTGTTTGTCTGTTGGTCACGTTTTTTTTCGTCAAATATTTCCCAAGTGTGACCGTGGCTTAATTCTTCTTTCAAATAAGACTAATTTTAATAAAATCGACCAACAATGTTAAAAGTTCAAATAACTATTTGTAGCAAAATACGAGCTAACAACAACCTACACACAGTCCTAAAATTTATATATAAATTATAGGTATTTAAATTTTTTTCAAATCAACGCTCAATACATTTTCTTACGAATTCAATATTTTTTCACAACACATGCTGTATTTTGAATTTAAAACAATTCAAATATATAATCTTTGAAGAGTTTTAACATAAACTCCTAATTTACAAACTAAAAATTTCAATTATATTAAAAAAAATCGATAACACTCAATACACTTTTTTGAATACAAACGTTTTGCAATATAATACTATTTTGCAAAATTCACAAAACTTTTCAATATTTAAAATTACAAACCTGCTGCTATTTAAGTGTATGTTATTAATTCAATTTCTATTATTAAACTGAGTAATGAAGCATAATAAAAAGGCGTAACGTTCAATACACAAGACTAAGGAGATAATTTCTATGATTTCAAAAAGAAAATTGATGTATGAAATAATAAATAAAATAAATATTCTGAAACCGTTATAAATTTAATTTCGTTTTAGGGAAAATTCATACTTTCTTAATGCGAGATTATAAACAGTATTTTCGTTCTTCATTTTTAACACATAATGGACCATCTTACAATGTATTATAATGTATTAAATCCTGCTAAAGCAGTTTTTATTTTAAAATTCATGCGTTTACTTTATGAATAATATTTTACTATACTTTCTACGGACACGAAAAAAGCATTTGAAATGAGAATCACTCGTTCATATAAAGCTTATCATTGCCCTCAGTATATTTTGTATAAAAATGTCACTATATCTGCAATTAAATGTCCATTTAAATTTAAAAAGCGAAAAAAAAACATGATGAAAACATGTATATTTTTATTTCATTTAAGGATTACAAATGTCAAAGCATAAAAGAACGACGACAAAAGATTTTAAATAAATAATGATTTTGGGGATACAAAAAGATTCATGCAATGGCCAATGCAATGTGTGGAATAAAGTAAGTTAATGGATTTATGAAAAATATTTAAAATATTATACTAAAGCTTGTGCGTGAAAAAGGAATTAAAAAAATATATTTGCTTTATTTATTTACCTGTAGGAAAGACTGAATAAAAAATCGTATCATTAACGGGTTTTTTTTTCATTATTCTCTTTTCCACACAAGTAATTAAACCTTAAAATAGGCAACAGTTTTTATATTAAAATTTTTTAAAAAGGATCTGAGCAGTAACTCAAAAGACACCTTCAAAAAGAGAATCCTCAAATAAACATATACTAGTATAAATAGAACGCGTTAATAATAGGGAAACATATATCGATGTCGACGATATTTTTACTGTCAATACGCTGATACTTTTCAAGGCATTTTAAAAGTTTACATCTGGAATTCATTTTAAGGTGCGCTCAAGTTGCCCCTTTAGTAAATTAATATTTTGAATCGGCATTGGAAGTCTTACGTTTGAGGTATATGATGTGCTTAACACTTTTATGTAAAACACCGCAGAGTGGTTCCAATTGGAAAAAAGGTAATAAATATATATCTTTAAAACTCACGATCCGATTAGAATATAATAGAATGGAATAGGGGAAAGATCTGGTCCAAAGGCCGGCACTGCGACACCTAGTGGATCTTTTGTGCCATAGATCTATAAATTAAATGAAGCTCTGCATGACACTCTTTATGAAAGTTAGTACAGAGGTTGGTGAAGCCCGCCTAATATCATCCGAACACAGAAACTCAGAATAGAAAACACGCTTTCTACTATTACATAAGACAATACATTCACAGAGAATGTGTGCATTTGTCTCATCTTCTTCCAAGCATAAACGACTCAAGGGTGACCGAATTTGGTTACTTTCCATAGACGATAGTTCAGTCCCAAGTGGCCAGAGAGAAAGCCTGTAACCAGTCATTCCTGTTGAAATTTAGGATGCCACTATATGAAAATGACTGCCTCAATGATTTGACAGAAGGAGCCAGTCACACTTCCTTTGCGGTCGATATGTCATTTCCCTTGATTAAGGACTTGACAGCCGATCAGTTTACAACAAAAAAGGGCTCTGGGCCCATAAGAGGAGCAGCAGAGGCCCTCCTGGCCAATTCATCCATCTGCTTTCTAGTTACGCGGATGGCCACTGTGGCCAGGTATCCAGTAAATGGAAACCTTGTTTCGTAACGATAGTTCCTGTAGTGTGTCAAAGCACTCTAAAATAAGCTTAGAAAGGAATTCCTAACAAAGGAGGGACTTAAGAGCTGTCTGACTATCGGCGAAGATAGCTATACGCGCGCCCTTAATGCACATACTTAAATCAATATGAACACAATTGGTGATCGCCAGTATTTCCGCCTGAAATATCGTAGGCCATTTTCCCATGGGCACATATAATTTTACGTTCGGTCCACATCTTCCGTTTCGGATCCATCCGTATACCAGCATAAACTTCTGGAATCCACAGTGAGAGCGTTTTGTTTTCACGTTGCCCTGAGCGGAATTGTGACATTGAATCTCCTGTCGAACCTAAGATCACAGTTTATCCTGTCATTAGGCATTCCTAACAGCCCTCTGCAGGGCATAGTACTCATGATCGATGAGTGCCTGCTGTCTACACGACGGGCAGAGTTTCAGAGACTCATCCTATAAGCAGCCATTGCCACAGAGGATCTTATAGATATTTGTATAGGTGTTAATACAATCAAGGCTTCAATGGCCCGGGTTGGACCTGCACCTGTAATAAGAAGGAACGCCAATCTCTGAACCTTGCAGAGTTTGGTTGTCGCCGCAACCTGTTGTGTCTTCTGCCACCATACAATCGCGCCGTACGTAATGATTGGCTTAACAATCATTGTGTAGATCTACATGATAATTTTTGGGCACATGCCCCAGGTACACCCTGCACAACTCTTCTCCGCCCAGATCGCCCTAGTGGCTTTCTGTGTTATGCATTATTCAAAATGACTGTTCCAAGTCAACCTACTATCAACCAACTGTTGAAGCGATCCGATTACAAAATGGTGTATGTAAAAATTATAAAGGAGAACAGAAGCTCTTAGAATGTTGAAATTTAGACCACCCTGTTGGTGTCAAAGTTGACTGCCTCGGGCATACAAAACTTTTACAAATATAATCTGATTTTAATAAAATTCAGTTTATTTTATTAGGATATCTTTAATAATGTCAAAGATATTTGGCTTTGAATTTTAAAATTTTGTATTTTGGCCTCGACTTTGTTCTCGATTTCGTCAATATCTCCGGCAATAGCAAAGCCAAAATTTTCAAACAAATATTTTATGATTTTGATCACAATCTATGACAACATGCAGAAAATTCATGGAGTCGTGAAAAGGAATTAAAGTCAAGACTTTGAAATAAAAATTTCTTAGAACTTAAATTTTCTATTTGTAATTCTTCAAAAGAATAGACTTGAAGAATTAAGTAAAGTGCGACTTTGGCTCGCACACGAAGGGTTCCGTACGAATACACATATGTATATCCCTTTTTGTTTTTGCCCCGTTTGTCATTTTGGCAGTTTTTTCGTTGTGCTTTCTTGTTTAATTTTAGTTTTTTATTTTTTTAAGTATTTTTGGGTTTTTTTGTTTTGGCGCTTTTCGTGATTTTTTTTTAAATTTTTTTCTGGCGATTTTTCGTTTCTTGCAGTTTTTTTGCTTTTTGCCGATTTGTTTAGTTTTGGCGATTTTTTTTGTTATGGCATTTATTTAACGTTTTCACTTTTTGACGATATTTTTAGTTTTAGCGATTTATTTTAGTTGTGGCGATTATTTCAGTTTTGGGGATTTTTTCGGTTTTTGTGGGTTTTTATTGTTAGCGATTTTTTTTTGTTTTGCCACTTTTTTCGTTTTGGCGATTTTTTTGGTTTTTGGCGTTTTTTTTTTTGGTTTTTCGTTTTTTTTCATTTTTGTGATTTTTTTTTTGGCGATTTTTTCATTTTTTGATGATTTATTTAGTTTTAGCGATTTTTCGTTTTGAAGACTTTTTCGATTTTTGACGTTTTTTTAATTTTTTTGGCGATCTGTTCAATTTTGGTGATATATTGCGTTTTAACGATTTTTTTTAATTTTGGCGCTTTTTTCCTTTAAGCACTTTTTTCATTTGAGCGTTTTTTTCGTTTTGAAATTTTTTTAGTTTTTGATTTTTTTAGTTTTAGCGTGTTTTAGAATTTCAAGATTTTACATCTTGCGGTTTCCAAGATACAGCATATTGCCTCAATTACATAGTCAAAATTACAATAACTAATAGAATACCCTTTAATTTTTATAGTTTTAAATATCGGTGTTAATTGGTGTAGTCTATTCTACAGACTACACCAATTAGCACTTACTTTGAAAATTTTAAGTGTCTATATATAAGTGTCTGTATTTACATTAGTATTTCAACATGTTGCGTTGCTCGCCTTAGAACACCCTTTAATTTTTAACTATCATATATTTGTTGTTGTAGCGGCCGAAGTTTTACATATTATGTAAAAATTTCAGGTCCGTAGCTCGTACGGTTCGGAAGATAGAGCAGATTGTCTAAATTACATTGACTGATAGAACACCCTTTAATTTTTATTGTTTTAAATATCGGCGTTAATTGGTGTAGTCTATTCTACAGACTACACCAATTAACACGAACTTTGAAAATTTAAAGTGTCTATATATAAGTGTTTGCATATTACATTAGTATTTCAACATTTTTCGTTGGTCGCCTTAGAACACCCTTTAATTTTTAGCTGTCATATATTTATTGTTGTAGCGGTCAAAGTTTTACATATTCTGTGAAAATTTCAGGACCGTAGCTCTTACGGTTCCCAAGAAAACATTACATTAGTTTTTCAACATTTTTCGTTGCTCGCTTTATAACGCCCTTTAATTTTTAACAGTCATATATTTGTTGTTGTAGCGGCAAAAGCTCTACATATCCTGTGAAAATTTCAGGTCCGTGACACACAGACGGACAGACGGACGGACAGCGTAGCGAAAACAATAGGGATCCTTTACACTTTTGGTGTATCGGAACCCTAAAAACGACTGCAGTTGAATTTTTAAGTTAATTAAAGTACCCACGTTACATCCAGCATGGAATGAAATGGTGAATTTTTCTAGGACATTCTAAATAAATCGCTTACGAAAAAAAAAAAAACATTCATCGAGTTTTTTAAAATTTCTCTACAAATTTCTCTACAAATTTCTCTACAAATATTATATATATTTAATAAAATTAATCTGGCTTTTAATTGTTAATCACCCGCCAAAAAATGTGGGCAGGATAGCAGATTTTTTAAAAATAGTAAAGTTTTCAGAAGCATTTTATTTGCCTGCATGAAGAAAACTCTACTTAAACTATTTTTTTTAATTTGTATTTCTTTGCTATTTATTAATAGCAATCCTCTTATGTTAAAGAATTTCCACGATATATAAAACGGCATTTTTTTACGAAAATTTAATTTAAAAAATACGTGAAAAAAATGCAAATATCCAATATTTTTAATGCAAAGCTTACGTATGAGTAATATGATGGTACCACCATATTACTCATACGCGATTCGGGCTAGAATATTCTACAAAAACATTTGCTCTACAATTCTATTACAAGTCTTAAAAGACACTAACGTTCCAAAATTAGCTTGATCGCCAAGCCAAACACACAGGTCTGCGATGAAAAAGTTTTTTACATAATTACATAAAAAACATGTAGATGTTGGTCTATATATTGCAAATATAAGCCCCGTTTATACACATGTATCACATTACATTTACGGTACATTTGTATTTATCGATGCATACTTCCCCTTTCAACTGCCATCCAGAATCAAAGGCTGGTTCGATAAAACCAAATGATATGTTTTTCGAAAGGTTACTAAATTACGCTTCGGATGGTGGCAAATTGGGTAGAATGCTACTGTTTTCGTTTTTTAATTATATCAATTTTAGTTTTCATCCGATTTCGGTTCATTATGGCTAACAATTTTCGTAAACGATTTAACTATTCAATAAATATATAAAACTTAAGATTTTCTATAATTTTTTTGGTACAAAACTGCATCCGAAAACAACAATTGGTGAAATCCGTTAAAAATTTCATAGAATCTAAACTTCGATCCACTATAACTCAGACATTTTTTATCCGATCAGAGAGCCAATTAGATATCTTACGAGTAGTAGCCTTTTAAACAAGATATCATTTGCTTTTATCGAACTAGCATTTGAATCTGGATGGCGCTTGAAAGAGAAGTATACATCGAAAAACAGAAATGTATCGCTATCTAGTAAATGTGACGTGCTATTATGAGTCATATTAATATCGTTTCCCATTACTTTTACGACAATAACAACAAATATTTACAGTTTGAGAAAAAAACTTGCAAAAAATATTCTTTCGCAGGCCTGTGGAATAGAGTGGAGCGTTGATCTATGAAGCAAAAAAAAGTCATCCAATAAATTTCGAATACCTCCGGAATATTGCATCTAGCTAAACTATATACAAAAAATTTTTTTTAATTTTTTGTGACATATCTTTTAGTTCTCTATCACGGCTGGAAGCTAGAGAAATTATATGAATTTTATATTAATTTGCTTCATTAATATAGAAAAAAATTTTTAATAATTTGTAAAACACATTTTTGTGCCGAATAAAAACAAGTTTAAGATCGAAGAGATCGGACAAAATACAAGAAAGTTATAAGCCATTAAGTGAAAAAAGTTGATTTTATTTTCCATATAAAATTATTTTCAATAAAAAAAATATTTTTAATACAAACTGATTTAAATTAATTTTGTGTGAAGAATAACTAAAAAATAATATGGCCGTTTTCGCTTAAGGGCTAATAACTTTCTTATTTTTTGTCAGAATTTAGCGATTGCATCCATATTGTGATCGTCACAAAATTATCTTTGAAATACAGCCCGAAAAAATATACTTAGTATATTTTTTCATCTTAATGGAGCAATTTAAAATGATAGTTTTTTGGGAAAGGTCTAAGATATACTTTTTTAAACTTTTAAGGCCTGTAATTCTATACTTTTTTTATACTATCAGCACAATCAGTATATTGAATGAAAGAATGGAGAGATATTTATACAACAGTGTGCAATTTATTTTATTTTGATGAACCGTGCTCGGAATTTTCGCCAATAAGCGAAAAAACTAAAAAAAACCAAAAAAAAACTTGTTTTTTGCAAATATCGGGAAAACTCGCATAAAGAAAAATAAATGAATAACATTTTCATTGTTCAGCGACCTCAAATTATTTTAGAAAATGTGTTTTTTTTTTTGCAAGATATGACAAAGACTTAGAAGTTCGAAAATTTGCTTCGTTATTTCATCTTAAGTTTGTCTCAAATCTGATCTTGTGTATATAAAATAGGGGATATTTTGAGTGTAATGAGTTATAACAGCTATAGAGAATCTATAATGTTCCATCATATGATGTTTCACAAATTGATCAATTTGATTTCATATTCAAAATCTTGATGCTGCGGTAGGTAGAGGGCTAAAACTAGGTCCCAATATTTTTTTCATTATTTTTCCCATATATCTAAAAATAAAATGCAACATTTTTTTGCTATTCGAAATTAAAATTCGCAAAAAAAGATCTGACGCTTCACCCTACTGTGGTATCATTCGAAATTTGAAATGTGTTTCGTACTAATTTCTGAAGCTCGTTTGTGTAAAAAATATGTATTAAATAAAATTTTACTAAAATTCAAAATGCAAAAAAAAGCTGTAGATATAAGATTTATATCATATAATCCATGCAAAAGAAAAACCGGCTACAAATCAGGCGTGTCACTACACATTTCTTACCATAATTTTCACGACAACTAATTGTTGGTGCGAAGTTTCATAATAACCGCTTTAGAGGAAATAGCTTAAATATAATATATTGGGCCTTATCGTGGTTGGCGCTTTTCGACTTCAAATTCGACAATTTGTGGTAGATTAATGAAAATAAGCAACATTTTTCTTTAATCTAGTACAAAATGTCTGATTTTCGCCACAAAATCGAAAAACAAGATAAGAGGGATTTACTTTTTATTGGCGTGGCACAGCCCACTTTTCTAATCGTTACAGTGTATTGTCTCTGGAGCTTAATGTGTGTGCAAAGTTTCATAAGAATCGATTAGAAGTAGTTGAAACAGAATGTTCACTACGTTTGGGCGTGCCACTGCCCACTTTTCCAATCATAATTTTATATTGTCTTAGTTATCGTCACGTGTTATTTGAAGTTTTAGTAGAAGTTGTTGAAAAAGAATATTTACTTTGAATGGGTGTGGAACTGTCCACTTTTTTAGTCATTATATAGTATAGAAACGAAACTTTAATGTGTGTTCAAAGTTTGACAACAATCGTGCTAGTAGAAGAAGTTGAAGACGAATGTGTATTTACTTTGTACGGGCGTGACGCTGCCCATTTCCAACGGGACCAATCTGGAAGAACATTCTTTCAAATAAAGAAAAAAGAAGTCCGAAATCGGTTTATAAATGGCGGTAATCTGAGGGAATACACATAGAAAAATATATAATGAATTGATGGCATTTCGCCTTTTGCTGAAGTTAAAACATTTAAATATTCCCTTGTTTATTATTCCTCCTCTATTTGTTTAACGGTTATTTATTTAATAGATAAGATTTTCAAACATTTTATATAGAAGTAATTTAGTTTCCTCTAAAATTCATGCTACATTATATATATTAAAATTTTACTTTAAATGATTGCTACAACTTCCTTAATGTTGGCAGCAGTTGCTTTACTTAGCTTTCAATTCTATTTTTCAATTTACTTACCAATTTAAATTACTAAATTTCTTTAATATTAATACGTTAGTTGTGTTGCTTTTAGCCGTATACTCTCCAGAATAAACAGACTTTGAAGTTTAGATATTTACCCACAGCAATACAACATGCAAATAAAGCGTTTGCATGTATTCATCCATTTATAAATTTTACCATTTCCTATTTTCTACATTCTACAGGGTCAGTAGTATATTCAATTTTAAATTGCTAACAAGCTTCATTATTACACGGTTCCTTTAAAAGAGACGTAACACTTCAATTTTATATAATTATAAATGTTTTCTAAGTACTAGTACTGTTCTTATTCGAATGACACACCCCACTTTCTCTCTTTAGCTATTTGTACACATTTTGAGTATCGTTGTTCTTTCCACCTCCCTCGACAGTCCTTTAATTTCTTTTATACCATGTTGACGCTTTGTTCATGTAAATTATGTTAAGGCTCTTATTCAACACAAAAATTACAGTCGTTATGATCATAATCATTACGCTGTTATAAATTGGTTTGTATGTAAGTAAGTAGATGATAATGGTTCCGTTGTAGTAGCGTTATAATTTCAAATTATTTTATTTTTACAGAATTGGAAAAAGAGCCAGCCAGCCCCTTGTATAAATATTAGTTTATATCTGCGTGTTTCTATTACAGTCAAAAACATTTTTCATTGTGTTCATTCACGTAAATATTGAATTTTGTATTTTAATTGTAATTGTTAGTATTTCAATATTTGTTTACGAACTTTATATAAAAGATCTATTTATGTATAAAGTTTATTTATGTATAAAAGTTACTTTTTATAAAAGGAACATTTCATTAAGGGTATATTTTATGAAATAAACTTTTTATAAAAAGGTAATTTTTAGAAAAAAAGGTACTTTTTGTAAAAAGATACTTTTTATTAGGAATGCATTCATCCAAACGCCTTCTTACCACTACGAGATACCGATACTCAAACAAAAATATTGACAATAGCGATAACCTTGCTTAGCAAATTTAAATTGAAGGTAATATAAACAAAATAGGTAAAGTAATTTTTTATTACTACTATTTAGGGTTCCGTACACCAAAAGTGTAAAGGAACCCTATTGTTTTCGCTACGCTGTCCGTATGGCTGTCTGTCTGTCTGTCTGTCCGTCTGTCACAGGCTGTTTTTCTCGAGAACCATAAGAGCTACGGAGCTGAAATTTTCAAAGAACATGTATAACTTTGGCCGCTACAACAACAAATATATGACTGTTAAAAATTAAAGGGCGTTATAAAGCGAGCAACGAAAAATGTTAAAATACTAATGTAATATACAAAGACTTATATATAGATACTTAAAAATTTCAAAGTTAGTGTTAATTGGTGTAGTCTCTAGAATAGACTGCAGCAATTCACACTGATATTTCAAACAATAAAATTTAAAGGGTGTTCTATCAGTTAATGTAATTTTGACTATGTATTTTAGACAATTTGTTGTATCTTGGAAACCGTAAGAGGAAAACTCTTGAAATTTCAAAAATCGCTAAAGATAAAAAATTTTAAAATTAAAAAAATGTCAAAAAGAAAAATCGCCAAAATGAAAAAAGCTCATAAAAAAAGCACCAAAATTAAATAAAAACCGCTAAAACGCAAAAAATCACCAAAACTAAAATGATCGACAAAAAACTAAAAAAAAAACGCAAATAACTGAAAAAAGGCAACAAAACGAAAAAAACACTAAAACCAGAAAAAATCGCTAAAACTAAAAATATCGTCAAAATAAAAAAAAGGCCAAAAATTAAAAAAAATCACCAAAACGAAAAAAAAAATTAAAAAAAGCCCCAAAGCTAAAAAAAAATTGCCAAAAACCTATAAAATCGCTAAAACGAAAAAGGTCAAAATGCTCAAAATTAGTAATTAATAAAATAAGTACGTATTTATCGTATTATCTAAAAGAACCCAGAAAAAAAAATTGGAATTCATTTTTGCTGAACTACTTTTTCTTCACTTCCAAAGTATCAATAAGTGTGTATTTTAGACTTCTCATCAAGTGATTATTAACAACATCCAGATAAGCAATTAAAAAGTTATTTTACCTTCACAAAATTGAAGCTCATTAAAAATTTGTGCCAATACTTACGATGTTTCTTGATTTTTTTAAAAATAAGTTTAATAAACTTTAGAGCATTGGAAATCGGAAATATGCCCTAAAAACTAAAAAAATATGCTCCTAAAATTTAGAAAAACATGTTCTTAATTAAAACTTTCTGTCGAATTATATACATATCGTCATATGAATTCATAAAAGCCCTAAGCTACATTGAAAAAATTTGCAGGAGAAGCAAAACAGCTCTTTAATATGAAAAATTGACCCATGAAAACAGGTCATGAATACTTATAACGATAATTTTACATGAACGAATAGAGGAGTAAAGCTCAGGGCCGAAGTGCCCGACTTTGAGACTTCATAGCTCTGCTCCTGAGCATACAATAGAGCTACTATTTAAAATATAGATCGAAAAACTCCTCTGCTATGGCCGTGTGGAATTATATTCTGATAGAACCATCCGTTCAGAAATGCCTGATTTATATTCCAAATATTTTGATTCTGCATCACTGTGCATCGCACAGCAAAAAACATGCAATTGCATATTTGTGGTTTCTGTGGTTGCGAGTTATCATCTTTTTATTTATAAAAAATAGTTATAGAAATAATGAAAAATTTGTTCCTTTCACTTGCTAAAAATAATATACAAAAAATAAAATTTCCTTAACATCGTGAACGTGACTTCGAATGCAATGAATAGGCAAGAGAATAGAATAGAAAAGAGAACTTCTTGCAATGACAAGCCTGCGTAAAAATCATTAAAAATTATATCGATTTGAATCAAATCAGGACCTTACTGACTTCCTTGGAAGCTCTTTTTTACTGGTTAGTTATAATTTCTTATTATGTATTAATAAAATAAGTAGTTAAAAGAATTAACATTTCTTTTAAATGAAAAATGTAGCACAACAAATGGTCTCGCCTATTAATTATATAGAAAATTCCACTTGATGTTAATAATCCATTCTTTGATTTTTTTAAGTTAAGAAAAGATGGTTTTTTCTACCTGCTATAACAAAGATATTCAATTTGAAATACATATAATATATTATAAGTTAAATTAAGCCGTTATTAGATATGAGACAATGAGTTGAAAGAAACAATAACCAGCGAGTCATTACGCTATTACTTCTTGAAAAATCGCACAGAATTAATGAAACTATGCATAGAAGGACTTTTAAGTATGGATAATATAATGGTGGTATTAACTAAAAATTAGCTTATCACGACTTAACCACTTAAGCCTTATTGTCATAGATATATGTACATATCTTTAAAAATTCACGGACACTATTTATAACAATATACGTAACCACTTTAAATTCCTCTCTCAATTGTATGAAAATTAAAAAAATAATATTAATAGAAATGATTTGATAAAGTATCAATGAAATGCAAAATAAAAAAATTTTAAAATAAAAATGGGAGAATATCGCAAATAATATATTTATTAAATGCTAAAATTAGTAGAAAAATTATGTAGAATCACGTTAGAAAATTGATAGGCACGAAACTTATTTAATTGATAAAATTTCACAAAATTATGCAGCGATTTATTTGTGGAGGAAAAGGAAACAGAAAACAGGAAGCAGCACGCGACTAAATAAATTTCAGTAGATATGAAGCAATCTATATGTAAAAGCTTTTAATACATTTATAAGTTATTGATTAATCAAATTTAATGTTTTTTTTCTTTAGCCCCTGATGGAGTTTTTAATAGTTTTAAACAGCTTCTCTTTAATTTTTATATATCATGACTTTTTTTTGCCACCAAAGTTGTTTTAAGCCGCATCCTAAATGTAGACTACAGTTTACCAAAAAATAGATTATGCGTTTTTGTGTGTACAATTAATTTCCTTTTGTTTTTGCCGGTTTGTATAAGCTTTTAAAACTTTTTCTATAAAATTGAAAAATATTATCCCTTAAAATTTTTTTGCTTAACCGCATAAACATACACTCTGTGAGATACACACACACGCACACACACACACACACACACACACACTTTCAGGTTTATCTTTTACAAATTTTGCTGTAAAACTTAATGATAAACAGCATTTGTAGGACAACCACACAAACGAGGTTTTGATGGTAGAGAGTATGGGATTTTTTATATAAGTTAAACATTTTAAAAGCTCTCTTTTACTTTTCTTGGGCCAAACAACAATAACCCGAACTGAATAGCAACACTACCAAAATAGGATATTAAAACTCTTACAATTGTTAGCTATTATAGCAATGACTTTGTAGCATATACTCGTATAAAGTCATAAAATTATAAATTTATAGGGATACATTTATTGTTAGTACAAATGTAGCTCTTAAGGCTTTAGTAATAAGAACACTTTATCAAAGTTGGCACGTCATTATCAAGTAACACCATAAGCTGAAAAAGGAACTTGTTGAACTGCTTTTAGGATAAAATTTGCTGGCCTACTTTTCATCTATGAAAACTTTAGCAAAGAAACACAAAAACTTAATAGTTGATGCTGATTTAAGTTTCTACACTCAAATCTAATGGAAGTTTTAAACGTGACACTTATAAAAAATTATTAACCGCAAGAAAACTTTTAGTATAACATTAAAACTAGTAAAATAAAACTAAAATATTTAAAACATACTTTACGACGAGAAATAAACCGAAGTGTACCAAAGGTTTAGCAAGCTTTAAGTGATTAAGCGCTTAGAAATTATACATATTGTTGTTGTTGGTTTTTTTTCGGCAAAATAATAAGTTTATCCAGTTTATTTTTATATAAAAAATTTCAGCAAAAATAAAAATGACTGAATCATTGAAGTATTAAAGATTTAATAATTGTTAAGCTGTTTTAAGAAAAATGTTTTCAGAACTATAAAAATCAGTAATATAAAAATACGCCAAAAATTGTGTATCTTATATTATTTGATTTAGCTTCTGAAAATAATTTGAGCATTTTTAAATTCTGCCTCATGGGCAATGTCTTTGTAGCAAACAGAAAAAAAAAAGTTTTAAAGGAAATAGTTATTAGCACAAGGATTCTAAATACTCGTACATACAACCCTTGAGAAATAAAATGATATAAAAACCCTTCTATTTTCTTTTTTATTAACAGAATATTAATGTGGAGATACACACGCAAAGGAAAACCAAAAACGTCACTGTTGCATGTTGAAAAAAAATATGTATACATATATAAGAAAAAAACTGGCAGCCAACAACAAGTGTAATTTAAGCGAAAGAGTAAAATAACCAGCAACAATACACTGCTATTAAAATATCATCCTTGAGCCTTTTTTTATATAGTGCTGCGCTTATTCACTTTAGATAAACAAACAGCTTTAAATCTCATATTAACTAAATGTGTTGCCTAGTTTTAGGGTTGCTAGTATATATAATTTATAGCATACATACAATCAATTACCGTTTAAAGAGGGGAGAATAAGTTTAAAGAATATTCAAATTTAGCTATATTTTAAAAATAGATAAATAGATAAAAATTTTAATTCATTATATAATAACACAACGCAACAAAAAAATATATGTATATTTTTTCGATGTGTTAGGGGTTGGTCACATACTATGTAACGCTATTTTCGGGCTTTTTTTAATCCCCTGGGACCACGCCTTACCGTGCCGACTTAAGCGAATGACAGACAAGTTAATATTCAACTTCAAAATATGTGTTGGTGAGCGTTTGTTTACAGAAAATAGTCACACATATACGGAGGGGTAATACCCGGTTGGCCAACTCGTCGTAGAGGACATTTTCATCAACGACTACTTAAGGAAATTTCGACATTTGTCATGGACGATATTTGTCGATTACAGTTTCTTTTAAGACAATCTAACAGAAACCGTACACAGAAAAAATACTATAATTCGCATTCTATTAATAAATTCATAAATTCAAATACTTTTTTTACGGGACCTGTCACAAAATTCGTAAAATTAAAAACTTAAATTCGAAAATATTTAATAAGAAAGAAATCGCATTTTTTGTCTATTAAAATTTTCTATTGGAATATTTAAAAATTATACAAAAATATAATAAAATTTAAAAACAAATTCAAACACATGCGTGTTAAAATAAAAAGCTATGATAATTTTTTCTGTGTACTCAAAGAATGGGTAAAAGAAAAACTACTCAACTGGTCCTGCCAAGTAGGCAAATGAACTTCTTGTTGACATTGTCGCTCAGTCTGTTACCAGTTTGAATCATTTTGGAAAAGTTCTGTTATAAATGTCTATTAAAACTTCTGGTATTAAATACTCTCTGAGCGACAAATTCCTCAAATTGTTATTATAGAATACGTGTAAAAAGAAACGAAGGAAAAAATGAAATGGGGGCATTTCTTGGGATGTTGTCATTTAAATGGTCTTTAATGAAAAGATGGGTGACAGTGTCGCTCTTATTGTCATGTGCGAGCTTAGCGGCCATTTGTTCGAAAATGTCCTCACTGATCTGTTTCAGCTGTCACTAACAGGTCATCGACGCTTTAACATTGTCATGCATCGGTATTGCAAGATGTCTGAAAAACATGGCCAACCTGGTATTGAAGAATATCAAAATGATTTTGATTTTCATAACAAACGCACACAAACACTTGAAGCCTAAATATTGATCTGTCTAGCATCCGTGTTGTGGTTTAAGTTTTATTCAATAGGCGAAAAATATGATAACATTATAAAAAAATTTGTCTTGAAAGTTGTTATTGTCTGTAAAGTTTCCAACAATTTTTGCCTTATGGATTTTTAACAAAATAAACAGCAAAATATGGCAAACGCTCATAACTATTAAAATAAAAAAAACATATATTGTTTCTATTGTTTGGGCTACTGAACGTGAATCTGCACTTCAATTTTTTTACCAACTCTAGTTTTCGACATATGTATCCGTTGTGTGAGAAATGAAGGCAGTTGAACGACATATATTAGCATAACTGGAGAAGTTAGGAAAAAATCTAAACTCGGCAACAAAATTATCTTTTAGACCAACCAACATTGTTGCTCAATCTGACCATTTGTTTCAGAGATATCGTAAAACTTTTAACCTAAAAATTAAAAATTTCATAAGAAATTTTAAAAGTTCTCTTACTAAATTGTGAACAAAATCGAAAGTTGTCTACCAATTTCAACGAAAAATGGTGCATTTTCTTTGCAATATATTAAGCTACATGATAGTAGACAAAAAAAAAATTAATCATTGGTGTATTTTTGTTTATGCATTTTTAAAAACAAAATTTTTTAAATTTTTTATGAAATTTTTAATTTTTAGGTTAAAACTTTTACAACATCTTTTTATTCAAGATATTCTCAAGAATATATGTGCAATAAAGTTAAATTGATTTGTTGTGGTTAGCTTATCTATATGCCGCCATTTCCTTGGTTGCTAATGCCAACTTTAAACAAAAATCAGTTTCACATTTTTTGTCCTCCAATGGAGGGCCTATCAAATGCTAAAACGATGAACCACATTTGAAAAGTTTTCATAAGCATACTAGTTTTGAAAACTTTTCAAATGTGGTTCATCGGTTTAGCATTTGATAGATCCTCCATTGGAGGACAACAAATGTGGAATTGATTTTTGTTTAAAGATCTACTGATGAGTTGGCATTAGCAACCAACGAAATGCCGGCATATAGATTAGCTAATCACAACAAATAAATTTAACTTCTTTGCAATTAAAATTTTTACGATATCTCTGAAACTATTCGAAACAGATTTGGAACAATAGTAACTTGGCTTTAATATAACTTTATTATCGAATTTTGGTTTTTCTTTTTTACTAAATAGAACAAACATTTTTTCAGTTTTGCTTATATATGTCGCGCAAGTGCTTGCGTTTTTACATAACATAGTAGAATTATATATATACAATGGTTCAGAAATCAATATATAAATTTAATTCTTAAGTAATCTTGCAATAAACTTTAATATGTAACTCCTAAAAGTAGACTTTATTTTTTTAGTAAAATTATGTAAGCAACCATCTGCATAAATCTATAGTTAGGGTAACTTCTGTTAACAAACTTAAACCTTCCAGAAGAATATTTTGCTAATTTTTATTCGTCAAACGATAAATAAAATTGTCATTTATTTGTGATGTATTTAAATTTGGCCAAAAGAACATTTTTATTTTCCTGATTTGCTTTGTTTTCCAGCAATAACGAAACAAGTTTTGTACACAAAAATATATGGTACTTTTTTCTGATTGGAAAGTTTTCCTTGCCATATTTTTGTCATACTGAACACGGTGGCGTATTATGCAAATTTATTTTAAAATAAAAAAGTTAAAATTGAGTCATTTATATTATAACTAGCCACAAAGAGTTATGAAAAAAAAATAAATGGGGCTAAACTAAAGCAAAAAAATATTTGGACAGGTTTCACAATAGAATAGTAACAGGAGGAGGAGGAGGGAAGGGAGGCAAAAAATTTATATTGAAATGTTTACAGTTGTTCTGACTAAAAATATATATATATATAGGATATATATAGATTTGTTAAAAAGTATAGCTGAAAAGCTAAAAGTAGCAGACTGTTTTAAATTTACATATTTTTTTCTTTTTGGCACCTAAATGTATACTGTGATATTTTCGGTTTCGTATGCCTAATAATATGTCAATTATTTGACTGTTTTTAGATTCTAGAAAATACTGTATTATTTAAAGTGAAAATTGTGGTGGCATTTCAGCTGGTGCATAGATGACAATTAGCTATTAATAGTTTTCATGTTTTCGGGCATACCAGAGTATTCACTAATATTTATAGCATGTTGGAATTAAATATGACAAAGTTATGCATATTTTTTTTAGAAATAGAAAATTCTGGATAATTAAATTTAATAATAACAAATAAATACTTGTGTCGACTCAGGACTTGGGAACATATTATAACACTTCTATTTTCAGCAGTCATAGAAAAAGTACTTTGAAGAAATCGCTACAGAATTTTCTGAAGGGGTGTTATTAATTAAAAAGTTTATTTCTTAAAAACAAATCAATAAATAGTGCTAATAAAAGCAAACTCAAGATTGATTTAATAAATAACCTTTCATTATAGCCATGAATATTTATTTATACATATATTTCTATAATGTCACATTTTAAAATCTATTCGCCTACGTCACAGGCAATATCAATTTACTAAAATATGTAAATTAGATAAATAATTTCAATGGGCGGCTATAAATATATTTTTATTACAACAAAAACAAAACGAATATATAATAAAGACTAACATTTCGTTAGCATACTTTAATGTTTGTAAGTTTTCTTTATGGAAAATATATATGTATTAATTTTATAAAAGAATATCAGTCATAAATGGAGCAAAAAATTTCGAAAATAAGTTTAGATTTTATGAGCAGTTGAAAAACTCTATTAATTAAAAGCAAAAAAAAATCACGAAAAACTTTAGCATAATTCTGGGGGCTTAAGAAAATAACTTGAAATAAAGACAAATAGAAAAAGTTACAGTTTTAATAATTTTTTTTCCTTCCATATTTTCCATAACTTTTCTAGAATTTCTTTCATCCCAAAGCCAACTTTGAATAAAAAAATCAATCACATAAAACTCTTCAGGGTATGCTAATATATGTACAGTGTTGACCAAAACTACAAGCAATTTACTTCACATCAGCGTTAATAACATGAAAGATATTAACTAAAAGCTTGAATAGCCAAACGAAATGATCGAAACTCCATTCATTTTTGGTTTATCAACTTTAGATTCCGTTTATTTACAATTCGACTTTACAGCGATAAAGTTTGTATACCTTAAGGCGACACTTTAGCCTCTTTTTACGCACAGAGTTCACTGTAAGCTTTTTATTAAAATTCAAAGCATATTGGCAAATGCTACTCCTAAAACTATGGACATATTTTAGTTCTTGGTGTAAATTTCCACTTTTGAATTTTGTAGTGGCTTGATTCCAAAGAAAATTATACTTCTTCGTTAAAAAAAAAGAAATTTATGCATTTAACCACTTTCGATCAGAATGGTATTCTATGACAACTCTAGAAAAAAAAGATCCTGACAAGGAATAGCAAACGGTTCGAGTTCTGCAACATTAAAAGAGTGGAACCTGCCAATTTTACATGTCATTGTCATTGGAGGGGATCAACTGACATTATTCAGATACTCGGTGCCAGGTTATACATCCAAATTTAAGGTATTTCTCCTGTGGTGGTTTCTTTTATAGTACATAGTGAAATTACTTCACTTTCAACAAATATTTTTCATATGGAAAAAAATCGGCCTGTATAGTGAGTGTTTTGTCAATATTCTTGTTCAAGTAAAATGATGTCTTCTCCTTTCACCGTTCATGACTCGGGAACACATTTAATCCCTCCAATTTGTACCAGTCATATTACAAGTACGTTAAAGATATTTGATGCAAGATTACCCGCAGGGATGGCCGCTGAACAAATTTCTCCATTCATTTAAATAAAAAAAGAGATTGATATTAATATAATATCACCATTAGCATTCAAACACATTTTTTTTTAAAGAGGCAATTAGTCTCGGCTTAGACTATGAAAGTTTTCTTTCAGAAAATTTCTTTAATTCTCTTTTAAACTTTCATTCATGTCCACACATTGAAATTTTTTCAATGAAATTTAAAAGAAAATGTAAAATTAAGCTGCAGCCAACATCAGGTTGGCCATTACGAACTACAAAACAAAAGGGAATTTCAAAGAACATGAAAGCGTGTACCCCTTCCCATTCCCCTCTCACCCAAATACTCAGACTTTCTGAAAGAAAACTTTTATAGAGTGAACCGTGATGACTTAATGCCTACCAATTAATTAATTAATGCATTACCTTCTTTGGGAAAGGGATAGTGTATAGAGAAGAGGTGGTGAAGTGGGAGAGCGATAGAAAGCTAAAAGCATTTATAACCCTGCTATTGCGCGTTTTTTGTACAGCAGTGTTGCAAGCGCCTCTGGTGTCAAGTAGAGGCATGGAGTTGCTTAAGCTGTGTAGCCATTTTATAAGTTCTTTTTACTTCGCCGACGGCTCTGCTACAATACCGACGAAGGAGAGTGCTGTGAAGTGCATTAGGATATGTTAGTGCATTAGGATATGTTAATCGCTGCCGGTACTGCCAAAGTGATCAGTGCTATGCCTTCACCACTTTAACAGTCCAACAACAAATACCACAATAACACACCAATGCACATGGGAAAAATGCATGATGTTGTTGGCTTGCCTGAAACTAGTCTTGAACAAAAGACCTTAGGGTTTATAGTCAAACGCGCTAAGTACTCAGCCAACAGCACCCTCTATTATTATTGTTATGGGGCCTCCCGCATTACGCTGATGCAAATTTGAGAAGCCGAATAAAAAGCACCATTTAGAGCAGCTTAGAGCATTGAGCAGCAACTAGAAGCCAGTTCGCAGGATCATAAAGAAATTGCAATTGGAGGTTTCCCTGTAGTCACTGTTGTGTCGGCATTAAAGCAAAGTTTGTAGACTATTATGAGATACAGGGACAATGGAATGCATAGTTTCTGTGACACTATAAACTTCATGATTATTTTTGGTGTTTTTTTTTCTATTAAAACCTAAAGTTTGGTTAGTTTTGTCGCTGGAATTTTTAATTTCGTAAAGTTATCCCTCTTTTGTTGAGTTAGTTTAGGCCGACACTGTATGTACTTATGTATTTTTGAATTATATATAATATACAAACATATTTTCTTTTAACATTATTTATGCTACATATATAATGACGTATTTCCGTAATCTTAATTTGCGTCAATATGAAAAGAAAATATATTTTCAAGAAAAAATTTAACGATGTACAGTGGAGCGAATTATAAAATAAATATATACATACGTACATACATATCTGTTTATTTTATATTCGTATTTTTCGAAAGTGTCCGTCTGAGTTTTAGTGTCCGTGGTGTAAAATTGTTCATAGTACCAAACTTTTCATGATCTTTCAAGTAAACATTATTGAAATTATCTCCAGAAATGGCGGAGCTATGCGATAATTATTATTACGGGCGGTCATTTTGTCCATCCGATTTCCATTTAAATTTCTATGGGAGCAAACTGCAAGCACACACTTTCAAATAAAAAAGTTTTTTTTTCAAAATCGGTTTGGAAATGTCGGAGTTATGCGATCAACATTATTTCGGGCGGGAGAGTTTCCAGTCCGATTTACGAAAAAATCATGTAACCAAATTGATTTTTCAAAAAAAGCTCTAAGCATGGAGGAGTTGTGCGATAATCAATATTTTTGGAGGGCAAATGGGATAAAACTGCAAGAAATGCTTTTCAAATAAAAATAAAATTTTGTAAATCAGTCCATAAATGGAGAATTTATTTGATAACCAATATTTCGGAGGGGCAAGTTGCACGTCCGATTTTTGAAAAACCATCATCAGACCGAACTGCAATCAGAGAATTTTGAAAATCGATTCCTTATGACAGAGTTATGCATGTACGAACTTAAAACAAAAAAAAACACACGAATTGATTGATACCTCCACCTTTTTTGAAGTCGCTTAAAAACTACTACTTTCGACCTAAAATTACACAAGCATTACTTTTGAACAAAATTTTTCTGCTAAAAAAAGCAATTGGCTGTGTGCAGATTTAAACCGCGACCTGCTGACTGATAGTCTGACGTATCTACCATTCAGCCATAGCCGTATTATACTTTATATTGAATTTTTCCCACTTGGACTAAAGATGTTTAATTTGAAAGGTTTTGTCTTTAATAAAATAACTCCAAAATCGATGTAATTTTAGACAAGGAGAAATTTTCAACACAAATTTAGACAATATATGATCGTAAATTTGAAGTAATGTTTTAGAGTGTAGCCATTTTATTAATAGTTCTACTTCATGCGACGATTGTGCTAACATTTGTAATAAGGAGGGCGCTGTGATGTACATTCATTACCAAAGAACAGTATCAAGCGCTGTTTATACTATTCACTAACAAAAGCTATGCCTTCGTCACTTAAACAGACAATCAGCAATTAACACAACGCCACACTAATGCACATCTCTAAAACTCATGATGTTGAGGACTGCCCTTAATAGGGCTCGAACTCAAGTTTTCCGTCGTAATTTGCTTTGCAGTCAACGCGCTAACTGCTTCAGTCAACAGCATTGAAATGTTCTGAAACGTAAATTGAAGTTTTCAAAAAACAATTCGAAAATTCTGAAACACATTCACGTGAAAGAAGATAAGAAAAGTTAAAATATTTGCAGTTTCGTTCTAGCCAAACATACGAAGGACGACAAGAAATATAAAAAAAATTAGTACATACACTCTAAAGCACTTTCGTTGAAAATTAGGTCGATAATAGTCGGCAACACTTTACCAATTATTATCGACCTAAAATTACACACTCATTATTTTTGAACAAAATGTTTTTACTAAGAAAAGCGATTAAACGTTTTCCACTTGGACTGAATATGTTTAATTTGAAAGTTTTTTCTTTAATAAAATAACTATAAAATTGATATAATATTAAACAAGGAGAAATTTTCAACACAAATTTAGACAATAATGCTTTAGAGTGTATCTCTCGTATTCCATTTCTATTGATGGCTCGGTTAAATAGATTATGTTAATGCCGTAAGACTAAAAACAGAAAATTTTAAATTGGCAAATTACAAGGAGTGAAAGGTTTTTATATCAGGGATTATTTAATTTATGTCTCAACAGCTTCCTTTTTGCTTAAGCTGCAGTTCTCCGCTGAAAATATTAACAAATCGTAATCCCTACTCTATTGATATTCAAAGTTTCCTAAAAATTTTACTAGCAATTTAAAGTGAGTTTTTAAGATCGAGATTAGAGATTAAGTTAAATTTAATATCTGTATTTATTCTTTAAGTTGACATTTTTTTTACTTTTTTTGCTAGATTAGGATTAAACCAGCAACATTGGCCGCTAAACTAGTAAGAAAAGATTTTAAAAAAAGTCAACTCAAAGAGTAAATACATATATTAAATTTAACTTAATCTCTTATGTTGCTCTTAAAAACGCACTCTTAGAAATTATCTATTTATTAAAATTTAATTTGCCAGCTTGGCTCCACTGTATGCGTTGTAACAACATTGTGAATGACAAATTAGAAAACTGGATGTACCAATTTAAACTTTTTTCCATCAATATTAATTTCTTACTTTTTGGGGAAATTAAAATATTCCTTTTATGAAATATGTAAAAATACGCAAAAGGAAAATATGAAACCATACACAATTCATTCTAAGCACGCACATTCCAACTTACTTTCGTGAGTTCAATACATGCATACGTCAAAAGTGTTTTTTTTTAGAGTGTGGATGGGTATGATTATGTAGAGCTTTTGTTCATTGTTAAAATTCAAATCAAAAAGTAGTATAAGGAAATGTTTTTGCATAAATAAAGAGGGTTGATTTATATGTAAATTACTCTTAAAGTTTATTACTGTTGAGTAAAAATCTATATTAAATAAAGTAATAAAATACCAAGAATCTATTAAACATACAAATAAAATAGAAATTATGTTGAAAATTGTGAGAGTTAAGGAAACACCTGTAAAAACTTTGCGTTAGCATTAGTGAAGGCTACATAAATTGAATTAGTAAAGACACGGTCAGATGGGGAAAAATCTATTGAGTTACACTTTGGGTAATGCATAGCTTTCTGGGCTTGGTGGCAATATATAGATCTACCATGGCAAATAATTTAATAATGTGGGACTAGTTCCTGTAATGGACACCGGTGTTCTATGCTAATCATATCATCAATAAGGCACAGTAGCGTGAATTAAAAAAAATTGTAATATATATGGTACTTCTAAATTACTAAATAGGTTTGTCTAAAAATTATCATATTTTGTAGTCGTGCTCTCTGAATCTTGCCTTTTAAAGTCTACAGCTGCACCAAGGGCTCGTTGGCGCCCTCGGTCATTATTTAAGAAAGTTACAAACCGTACAAAGTCTTTCACACCCATGGTAGCCAAATATCGTCCTCTGTAGCTCCACCCCTGATGCAGCTGCAGACTGGAAGAGACAAAATTTTGAAAGCTCAACTCCTCCTCCACAACTATTTGAATTCCTTTACAAATCCGTTCAGTAGTTTAGAAGTTCCAAATTTATTACCACTTTTTTTTAAATTCATGGGACTGTGTGACCTGTTACAAGAACAATAACTGAGCCAGCAGTAGGTCCCAATAACCAGAAATCCTACCGAAAAGCTACACAAAGCGATGTAAGAATTACAAAAGCTCTATATTCAAGCTAAGACGAATATTATATCTCTATGGCTTAATACAGAAATGGTATATCTCGAATTTCCGAATGAAAAAAACTGAATAAAAACTAAAACGCTTTACTACAATTTTTTCCAACATTAGCTTGCGCCGTTCTCTAAGAAGGGAGAATTTAATATTTGACTAACAAAAAATTTTAAAAATTCGTATCGCCTTTTCTACATCTACCCAGTGTTTAAAAAACTGAAATGATTTTCATTTCATTGGATTTTGCTTCTGCTTTCGCTCTTGAAAAATACAACAGTTTCAGTCAAAGCAAAATCACAACATGATTTTTGAACAATTTCGCAGCATTTTCAACAGTCGACAATTTGAAAGTTTGAATTTGATTTGCTTTTGCAAGTAGAAGCAGAAGCAGTCTATATGATTTCACAAGTCGCAAGCAGTCACAGCATGAACTCTTGCTTTCAGAAGTTGTAAGCAATCGCCGCCAAGTGCTTTTTGTTTTTTCTTCTTGTCTTACGTACAAAAATAACAACAAAAATGTGACAAAAACCACAAAATAGTTGACTGAACCTACCGAAAAATTCTAAAAGCAAAAGGTTTTGTTTCGACTGTGACTGTTTGCGACTTGCAAAAGCATATAAACTGCTTCTATTTTTACTTGCGTAAATCGTCGACTGTTGAAAGTTATTCGTAAATTATTCGTAAACAACTTTCTGCTTCTGCTTCGACTGCGGCTGTTTTTTTTTATAAGCATAAGCAAAATCATTGGTTCATTTTAAACAGTTGTAAAAAGCCAAAGTAGTGAAAAGTAAAAATTTTAAGACTTTTGCTACTTCGACTTAAGTTATTTAAACACTGCATCTAGCCATCGATACTCTATCACACTGTACAACAAAATACAAATAACAAGACTCTAACGGTAGATTCTAGCTAAGGCGAACAAAAAAATGAAAAATAATAAATAGACATGCATCAGCGTTTTGAAAATTTACGTTTGGGTAATTAATGTCTCCACTTTTGCGAATTGTTAAAGTGAATTTGCGTAACAACTCTTATAATCCCAACAGTTTAGGCATAAAATATTAAACTTTTTAAGGCAAAACACTATGAGCAATATTTCTGTGGAACATTTCAACCCTCTAACCCTTCACTTTAGCGGTCTTTTTGTCTCTTTCTTAAAAAGGGGACAAAAAACTCCCCTTCAACGTTGATATAGTGGTCTAAGATATCCTACAACAATATTTGTCATAAAATTTTACTACAAGTCTTCAAAGTAACCAAAGCTCAAAATTCAACTTGAGTGACAGGAACAAGTCGAAATGTGGCTAAAGGTAAATTTAGTCGTATTACAAAGTTTTCAGAAAAACCCGTATTTGTATGATCGTTAAAAGGTGTAACAGTTTTCCTTAAATCTTTCTTTCTTCACTTACTCGTACTTATAATTCCTGTCATTAAATTCAAAGAACATAAAAAACCTATTAATGCCGTGTTTAATGTCTTCATAATAAATTCATCACAAATATAAAAACAAAGAAACATTCAAACTTTCAGCCATAAACATTTATAAGTTAAGTTGTTGTATTAAGTTTCTATAGTCAAATGTATGCGAAAAACATTCAACTTAAAACATTTAAACGAATGTCTTAACAATTAACATCAATCCATAATAAGTAAGTAAAAATAAGTGGCCTCCTTCTCACAATTGTGCAAAAAAAAAAAAAACTTGAGTTCATCCGCACTCGGGAAAGAATTGAAAAAAAATCAAATAAAAGTATATACAATACAAAAACTTAGACGATTAAGAGAAGAATAAAAAATGAATTGTGGCTGAAGAGCTTTTGTAGCTTTAATTGGGAACCTGCCATCCAAGTGTTAGTGGCTTATGAGAATTACGCACGTGCTAAATTTATTAAAACGCGATTAAATGATTTCCTATTCCCCTTACCGATACATAACAAACACATATGTAAGCAGGGAATTCTTTCCCCTTTACTCCTGCATCAAAAAATTGCTTTTCAATTTCACACATTTTTCTTGTGTATAAATAAAATGAATGTGTGTCAAGTAAGTATGGATGTATTTAATAATTGGGAGTGTAGAGTAGAAGCGAGTTTGAAAAGGCTGAAATCTTTTCTAAAGTAAAGTTTAATTGAATATAAACTGTTGCTACCTATATCAAAAAATGAAATCTCATTTATTTGTAGTTAATTTTTTATGCATGAGATATTTTCATAACAATTTTAAAGAACTTTTTTCCCAATTAATTATGAATTTTAAGTTGAACAGTGGGGTTTTTTTATCCAAAGAAATGTTATTTTTGGCATACGTTCGTTTTTTTTTCAAATAAATTTTTTTAATTAAATTACATTTTTATTTAGAGAGGAAATTGTAAAGCATTTAGGCAAACAACAATTTGACTGCACGGAAGGTTGAACTTACACCGATGCCAGCACGGTCTTCTTATTAGAGTACTGTTCCGCCTAGACCATACTACCAATGACGGCCGCTAGCTGTAAAGTAATTGAATATTATTTAATTTTTTAATCATTTCTGCTAAGTCACCTTTTGAGTTGTTTTATAGATTTTGCATTTGATGGTAATCTATATTCACTACTTTTTTCTTTCTTTTTGCCTTGTATTAAAAAAGAAATTTAATACAAGATAAAGGAAAAGAAGAGTGATTCCACGTAAAACGGCCCTATGCAAGGAACAAATAATTTTCTTATTTTTCATAAAAATCTCTCAATTGATGTTCTTTACAGAATGACAATTATAGAAAAAATAAAACAAGTGCATTATTTAAAATTTTTTTAGCAATTTGAGGCACTTTTAAATGATCATCCACGAAACATTTTGCTCTCCCTCTTTGTATGTTTAATATTTATTTCAGATTTTCTTTTCTTCACTTTTTCATTATTAATAAAAATCCTTATCTCTGAAAAGAATATAATTTTTCGCTTTTTATTGAACTTAAAATTCTCAGCTAGAGTATTCTGCTGTCTACAATAGAACGGATAGCAAATAATTTAATGTGTTGTTATTTTCTTATGATTTATTTTTATATTATTTATGTTAATGAAATCAATAAAAACTTTTATTTCTTTAAATTTTTAAATTTTCGTTTTAGGTAACACCCGTCAGTCACACCCGTCACATTTTAAAAATAGGTTTTTGTTAATTAAACTGATTTTTTGCCAAAGAGTAAATACGTTATATAGCTAAAAACACTTTGAATAGACAGCTATACCAAAGTTATTGTGTACGTTATATTAAAAACTTTACAGAATTTATAATAATTTTTTAAAACTAAGATTTGTAAGGTCACACCCGTCGCTGCTTTCTGACGACCATTCTGAGCAGGAATCATGTTCTTTGAGTGTCTACCCGTTATTCAACGACGTAGGTTGCGAGTCGCAACCTCTTTTTAAGTAAAAAATTTTATATTCTTTATTTATAACAAAAAATATGTGTAAAGTGGTCACAGTGGAATTATTCAGAAGCGAATATCAATAACTACACAACTGCAACAAGAAACGTGCCAAGGAGTACCACTTTATTTTTTTTCCATGTGTTATGGTCCCTTAACTACAAAAAAGCCGTAAGTTTAAATTATGTGGATTTTTTAAACTTTTTTTTTTTTGAAATTTGAGATGTTTGAAGAGACTGATTTTATCATAACTTATAAAGGGGTTCTCCCATTTTATTACAAAAACTACTAAAAAACTTTATATAGAATTATCTTTAAACCGTTTTAGCATTATTTTTTTATAAACTCAGAATTCGGAATTATTCAGACCGCAATCGTGAAAAATATATTTTTTATGCAAATTTTAAATATTTTTATTTTTTTTTTAATTTATAAAAAAATCGAAAAATGCAAAATAGTACTGTTTTTGTTTAATGACCATAAAGGCACATATAATATAAGCTTTAATAAAATAAGCTTTATTTCTCGAAAATCGATAGATAAATATTGATTTTGTTCAAAATAAAATGAAATGATCTGATTTTGCAAATATATCGCGTTTTGAAGACGCTACTCCACTGGTTTTATCTTAACTTGAAAAAGGCTTTTCCACAAAAGAGCTTGAATTAAAACTACCTTTAAGTGGCTAAAATATTTTTTTTTGATGAGAAATATATTTTTTTTAGGCCAAATCGGAAAATTTTAATTTTTTTTAAAGATATGTGAAAAATCGAAAAATGGCAAAAACTTAAAATTTTTATTAACAAATCATAAAGCCATTTATATCGACTGGTTTTGTAGTTGAGGGACCATAACACATCAAAAACCAAAGTGGTGATCAAAGGTTATTACAAAAGTTTCATTTTGTTGCATAGTGTAATTTAGAATTAAAAAAACCACTAATTTACAATATTTAAACAATTGTGGGAAAATGTAGCAAGATTTTAACTCTGACCCCAAAGGGGAACGGGTTAGAATTGTTCAATTCCGCTCAACTTTTCACACCATCAGTTTTAGACTAAATGCCATAATAATCCGATTGGGATTTAAAATAAATTTAAAGTTAGATTGTGGTTCACCGAATTCACATGGTGAATAAAAAACTGTGAATTTTTTTATTTATCTTTGAAAACATCTTCTAAAACGCTCTTGCATTTATGCGATGATTTTTATTTTCCTGTTTTTTTTTATCAATTACTCTCAAAACTTGCTATATTTAATCATTTATAACAACAAAAACCATAACACAATCACAGAGAGAGAGAGAGAGAGAGAGAGAGAGATAATGAGAGAAAATTCAAATCGAACTAAAGAAGAATATAAAAAACATGGAAAACAAAATCGTGAGGTTTTTCTACCCCTCTTTCTTCTCTATCCCGCTCGACCACCAAAAAAAATGTTATGATTATTAGTCATGGTTAAAAATCACCGTTGAATCGTTTGTTTGTCACTCGAATATTCATATTATGGCGTATACGTAATCTAACCAGACATCCCGCTTTTGGAGCGAGTATTCTGCTTTTTTAAGATCGATCCCGCTTAAAAGTTTTATTCCGCTTTTTCAATTTTAAGACTCCAACATAGTGAGATGTTTATAGCAAAAGCGGTATAACATTTTTAAGCGGGATCAACTTTAAAAAATCATAATAATCCCGCCAAAAGCGGGATATCTGGTCAGGTTACGTATACGTTATATTCATGTTTGCCAAATTATATGTAAAGTATTCGCAGGACTTTCAATTGTACCACAGGTCAAAAATTTTTTCAGAACATTGCTATCAATTCCTTTGCCGTATAAGCTTCTTTCCCTTTTTTCCTTAACAAAAAGAATGAACTCGCTTAGAGCGCTGGCTTAATGTAATTTTTAATGTGCATTATTATGTTAAAGTATAATGGTTGTAGTAGTTGTTGTTATACGTGTTTTGAATATGTTCAGATTAGTGTCTTATAAAGACTGACGTCTATCATAGCAAAGTACTCATTTACAGACGTACACTGAAGATACATAATTTACATAGAAGACACACGCACAGAAACGTAAGCGTATATAAAAAAAATAAATTGGAATTTACATATGTATGTATGTATATATGTACTAACAACTTCACACAATGAAATGAACATATCTTTCCTGGTTTATAAAAGTGTGGACACATACAAATAAGGAAGAACATACCCACTACATATTTATATAAAAGCTGGAATTTATTGTATGTACAATATTCATACTATACATACATACAATGTACATTATACATACATAATATAAACATACGTATGTATATATTATACATATACATATGTATGTCTGTATGTATGTGCGTGCGTCTTATATATTATTTTTAATAATGTATGACAGATATTCTCTAAGCGATTTACGAGTAGTTAGTTGCCAACAAAGCTGCTTAGTTGCTCATATACATAAATGTATTAGCAAAGGTTTTATTTAGTATTAAAGATGATAAATACTCAATTGTGTATAAAATAAATTAAGTTTAATGCCTGAGTATTTCCTACAAATGAACACGTCATTTGAGTCAGCACAACTACATTTAAGGTATGTATATTGACCATAACGATACAACACACACACACACACACACAGCCAACTTACACAGACTTTTTCCTGGCGTATTTTTAAGCTTATCGCTAAATGATTGATTTATGTGGCATATAATTAGGGTTTATTAAAAACTATATAGGGCACCAGTACCAGTAGTCGGCATTTTTTAATTAAATGCTAAATAAATCAGAATAGCGTTTGTTTTATATAAAAGTAAGATTTAACTCTAACCGAACATATACTAGTTTCTCTTTATGTAATGTTTAAATTTTGGCTAGATGAGTATTTCGGTCCATTTTTGTCCTCTTTAAGTTTCAATGTTTCAACAGGTGCGGTAGTGCCTGTTTTCTTACTAATTTTTTAGTGCCAAGACTAACTAAAACAAGCAAATAATCATATCAATTTAAGTATTTTTTTTTACTAAAGCGGTCTCAAAAGATAAAATTTTGTTTAAATATTGACTCTAATGCTGCCGACTTTAGGCACATAAATTGTTAAAATTTTCAGTAGTCGGCATATAGTGGTGCCGACTTCTGGTAAATACGTATTTTTCTCATATTAAGCTCATATTCTAGAAGTTTGTCTATTACTCAACTCTCTTGACAATGCTTATAAAGAAAATGAGTTTGAAATGAGTTTACCCCATAGTCGGCACAGTTTTTATTGAGTATTTTAAGATCTGCCGAGTATAGGAACTAAAGCATCCTGAGGTCGGCAGCAGCTTTTATTTGCCTGGAGTTCACAAAACAGGGTAATATTTTGAGATTCAGTATCAATTGTTCTTCCTAGCATTATAGAATTCCAAATATGGACACGCCAAGAAAAATACCCATGCAGTCATATCTTGAAGAAGCCTTAAAAATGCTCTCTCCGAAATAAGATTTCGGTACCTAGCACAGTTAAAAATATGGTGTTCCGCGTTCAACCATACACGGCATATTACACGGCCGTGATCCTAAAGGTTCTAGGAAAATGTAACCCCAAACAATATTATCTAAGGGTTTTGAAACATCATCCCTCTCTAGCAAATAGAGAAACAGAAGGAATTAGAAAGGGACGAGCGGTATTAACAAAAGATAGCATAAGAAATTTGTCTGAAATATTACAAAACTTTCTCACTGATCAGGATAGTTTGGATATTTTAGGTGACCTATGGAACTCATCCATTCCCATTGCCATTCAAGGTTCAGATCCATAAATCGCCGCAGCAGATTCCTTTTCTACGAGCTCATCTGCTACTTCGATTCCCTTAGCCGTTCGTTGCGTCTTACTTAACTACCGCACATTTGATTGAAGTAGAATTTTTTAATGCGGTCCTTTTTGTCAGATAAAGGACACTGTAAGCTTCAATCCAAATTAATTATTAGGTAAATATTCGAAACGTTTTAATTCAGAAAGAATTGGGCATGATTAATATTCCAAGCAACAAGGGAAGAACTAAAAGTTTCTAATAGTCCCGATACAAAGTTCACCCCGTAATAGGGCTTTGAAATAAATGTTGCAAATATATTCATATTATAAAAAATTTTGCTAAGAGAAGTATTATCTATACATAAATTTACTCATAAAATGTTAAAAGCCATGTCTTTGTATTTAGTCACAAGTAATCATAATAAACCAGGAAATATTAACATAAATGTAAAATTCAGAAAACTTAACCATTATTATAAGCTGGGCTCAAATCGTCACATCCGTGATCGTATCGGCAATCGTACTAAAATTAATTACGTGACACGTCAATCGTATAAACTGTATGGGATTACAGTATGTTCACGTATGTCTTAATCCGAAAATGGAGTTTTTACGTGACGAGTTGTACGTTCACGGATGTGACGATTTGAGCACTGGTCAACATAATATTTTGAAGATAAGTTCGTAATAGCATCTACACCCATACTCGAAAATATACTAAAAGCCCCGAATATCTTGTTGAAATTTTTTTCAGAACTTAAAATCATTTATACATATTTGGAAAACTTATCTAGTACAAGCTGAGGCCGACAAGCGTTGTCTTACCTACAAATGTATCGTTTTTTAACTTCAAAGAGGTTTTTTTTTCAAAATAACTCCACCCCATGTCGACCTATTGGGTCAATAACAAAACGCGGATTGACACGAGTCTGTGCTAAACATTTTAGCTCGATAGCTCTTATAGTTCCGAAGATCATGCGTTACTAACAAACACACAAACGACTTTATATGTATAGATAAACTAGCTCTACCCGTTGTGCTTCGCTACACATTGCTCTACATATATATATATAGAAAATTTCATAATTTCTTTGTATGAGGGTATCCGTCCCCCTCTACTCCTCCAGATTTTTGCTTGAAAATGCAAGCAATTCTCGTAGTAACTTTGCATCCTTCCCCTCCACCCGCCCTTCAAATACACAGACATAAAAAATTAAGTTAGCCTATTTGAAATCCGTAAAAATTTAAATGGCTATCATTTTAAATAGAAAAATGGCTTGAAAACTTTCACGAATTCATTATTTCCTTAATAAAACGTGCAATGCCGACAATAGGGTCATAAAATGCCGAATATAGGGAAACGTGTGCCGACTTCTGGCACAAATCATGTATTTTTAAAAAAATCTAAATTACTCAAATTCAATCAAATGTGTTTGAAAACCATTAATTGAGTGTAAAACTATACCATCTGCTTAGCAACAGTAACTCAACGACATCCCAATATCATGTTCGCTCTTATAACGTCACTACTTTGAAAACTGAAAAAAAGTTAAACTGCCGACTACTGGTGCATTCACCCTATGGGGCAATTCACACCAAACCAGACAGTTGGAAAAAATTTTCCTTTTGATTTCTTCAATTTTGTGATATTTTTTTGGTACCCTCAAAAGAGCCTTCCTGGTAAATTTTGAGATTTTTTTGATTACTATTTCACAAGATATTAAATTTTTAAACAAAAAATCTTTTATTTTTAGTTTTATTCTCATAACTTTCATCATAATCCCATCCCAGTAAAATTTTTCATGTTTTTCTAAACCACTAAGGCAATAAAGCGCATAATAATACGCTTTAAAAGAAGAGCTTATTTCAGAGCAGTGAATGTATATGAAAGAAACTATACAAAAAAGCAGATTTTTCACTGCTGATACAATGCAGGTTCTTAGGCGAGAAAGTTCCATATACTAACAGTTTTAGTGTTGAAAATGGTGATGATTTTTAGCACTTCAAAAAGCGCTTTTTGTATCAAAAATGTAGTACTCCAAACCGGGAACTCGCCGTAGAAAAATCAGCAGCGATATCAGCAGGTTTGTAGGCACTACTTTTATTCTCTCTTAGTAAAAACCTGCTTTATTTGAAGCAATTTTTTTTACTGGGATGGTCCAAATTGGAGTTAAAAAAAAAAATTTTTTTTCAGAAATTTTTTTTACAGCGAAATATAGAAGACATTTTTTTTTAATTTTTAAAAATCGAAAAGAAATAAATATGTAGTATGTAGTTATGGAAAGCCAAGTACCGAACCGGGCTTAAAAGTTGTTGGGTACATAGAAGTTAAAAATGAAAAATATTAAAAAAAAATGGAAGGATACACTTATTTTCAAATTTCAAATCCAAAAATTAAAATCAAAATAAAAAAAATTTTGATATGGGACATACCATTTTCAAAACTATCTTTAATTTTTTTTTGTCAGCTCGAGTTTTTAAAATATTGCGGTTTTTATTTTTTTAATCATTAAATCTCTTTTTTGCTTCTTTGCTTAATTTCTCCAAACTGGACTTTAAAACTAAATAAATCTTTTTTGATTAGTAATCTTTACAAAACTATCTTTTTTTATATATAATTTTGTTGATGGATGTTCCAGGATATTTTGGTGAAACTGCAAGGATATTGAAAGTTAACTATTTTCAGTTTTATCCTTCTAAATCTTATATTTGATTAAAATTTTAAAATATTTTTACCAAGCACATGCATGATACTATAATAAACACATTTTTATGAAAAAATTTCGAATCTACTTAAAATGTCCTGAAATAAGAAGAAAACAAGACAAAATTAAGCACCAAATATCCACAAGCTATCACCAAAGTCTAATGCTAAGAGAAACTGCATTATTATACTCAAATGAAAGATATTTTTGTGTAGATTAGTAATTTGTTAAAATACATCAGACAGAAAGACAGAATAAAATTGACGACTACATCGCAATTAGTTAAACATTTTATTTTAAGGCCTCCAAATCATTTTATAAAGAGCTTGACGTAATGTTTCTTATATTCCTTGAAAACTTTCCAGGATGATTCTTATCGTTAAGTACAAGCAATTTGCAGTACTATACTCAGCTGAGCTGAATTTTAAATATCCTGAGCCACAGTCTGTCTAAATATCTTTGATTATTCATTTTATTTATCTCAAAACGTCTCCTTCAAGGTTTCTATAATTGCGTCGACTTATAATAAATTTAAGTAGTGTCAACTCAAAGTTTTAACAGCTTCCATGAGCTTAAAATTTTCACTATACTTCCAAAAATTTATCACTAATTCTGCGGAAAATTACTTAAAGTTCGTTTCATATCAAACTATTTACTTTAGGAGCTTTGCTCTCTTATAGTGACTAAGCGACATCTATTACTAAATTCATCTTGCATTTTTTTCGGCTTAAGAGAAATGGTATGACTTAAATTTTATGCAATTTTTATGAAATGTCTGCATAAGTTTGAACCGTTCACATTTTTATTTTGTATTAAAAGATATTGTATGGACATTTTACTGCCTGTTTATCGATGTCGAAGGAGTTCTTTCTTTCTTACAGTTACATTTGAAGGAAGGACAAAGTTTTAGAATTTGTTTTTGTTTCAAATGAATTTGTAAGAATAAAAAAAAATGTCCCTCGATATCGATAAAAAGGGCATTAGTATTTAAACAGACGATGGAAAACTTAGCAACTTTAAAAGAGAACTTAAACAATTTCATCGTGTAAATTTAGTCGTGCAGTTAGTCAAGCGAACTTTTGTAATATTAAAAAAAAACTTTGAAAACTTTGATGTTAAAGAAAAACAGGATTATAATTTAAATTTCTTATATGAATCAAAATAAATTTGGCGTTCACTTATGCCATTTCATAAATATGTGTGTCAAAAAAGTCCATATATTTATGAAATAACGTGTACTTTTAATTTCCCGAGAATTACCACCGGGGAATTCGCGATTCCCAAACAATAATCGACATCGATATCGAATCGAATAAAAAATATCGATATTTCAATATATATCGATATTTTTTGAAGCATGAATGAATGCTAAATTCTTTTAAAAATAAAGCACAAAACGTACTGTTCTTATAAATAATTAAGCTGAAAAGAGTTAATTTCCAACATCCCTACTGTTCCACAAATATTTCATGGAACGTGCATCAACAAAATTTTACTCAAAGAATAATAGTTTTTTGAATACACAAAAGAATAAAACATAAGATCTTGTTAGTAATATTCACTTTGATGAAGATTGCACGGAAAACTAAACCAAAGCTAAAAAAAATATCGAAATTGATGCTGACGATATATTTTGAAAAAATATCGTTACATCGATACATTGCAATTAAAAATATCGACGAAATATGTCGATATATTTTTGAGAAAATATCGATATATCGATATTTTTTGCCCATTCCTACACAGAAAAAAATATCATCAAACTGCAACTAACAATTCGAATTGTAAATGTTTAATTTCAATTTAAAAATATATTTAGTTAATATAACCAATTAAGTTGTTTATACGACTAACACAGAATTTTTTTTCAATAAACTGAACAACCCAAATTTTTTGTTATGCATGGCGCAAAACTCAAAAATTTTTTAATATTTTTTTTGATTAAAAATGTCAACTAAAGTTTTTGGGGAAACTTGTGAAAACATTAAAAATTATCATTTTTTATATAACAAATTTAAATTTTTCTAGTCAATTAAATTACTCAAGAAAATTATTTTTTAAATTATATCATAACGGAATGCGAACATTTAGAAGAAACATAAGAAATCAAGTTGTACGTGTATTCATTATTTGCATATTTAATAACGAATTGCTCTCTAGCTGAGAGGTAAGTACGTTAGTCTATTGGTGCAGAGGTTGCCGGTTCGATTCCGCCCAAAGACGTTGAGTGTTTTTCGCAGACAAGCAAAAAGTCGTTCCAAGCGTTGTGATTGCGTATAAAAAAATAGTTAATATAATAATTATGAAAATCAAAATTATCCGGAAATTTAAAAATTCACATTGTTAAAATAACAATAACTTTAATTGAAATAGCATTGTAGCCAAAAAAAAAAATTAAATGAAAAAAAATCCGCTTGGAAAGCGCAACAAATGTTAACAAACAAGTTTGTTGAAAATATTTATTGAAATTGGCAGTAAAATTGCCAGAACAACTATAAATTTAATTGAAAATAAATGAGTTGAAATTTTTTTCTGATATTACAAATACCGTGTTTGAATTTACAGTGAAAGTTTTAATTGTGTTTACTAAAAAATTAATTCTTTTTAGAAATTTTTTTTTGTGTGTATTCCAAAGTATCAATAAGTGTGTATTTTTGACTTCTCAGGTAGTGATTATGAGCAACATCCATAAAATTAATTAAAAAGTTATTTGAGTTATACGAAATTGAAGTTCATTTGTTTCTTTATTTTTTCTTGTTTTTAACCAAACGAAATTTATAAACAATAACTCTACAACAGTAATTAAAAATGTTAATCCATGCCCTTAGCAAAAAAAAAAAAACGCAAACAAATTAAATTTTCTTGACATCATGAACATGACTACGGATCCAATGAATAGGCATCAAAAAAGAGAACTTCTTGTGACAAGCATCACAAGTTCTAAATCTTATTGACTTCCTTGAAAGCTCTGTTTTAACTGGGCGTATTTGTCAAACCACTCTTTGTCGATTAATTTAGAAGACAATCTAACTTAATATCGCAATCAAAAGAAAAAGACAAAATTAAAACAAGGTTCAGAGCTAAAATGATATTTTAAACATGAATATATATTAAGGCGAATCATATATTTCTTAATAATAATCGACTGATACTCAAGTTGGTAGCCTACACTCTAAAACCTTTTTGTTGAAAATTAGGTCGATAATAGTCGGCAACACTTTATAGATTATTATCGACCTAAAATTACACACGCATTATTTTTCAACAAAATGTTTTTACTAAAAAAAGAGATTGGCTGCGTGCAGGTTTGAACCGCAACCTCCTGACTGATAGTCTGACGTATCTACCATTCAGCCACAGCCGTATTATACTTCATGTTACATTTTTTCCACTTGGACTAAATATGTTTAATTTGAAAGGTTTTTTCTTTAATAAAATAACTACAAAATCGATGTAATTTTAGACAAGGAGAAATTTTCAACACAAATTTAGACAATATATGATCGTAAATTTGAAGAAATGTTTTAGAGTGTAGTAGTCAGGCTAATGTCCTTGTTGGTCCTATAATGATTGGATAACATAAGAGAGTAGCTTGTTTGCAGCAGAAAAAAAAGCAGGAGAGAAAAGAATTAAAATATATAACAGAGAGGGAAAAACGCAAAAAAAAAAACGCAAATGAAAGACGTGCGTATGTGTAGAGATGTTCACACATACATACATACGTACTTTATGTACATCCAAGTTTATGTGCATTAGAAGAAATGAAAAAAGACGAGATTTCTCACTTGACCAGAGTTTCGAAAATAAACAAATTAAAATGTGGTATTTTTTTGAAAGTTATAAAATAAGATTTAAGTTTGTTGACAACAAGTTTATTTATTAAGAAATTAGTATAAAAACGTTTAAGTTCTAACAACAATGAAGCAGAACGTAGCAGCTCACTATTTTCGAAGGTCGCTACATCCTCTTATCAGTGCTCATGTCAAGTATTTTTGGAACATAAAATATACGACAAATTGTCCAGAATTTTAAAAAAATATCAACATTTGCAGCATTGAATTAATTTTAATAATTTTGTCAGAAGTAAAATCTCCTTGAACATATTTACAAGGCACTAATCTCAAAATATATCGAAACAAAATTTTTTCACCATACATTTTTCAATGATTATGGCGATCTTGTTGAAGCAAAAGTGGGAATTGGTACAGAGAGCGTGGCCATTATCATCGTACTTAAAATAGCGACGATGTTATTTTGTTCTTTTTTGCTACTGTATAACGAGATCGAATTAAACACCCTTGAACGATACCAAATTTATGGCAGGATACCATGTTTTACTAAAGAGCACTGTGAAGAAAGATCAAAATTTTTCCAACAACACAAAAAAAAAGTAAAAGTGCTAACGACAGATTCTAGTAGAGGGTACCAAAAATAATATACATGCATATCGGCGGGGGAGTTAAATTTCCGTCATTTTGCACATTGTTATAGTAAATCGGCATAGAAAATCTTAAGGTATAAGCTGTCTGATTATATAAAGTTAAACGAAAATTTCGTGTGAAAATTTATTTAGAAAAATACGAAAACTTGTTTTTAAATCCAATATAATTTCTCACATAAAATTGTAGTTTCATATTATAGAAACAGTCACTAAAGTGGGTCCAGTGTCTTTAGTTGAATTAGCCATTAGAACTTTGTACACTAATATTGCAAAAACGTCACTCTTGATATCATAACCAAACTTTCGAAATTTAAATCTTTGAAGCCACAAAATCAATTATCAAGTAAGATAGAATTTATGGCAGCCTGCAGTAGTCATTCCCAAATCTTATATACGATAAATTTTTGATGCTGCTAAAGTTTCGAATGGCCTAGTCATGTGGGTATAACAAGGTTATCTCATACTCTCATACATTTACAAACATAGACATAAATTGTATGTCTGTTATCAAAGATATCTAAGAGACATTAAACGAACCGCAGCAATGACGAAACAGATGGCAACACAAACAACAAACAACATCTTTTGATTTTATTTTTATGATATTTTTTTGTCATTTTATTATTTTTATTTTTTATTATTATTTATTCTTTATTTTATTTTTATTAAGGTCACTTAATAAATTTCTTACTTAAAAAGAGAATGTTTTTGATTTCAGCTGATGACTGCAAAAGAATATTAAATAATTGTGACATGCATAAATTATGAGGTTAAAATTCTATTTATTTAATTTGCTTATAACATTGAAAAGAACAAGAATTTCAATGTAATTTTTTCTTCTCTCTTTTCTTAACTAATAATAAAAATTCACATTTTGTTTAAAGAACAATAAAAGAATATATGCGAAGAATTTTTCTTTGAATCAATGGCCAGATATTTGCGCTTCAAGTTGTAAATGTTTCAGGATCGGAGTCAGCTTAAGGTTATGTCTTGGGGGTAATTTTAGTGATAAAAAGAACTATTATTTTTTTTTATCCTGATGCATTTGTTTTAGCAAGAATCGATGGTTGTTGTTGTACATCCTGCTTCGAAAATTGCTTTAAAAAGCCGTGATTTTTGTTAGCGCTTTAGAGTCCTGGTTCAAGCTTACGGTACTTTTTACCGCGATAAAATATCTGATTTCGAAACTAAAATAGAAAAAAGCGAAAGTACGGAATATTACTAATATAAATATTGCTAGAAATAAGAACAATTTTTTCACGTTGGCAGCACTGTTTATATTATATAACGGAAAATTTAAACTTTATCTAAAAAACTTTATACTATATTCTACGGGCACCTTATAGTAATACATAAAGCGAACTGTGAGCGCGCGAAGCGGGCAGGCACATCTAGTATGAAATAATTTCATTGATCCAATATAATCATATGAAATAATTTCATTGATCCAATATAATCATTTCGTTAAGGAACATATTTCATTATTTTGGTGAAATTATTTTATCGTGATTATGAAATTATTTCATTATTTTAATGAAATTATTTCAGCTTAATGCAAATTGGTTTAAAGTTAAATATTTATCTGCTTGACTGTCGCCGGCTGTAGTACCCTATAGTACAAAGAGCTTTGTCGATGGGGTCGTGGTTGAACCTGAAAACATCGATGTTTTGCTCGAAGTCAAGAAATTGGTGTTTGTTCTCTTTCAATTGTTACATGTTTTGAAAAAGCATTTCTTCGCTTCTTTTTCTTTGGATTAAAAACCATATAGTTTAACTAAAACTATATCATTTTAATTATTTCATTATTTTAATGAAATTCTGTCATTATTGTAATGAAATTATTTCATTGTTTTAATGAAATTATTACACTACTTAGAAGCCTCATCTCTTTTATTGATTGTTTTAATTTATTAGCAATTCCATAAAAACAAATACGTACGATAGACACTAATGAACATTAGAAATATTTGTACTGTTGATGACAATGACAGTATCGATCTCAGACTCTTGATTCTCATCATTTGCTTTATAGGCAACGTCTTAGCTACTTCAGCCGACAAATTTGTCAAAGCAACCCAGCAAAAACTACTGCTTCGCGATAAGCAGGTTTGTAAAGGAGAGTTTTGTTGGTGTAGCTTACAAACATGCTTACGTATTGCATGATATTTGTTCGCGATGTCCCATTTAGGAGCATTTCATGTTAAACGCTTATTTCAGCGCATTGAGATCGTAACACATCGTAATTTTTCATAAAATTTATATTTTTATAATCTCTGCCTTACAGTAGCGCTTCCTGGAATGCACCACTGTAAGTGAATGTGCAAAACTTTGTTTTTTAAGTGTACGAAAAAGAAAAATCTAAGAAGCTTAAGCATTTTTTGCCATACATTAGTGCATATATTCAGGCAATACATTTGTCACTACTATGAAGCGCATTTGTAAAACACGAAAAGACTGTACTGCTTCCAAAATCTCGATTATTTTTTGCTCGGAAATTGCCTAATGAAGTTTTCTAACGAAGCTATGAAGGCTAATGAAGCAATTCTAAAGAAATTCTTTCACTATATTCATGAAATTTTATTAATTTTATGAAATATATCATTAGAATAGGGAAAAAATCTAACAGAATTGTTTCATTGGATTTATGAAACAAAATTCTTTCAGTGCATCTACAGCTTACTTTTGTATGGTGACTTATGGTGAAAATTTTCGTATAATTCTCGTATGCAATTTTCACGAACAGTTTGTATGCATAAGAATTAAAATCACATTCAACAGAGCCATCTTACAAGTGGTGATAAGCACTATACACTTAAGCACTGACTATGGAAATGTAGTGGCTTCCGAAAATGGCGCTATTCTGTTCTGCTCTATACCTTGACAAATTAAGCTGATGTTACTTCTTCCCTTGTTCTTTGGAATATTAATCATGCCCATAATAATCAATTTGGATTCACAATAATCATATTAAGAAGTTGATATTAATTTTTCGCTTGTTCCTTGGAATAGTAATCATGCCTTTTCCGAATATAATCCCTACGGTAAATGGAACTGACACAAAACAAGTCACATGACCGGTCCCCAGGTGGTGGTCCCGAGTTCTAACACTTCCTATGAAGCGGACCAGTCACTTTTACATGGGGATGGCCTAGGATGGGGTTAATTGATACTTTGTATGCACCTTGTAACTTGTCTCTGAACTATCTTGTAGAGTCCCAATCGGTGTAGAATAATATATATTATATATAAATATTATTCCAAGATTCAGCTGTAATTATCGATTAATTTATTTTTTTATTGTTACAAATCCAAGTAGAAATTGTATTTTATTTTTAAGCGGTGTCTTTGATAGGATTCGAACTGGCAACCTCCGGCATGACAGGCTAGTACACTACCCACTCGACCAATGTTATAAATACCAGTAAAGCTCTCATTGAAGGGAGACAATTAATATTATATAGATACTATGTGATAGGCCTTTGATCCAGGTGCATCGAATTTGTTCAGTGCCGTTTACTACAATACTAGCCGGAGTCCCAAATAAATTGACTGCAAATGGTTAATATGTCACCATTTACACAATATGTCTTTTTTCACCATTCACTACTTCTTATTTTTGGTACCAGTCTCATTTTCTCAAGTCATAGGACGAGTACTTTTGGATCATTTGTCACCAAATTTTCCGCAGGGATATTACAAACTTTAGTCTAATAACCAGAAGGGCCTCTGCTGCTCCTCTTATGGGCCCAGAGCCCTTTTGTTGTGTAAACTGGTCGACTGCCAAGTCTCTAATCAATGAAAATGACATATCGGCCGCAAAGAAAGTGTGGATGTCTTCTTCTGGTTTAAGGCAAGCCAAAGCATTGATGCAGCCATTTTCATATAAAAAAAAGTTCGTTCACCCTTGTATCGTTTATTCTCTGTGAATGTATTGTCTTATGTAATAGTAGAAGGCGTGTTTTCTATTCTGAGTTTCTGTGTTCGGATGATATTAGGCGGGCTTCTCCAACCTCTGTGCTAACTTTCATATGGAGAGTCATGCAGAGCTTAATTTCATTTATAGATCTATGGCACAAAATATTCGTTAGGTGTCGCTGTACCGATCTTGGGACCAGATCTTTCCTCTATTCTATTCTAGTCTAATAACCAATTTGCATTAAAATGATCTCATTAAAAAATATATTTTTCTTATTTACAACGATAAATCTAGAACGTCCTCAATTTTTTTTCCTGATTGATTTAATGTTTTTGTTTCCCCTTTAACATTTTCTAATAAACAATTTTGAAGAAGAAGAAAAGAAAAAAATAACTACATGACAAAACTTAAATTAAGCGAAAACCCAAACATCATCCGGCATAAACTAAAGTAATTATTATTTCCATTAGTTTTCAGCTCTAAAAGTATACTTTTCATGCTCATAAAATAATTATTCAATAACACGTGGATTTAAATGAAATTTTTAATATTTTTCTAACACAAGTATTTAGTGTTATTTCTCCCATCTAAACATTTTATTATATTTTTATTTCAATTTAATATTTATTTGTTTTACAATACAATTTTGCAAAAACTGTATGAAAAAACAACAAGATCTAAAGATTAAATAATAGCAATTTCATGCTAAACGAAATAAAAAATCTTGTTGAAAATTTTACATCTTTTGCAACAAAAAAGAAAAAAAGTATAGAATTATTTAATTGAAAATATTGTATGTTGCAGCACGTCTGTTGGTTTGTATTTATTAAGACATAAAAGTTGTTAACAATATTAATGGGATTTGTGAAAAAACACAACAGAGATTCAATTCTCACAAAATGTAATGGATTTTTCTGTTGTTTGAATAATAATATTCCATCATATAAAATATTAATAAGTAGAAAAATGCAATGTTCGTAAGAGCATAACTAATAGTTTTTAATTTGCTTGAATGCAAGCAAGGTTATGTTTATCATTTTAATTTTAAGCCTTTGAAGAGCGTTTTCAAAGAAATTTCAAATAAAATTTTATATATTAGAACTTTTTTCTTGACTTTAGGAAAATTTTCAAGCAAGCAAGTATATTATTTGAAGCAAGTATATTAATTTTCATCCCTCTTTCCAGAACCACTTATTCGAAATTTAGGGTTTGTTTGTATAACCAACAAGACATAAATTTAAAAAATCAAAAAACTCGACTGCGTAAAAAAAAAATAAAAGAAAACAACTTTAATCCGTCACAGATCCTAAACGGTCATTCGAAATGAAAAATCAAAAGAGAAACCTAAAGATGATTTTCAAATACCTGTCGAATGATACCCATTTTGTTATTGTTCACCGACTTTCTATTTTTTTCGTATAAACAAAATGGCGTCTGTTGGCCGCCATATTGAATTTTGACTACTGTCATATCTTTAGTGACACTCACCGGTCTGAGACGAATCGATTGACTTAAGAATTGTCAAAATCGGTCTACGCGTTCGGTTTATATAGTGCCGCAAAGGAACACACATACATACACATATGCATAGACTGATAAACACAATACCCTTCTTTGCGTCGCGCATTCGGATAAAAAGAAAGTCCCAAACATTTTCACTTAATTCAACAAACAATAAAATACCTCAAGATTATATAAATCCCGTTCGTTGTTATTATTAAAGATTTATTTAAATACACGTAGTTCAGTAGCAGCTACACAGTAAACAATTTTTTTTCTTTCTTTTTGTTATTAATACACATGTGTGTATTTATAGCAATAAAGTTATCAATGTGTAGGTACTCGTATATTTAATAATTAATTATTAATAAAATTATTATTATGATATTTATTTATTACGTTGCCAAAGGTGATAATGATGATAATTATGATGGGGTTGGTAAACACTTAATCATTCCTTTGTGTGCTAAAGAATATGTGCAACAACCGTGTGTGTGTGTGTGTGTGTGTGTGTGTTTGTGTGTGTGTGTGTGTGTGCGGAAGTGTTTGTAAATGTGGTTGAGGAGGTTTCTTTTTATTAAAAGCTATTTAATATTTAAAGTTTATTGTGTTGTTTTAATTACACACATTGTGCATTAAGCGTAAATAAACGCATTTAATACATTATCCTTGCATTTTAAATAAGCTTAACTGGTAAACACTTACACACGTCACTTAATACGTGTTACGTTGTCAAACAAACACCCTGCAGATAACGCGACTAGTCCATGTAAATATACTCAATAGAGAACTAGGACAAGTCCAAAGATAACACAAATTTATGGAGAAAACATAGTCGATTTAACATTACGATGAGATACGGCTGGACTATATAACCCAACTTTGCACTACATCGCAGTAGTCTCAAAACTACTCCATGTCACCACTTGATGGAGCACTCAAGTGGCCGTGTTGAAACACGAGCACTTGTCCCTTAACTACAAACTCTTGTTTGCAAATGACATGGTCCATTATTGCATTATATTGGAGTAGTCTTAAAACTACTCTATGTCACTAGTCGATGGAACACTCAAGTGTTCGTGTTTTAACGATTGCACTCGTTAAAAACGCAAATAATTGTCGGTTAACTAGAAGCTACCCAGTTGGCCATATCTTTCAGACATCTTGCAAGACCGATGCATGACAATGCTAAGGCGTCGATGACCTGTTAGTGACAGCTCTAACACATCAGTGAGGACATTTTCGAACAAATGGCCGCTAAGTTCATACATGACAACAAGACGGCACTATCGCCCATCTTTTAATTAATGACCATGTAAATGACAACACCCTCAGAAATGTCCCCATTACATTTGTTCGTTTGTTTCTTTTTTACAGAGAGTATTTAATACGAGAAGTTTTAATAGACATTGTAGCAGAACTTTTCATTAGCTCAATTTCGCTCCATTTTAGCAAGCAGGAATATATCAAAATGATTTAGACTGGTGATAGACTGAGCGACAATGTCCACAAAAAGTTCATTTGCTGCTATACAAAGAGTAGTGTTTTTTGTTTTATTATATAAAACTTTAAATTAAACATTTAAACTGCATTGTTTGCAAACGATATGGTCCATGAATGCATTATATAGGACCATATTGTAACTACTCCATTTCATTTGAAATGGACCACGTAGTCCAATATTGTCTGTAGGGCATACACACACGCACACACCTTCACACATATACATTCGCATTTGTTTAATAAACGTAGACAATAACAACAAATATTATTTTATACTATGCAACATACAGAAGGATAGACAGTACTTTGAAGCTACTAATATGCCGGCAGTCTACAGGTATAAAAAGGAAGGCGTGTTTTATTGCGAAACGTGTCAAGTGTATGCGATACAGTTTACACAAGTTAATACAAAAAAAGTGTATACAGTGCATGTACTGTGGTGATTCTTTTAATGATTTGTTTTAATGAGTTGTTCCCACCCGTTCCAGATATTGTATCGAAGTTCCAACGGAATTCAAATTAAGTAATTTGATAGCTGATAAATCTAAGTCCCGGTGGAAATGAGTTTTCAAAAGATGCAATGAGATACTGAACTTGTGATCTGGAAGAAGTCCGAACTCCAATAATTTCTAATCAATTTCTCATTCTTGATGCTTATTCATTGGATTTGAAGTAATGGTAGAAAAAATGCGATTTTCAGGATGTCTTATCATTTCATTTGGCCCCGATTATACAAAAAATACTGTTAAAGTGCTGAAGATAACGTTGTATATACGTTTAAAAAAGAGGCCAAATTAAGAGCCTTTGTATTTGTTTTCCTACTCTGATTTAATATATGTAAACCATTTAAATAATTCATTGAATATCAACCTTTACATCAGCTGTCATCAATGGAATGATTGAAAGAATTAAATATATTTACATTTTCTTACTTTTACTTGTTTCTATTTTAGTTTTACTTTTTGTTATATTATTTTTCTTCAAATGTTTATCTTGATTCCAGGCTCCTTAATTCATTGTACATTTATAAACTAACGCCTGTACTATTTCAGCTATATCGCCATTCAAAACATTGACAGCACAAAGTCAACATAAACATTATTGAAGCGGCACACATATTTAGTCATCACATGTGTGTCACTCATCATATGTCATCACTATGATGAAAATTTATCATACTATCGTTTGCTTTAATGTTTTGTCTGTCCGTGTATGCTGTACTGGCTTAGTTTTTAAAAAGACTTGCATATTTTATTATTAGCTCTCTCATAGTAACTTTATAACTTTTTGAAAAGGCGTTTAAACACAAAAATAAAAAATTAAACAATAACATTTGAATTCAAATAAAAGTTAAAAAAATCATAACATTGTTAACTTATTTTTTTTTACATATTTTACACTTTAATAATCTATAATAAGTGCCATCGCATTGATGTCATTCCATGATGACGTTTGTCATCAGATGGACGTTTGTTTTCGTTTTATTGATGACATTTGTCATAGCATTGATGTCGGTACTCTGATGATAGGTTATAATCAATGTGATGGTACGTACATTCTTTTATGAGTGTGACTGAGTGTGTGTGTGTGTGTGTGTAAGATGCAACTCACTTATAACTTTTGACCGGTTAATCAACCGAAATGAAATTATCGTCATTCTTCAGATTTTGAAGTAACCAGTTACAACTTGAAAATAATTGAAAAATATTTTTTTCCATGTAACTTGTAACATTGCAAACTTCGGTTAAATAGTTTTCGAAATTAGCTAAATTATAACCACTGTGCGAAGAAAATTGCTTACACTAATGCTAATATACTATCTGAAACATTAAAACATTAAGTAGAACAAATGAGGCGGCGTGATTCATTTAGTGAGGTTTTATTTACAACACAAGATCGAACATCGAACCCTACAGCATATAACAACAACAAGTTATGTATGGTCCTTCGTAACTTATTATGGTTGCTGGATTTAGCACGACAACTCCACCAGAATTCTAATGAAATTGTACTAAAACTCCTACAACGTTCTTCAGTCCAAGACGTAAGATATAGTTGACTTTTAATAAAACTCGCCCTTTCCCATATAAAAAAGACGTGTCATACAATAGTTCATTAAAAGATCGTAGAATCTTGACACATCTCACGCTTCATCTATCAAAAAAATTACTTTTGAGAAAAGCAATTATCTATTTACCTATTAATGAGTCGCCGTTTGAGAGGAAAGTAAAAATAAATTAAAACAAAATAATACCACCACAACAATATTCATTAATACTCAACACCTGTTTGTAAAGCAATAAAAACAACCCGGTTGGCCATGTCTTTCAGACATCTTGCAAGACCGATGCATGACAATGTTTAAACGTCGATGACCTGTTGGTGACAGCTGAAACAGATCAGTGAGGACATTTTCGAGCAAATGGCAGCTTAGTTCATGCATGACAAAAAGAGCGACTGTGTCATTCATCTCTTCATTAATGACCATGTAAATGACAACATTTATTTATTTATTGAATCCCTGGCATAACAAGACTTAATGATGAAACCGAACTAAGTCTGCAACTTCAGGCAAAAACGCTGCCAAATAAACAGGCCCAAAACTAAATCGACGGCAGTAGCTTCAAAATTCTCTAATATGTTTATTTTCTTTTGTTCTTATATTTCGTATTAAAAATGTATGAAACTTTATTAAAACACGGCAACATTGTTGAGAGAATGATTGGCTAAAACTGAGAGCATGAGAAAAAACGTTCTCAAAATAAAATATATTCTATATGATGAAACAGAACTAAGTCTGCAGCTTCAGGCAAAAACGCTGCCAAACAAACAGGCCCAAAACTAAATCGACGGCAGTAGCTAGAAAATGCTCTCATATTATTGTTTCTTTTCTTTTGTTCTTATATATCGTATGAAAAATGTATGAAATTTTATTAAAACACGGCAACATTGTTGAGAGAATAAGTGGCTAAAACTGAGAGCATGAGAAAAAATGTTCTCAAAATAAAATAGATTCTATCCCATGACTGCTTTTTACGGCATATGATTAATGACAATTTGTATGTAAAAACTCGTCTAGCCCCAGTTCTGTTTCATCATTTGGTCTTATGATTATAATGCAGGGCTGTAAAGTGTACAATAAGTTCATCAAAAATGTTCACAATACATTTTCTCATTTGTTTCTTTTTTACACGTGTTCTACAATAACAATTTGTAGTAGTTTTTCTTTTATCCATTCTTTGAGTACGGCTTCTGTTAGATTGTCTGAACAGAAACTGTAATCGACATATATCGTGCATGACAAATGTCGAAATTTCCTTAAATAGTCGTTGATGAAAATGTGCTCTACGACGAGTTGGCCAACGGGGAATGTTATAACTAACGACTAACGTATACACACTTGCATACACGTGCACATACAACCACACATTCGATTCACGTTCCTTTACTCAGTGCAATTTCTAATAGAAACAATATAATATTAAAGGCAACAACAGTGTAACCATTTTTATGAAAGTAAATACTCGTACCATAAAAATCGACAATATACCAGTGTGAGCCAGGGATGGCAAATGAGATTTTAAAATTGTACCAATTGTTCTCTAAAATTGTACTTTTTTGGGCATAATTGTACAAAAACAGATTTTTGAAACCAGAAACAGTTTTTAAGTACAGAAATTACATTACTTTTCTGTAGATATATCTGTGGCAAAAGGGAAACTGTGTTTAAGTCGAATTTAGCTATTGCAATTTATAATCTAAAACAGCTCACATACTAGATATTGGAAGGTAGAACGATATAAATAATTTCAATAAAGTTCCGAAAAATTTACCTTGCAAATAAGTTTATACAATTTTATTTTTTCCAGACTCTAATATCTAATCATGATCAGTAAGAGCTTGAAATTATAGAGACGTTTTGTGAGCTAACCTTTTTGACCACTTTGAGCCAAACTTTGTTTTCAATACTTCGCAAAATTTAATTCAGATAAAAGTGACATTTGTGCGAGCGGACGAAAAGGGAAAAATATTTTATCACAATAAAAGAACTGCAATAAATAGGTTTTCTAAAAAAATAGACAAATTACTAATTGTACTAAATAAGCGATTGGTGTACCATTGTACTTTTAAAATACGAGTTGTACCAAAAATGGTACAATTGTACCAACTTTGCCATCCCTGGTGTGAGCTAGTGCTCGCTTGTAACGTTATGAAGGTGGGTGGGTGGTCTTCGGTATTTTTCAGTATTCAAAGAAGAAAAAAAAAACTATACAATAAAATATATTAATTTATTGCTGTACATGCAGAGCAAATTAGAAAACTTTAATGAAAATATTTTAAATAAAAAAGCAGTTGAATGTTTTAGCAAATTGTCAAATGCTTCATTAGTTTTGTTTAATATTTTCCCAGTGAAAAAGCGGGAGTAGTTTTTAAGGAATGACTTATTAATTACTTGCATGCTATTAACTACTGCACATATTCAGATAATGAAGGAAAATTCATTTCGACATGACGCACTAGCGGTTCCACGCATGACCCTCACATCTTTACCTGTACAAAATATAAGGTACTTTCAACGATATTTTCAAGATATGAACTATCAAATTATTTCCAAAATAAATAGTTTCTAAAGCGCAGCACAATCTGAAGAATTAATTTAAAAAAAAACTATTAACAAACTTCTTCCCATAAAACTTTCTGCTTAATTATTTTCTTTTGTTTTATCTTGAAAAATACATAGAACTAAATACAAGGAAGTACAAAAAGAAGGAGGTCATAAATACTCCTTGGTATTTTGCTAGTTATTAATAAAACACGTGCGAATTCTTCTTTTTTTTACACGAGATTTCTTTTTCTACTTCCTGGTGGTCGTCCATGTATCCTAACAAATGACTTCCATAGGGGGTGCTAAAACAAAACATATTGCCATACATTTTTTTTCCATTAACAACAAAGTGTTAAGAAATGGTATTAAATAGAAATAAAACAGAAATAAATTTAATAAACACAGAAGAGAACAAGTTTAGCACATTTTATATCCTTCAAATTGAAAGAAAAATTCTATAGAGTAAAAAGAGCTTCGTCTTTTCGTTTGTAATGATTATAACAAGCATGTGTAAAAAGCTTTTAATGTGAATGTGTGTGTGTGTGTATTCTACATAGACAGAAGAAGAAAAAACAAAATTCAATTACAGAAACTATTATTTGATAAAAAAAAATAATTAGATTTCAACGTGTCACGAAATTTGTGTTATTAACTAAAGACATTTAATTAAACAAAGTTTAGTATTTCTTAATTAAAAAAAATATTATAGTGATTAAAAGTTTTTATCATATATACGAGGGCGGATTGATATTGAAGCTACCTAAGTAGGAAAAAAATTTTTTTTTCAAAAACCATTTATTTCTCAACACAATCTCCTGTTAGCTCAATACACTTAGTAAGACGATATTCCAACTTTTTTATTCCATCTGAATAATACGATTTTGGGAACCCCTCAAAATACGCGCTAGTTTCGGTAATCAGTAATCAGTTCTTCGTTTGAGATGAATCTTTTTCCTGCGAGCCATTTTTTCAAGTTTGAAAGCAGGAAAAACTCACTAGGAGCTAAATCTGGACTATAAGGGCGATGGTCAACCAATTCGAAGTGTATTTCACGTAATTTCAGCATCGTATCTAATGCTGTGTGATCCGGTGCGTTGTCTTGAAGAAAGAGCACTTTTTTCTTCTTTAAATGTAGTCATTTTTTCTTGATTGCATCAATCAATTGATCCAATAATTCACGATAATATTTTCCTGTGATTGTGGATCTTTTTCGAGACAATCGATGAGCAATATTCCGTGTGCATCCGAAAATACAGTGGCCATAACCTTGCCAGCCGATTGCACTGTCTTCCCCTTTCTTCGGAGCACTTCCGCCAGCTTCCACCCATTGTTTCGATTGATTTTTAGTTTCAGGAGTGTAGTGGTGGACCCACGTTTCAACAACAGTTATTAATCGACGCCAAAAATCAACAGGATTATGCTTTATCATGTCCAAACACCGCTGTGAAGTGGTCTGTCGAACTCGTTTTTGTTCGACACTGAGCAAACGCGACATCCATCTTGCCAGTAGCTTTTTCATATGCAAATGTTCATGCAAAATGTTGAACACACGTTCATATGGTATGTTTACCATTTCAACAATCTCACGTAACTTGACTCGTCGATCATTCATAATGATATCGAGGATTTTCTTGGTGTTTTCTTCAGTAACCACCCTGAAGAAAGCCAGGGTCCAGGTGCCTTCAAGTCACCACTTTTGTCGACAAGTTTGATAACGTTGTCAACGAATCGTCTACACTTTTTATTTTAGCTTCAATGAGAAGAGAAGTTTTTAACAGCTAGAAAACGATTTTTTGTGGTCTCATTTTGATGTGTCGAAAATATATGCAGCTGAACGGAAAACTAAAAATTTTCATAAAAAATCTAATTTATTTCTCTTAGCTGGCAAAAAGTTTCATATGTGTTGACTAGAATCATTACAATGCACTAGTGAATCTCTGGTACCAGTGCCTCTATATGGTCCCATAAGAACCACCTGGTCTATAGTAAGTCAACAGTTCCGATGTCAGTAGTGGAATCTCAATGACAAGCACATGTTAAATGTCTATAGCACAGAACATTGCCTGGGTACAATTAGTCAGTAGTACTGGTGACAATGTCAATAGTGAATCAGTGCAATTTTACTATCGACATTTCCTGCATGGCACCTCTTTTGGCTTTCCTGTTGATGGTATTGTAGCAGTGCTTGTTCGGCCGCGTTTACATTCAGCAATCTAATCAATTGTTTCAGCTTGATATAACATAATTCAACATGATTCTTAGTGTTATTTCAATATTAAATTCACGTTGTTTCAGCTAGAAATAACTTTGATTCAACATGATTCTTCGTGTTGTTCCAATATCAAATTTACGTTGTTTCAACTCGAAATAACTTTGATTCAACATGATTTTTCGTATTATTTCAGTATCAGCTTCATTTTGATTTAACTATACTGCAATATTAAATCAACATGAAATATAGTTGATTCAAAAGGATAAATGTTTCTTCAAGATTATTGTAAATCATGTTGAATTAATATGAAACGCCTATGAAGCAAAAGCACTACCGAAAAATGTTGAACTAACCTTATTGAAATTTTTCTGCGTTTAGTTATCTATATTGACTTTCTGTAATTGAAAAGCTGGGAGGAGAATATAGGGTGCCCCTGTGGCTTAGTGGTAGCGATGCTAGCATCTCAGTCCAAAGAGCGTGTGTTCGATTCCCGCCATAGAACCTGGGTATTTTCCGCAGACAAGCTAATCGCTTCGCGGGTTGTGTTTGTTTATTAAAAAAAATTTTATGAAAATTTTCAATGCAGACGTTTCTGTTTTGAAGACAATTTTCACAATGTTCACCCTATTAACAGTGATTCAGTCGCGATTTTATTAGCACTGCAGAACCCCCACAAGCTCTAACGTATAAATTATATATGTTGATTTTAAAGAAGCTTCTTGACATCGGGTGAGCATCAGACATCAATGAGAATTAATCAAAAACAAAGAAAATTTTGACTGCACGGAGGGTTGAACGGACGTTTTGATAGCTCCCGCTAGTATGATAATTCATACTAGAATAGAGAAATAATAAAAGAAGCTTAACACAAGACAAAGAAATAGGTGAATATGAGTGACAGTATGAATTGATTAAAAGTATATGATATTCAACTCTTGACTGCAAACCACCGACTTTGGTCGAATGGTCAAGCGGAAAAGAGTTCTGAAAATATTAGCAGGAGCTATCGAAACGTCAGTTCAACCCTCCGTGCATTAAAAATTTTCTTTGTCTATATGCTTCACATTTATCTCTAAATAAAATTATAATTTAATTGAAAAATTTAATTCAAACCGAATGCAAGCCAAAATAGTTTAAATTTTTTGGATATAAACTCATACAGCTCGACTAAACTCATAACTTAATTACCAATCAAAAACTTAATTGAGTTAATTAAGAAATTAATTGAATTAATAAAAATATTAATTGAATTAATTACAATATTAATTAAATTAAATAACAAATTAATTGAATTGATAAAAAGTTAACTGAATTATTTAAGAACATATTAGGTATTAATTGAAAATATATTTTTCAAGACATTGTGGCATGCCCGAAAAAACTTTTGCGCACTTGCAAACACAACTTATATTATTTAGACATAATTAAGGTGCAAAAATTTTTTACCATTTTATAGTTGTTTTCAATTAATTAAAATTGATAAACATTAACTCCCACAATTTCTTTAGCATTTCAGAGGGAATATAAAAAATGAAAAAGTGTCTTTCTAACTAACACACATGATGAGTGAATGAAAATTAGTTAAAAGAGAAATAATTATCTCTCATATTCTTTTTCTATAATTTATTTGTTTAAGTAGATTATATTTACAACAATAAGAAAATAAAAATGTTACAATTTCTTCCATAAAAAAAGAAGAGAAAGGAATTTAAATAGACTACAGCCAATGACATTCAACATTTTACTTACTTAAATATTTGTTTGAAAAGGATTATTTCGTTCAGAGCAGAAAAGTATGTACTAAGTACAAATGAGTACATATTTGAATAAATTCAATTCAAAAATAGCACTTGAAGGAAAATCATGAAAAATATTTCTATTTTTAACACCTTTATTTATATTCCGCCGCAACAAAGGAAAATCTTTATTTATTTTTAAAAAATTTCCATTAAAAAAACATATTTTTACGTTATATTTTCTAATAATTCTTCTGACTTAACTTTTATTCTGGCACGCGTACGACTAAGAAATTTATGTATTTCCTTCCTAGCTGACTGGTTTATTCCTGGTGCGTGTGTTAATGTTTTTCAATATTTAAAGAAAAGAACAAACACATCATATAATAAGGAACTTCTTGCTTTCGCATTGTTTTTCAAATCAGTTTGTTATTTCATTTCAGGGTTTCTTCATACCTTTCTAAATTAAATTTGCAGTGTGTTTATTCCAATTTCAAATAATTTTTTTTCATTTTCCTTTTATTTTATAAAGAAAGAATTTTCCGTTTTAGAACATAGTTAAGCTTTTTCTATTTTATTGCTAAATAATATTTGTATGGTGATATATTTCGAATTGTTTATTTGGAGATAAAAGAAAAAGTTATAAGAACAAGAAATAAGAGCTATACATATATACAAACAGGAATTCTCTAACTGACCAAAAGTTAGTTCAACAGCAATTTTCTATTTGTTAAAAGAAGGATTAACTAAAAGATGTACGGAATATAGTACTTCGCTATGATGCTGCTGAGAGTATCGGTTGGAAGTACAACAATCACTAAAACCTGTAGGCATATTGCAAGTTTTCTCAATATCTAAACATTATACTAAACAACAAAATAAATATAACCAGCTTCAATCAAATTTATACGTGTATCAGAGTTTCGAAAGTTTTCGTGTTTTTATTTTAAGCGGAGTTAAAGTTGCTCTAATTTTTCACATTGTTGTAGTGAATCGGAAAAGAAAATCGTGAAATTCTCACATTTTTGGTATACGGTGTAAAGTGCTCAGCACTTTTATGAAGAACATTACTACGAACATTTTTGTGGAACATTTTAAACCTCTAAGTCTTCTTGTCATTTCTTGGAAAAAGGCCAAAAATCCTTCTTAAATAGCTATATACCATGTTGAAATGTCCTACAAAACTATTTACCATAAAATTCTATTATAAGTCTTCAAATTACCAAAGCCCAAAACTTAACTTGAACGCCAGAAATAAAATAAAACTTAAAATGTGTTTAGGGGTTCAAACCGGATTTTATGAGGCTATTTTGTATTAAAAATACGCAGGAAATAAGGATATACAGAGCCCGAGAGCTGTCAAATAATCATTGATGCCAACTTTCGCTCTTTTTTACGATATAGCAAAAAACGATATGACATACTGTATTGTCATATCGTAAGTTTTTTTACGATATGACAATGCTGCGATATGACAACACCGTGTATGTCTCTCTTAGTGTTGTCATATCGTAAAAAGCTTACGATATGACAATACAGTATGTCATATCGTTTTTTGTTATATCGTAAAAAAGAGCCAAAGTTGGCATCAATGCAAATAATCTATCAAAGAAAACAGTGTGGCCAATACAATACTCTATGCCTCAAAAAACCATATCAGATACCATCAAGCATACTCGTTACTTCTCTTTGCTATTTTAAAAGTTGCCTCCCTAAATGATGGTATCGCCAAAGTAACATTTCAATTTCTTTTTGTATATTCAAGTACAGTGAGCAAATTCTACATGTTAGGAATTTCAGGGGTATCAAAAAGGAAAAAAAAACAGCAACAGCTAAAAAAACTAGGTTAAGGTAAGTTTTCAGTTCATGTTTGTCTTTACTCAAACGCAGAGAAAATAGAAATGTCTGTTAAACAACCCTGAAGACGTTGAACTATTTCAAACGAAATATTTTTAACACATAAACAAAATGGAGATATTTTCTAGCAATTTATTAACAAATAAAAAGAAAATATTTCTTGACAGGCTAAAGTGTGAGCAATTTAAATGAAGTTTTAGTAATGGAATATTAAAAGAAGGTTAGCTACTCGTAAGGTGAAAAGCTTTAGAAAAAGAGGTTTTCATTTAAAAGATATGTGCAGGGTGAAATATCATAAGTTTATTATTGATTAAAACAAAGTAAATATTTCGTCGAGCTTAAAACAAACTAATAACTTTCTTTTTATTTTTATTTATTTGTATTCGCGCCCAAGGTGATCATGCTGAAATGAGTTTGTTATATTCACAAATACAGCAAGACTGTCTTAATTTTAATTTAAATTAATTTTACTTAAAAAGTCGAAGACTGAAAAATATTACTCCGACTTCAAGTTTCCCAAAAGTCCAAGATCTACCACAAATTGAAAAGTGCACCGAAAGCGCCTCAAATCACTCAAAAACTTATAATTTCAATTCAAAAGAAAAAACCGAAAAAAAATTAAAATTCTCCGAAAGATCGGAATTTGGCAAATATCCAAATATGAACTGAAGACATTATGCATCCAACAGAAATAACAAAATTAATATTTTTACCAAAATTGAAAGCACGCGAGAAAAATCTAATTTATTACAAAAAAATCGGAATTTCAGTATTATATGAATTTTTAAAATTCATCAAAATATATTTTAATGTATTGGGAATCCGTTACTTAGCTAAAAAGAGTCGATAGTTCACAAAAATCTAAGAAATTCTGAAAAAACGTAGGTACTCCGAAAATCGAAATTCAACACATATGTACATTTTTGCAAATGCGCAATTATTAAATCTTCCGAAAACCTTAAATTTCACTGAGGAAAGTAAAAGTTCACACAAAACACACATCAAAATTATTCCGAAAAAATTTCGGAACGCTCTATATCTAGCACATTAAAAATAAAACTTTTTAATCCACCGAAGATTCAGTATCAAAATGGAATCTTATTGCTTCTACTTGATTGCTTGCGTGCAGTAGGCAAGCACGTATACAAAAGAAAAATCACAAAGAATCAAAGTTACTAAAAATAAAATAATAATAATAAATTAAATTAAATATAGTACATATGTATGTACTATATTAATATATACATCGAGTCGAACGCACGTAGTCGCAAATACTCTATGTGAACTTTAGTTTCACCAGGAACTCATAAGAAAGTGAAAACTCCTTACTTCGAAAAAAGAGTTTAAAATTTTCGGAAAATTCTATATACTATATTGCACATAATATAAAATGCAACAAAAAAGTATTTTATCCATCAGAAACTCATAATTCTACCAAGTAATCGAAGTTACTCCGAAAAAAACTAAAGCCGTCCGAAAACTCTGTATAAAGCACATATTGAAAAATGCACTCAAATTGCCTTTTATGTACTGAGATTTTCTGTTATTTTACTTAAGTAATCGAAAACTACACATAGTTGAAGCTACTCCGAAAAACATCATAGTTTTGTAAAATCTTATAATTAGCATGCATTGAAAAATTCATGGTAATTGCCTTTAATCTACTAGAATTAATTAATTTCAAAAATCAAACACTAGAAAAAGCTACTCCGAAAAAATCCAATATATATGTATATACTTATACGTTCTCCGAAATTCGATATACATATAACACAGTCGTAAATACACCATTTGTACATCTAGTCCACCACAAACTTTTAAGTACACTAAAAAAAAGTGAAAACTTGTTAAAACTCTATGTTACTCCGAAAAAATTAAAATTTTTCAGAACTTCTATTCTTACGCCAAAAATTAAATACACTAAAAAATTTTAGCCACCAGGAAATACATGTCACTTAAGGAATCAAAAACTAACAAGTAGTCAAAGTTACTCCTAAAAAATTTTGAAATTTTTGAAAATTCAGTATTTAGCACGTATTTGAAAATGCACCGAAGCTACTTTTTATCCAGCAGAGTCTTTTAATTTTACAAAAAAAAAAAGAATCAAAAATAGAGGAGAAAAATTTACTCCGAAATTTTTTTTTAAATTTTAAAGAATTTTACGTTTTACCTCTTATCCATCAAAAACCATATAATTTCACTAAAGCAAACGAAAAGTTCCCATTGAGAAAACTTTACTCCGAAAAAATTAAAAATTCTCCGAAAATACGTTTTTTACTGTGTAATACACAGTATACATACATTCATCACACAGTGTGTATGGTCTCTGAGGTAACAAAACTGCCGGGCGCATATACATATATGTCCTTTGGTCGCGAATGTCTTAATGTGTGCAGTTGAAAGGAATATTTAAATGTTCATTTTTTCACAACTGCTCACATATCTGGCAATTGGCAGGTGACAACTTTCTGCAAGTGGTATCTATATAATTAATTAAATATACATTTCATTAGATTCCCTTTAGGTTAAAATTAGGGATGTAACGATACGCCGTTTTGCCGATCCGATACCGATACCGATATTTAAAAATAAATATCGCCGATACCGATTCCGATACCGATACGAATATTGAAATTGAGTTCAATATTCGATAAACATATATAGATCAACAAAACTCAAGTGCAATTTTTTTATTATACAAAATTACATTGTAAGAGAGAATATTTAAAATTGATTTTAACCCAGTATAAAAAATTGGAAGTAATTTTTAAGGAGCTACATTTTCTTTGCTTCCAAAAAAATCTGTATTAAAAATATGCAGATAATTAGTACAAAAGCAAGAAAAAATTTTACTTCCTTTATAATTTTAAAAATTACTCGCCATGCTTTATAAAAAATCGATTTTTTTAAAGGACGTTTATCAACTAATATTCTTCTAAATAACTTAATAGCTTAATTATTAAAAGTCGTCTAAGTTTATATTTATTCACCTAAATTTACATGAAAATAAAGTTTTGAGTTTAAATTCGCATAAAAAAATTGTGAAAATGGGTCATTTTTATCCTTTTTCCTTCAGGAAAAATCATTATAGAACACCGAAAAAGAAATTTCTCCTAGTATCGCTTCCAATTCGGTGATTTGTAATTGAAAAACAGAACTTCTTGCAATGGCAAGGATATGTAAAGCTAATTAGAAATTATCCAAATTTGCAATACTTCCGGTTCGCGAATTCTACATTTTCATGACTTCTTTGGAGTGTCTTTTCTTGCTGGAAAAAAGATTTAAAAAACAACGACTTGAATTTGAATTCATGGTAAAATTAACAAAAAATAAATAATTTTTATACAAAATAACGGCATACAATATTATTAGTTTTTAAAATTGATATTAATAACATTTAAAATATAACGAAGTAAATTTAATTCATGGTAAAATTGAACAAAAATAAATTATTTGTTTAAAAAAACTCTGAAAATTTTTTAAAAAGTATCGTCGTATCGACTGTAAAATATCGCCGATACCGATGTATCGGAAAATCTGAAGTATCGCCGATATATCGGTATCGGTATCGGTATCGGTATTCGTTACATCCCTAGTAAAAACGTTGCAACGACATCATACTCGCATACAAATAAACGCTAAAATATACTTTTACCCCCATTAGTTTTTCCATGCCTTTCACGTTTAATCCTCTATCAAAATTAAATTAAAGGAAAAACTAAAATACAGATGAAAACGAAGAAGGAAAAATATTTTTCGCATTTCATTCATTCAAATATGATAATCGATCGTTTGCGTTTACAACTTTATATTATGTCGTGCTCCTGCTCCAGATTTTCAATAGAAAAAAGGTGAAGACAGCGATGATGATGATGATGATGATTTTAACATTTTCCTACTTGCAATATTGACACGTACCAATATACATATACACATATATGCACACATTCTTTTAAAGCTATAAAAATTATCAGCATACCTTAGAGATTTTTTAATATTCGTTAGATACTTGTTAAGTCAGGCAGGCAAACAGATAGAAAAAGACAATCTGACACAAATAAACTTTTTCTAGTACGAATACATTGAAAGTTGGTTTAGAAGAGAATCAGATATAAAAAGAATTTTGCCCGGAACTTACATTGGTGGGCGGGTGGCTGTGTAATGCGAGTACTTAGAAAAATTATTAAGTTAAGGAGATATAGAGCGTAAAGATATGTATTACTAAGTATTGATTCTGTTGATGGGGCCGATGATTGTGATTGCTTTCACAGTCTTTAGATTATTGATATTGAAACTAAATGAAGAAAATATATAACAAAATTATAGATATTAAAAAGAAAGCTTATCCCTTATGAGAGGAGGGGGGAAAATATTTATGGTAAAAAAAAACAGTAATTTGTAGTTTGCAAACTTCTCTATTGATTTTGAAATAACACCCATTCTCCTTTATGCCAAAGTTATTTACTCTTCTTAAATCAGATTTTATTGTATTAATTTATATTAATTCAATTATTTTTACCAGTAAAGGAATTTTTAGATCATTTGATATAAATAGAATAAATGAACTACAGGAAACAATAATTATGTATTTCGATAGCACAGGGAAAACGAAACAATAGGTTTTTTATGGAGACCGCTACACTCTTCATTAGCCTTGAGGTGAATTTCACCATTTAGTTGATGTCAGTTAATCATAACAATTACACACTGTACAACAAGAACAAATAACAAGGTTTTGACAACGGCTTTCGGCAGTTTGCGTCTGTTCTTTGTTTTAGGAGAGTGGTGCAGCGTTACCGTTGAAAATTTTCAAAAATGGGCACAAAAAGAGTATTTTGAAAATAAAAGAGGCACAAAAAGGGGATTTCTGAGAAAAAAAGTGGCAACATTAATAACAAGAAAAATGTTATTTAATTTTTGAAAAATTAAGGATAGGAAACATAAACTTCCGCTGAGCTGATTAGGTTTACCCATTTTAGCAATACTTTTTGCCAGTTCTATCAAAAATTATTACTCAAAATACTAATAAAATTGGACTTGTTATCAAATAATATGCATTACGTGAAATCTATGCAAAAAAATCAATATGAATATTGCAGCATTATCAAATATTTCCTGCAAAACAAATTTTGCGCAAGAGCAGTGCCTAATCAGAATAGGTTTCTGATTAGTTTTATGTTATACATTATAACTCTCCCGCGAATTATTACTTTTTAATACGTTTTTGATATTTCTAAGCCGATAAAACAATTTGAAGTTTAAATGGGTCGAGGATAATCTTTATCTGAAGCTGAAAGGATCAAAATTAAGTATTATGCTGAAGACGGATAATTGGCTTTGATCGGATAAAAATGACTGAGTTATAGGGGATCAAATTAAAATTTTTTTTAATATTTAACGTTTTTCACCAAGTGTTGTCTATTCGGAAGCTGTGCTGTACCACAAATTATAAAAAAATCGCTAGCTAAAAAATTTTATTGAATAAGTCTATTCGATTTCAAAAGTTTTAAGCACTAATGGATTGAAATCGAATAAGAGCTAAAAATGCTAGAAGGAAAAAAACTAAAACACTCGCGTTTCGATTTACTAGCAAATCCTTTATTTAATAATTTTATTTTATTTTGTTTTTTACTAGTGCATTTTTTAGTAAATTAATATGTTGGTGTTTTGGTTTTTTTATTATAGCATTTTTAGTTTTTATCCAATTTCAATCCATTATGGCTTAAGTTTTTTTTTTTAATAGAATAGACTATTCAATAAAAATTTATAGCTATGAGTTTTGTTATTATTTGTGGTACAAGACAACGTGCGAAGAGACAACACTTCTTATAAAATTTTAACTTTGATCACCTATAACTCAGTCATTTTTTATCCGATCAAAGCCAATTATCCACTATTCGACTCGTAATTTTGAAGCCTTTCAAACAATATATAGATCACTTTAATCGAACCAGCTTCTGCCTCTTGGATGTGTACATCGAAAATATACAAATATACCGTTATCTGGAAATGCCCGAAATAAAAATTTTTTCTTTACTTTTCTCGTATTAAGCATATGCTAATCACCCTAAAAAATGCATTAAAAACTTTATACATTTTGCTTGTAAAGCATTGTAATGCAAAGCATTTAAAGATTGATGTTGCAAAAATAAATAACACCACTTAGTTCATTCACTGTGTAACAAAAATTGCTCCAAGTATCTCTTCATTTAGTAAAAAGTATCAAAAAAGTGGCAATAATTTCAAAAAGTATCACATTTGGGTGGATTTTGTAAAAGTAGCAAAATAGTATCCAACCAGGCGAAAAAGTGGCAAATTGCTACTTTAGTAGCACCAACGGTAACGCTTCAGTGGTGGCCATATATAATTATCTTACTCTTTGTTTGTGTATGTGTTTCGCGACTAAATAGATAGGCTGTGTATCTCACACACAGTGTACGTGTGTTGATGGTTAAAAAAAACACCCTATATTCGCGAGTATAGGAAATTGAGAGAATGTTTAAAGGAAAATCGAGCGAGTTGTTTAATAACTGCAAATTTATTTCAAACAATTTTTACAAAACGTCCCACTGTGCAAATCCGATTGAAAGCGAAAAATGTCAACACAGCGAAATCAAATTTTGACATACATATTGCCAATTAATTATTATTTTTTATCTGTTAACTTTCTTAATTGCTTATGCTTACTTCATCAAATGTTTCTTTATTTCGCTACTCAAATGAAAAAAAAAACATTTTATTCGGTTTTCAGAACAGCTTGCAAAAATGTCGAATATCACTTCATATAAAATGAATATTAATTTGAATAAATAAAGAAACAAGAATACAATTAGTTAAATAAGACAAACTGAAAAATTATATTTTTGTAATTAAAAACATAACACCATTTCTTGACCTACAAAATCATATTCGTATTGACCATACAAAAGAGTTATTAGTCATTTCACAAAATGTTTTCACTTTTCAATTTTGCTAATTGTTCTGCTACCGAAATGAAATTAATTACAAAGCAATAAAAATTCTATACAGCTTAACAAATACAATTTGTTAAAGTAACGTTGAAAAATTGCTAAATAATTACCCATTTATGGCAATCATTGTACAAATATTGCGCACATACACACACACGCACTCACTCATGCAAAATCACACTAGGGAAGGTGCAAGAAAGAAAAAAAATCAACCAGGTAGCATTGTAAAATATGTGTATTCGATAAAAAAAAATGCATCAATCAATTTCATAATTGGCGCCACTTACGCAATTGCACAAAACTTCTCATTTGCATGGCATACAATGTCTTGTAATAGTTGATGGCAAAAAACAGCAATATTTCAACAAAAATATCATACATACTTGCAGTAAGCTATGAGAAAAATGATGTTAGGAAACTACTATGCACAGTAGAACAAAAAAGAAATAAATAATAAATAAATAAATAAAATCATCGTTGAGTAGACAACGAAATTAGGTTTTTTTTCTAAGAAAATCAAATAAACATATAAATAATAATGATGATGACGGCAAATATATTACAAAAAAAGAAATAGACTGTATATTTGAAATTAAGTACATGTCTATTTACACTCTAAAACACTTTTGTTGAAAATTAGGTCGATAATAGTCGGCAACCCTTTACAGATTATTAACGACCTAAAATTACACACGCATTATTTTTGAACAAAACGTTTTTACTAAAAAAAGCGATTCGCTGCGTGCAGGTTTGAACCGCGACCTCCTGAATGATAGTCTGATGTATCTACCATTCGGCCATAGCCGTATTATACTTTATGTTACATTTTTTCCACTTGGACTAAATATGTTTAATTTGAAAGGTTTTTTCTTTAATAAAATAACTACAAAATCGATGTAATTTTAGACAAGGAGACATTTTCAACACAAATTTAGACAATATATGATCATAAATTTGAAGTAATGTTTTAGAGTGTATAAAGAACAAATAAACTGCAGGTGCGTAACCATCTACTTTATTCAGAGGGGTAAAATATTCCATGTTTACTTTTTATTATTCAAACGAATTTCAGTTTCGATCTTATAGCGTCTTTCGATCAGTCGAGATATTTTTCGAAAAAACGGGGGAGTTGTGAATACATCATATATGCGAGAGTAGTTCGATAGTGACGCCTCGATCTTATCGCTTGCTATCTTATGGATACTAAGATTATCCATTCTGCAATACAAATATATTAGAAATCGTGGTATTTATTGAGCAAGCCGTGATATACTAAAGTGCAAAACATCCTGCGATGCCGAAATATCCAGGTACTGATAAAAGAACCGCCATAACGCTGACGTAATTTGACATCAATGCCAAAGGCAAATGACTAATTGAGATCAATTTAATGGCAAAATACCATTAATATGAAGTCGCTGATAGAAAAAAACGTTATAACGGTTAAGTCATTTGACATCAAGGCTATGTCTTAGTTTTTAAAAAGAGTTGCATGTTTTCTTATTAGCTGCTCTATCATAGTAATGATCAGGGCTCGGAGTTTCATGCACCTAAAACATGATTTTAAGCGCTTAACAAATGCACCTAAAAATGAAAATTATGCGCAAAAATATGCCAAAACTAGCAAAGTGCCAAAACTAAAATAATACCAAAATTTTTTTTTAGTTTTTTCTTAAAACAAACATAATTGGGTCTAATATTTAATGCAACCGAACTTTACTTGCGTTGCCAGTCGGCAACTGAAAATCAATGTTTGCTAGAAAGGCACTGCATACACTCTAAAACATAACTTCAAATTTACGATCATATATTGTCTAAATTTGTAATGAAAATTTCTCCTTGTCTAAAATTACATCGATTTTGTAGTTATTTTATTAAAGAAAAAACCTTTCAAATCAAACATATTTAGTCCAAGTGGAAAAAATTTAGCATAAAGTATAATACGGCTATGGCTGAATGGTAAATACGTCAGACTATCAGTCATGAGGTCGCTGCTCAAACCTGCACACAGCCAATCGCTTTTTTTAGTAAAAACAATTTGCTCAAAAATAATGCGTGTGTAATTTTAGGTCGATAATAATCGGTAAAGTGTTGCCGACTATTATCGACCTAATTTTCAACAAGTGTGTTAGAGTGCAGCAACTGAAATTGCCAGCCCTCAGGTGCCAGTTGGCATCAGTAGTATCTTTTTTAGCAACGGGCAACCGAACTGGAGCCCGGTTTACATCCATAATCAGCCTATTACAATTTTTTCAAAAATAGAGAAATATGCATTAAAAATTTTTTATAACTCCAAAAATATGCATTTGTTGTTAAAATATAAAAAAATATGCACTTTACACCAAAATGTGAAACTACAAATCGATGCTAAACTACTTAAAATGTGATGATTCGCATTGATAATTATTTAATACCTCTTTATTTATCACCACAAAAAACATGCATTTGCATGAAAATCCGAGCCCTGGTAATGATGACAAGTGTACATCAATGCAATGTCAGGGTTTAACTTTACAAAAATGCATTTGAGAACAAAAATAAAAAAATAAAACAATAACATTTTTATTAAAATACAAATTGCAAACATTATAACATTGTTTATCTATTACTTTTGTGCATATTTTACACTTTAATAAAATAAGTGACATCGTGTTGATGTCATTCCACTCATAGCATTGATGACACTTAAACTATGAAAAAATTCTATGATGACTTCTGTCATCAGTTTGATGTGTGTTTTCGTTTTATTGATGACATTTGTCATGGTGCTGATGTCAAAATCAATATGATGCTATATTTTTCAATGAGTGCAGGCACACAGAAAATTTTAGAAATACCAAAACCGAATCTCCATTCGGACAATTTTTCGGAATTGAGATATTCGCAATACCAGAATTTATTAAAGAAACACCGAAATACAAATATTATAATCTAAAAAAAAAATCTGAAAAACTGCGATTGTGCAAATTCCAGGGATAGCGAAATTTTTAGGAATACCAACACCGAAATCTCGATTTCGAAACCTCTGAAAATTTTCGATATATTATAAAGTAATTTTTGTATAAATTTGTGTTTTCCTACTACTTGTAATTCATTATATGTTTTAGGGGCGACTATTTTTTTTGTTTCTCCCCTCGCTGGTAACACATCTGTTTAGCGAGAACTGTGTGCATTTTATTTTGTTTGGGTTTGTAAATAAAACTTAAATTAAATTGAGGTTGTACTTAAAAAGATTCTACATAAATTTTGTAAGCACAACACAATCAACTAAATAAGCTAATATAGATTGAGATTTAAAAATCATTGTTATGGAAAATAATAATTTGAAAAGAGATTTATTTAATTATGTTTCAAGAGATTTTTATAATCATTCATTATGGTTATAAAAGAAATTTATTACATTCAATAGTCTACACCAGTGCTGGCCATTCTCTCGCGAGCATATGTAGGGTGTTTTTTTACCATGTTTGTATGTATGTTTGACCACCACTGGTCTATACACTACACAGTTCAATAATAAGTATTCGTTACGTGTACCAAATGTAATACATATAGAACAAATTTGTTCTCCTGAAATTCTTGCTTAGAAGAGGAGTTTTTACTTCTACTTCCTTGTTTGTTCGTTTATATGTATGTATGTGTGTATTATAATTAATTCTTATTTCTTGAACTCATTAAAAAGTCACAAGCAAATTGCAATAAATATTTATTTATTTATATTTATAGTTTTGTGGTAAACTTTTAATTACAAGAGTTTTGCTTTTTTAAATGTGTTTTTATAGCTGTTGCTGTTCTTATTGTTGTTGATGTTGTTTTAATAAATATTCATGTTAAAAATAATAACTTTTATGAGTACTTACATATGTGTCACATTTGTCACATTTTCAACATGCTGTCATTTCCATTCCAATTGGTTTTGGAATTATATATAAAACAATGGAAATAAATATACATGTATATACTAAATACATAAATGCATAAGTATGTATGCAAGTGTGTAAAACCGGAATTAAAAAAAACGGGTTTCGAATTATTCGAAAAATAGCTATTTTAGAAACATGCAGTATTTATGCATATTACATGTAATAATAAACACTAACATGCAAAAATCAAAGAAGATGACCCTGTTTAATTAAGCACACATTGAGCTACAGGGTGTCAAAGTTGACTACCTCGGGCGTTGTTGGTCTCATAACTTTTAAACCCACCCTAGCATATTTCGTATTGTACAATAATATCGCCAATGTGTATGTCATATTCGGAGGTGGCACAATATATTGGTAAAAATCAAAAGACTTTTGATTTTTATTGTACAATCAAAAAAATTGTGTAATGTGTTGGCAAGATTGTTCAGTGTTATGTTTACTTTTTCACTGTCATGAAAATTGGGCAATATTTATTTTTGAAAGTATTGTGCATTTATTACACACACTCTAAAACACTTTTGTTGAAAATTAGGTCGATAATAGTCGTCAACACATTACAGATTATTAAAGACCTAAAATTAATTACACACGCATTATTTTTAAACAAAATGTTTTTACTAAAAGGAAGCGATTGGCTGCGTGCCGTCTGACGTATTTACCATTCAGCCATAGCCGTATTATACTTTATGCTACATTTTTTCCACTTGGACTAAATATGTTTGATTTGAAAGGTTTTTTCTTTAATAAAATAACTACAAAATCGATGTAATTTTAGACAAGGAGAAATTTTCAACACAAATTTAGACAATATATGATCGTAAATTTGAAGTAATGTTTTAGAGTGTAGTATAGGCCAAAACATCAATAATATGTACACTTTACAAATAATATCCGATTTGGTGTAAAGCTTTTAAACAGATAAATAAACTATAGTTGATTTCATTGAGATATCTTTAATATTTTCAAAGATATTTTAACATTTTGGTTTATGGCTTTAGGCTCTTTAGGCTCTATTTCGCCAATATCTCCTATAATAGCGAACCCAAAATTTTCAAAAGAAAAAAAAAATTTGTTTAATGATTTTTAGCACAATCCTCAATAACATGCGGTAAACAAAAGTAGAGTAATTTTTTTATTATACAAATTTACATTGTAAGAGATTATTAATATTTAAAATTGATATTAACCCAGGAAAAGAAAATTGGAAGTAATTTTTAAGGAACTACATTTTCATTGCTTCCAAAGAATATATATTAACAATAGGCACACAATTAGTAGAAAAGCAAGTACAAATTTATTTAAGTTTTACAAAAATTTGTAATTCCTTTATAATTAAAAAAAAATACTCAGCATGCCTTTTCAAAAATCGGTTTTTAAAAGGACAATTATAAACTAATATCCTTTAAAAGTTTATATTTATTCACTTAAATTTAAATGAAAACACTGTTTAAATGAAAATACTGGGTAATTTGTCTTCCTTTCTCCTAGAAGAAAATATAATTATAGAATGCCAAAAAAGGAAATTTTTCTTAAAACCACTTCAAATTCGGTGATTGGTAATCGAAAAAACTTATTGCAATGACAAGCATATGTAAAAATAATTAGAAATTATCCAAATTTGCACTACTTCCGGATGGCAAATTTAATATGATCATGACTTCTTTGGAATGTATATTTTTGCTAGGAATAAGATTTAAAAAACAATGAATTGAATTTAGCAAAATTAACAAAAAATAAATTATTTGTTCAAAAAAGGTCTGAAAAATTTAAAAAGTATCATTGTATCGACAGTAAAATATCGACTATTACGATGTATGGCGCAAATCTGAAGTATCGCCGATATATCGGTATCGGTTGCATCCCCAGCTAAAAGGTTAAAATGTTGTAGAAAAATGTGCCTCGCAAAGCTTTACATAAAAAAAGCTGAGCATATCTTTTACCTGGAATACAAAGATTACAAGATTTCCTATTCCTAGTATTAATTGTGAATAAGTACGAAATTAACCTTTATACACATTTTAAGTTTTTAATGCCTTTTGAAGTTCTAGAGTATTCTGCAGCTTAGTTGTCTTTGAAGACTTATAGTAGAATTTCACGGATAATATTTTTGCAGAATATTTCAGCCTGCTATATTTCCACTGAAGGGGAGTTTTTTTGTAGCAAAGAGTTAGAGGGCTACAATGTTTCTCGTGATGTTTTAAATAAAAGTGGTGAACACATCTTATACAATAGACGTACAGCTTACAATATATTATATGGCGAGTTACTATAAATATGAAACAAATTGGGATGGGAGGGCTTTAACTCCCTCTAAAATAAATCCAAGATATAAACTTTCAAATCCCCGAGATGTGTACATATTTTTCAATTATGTATAATTTAAAACATTACAATTATGTCGCAGAACTATGTAAACTTCTAAACGAGAACTTCTAAAATATTTTTAGAGCTTTACCCTTAAGATGCAACATTATCACTTGTGTCCTGTTATTTAAGCACAAATTATTTTTATCAAATGAAGCAATATACCTGCATGAACATTATAGTGATGCACATTTACTCAAACCGATTTTCGTTACAGACACCCTCATTTCAGAATCACACATAATTTACGCTAAGTGCCCAATTTCTACCTTCAACCCAACCCTCCCACTTGCCATCATATACTGGCAATTTTAGTCATTTATTAACCACATTTATTACTAGAAATATTATTTAAAACAGTTGCCCAGACACTTAACAAAAGTTTGTTTTAGTTGTTTATTTTCCATCCAAAATGAATTGTGGCAAGTTGTCGTCATAAGACTTTTGGTAACTTGCCACACATTCAAACACACACACACATCTTCATATAAAACACATGCACATATATAATTTAACAAACTATTTTGTTGTTGAATTTTTGTTTGCTTTTTCGTGTGCAATTAATAAATTTATGTCAGTTTATTTATGTTTAACTTAAGAGCAACAAGATCAGCAATAAAAATATTAAGAAAAACAACTGAATACCAAGAAGAAAAACAAGTTTTTCCATTTATGAAAACTCATGTTGAAATAAATGCAAAAGTTTTGTTACTTTCAACCGATCAAAAACAACTTAAACTAAAAGTTTTTTCAGCATCAAGTGATTTATGGTAACTGTTTTTTTTCTTCTTCTAATCGTTTTTGGTAGAATTGGCTAAAATACTTGGTCAAATAAATAACAAAATTTTAGTGCAAACCATGACAGTAATTAAAAAATATTTTTAATCATGGACCATATTCCAACGGTATTAGATTATGCAAAGATATATAATTATTTTGACTTAAGTTCGTTCAATTTAATTTTTAGTTTGAATTATTTTTATTTTTGAAGGAGTTCTAAAGCATCTAACAATTGAAAAGACAATCAAAATTTTGGCTGCACGGAAGGTTGAACTTACATCATGATGTTTCGAGACCAATCGCGATCTCATCATCCGAAATCTTGTCCGGTTAAACCTTACTGCCAATCACGACAGTTCCCAGCCAAGTACGAGGGCGGATTGATATTGAAGCTACCTAAGTAGGAAGAAAACATTTGTTTTTTCAAAAACCATTTATTTCTCAACATAGTCTCCTTTTAGCTCAACACACTTCGTAAGACGATATTACAACTTTTTTTATACTATCTGAATAATACGATTTTGGGAACCCCTCAAAATAAGCGTTAGTTTCGGTAATTCTGTAATTCTTGCGAGCCATTTTTTCAAGTTTGGAAACAGGAAAAAGTCACTAGGAGCTAAATCTGGACTATAAGGTGGATGATCAACCAATTCGAAGTGTATTTCACGTAATTTTAGCATCGTATCTAATGCTGTGTGAACCGGTGCGTTGTCTTGAAGAAAGATCAAACGCGGGACCCATCTTGCCGATAGCTTTTTCATATGCAAATGTTCATGCAAAATGTTGAACACACGTTCATATGATATGTTTACCATTTCAACAATCTCACGTAACTTGACTCGGTGATCATTCATAGCGATATCGAGGATTTTCTTGATATTTTCTTCAGTAACCACCTCTTTTGGCCTTCCTGTTGATGGTATTGTTGCAGTGCTTGTTCGGCCGCGTTTAAATTCAGCACTCCAATATTTTACCATGTAATCTGACGGATCAGACTCACCGTAATGTTTATCGAGCTTTTCTTTTGTATCTTGCGCCGTTTTCCCTTACAAATAATAGTGTTTAATCACTGCACGAAATTCACTTTTTTCCATTTTTCAAGAAACACAAAAGTGGCTTACTTCAAACGACTACAACAAATAAACTAATCGATGAATTTGGGTGAAATTTTAACAGCTGACGTTTGACAGACCGCAATTTCTAAAAAAAAAAAGTTTTTGTGTTTGTGCTGCCATCTAGCGCTAGGTAGCTTCAATATCAATCCGCCCTCGTATTTAGTTAAATATCTTTTAACTTTAATCAATCAATGCGGCTAAGCTTTTCAGCTTTTGGCTGAAATATCTTGTAAGTTTCTCACCTTTCATTTCATGGTTTGGAAACCTACTATTTTCTTTGCCTTGTTCAATTAAGCTTTTTGATGTTTCCCCATTTCCATTTTGAAAACCATCGGTTTACGAATAATAGGGTGTGAATGTCTGTAATTTTCCTTTCATGGTGCGGATTCAGCTTAAGCTTTTGAGAGGCGAACGAACTTCTAAATGAAATATACCACTTTGTTATATTTATTTTATAAACTCAATGAAAATGAGATATATTTTAATCGTTTTGGGAGGGGAAATATCTCCTTTTCCCCTACCGTGAATCCACGAACAGTATAAATTCTTAGCTATGTGCCTTTGCATAAAAATTAAGTTATGAATTTTTATAACTTTTATTTTATCAAATTTTATTTTATCTGGATAGTCTCAATGAACGTAATTAATTGTCCATGACTGGTGAAAATGGGAATGAATGTTACAAAATGTTCCGGAGTTGTGATCGGTGAAAAGAGAATAGATCACAAAGCTAGAATAAAAATCTTAGCATAATATCCTAACTGTACAAGCAGATTTTCTCCAAATGAAAAATGTTTGTTTAAAGTACAGTAATAAGTCGTATTAAAGAGACCACCACAGGACAACTACCTTGAGTTCGGGTCTAGGACCTACCACTGAGTATCTTCATTATCTCAATTGGCCCTATCCAATGACAACACTATGAGCAAGTTACCAGTCCCTTTCATATAAAGTTCTGGGGATCGAAACGGTTGCTAGTCCTCGCGAACTACACAGAAAAAAATATCATCAACCTGCAACTAACAATTTCAATTGTTAATATGTAATTTAAATTCAAACATATATTTTGTTGATACAACAAATTTAGTTGTTGATACGACAAACATAGAAATTTTTTTTAACAAACTGAACTAACCAAATCTTTTGTTATGTATTGTGAAAAACATTAACAATCATCATTGTTGATAAAACAAATGAATGCACACATATAAATGAAACAAAGCAAATCAAGAAATTTTTTCAACAAACTGAACTAACCAACTTTTTTGTTAAGTATTGTGAAAAAAATTAACAATCACCATTGTTGATATAACAAATGAACACACACACGTTGATGAAACAAAACAAATCCCTTTTTGTGTGTATTCATTATTTGCGTATTTGATAACGAATTGCTCTGTAGCTGAGAAGTGAGAACGTTAGTCTATTAGTCCAGAGGTCGCCGGTTCGATTCCGCCCAAAGACATTTAGTGTTTTTCGCAGACAAGCAGTCGCTTCGAGGATTGTGTATAAAAAAATTTGTCCGGAAAATCAACAATTCATATTGTTGATATAACAATAATATTAATTGAAATAAATTTGAAATCAACAAAAAAATTAAAAAAATTTTTTTTCTGAGTTTCCTTTAACTTACAATTTCGTAATTGTATTTACAAAAATCGTCGTAGGTTCAAAATCAATTAATTGTTTAATTGATATAACAAAAAAATTAATTGTATTTACAAATTATTTTTTTCTGTGTGTATTCACGTGACCTGTCTTGTGGCAGGTTATTTTCCCTCTAGGGTTTTTTTTCGGTTTTGTTACAGAAAACTTCTTGCTATAATAATCTTATATATATTTACAAATGCAAATAACGTGGCAGTGACAGTATCCCACACACATTGACGCAAAGGCTAGAGGCAGCACTTAACAAGGTCTGTGAATGGTGATCACAAAGTGTGGTTAGTGTCGATCCAACCAAAACATAACTACTACTCTTCGCCAGAGGGTATACAAATCTATATTTCACCCTACCTAAATTAAATGATGTCACCCCAGAACTTTCGGATAATGCCAAGTACTAACATTTATGTAAATCCTAGGAGTCTATTGGATAATAGAGACAGTCTGCTGGAAAACAGTACACTCATTGAAGAGTCAAACTCGTATAGAGAGGATATTTCGTATAATTTCAATCATGATAAGTGGTGCCTAAGAAAACTACGTCTGGCTTCCAGTGGATCTTTTCACTAGAAAGCTAGCACTACGTACCGCAGTCAGAATTAACGCAATCCGAGCATCGAACCACCGAACATGGCATTTTAGAAACCATTAGAATTATTCCTGATCTCATAGACTATTGTAATTCAAAACCTTCCTTAATCGGATAATTTCGATACTCCTGGACGTAGAACTTTATCCCATCATCACATGTAGCCCTACACGGATGACTAAAAATGGCGAACGAAAGTTGGTGAGGGAATTCAGGATCAAAATTACCTTGAGGCTCCGGAAAGAATGTAGCATCTTATAAGCAGAAATATCTGCCATTGAAATAGCAATGAACTGGCTTAGGTTGTATCAGATATCGTATAGGGATATCCACATTATAACCTCAAATGTGTGTAGGCCATATCCAATCTAATCCTAGAACCGCGATGGCAGGTCATTCAAGCATCACCCTCATATGGTACGTTGACAAGGGTCCATTTTAGGCAATATTATCGCTGAAGATCTGGCTAAGAGGGGAGCCCTGATTTAGGATTTCGATATTGAAAATCTCTGCGGTCTTCCACTCTCATCCTGCTGGAGACGTATTGATGCTGTGTTTCCTCAAAAGGCTAAGATGGTATAATGAGTCAACCTTCTCAATAGCAAAAGCTCTCTAGCCTCGCCTTGACACTAATAGAAATAGGAAAATCCTAAACTTCTCAAAGTTGTACTTGCGGATCATCATGGCCGCGAGCACGGGGCACAGTACCCTGCAAAATTCGTGACTATTCCATACACGTGTGTATAGAGTACTCCACAAGGCACCAGTACTAGTTACAAAGCCGTCCAAATGTATGCAAAAAACGTGGTCCATTTAACATTGCGATGTCCTAGGACTGGACTATATATTCCATCTTTGCATTACAACGGAATACCCCAAAAACTTCTCATACATGAGGCTAGTTTTTAAACTACTGTATGCCACTACTTGAATGATCCGTCAAGTGTTCGTGCTTTAACGATTGCATATACTATTTGCAATCGTTAAAACGCGATCACTTGTCGCTTAACTACAAACTCTTCTTTGCAAATGACATAGTCCATGACTGTTTTACAAAGGACCATTTTGTAAATAGTCCATTTCAACTAAAATGGACCACGTTGTCCAACAATTTTTGCAAGGTAGTATTGCTTCATAGTTTTGGTGGCAAAACATAGAAGGAGTTGCCCAAGGATTGGCGTATTTTCTTTCTTTCTTTCTTTCTTTATTAGATATTCTAAGCACAAGACTTAAAGTCTTATATTACAGCATAGAATCTGCATATTTGATTGAATAAAAATACATCAATACATCCTTCTCATATGTTCTTAAATAAAAAAAGTTCCATAACTACCAAAACCTAATAATAGTTTTCAGAAACTTCTCACATAATCTTCTTATAATATCCATAGTGTTTGGATCAAATTTTGTCTTATTCGGAGCAAGGCTACAATTTGCTCAAAAATGTGACTGTTGTTGATTTTTTTTTCAACTGAATTATCTCACTTAATTGTAAATAAAATCAAAAGTAGTGGATCGATTTATATGAAATATGGCTCGTTTTGTTTGGAATATATTTGCCTATATGCTGAAATAAAAAAACCAATTTTTTGTTGTTGCTTAATTTTTTATGAATTTTTTAAAAATAAAAATTTTTATAAAATTTTTATTTATTTATTTTTATAAGTTTGTTCAGTGATCGGTGAAAGTCTGTGGATTTTTTAGTTTAAGAAAGAATGGACCTCCACCCTCCCTTTTTGTTGCTGTAACAGGACGAAGATAGGAGAAGCTAACTTGAGTTATTGTTCTTGATTTCTTAGAAAGCTTTTTTTCATGAATTTTTTTCAATAATTGAAATACAGAACTTTCTTTTTGAAAAATTTCCTAACAAACAATAATTTTTAAAATATTTTTGTGTCACTCTAAAAACCATTTGTTAATAAAAGTTTTATTTCATATTTCTAAACCAAGTTCATTATTTTTGCACGATCACAACTCCAGCTTATCATCGATCTATGAATGATAAATTTTTGAATACTTTCAACTGCTTTTTTTAATTTCAGTAAAATCTTAAATCTAGAAAAATAAAGCTTCGCAAATAAAACATTTCAACATACCACATATAAATTGATGATTTTAAGGATTAAATTCCATTTTATTTATGAATATTTCGTTGTTATACACTTTTTGATATTTTACTTTTTGATTTAAATCTTTTTACAGTTATGGGAGACACTGTTGCGACAGGAAAATGTGTTGGTTTGAGGAGTGAGGGGTTACTTTTTATTTTTCATGGACTACATTTTTGTTTTGTCCCAACTTGTTTATTGTTCCACAAAGGAAAAAAGTTTTATTTCTTTATTATTTAAATAATTTTATACAATTACAAGTACATACATACATACATATATTTAATATACTTTAATACACTTTTTTCTACATTTTATTATAACATTTAAATATATTTGTACATTTATGCCCGCTTTTCATTATTTATTTCTTTTTCGTTTATATATAAGTATTAAATGAAAATTCAATTTAATTTGATTTGATTTGCGTTAACGTTTTACGTACGACTGCACAAATTATGGTGGGTTCCTTTTGGTTTGTTTGTGTCTTAGTTGTTGCTGTCGTTGTTGCTGAAAAATGAGGTGGATTTTTGAAGAAAAACAGTGCACAAAACCCAAGGGAATGGCGATGAAGAGAAAAACTTTAGAGAGGGATTTAACAAAGTTTGTGGTATTTTCTTCTTGTTTTATATTTTGTTAGAAGGGGATATAAAAAATTGTAAAAGAAAAAAATATTTTAACATTATTTTAGAAAAAAAGTAGCTTTTTTAAATGTTGATGCTGTCGGTAAAGAGTAAAGAAAATAAGTATAGTGTGCCTCAATATGGTAAGCTTTATGTAACAATCTTAAATAATTAGAAAAATTAGAAAAAAACAGGACGCCGAAACGAAAGATATTGTTGCTCATCTTGTTCTCAATAGAGTTTGACTGAAGATAGAACAAAAGACGTTGTCGCTCACTTTGTCCTCAACAAAGTTATCTTGAAGACGACATGTAAGACATTGTCGGTTGTCTTGACCTCAACAAAGTTTGATTGAAAGACAAAATTTTCATAGCAAACAAAATGTAAGACATTGTCGCTCATCTTGCCCACAATAAAGTTTGACTGAATACAAAATTTAAGGCATCGTCACTCTTCTTTTCCTGAACAGAGTTTGATTGAAGACAAAATGTAAGACATTGTCATTCATCTTTTCCTCGGCAAAATTTGATCCAAGACAAAACAAAACCCCTCTCATTCAAAATTCATTGAAGACAAAATGTAAGACATTGTCACTCATCTTGTCCTTAACAGAGGCTCATAGAAGACAACATATAACACATAGTCCGTCATAATTTCGCTATGCGATTTTTATGGAGTCCCCGTCACACAAGCAATTTTCGGAGAGTGTTGAAATAGAAATATATACTATATCTATTCCGCTCTCGCTTTCTCACACAAAAAAAGAAGCAAAATTGCTGCCACAAAAATTGCACGTGTAGACCGGCACTAAAGACAACATTTAAGATATGCCCGCTCAAAGTTTTTGACAGCAGACAATATTCAAGACATTCTCGGTCATTTTTTCGGTAGAAGACAAGTTTGAAGACATTGTCGCTAATGCGGTCACCAAAAAATTTTAATATAAAACAACATGAAAGAATTTGACGCTCATATTGTCTTAAACGACTGTCCTTTGAATCGTCGTTTAGAATCTTATCCAGGAGGCGAACCGTACGAATAACTTTTTAAAGTTGTAAGTAATTTCATGTCTATGGTTACTTTTATCGTTATTCAACAAGATGACTTAGCTGAGATGGTAAGGGCGTCCGGTTCATAAACATGAGAACCTAAGTTCAAGATGAAAATATAAAGTTTTACTGAATAAAATATATAAATTTGGAAAAATATGAAAATTATTTTTGATGGTTAAAATTTCTAATATAACTTTTAACAATTTTTGTGGTTACCAATTTAAAATAATAACAACGAAAATAGTTATTTTACAAAAATTACTGTATTTAAGTCAAGCAAGTCACCACATGTCTATTATGTATACTTTGTGCTATCGTTATTCGTCAAGATGCCTTAGCTGAGACGGCAAAGGCGTCCGGTTTATAAACATGAGTAAACTTGTGGGAACCTAAGTTCAAGACCAAAAAGTTACAAAGAAAAAAAATAAATTTTTTTTAACAAACATATACACACCGCTTAAGCCTTGCCAGGCATTGAACCTGCGACCTTCCGGTTAGTAGTTTTTTACCCTATCAACTAAAATACAATTCCATTGGTTGAGTTTTATTGTATTTTATGGGTTGGCACAATTTTAACCTATAAAATTGGTTAGATTTAGCAATATTTTATTTTGAGTGTAGCCTGTCAGTCCAGAGGTCGTGGGTTCGATTCCCGCCATTAACCCTAGATGTTCTCGTAGCTAAATCGCTTTGCGGGTTGTGTTTGTTAATAAAAAATAAAAAAATAAATAAATAAAAAAAATTTCCTCGTGATGTGTATTCTGGCTATTATTGAAGAACATGGTGTTCTGCAAAAATATCGTATTTCGGGAACAAGCTCATTAAGTTCGTTAGAACACATTTCATTGTACTAACGATAGAACAGTGAAACATACCCCAAACTGCGTCGAATGCGCTTCTTTTCCCTCTCATGTACGCGGTTGAGTAACTTAAACCTAATTGTTTTTCATTTGCGGTCGAATATATGTGACATAAATATTAGAAAGATTAGATGGTGTAAGTATCTCTTACACCATCTTCGTAGACCGAGGCACTTGAATGCTTCTTGGGAAACTTGAAAAATATGATTATTGCATCGCAAATTACACTGTATTTTCATGCCAAGAGCATAAAGAGCTTCTGATTCCTTAACATCTACACCATCCACAATTACAGAAGCAGCAGTATGTCCAGGCATACACCTCTGCGTAAGCATGCAACATTGGGTCTGACGGCCGTTAAAACGGACGGCGTTCAATCATATCCATTCTGCGATTTTTATACGATTATAATTAAGTGCATCATTCATGTTTTCCCTCGTGGTCCCAATCTCCGAAAACTTGGCCTACTACTGAATGAATGTAAATGGCAGATGATGCTGTCATCTGCAGGAGTAGATAGGATTGAAAAAGTTTGCTAGAAAAATAATGATTACGGTAGGAGAAAGACGGTATCCTTGAATTAATCGTGAGCTTGTGATAATGTCATGTCGTGACATAAAATGTCTTGGTTAGATTACTAGTTATGTCACTTCACAAACAGATCTCAAAATATAATTGTATTTACATTTATATTTTTATAAATAAAAAAAGTAACTTTATCATTTTGATGCTTAGAGTAAATGATGCATTTCAATGATTATTTGTGTTTTATTTTTTGTGTGTACTGATACATGTTGAAGCTGATGTTTTACATAAAAATGATGGAAAATAAAAGGAAAGGAAAAGAATTTAAAATGAGGGCATGTTGATAAAAAAGGACTTGTTTGTGAAACGTGGAGGAATAAAGGTGGTAAAAGAGATAAATGAAGATGACTGTTTGTTGGTTTGTTGGTTGCTGAGTTGTATGGTGTGTTTATTCCATTATTATTATTTTTTTGTTTCCTTTGATGCTGTCAAGGGTGTTAGAAGATTAGATGTTAGATCTTTTTTTTTCATATCTATTTATTATTTATTATTATTTTTCTTTCAGACCCAAACACAGTGGGGACTTAATATATAAAGACATTAAATAATAAACGTTTTACATAGCTATCTGTCAAAAATCCAAGTCTGTTGTCAAAAAGTCGTGAGAAAGTGTTAGTAAGAAATAATAAAGTGTGTAAATATGTATGTAAAGATTTATTGTTCATCTGCACGCGTAAGTTTCAATTTTTGTACAAAAAAGTTTGATTAAAACTTTGCCTATGAAGCAAATTTCAATTAGAATGGGAGCTTATCTAACATTTTATTTATTCAGAATTTTTCAGTCAACATTCTCCAGGCCGGAATACAGTACATTATTAACTTAAATATGAAATATTAAAGTATTTAGAAAAGGCTTCTTACTACTCGTAGTTTGGTATACATGTTTTTGAAAAGGTAATAAAATTGTTCTCAAAACATTTTGTTAGATCTGAAGTGGGATATGTGGTAGCATTTTGTATAATCTTTAGGCCCACTGTGCAGAATTTTTATACCTATTATGCTTTTATTAAACTTCATATAAATAGATTTTTCCTCTTCCGCGTGACTAGGAGTGAGTCACGGGCGATGAAAAGAGTCAAAAGTGAGTGATCACAGTATTGATCAGGTGTGAGTTATGGAAGATCATCCGTTAGTCACAGGTGATCAGGAGTGATCAAACATGATCGTTAGGAAATATTTCTTTCAATCATGTAAGCGTACATGAGTATGAGAATTAAATAACTGAAATACATACAACTTGTAAATTCTAAAATGTAAAAGGAAATGGTGTATTATTACATTTAAAAGCGGATTATTGATCTTATGATTTTGCGAGAGGAAATTTAGTATGAAACCTAACATTCTTTAAGCACTGCAATAGAAATTGTAAATTTGTTTACTATTAAGGGTGGTGAAACTCTTGTTTTTCCTGGCCTGAACCTACCTACACACATTTTTAATCAAATTGAAGAAAAGTGTTTATTATTTAATATTTTCTTGTGAGTATTTCAATAGCGGAGGTTTCCGTGATCGGATCCAATTTTCTTTTACACAAAGGAATTGTAAAGAAAAGTTCTGCAGGTGAAGTTATTGATTGAATAAGTACTTTTGGATTCATAAAAAATTCGTTATGGCATCAAAAAATCAAAACAAAGCATTAGATAAATTTCGATTTGATTCATACGATTATTTTCTCATTTGAAATCTAAACTAATTGGATCATTAGTAAAAGATGTGAAGACTATTCTAAGTAATTCGATGGCATCACCACGATCGTGCGAGTTTGCGAGCTTCAAATTACTCTTGCATAATTATGCACGATCCCGTTTGTTTGGCTGACGCTTATGGCGACTTACGTGAATGACAATAAAATTTAGCCGCGATCACTTAAAATCCAAATCAGAAAATACTGAAACAAAACTACATTATTAATTTTCAGGTCATGCATGGTTTTTCTTTTTGTATCATCTTGGTAAAAAATCGCCATTCGGAAAATATTTGAAGAAGTGAACTCTTTTTTATTTACACCGCGAAATATTTATGCAAAAATATATTTTGCTTTTTTAGGGTTAAGTATTCAAAGGTTAACAAAACAACCCTAGTGTTTGCGTTGTGTAGTTCGCCTGTCTGTCAGTAGCCTCTATTTTGAGATCCGCAAAAGGTAGACCTGAACTGGAAACCTGAAGTCAAAGGGTGTCTCAACATGGGCCACAGTACCAATTTCCGAAATAAGAAAGCAACGGGCGTGTATATATTTATTCAAAGAAAATAGGATTGATGGCCTAAACTAGTCTTGTTATAGGTGAAGCGGCACCTAAGGTCAGCTCTAGTGGTTTTATATCCAGGGCTTACCATAGGCCAAGGTCTTAGATGTGGGGCGAAGGTGGAAGTCAGACTAACACAAATGCTAGCGACTACTAAGGACTCAGTGATGAGAATGGAAGTTGTTAATATCCAGTCGACTTCCAGAAATCACTAAAGTCTAGAGAAAAAGATTGTGCTGGCGCATGTGTCATTGTTTGAATGTTAGATCGACCTAAGGGTTACCTTAGAGAATGTTGGTTATAGAGTCAGGTGCTCAGTCACGGCTTCTGACTGGCGTGGCTTCGGACAATCACTTACGTCTCTTAATGTTATTGCTAATGCAGCAGAAAGAATTGTTTGTTGCATAAAGAATTGTTTTGTCGTTGGGAAGGCCAGTTTAGTTGTCGCCTGCTTTTTGACAGACTTCTAGGGCTGCTGATGTGGTGCGATAACTAAAACTTTTAAACATAGTATTTGTGCATATTTGAGTAAGTTATAAGCAAGAAGTTGACACCCGTGTGCATCTTACAAGTCACGCAGGTCACTTAGTGGTACATATGGAGGCGTTGGTAAACGCTTATTTGTACCTGGTTTTAAAGCCACCGTCAGGTTGGGCCTCAAGGCAGCTACCGATATAAATCCTAGACACTTTTGTGTGTTGTAAGCCGTAATAGTTACAATTAGTGCATTATTATGAAAACTACAACATCAAATTGCAGAAATTTAATAGTTAACGGGTAACCCAAAACAAGTAATGAGTTTGAAAAAATCTTAGAATTATATGATGTTTTTGAATTTTGTTCTTTAAATATTACTCGTAGAGAAAAGGGAAGATAAGTCACGTGACTCGTTCCCACGGATTAGTAACCAGTTCGAGTTCTGGAACGTTATATAACAGCGATCTGTTACATGGCGTTGTCATTGAAGGGTTCAATTGACTTAGTTAATATACTCAGGTTCCAGATCCAAACTTAAGGTAATTGTCCTGTGGTGGTTTCTTTCTTAGATGAGGGTACTGCACTAATTTTGCAGACTTAGTGATAATACTTAGTGATAATACAAATTTATTGAACTAATTTTGTTGATGTTTAGTGGTGAATTGAAAATTAGCTGAGGGTGCTAATTTTTTAAACAATAGTGATAGTGAAAATTTGCCATAAAACCAAATTATGCCAACTTTTTTTCTGCACTAATTTGATTGCAACGTAGAAGTTTTGCACTAAATTTAAGATAAAATGTTTGAAGTTTTACTAGAGTATGATTAAATGCAGTTTTCTTTTATGCTGGTTTAAATTTTACACTAATTGAATGCGTACCAGATTTTTACAATAAATCATAATTTAGTGATATTGAAAATATTAGAACTACCACAAAATATTTTTAGTGCTAGTGAAGAAAAAGACATTATCACTAACTAAGGTGGTAAAAAATAGTGCAAATGATTTTTTTTCCAATTTTATTTAGTGATAGTGCCCAACTATGGTTACTTTAATCCTGTTCAAATTCCTGTACTTTGGAAAAACTCTGCTTGTACAGTGAGATTATTTTGCTAAGATTTTTGTTCTAGTTAAGTGCTGTGTTCTCCTTTTACTGCTCACGCGAAGGGAACATATTGTACCACACCCATTATCACCAGTCATAGGAGAAGTACGTTGAAACCAATTGGTACAACATTTCTAGCAGGGTAGTAGCTTTGCAACTAATAGCAAAATGCAAGTTTTTTTTCTCGCATCAAGCCCACCGTACATTTTTCATGTCGCAAGCCAGCACTTGCAAAGAGCAATAGTGCATTTTAAAGAGAGTTTAAATATGAAAAGGGCCGATATAAACCAACTCGTATGTATGAAAAAATGTTGTGCTAAATATTTTTTTTTTCACAACAAACAGCAACAAATTAACCATTTAATTATACATGTTTTTTTATCCACTTGTTATAAAAAAAACTTAATTTATTTTAATTACTAACATTCGTTGACATGGAAAAAGTTTGTTTAATATTTTTTTTTTGTTTAGATTTATCTTAATTTAATTTTTAAAAGTCGTATCATTATTGTTTTGTTTAAATTTATTTTCGTTACTTTTTGTTAGTTTTTTTTTTTAAATGTCGCTGTTTTTATTTAGTATTTTAAAATTTGTTTTCTCCTAAATACATTTCTTTCAAGTACAACAGACCCTATTTCATACATTTGCTTATTTATATTGTTGCTGTTGCTATATTTTTGGCTTTAATTTTTTTCTTTTTCTTTTTTCATAAAACTTTGATTTGATTTCTTTGAGATTTTGCACTTTCCCGGTTAAATTTTGACATAGTTTTTTGATTTTTCAATAGCTGTTCACTAAAATTATTGTATTTTTTAGAAATTATTATTTAATCACTTAAAATTTACAGATAGTTTTATTAAAGACGTGCAGCTAAGTAGAAAAACGTCGAAAAATCACGAACCGCACGAAGTTATGAAAACATACAACACGATGAAGACGAAACAACCACGGGCAGGCACAAAAAAAGCAAAGAAAAAATATATAGAAAAAAAAGCAACACTAACTAATATAAATGAAACCGATGATGATATATATGTACATTCATATATAATTGAGTATGTAGGCCCGTGTGTATACTGATGTCGAGAGTATAACAACAGCGTTCGTATAACTTATACGACGAGGGCAAGAGTAGGGGAAAGCTAAATTATTAAAGAAAAACAACAAAAATTATATACAGAGAAGCACAAAAATAAAACACATTTTTTATGGTAATTTCTTTTCACACAGCAAAAATGATTATAGATGGGTATCAGCGGAGCTCCAAATGAAGGCAAAATAAACAAAAACAATACATATAAAAAGAGTGAGAACTCTATTTAAGAAATCCCATGATTTTGGGGTTTTCACATGCTCTCTGTAACAATTTCTGTTTTCAAAAACAAAACTAGTGTGACCAGACAAAAAATATGTTAGAGGAGAATAATTCCCCACATAAAATTAAATAAGTATTAATTTTTTAAAGTACAATGTACAACGAAATCAAACGACTGATTCTGGTAGAGCCCGACTAGAAATTTTCCCAGTACACATATTCGGGCCAATTTGGGAACGCATATGGCCAATTGAAAAGGGTCCCATTCATTATTCGACCGGGAAAATTTGGACCGCCTTAACAATTCTCAATCAATATTAAAGTTTGAGGTTACCAAAATATAAATATACTTGTACCGGCATTTATTTTGGGCGGAGTTAAAATTCTCCTCCTTTGCTCAATGTCATAGTGAATCGGTATGGGAAATCCTGTAATTCTCACATTTTAGGTACACACAGAAAACATTTCATAATTACATCGTCGAAAACAAGGTTATAGGTGTTTCATCTTAATAGATGTTTCATGTTAATTCATCATAATTTTAAAATAATCTTCATAGACCATTTTTCCTTTTGAAATAACTATATTCAATCTTGATTTAATATTCTAGTACAGTTAAATCGAAATGAAATTGATACTGAAATAACACGAAGAATAATGTTGAATCAATGTTATTTCAAGTTGAAGCAACGTGAATTTTATATTGAAACAATACGAAGAATCATGTTAAGTCAAGGTTATTTCAAGTTGAAACAACATAAAACTAATGTAGCTATTTTGTTTATTATTTTACTTGCATGATGTGTATTCGCATAGGCATCAGAAACATTTTTGTGCACTGGATGGCTGCCCCAGCCAAGATTTGCACTTGTGCCACTTACTTCATTGTCAACGCGCTCACCACTGGAGCCACAGAAGCCTCAAACTTTACTTTAGATTTGCACTTAATAAATACCAGAATAAGTAACAAGAATTTTATTTTAATTCAACACTATTTCATTGATGATTTAACATAAAATTTATTTGAAATTAAATTTATAGTCATTTTGATTTAAAGCGAAATGTAACGAAGTGTTATTTTAACAGTGAAAAATGTTAAATCACAGAGAGTTACGGTTGGATTAATAGTTGTTTGTTTAAAATGAATATGAAAAATATGGAAATTTTAAATCAGGAGCAGGACATTTTCGCTGGTATTATGAAGTTTCTCGGTTATTTACATTTGCACAACACGAACATAAAAATAAAAAAGCAATAAGTCAAACAACTTAGCACAACGCTGAATTGTAGCCATGCACAAGCATATAAACACCAACACACTTTTTTTTGCGTTTATTTATTTATTGAATCTTCAATTATAAATTGAACTAACAATAAGTATTCAAATCTTAACTCTAAAAATTTCAATTATGTGACTAGCCAATGCTAGACAAAATTTTAATCTATGCGGTTGATTTTAGGTTGGCTTACGTATCTCGTGTACGGCTGTGAGAAAGAGTGTCCCTCCTTCTCAACCGTATGTGGCCTCTATAGTTTAGAATGTTGCGAGCTACTGGATTTGGATGCGACTCAAGTTTCTTAAACAATAAATTATTTCTCATAAATTTAGTACAATTTCCAAATGTGTTCAGAACTTTTATATAAAACACTTTGGAAAATATTTTTGTGAAATATGTTGACCCTCCGACTCCTCGCTGTATGGATCATTTTTATATCTCTCTTCAGATAATCGACAAAAAACTCTCCTTATAAAGTGATATAGCGGACTGAAATCTCATAAAAAAATATTTGTAATCAAATTGTAGTACGATGGCTAGCACCGAACATTTGCATAGAAGGAAAAGCACAGTTTCCTCTTTATCATTTCAAATTCTGCAATTGTCGTTGTAATTGAGAAACATTCTTCTGGGATGGGTGACAATATTCCAGTGCCCTGTTATGACTGTTACTTATAGTCTCATACGACATTTACCAGGCGTGAGCAGATGGCATGTCATACAATGGTCGTAGTGGGACCACTATTGCAACTTACGAAAAATAAGAAATGTCAAAAATTACGTGTACAAACAATTGTATGAACATTAATTTTTGTTTCAGTTTACGGAAAAAAGTCTCCAGTTACAGTTGTAACATCCCTGTAAGAGACAATACCCAGCAAAAATTAATTTGGTACAAGGAAGCAGCAAGATTAATTAGAAGGGCTTCGGAGATGCGCAAAAGCACATAGTGCATCCTCTCTGCCTTACGAGGATGCAATACCGCAAGCGAGTGAAAAAATGTATTACACACACGACGAAGTTGCACCCATGGTTGGCTTTTTATGTTTTTTTTATGTTTTTTAAATCCGAAGTCTTTTATTCAACTCACAATTTTTTATAATGCATCCTCTCTCGCTTACGTGGATACAAATATGGATGCGAGTGTTATTTTTACTTCGAATTTGATTTTTATTCTTCTATTGAATTGTGTATGAAAATAAATTTGCATACCTTGCGGCGATCGTGGGATCGATTCCCTATTCAATACGCGAGCAAAAAGTATTTAATAAAAGTAAATTGTAGTGTAATATAATTTCCAATTGTATTTGTACCATTTAATACATATGTATATAAAGAAATATAAAAACAACATAAAATAATAGTAGTAAATAAAAATGAGTCCAAGTGTATGTAAAATTGTGATATTAAAGAGCAAAATTTTTTTTAATTATGTACATATAAAAAGACATGAGGTTAATGCATCGAGGATGCGCAGAAAGAAGCTCATGCCTCGAGACCTACCAAGTGGGACATCCCATACAAAAATCATGTCATCCCAAAGCACGTTGGTAAGGTAGAGTACCGATATCTCTCCCTTACAAACCTGCTTCCGGTAGACGGATATTTTTGCTGGGTAGCGGCCAAAAATTCCGTGTACTTTTCTTTTTGAACTCTGTACTAGCAAACGGAAATTTCTTTAATAAGAGCGGCAAGCGTCGCGCTTTGGACATCTGGGATTCGTGTTCGTGTCGTGTTGGAAAATGTCGACACGCGCTCATCTCTACTAACGACCCCTCAAGGCAGGATATCCTCAAAGTAGAGGTTCAGTATTACCAATTGTGTACTAATGGTATCAGGGACCATAGTAAGTGAACTAAGGCGTAGCGCAATAACACTCTTTGATTGTCTGAAGTCCATCCGAGATCCATAATGATTAAAAAATTCCGACTCGGCTCATGCAGCAGTTTTATCTTACTGTCATACCTATATAATAGCGGCAAGCATCGTGCTAGCAGCAGGGTACGTATTTACAGAACATTTAGGGGATTTTTTTTGGAGAATGTATTGTAAATATGTGACCTGTTGCTAACTCGACGCTTGCCGCTCTTAGTTAGATATGGCAGTTATATGTCTATATCCGCTGCATATGCCGATAGATTTAGTCCACCTTAATTTGTAATTTTAACTTTTTTTAACAGCAACTTAAGAAATAAATAAATTTGGGCCCAATCGGATCAAAGTGGCAACCCTACATACAAATTAAAGTTTAAGTATTCATTAGTGTAAGCAAGTACATAAAACACACAGTTATTCTCATTAATGGCCCCAACTTAAGCAAAAATTGAGAGCAGCGTTAAAAACTCAGAGAGCGCAAAACTGTTATCTATTGGGTGGGGAAAGAAAAACCAATGGAGCTAAAAAAAACTTACACAAGTTTTTCTTATTTGTATACAATAATTGCAAAAGCATAGCTAGAGCATGAGAATTTTTTATACAGAAGAAGAAGATGAAGAGAAATGGAATTTGGAGAGCTGCTAGTGCCTGCACTTAACTGCGCATAATCAAGTTCTCATAAAACTAAGTACGAAATATGTTTGTATTTATGTACAAAAGTATGTACATACCGAAAATAAAATAAAAAATTAAACAAAACAACCCAAATATTGTTGTTGTCTTGTTATTTTTGTGGCATTTTCTTTTCGTGCAACATTCGTGGTCTAACAAATGCAAATGTAAGTATGTATGCACATAGATACATACAAAAGTCATGATAAATGTCAAAAATTGCACAGAAACAGTTTTTGACATTTTCTCCAATTTCCACGCACATTCCTTGAATAACAAAACAAAATACAAATCAACCCCATTAAATTTTTTTTAGCAACTGTCAAATGCAAAATTGCAAATATGTACATGCATACATACATATGTATGTATGTATGTATGTATGTAAATATGTACATATGTATGTACATATGTATGTTTGTATATAAATAAAAATTTACTAAAATAAATTTAAGTTAGATTTTTTCGTACTTTAAAAAATCTGTCTAATAGATGTATATTTTACTTGTGCTTGACAATTTTTTGACATTCATATATATATACATATGTATGTAAGAGTATATGTATGTACGTGTGTGATGAGCATGATAGTGCACGAAAAATGATAATTTGGCTTACATATTTACATTTTGCAATAGATAAATATATACACACATACGTTTTTTATTAAGGATTTATTTTTTTTTTATGACTGAGGTAAAAATCAAGATTTCTCTACATACATTTTATTCTATGTAGAGGTTGTTTATTTTTTTTTAAGTAAGTTTGTTTTGACAGTTGTCATAATGTTAAAAGATTTAATACAATTTTTATATATTTTTATATCACTACATACATAAATATTTACATATTCTTAAAATGTGGCTTTCTACCAAGTTTTCATAAAAATAAAATACTTGCACTTAAAAGCTTCATTTTGGCGAAAAAGCTCGAAATATACATCTTATCTATATAAATAAAAGAGTAACGTTATTGAGTGACTGACTGACTGACTGATTCATCATCGCCCAGCCCAAACCACTAAAGCTAGAAAGTTGAAATTTCATATGTGGGCTCCCCTCAGGATGTATAGATCGACTAAGAAACTCAAACATTTAAAGGGGTAAAAACGGGAAAATTCGGTAACCTTATATCTCCGGATCTAACTAAGGTAGACATAAAAAACAGCATAATAAGATCAAAAAATAAGTGGAAGAGTGTTTGATACTTTTTTGAAATTTTTACATTTAGAGGCCGAAAAAGTGTAAACATATAATTGTGGTACTTCTTTTGTTAACCGTTTATCTCCTAAAGTAATGAAGATAGAAATTAAATTTAAAATGCATTCTTCTATCCTTACGAAGCCCTCAAACATGATTTGGTACTTTTTTGTAATTCGAATATATTAAAGGTAAAATTGGTTGCTCTTTTTGGTACTTTTTTCCATATAACTATTTTTATGCTAATTGATATACATAGTGAATGGATGTGTTTGTATATTTTCACCAAGAAAGAATTTTTGAACATTTTAATTCTAAGGGGATTAAAAGGGGTAAAAACGGGTAAAATCTGTAACCTTATATCTTCGAATCTAAGTAAGGTAGACATAAAATTCTAATAGCATCATAATAAGATAAAAAAATGAGGAGCAAACAGGTGTCTGAAACTTTTTGAAAATCTGTACATTTAGGGGCCGAAAAAAGGGTGATCATATAATTTTGGTACTTTTTTTGTTAAAAGTTTATAATTTAAAGTAAAGGTACTTTTTTTGAAAACCTACTTTTTTGAAAATGTAGTTTTAAGAAATGGTACTTTTTGAAAAATGTTTTTTGGAAAGGGTATTCTTGAAAAATGGTACTTTTTGAAAATAAAGAAATAAAGTTAGAAACTAAACTTGAAATTTATTTTTCTTTTCTTAAAAAGCCCTCAAAAACAGTTTTGTATTTTTTCAAATTTGAGTAATGGGTAAAATTGGTAGCCCTTTTTGGTACTTTTTTCCATACAACTATTTTTTGCGCACATTGATACACATACTGAATGCATATGTTTGTATATATTCTCTAAGAACGAATTTTTGAATACTTAAATTCTAACGGGATTAAAAGGGGTAAAAACGGGTAAACTCGGTGTTCTTATATCTCCGAATCTAAGTAAGGTAGACATAAAATTCCAAAAGCGTCATAATAAGATAGAACAATGGGTGGATAGGTGTTTTGTACTTTTTTTGAAATTTGAGGCCGAAAAAGGGTAAAAATATAATTTTGGTACTTTTTTTTGTTAACCGTTTATATTTTAAAGTAAAGGTACTTTTTCGAAAACCTACTTTTTTGAAAATGTAGTTCTAAGAAATGGTACTTTTTGAAAAATGTTTTTTGGAAAGGGTATTTTTTGAAAATGGTACTCTTTTGAAAATGGTTACTTTTTGAAAAGTTACTTTTTGGAAAAGGTTCTTTTTAGGGCTCTGTACACCAAAAGTATAAGTTAATCTTATTATTTTCGATACGCTGTCCGTCAGTCCGTCTGTCTGTCACAGGCTATTTCCTCGAGAGCCGTAAGAACTATAGGCTAAAGATTAAAAAATGTTCTAAAGCGAGCAACGAAACATGTTGAAATACTAATGTAATATACAGACACCTTTTTATAGACTCTCGAAATTTTCAAAGTTAGTGTTAATTGGCAGATCGCCAAAAAAACTAACCAATTTTATGGTTATTTTAAAATGAGTTAATTAATTTTTCGATATCTGCACAACAATGGGATAGCGAAGCACGTCGGGTATAGCTAGTAATATTATAAATGAAGAAGTTTTTATGTTTTTGTGAGTTTGCACGTTTGGTACACTATAACGTATAAACCGCTTAATGGATTTGAATTAAATTTGGTAAACCTTTTAAGAAGTAAAAACGGTACTTTTGGTACTTTTTTTGCCTGCGACTGTTCTAGCATTTCAGCAGCTCACTGACGAAGTCACGGATGAAAGCTAGCGTTTAATAAAAAAGTATGTATATCTACATATACCAGTATGTATCTTCCAGTTGAATATTTAATGAGAATTGGCCAAAAAGAACTACTTTTAGATCACTTTGATGTTTCATGCAAATGCAGATTTTTAGGGAAAAGAAAGAAACAACATTTATTTTTCACAACCAGTGATTTTTTTTGCAGTCCGCACCTAAATTTCTGTTGGATATGCCGAAAGAAATATACTCTGAAAGATAGAGCCATCCAGATCAATTTCAAGTACTTTCCCAAAGCATGGAAAGATTTTCCATACAAAATACATGTACATGTTGGGTAATCCCGTAGTGTAGTGGATAGTGCTAGACTATTAACCGGGGGTCGCAGGTTCGATTCCTGCCAAGATCCTGGGTGTTTCTCATTGGCGTAGCTGGAAACTTTTCTGGGGGAGAGCTAAAGCCCATATTTAACCCTAAATTTCGCTTATATTATCAAAATTACTCTAATATTTTGAGTTTCTAGGAGTGCTAGAGCGTTTCTGGCGGTGGCTTAGCAACCCCAGAAGAGCCTAGCTACGCCAATTGTGTTTCTGCAGAACAATGTGTTTTTCTTAAAAATTCTGTAACTCAGCCGCATCTTATTACACAGAAAAAAAAAAATTTATAAATACAATTAATTTTTTTTTGTTATATTAATTAAATAATTATTTGATTTTGAACCTACAACGATTTTTGTAAATACAACTATGAAATTGTAAGTTAAACGAAAATCATAAAAAAAAATTTAACAATTTTTTTTTGTTGATTTCAAATTTATTTCAATTAAGATTATTTTATATGAACAATATGAATTGTGGATTTTCCGAACAAATTTTAACTATCACAATTGTTGTATTAACAATATTTCTTATACAGTTACAATCATCGAAGCGACATTTTGCTTGTCTGCGAAAAACACTAAATGTCTTTGGGCGGAATCGAACAGGCGACCTTTGGACTAATAGACTAACGTTATTACCTATCAGCTACAGAGCAATTCGGTATTAAATGCGCAAATAATGAATACACACAAAACGTGATTTGCTTTGTTTCATTTACGTGTGTGCATTCATTTGTTATATCAACAATGATGATTGTTAATTTTTTTCACAATACATAACAAAAAATTTGGTTAGCTCAGTTTGTTGAAAAAAATTTCTGTCGTATCAACAACTAAATTTGTTGTATTAACAAAATATATGATTGAATTTAAATTACATATTAACAATTGAAATTGCTAGTTGCAGTTTGATGATATTTTTTTCTGTGTACATTGTACTTGGTTTCGTTTTACTCGGAATAAAACAAAAGCGTCAATAGCGCCGAAGGTTTTTTTTGTACTGGTAAGTTGGAACGAGGCACTGAAATTGATTTCTACCTAAAATTCTCGTTTTTTTTACTGTTATCTCCGAAATAATCTACTGTATCAAAAACATGTAAATGGAAATTTTCTTGGAAAATTAATTTTAATTAATATTAATATTAATTAATATTTTTTGAGATATTTTACTTTAACTTACGGGTAGTATAAAATTTTTAAGGTTTATCGAATCAAAAAATTATAAAATAAATTTATACTAGTCAAAAGTTAAAGTCTAATATCTCAAGAAATATTAATCGCAGCAATTTATTCTGTACATATATCATTTTCGTAGGAAATTTTCCATTAAAATTTTTTGATACAGTTGATTATTTCGGAGGTAGTAGCAAAAAAAAAAATATTTTTAAGTAAAAATCAACTCCAGTACCAACTTAGCGGTGGAAGTAACACTTCCGTCGCTATGAGCAGATTTGAAAATTGTTCTATTCGAAGTAAATTGAGACCACATTAGTTTTACATGTACTTTGTATGAAAAAATATGTCCACGCTTTGGGAAAGTACTTAACATTAATATTGAGGGCTGTAACTTTCAGGATACTTTTTAACGACATATCCAACAGAATTTGAGGTGGGGAGTACAAAACAAATAATTGCAAAAAATAAAAAACCTAATGTATGTGCAGTGAAACCTCTCATAACCGGAGAGTCGCCGTCGCACTATTTTTGTCCGGTTAAGAGAGGTGTCCGCTTATGTGAGAGGAACACAATTAATAATGAATATATTTTATTTTATAATGTTACATATTATTAAAGCAATGGAGAACTAGTATATTTTTACTCAAAAAATGTTGCTAAACGAACCAATCGATGTACATTTTGTCTACTTCAGCGCCACCCGCTCTAAAAAACATCTTCTTTTAATGAACATTAATTCCAGTATGTCAATTTGTGGTAACGTCGGAATTATCAATTTCATTAGCATTAACCGAAATATTAATAATAGTTGAAAAACAAGATGAACTACATAAAAATTTAATCAAATCCTGATATTTTTCAAAGCTTCTGCCCGCCTATGACAGGTATTTTGAGCACAATTAGCTAAAATTTGGTGTCTGTGTCCGGTTATTAGAGTGTCCGACTATGGAAATTCATTTTGTATGGAAAAACTGATGAAAGTCTCGGTTCTAAAAAAGTTTATCCGGTTAAGGAAGGTTATGGGAGGTGTCCGTTAGAAGAGGTTTCACTGTACTTATAAGAAACTTATATATTCATCAAAAATCGATTATTTAGCAAAAATTATAAGTATGTATTAGAAATCATAATATTGTATTTCAGAAAAATAAATAAAACCCTGGGGTATTACACTACAAAATGTTTAAAATGTCGAAAAATAGTCCGTTATTTTAAAATCCGGACTTCATTAAAAACAACTTTCACCAAATCGTATCTGCCTGCTATAGTGAAGGGTATATACAACATTTGCTACAGCTTGTTTCTTTTTTTATTTTCGCAAAAAAAAAATAAACCAAAAGTACGTAAATAAAAATAAATTGAACCAATTTTTATTTAAACTTATTTCTTTCCAAATTATCGCATATAAAAAAATTTCAAAACAATCGCAGTTATCAAAAATATATATTTGGATTTGACGTCATTTAATATTAGTGTATTAGCGTTTAAAGAAAGCTATTTAATAAAAATATGTACATACATTTTTGCATAAAGAAGAAAACCTGTGCGAAGTGTTATTCGATTATTGGATCGAGATAAGGGAATAGTTAAAGCGTTCTGGGCAGTAGAAGCAACTCATGTTATGCTACATCCAATGAGAATTAAAATTAATTAATTTATAAATAATCAAGGGATAAAAATCACAATCAAAAACAATAAAAAAGTTATAAAATTTATTATAGTTTCGCATGGTGTTTCTATTACAAACTTGAAAAGGATTGAAAAGATTCATTCGTTTAAACTTGAAGATATCGCTTAGAAAAATGCGAAGTTATTAACGATACCAAAAGATGCCCGAAAAGGCAACCGCCTAATTGCAAAGTGGCAAAATAACAAGATTCTAACGTCTGATTTTGATAAAGGGCACCAAAATATATATACATGTAGCGACATTTTGAGAACTTAAATCTGGCATTCATTTTAGGGGGAGTTAAAGTTCCCGCCCCTTTTGCACATACTTATAATGACTCGGCATAGGACATTCTGTGAGCCGTATTTTTAACGTAGAAGATCACACAGAAAAAAATAGCAATGGCAATTTTGATTGGAAATCATATTAAATTTATGAGAAATAATTTATTGTTTAAGTGTTAATGTGTTGGTGTTCACAACTACAATGCACTGTTGCGATCAATTGTGTGACTTGTTGTTGTTTATTTTAAGGTTTATTAATTTATTTATTTTTTTTTTAAGAAAAGTAACGCAATCAGGCAATTAATGCCTTCCAGTTTATTAATTAATGTGTTAGCTTCTCTGGGAAAGAAATAGTGTAGAGAGAATTGGAAGAGAGATAGAAAGCTCAATTCATTTACATCTCTGCTATTGCGCGTTTTTTGTAGAGCAGTGTTGCAGCCCCTCTGGTGTCAAGTAGAGGCATTAATTTGTTTAAGCTGTGTAGCCATTTTATTAGTCCTTTTACTTCGCCGACGGTTCTGCTACAATACCGACAAAGGAGTATTAATCGCATCCCGGTACTGCCAGAGTGATCAGTGCTATGCCTTCATCACTTCAACAGTCCAACAACAACGAACATAATAACACACCAATGCACATAAGAAAAATGCATGATGTTGTTGGCTTGCCCGAAACTAGTCTTAAACTGAAGATCTCAGGCTTTGTAGTCAAGCGGGCTAACTATTCAGCTAAATGGAAATAGCCGACTAACTTCGCATTACCAGCGAAAATTTCCTGCTCCTGATTTAAAATTACCATTTTTTTCATATTAATCTTAAGCAAAAAACTATTAATCTAACCTTAAATCTCTTTGATTTAATAATGTTCACTGTAATGACTAAACCTTAAATTTCAAATAAATTTTATTTTAAAACACCAATTAAATCATGTTAAATTCATAAATATTCATGTTACTTATGATGGTTTTCATTTGTGCCTTAATTCATAAAAATTTTTTGGACTTATAAGAGATTAATAAAAGAAATTTTCATACAAAAATTTGTTTTTTGGGATTGTCAGATCTTTTATGACCCATTCTGTCATAATCAGTGCAAAAAATTGCCAATGTATAAAAAACTTCTCGCTATTTTTTTAATATGTTTTCATTGCAACATAAAATTTTCTAGGAATAAATAATATTTTCGAAATTTCAATTTAAATTTATCTATGCTCGTTAGCTAAGGAATAATAGCACTGGTCTAAAAATAAATAAAAGTTTGCGGAATAGAAGGAGTTTAATGCGCAAAACTAAAATCAGTTTTGACCTTTTTTTTATCACGTATAGATTTTTTAATGGGCATGCCTAATATGACTGCCGAAACAGTGGGGTCACGCTTATATATTTCATCATAACTAGAGAAATAATTCTCAGATTTGGATAAATAAAACACCAGAAGATGAGAGATAAATTACCTTTAAGTCAGATTAATATATATTTTGCACGCCTCATAAGCGAAGCGTTGAGGTGGGTACTTCTCTCACTTCACGCGAAACTACTGACTTTTCAAACTTAAAATGGCTCTATTATTATCATATATTGCACTTGTAAAAAAATATATACACACACATATTAAGGAAAAATACTATTTTTAACACTCATGACATTTTTAATGACATTTTTATTATTTAAACTAAATAGAAAACTGTTTAAGAAAGTTCTGTCTTGGTCGTCCGTTTATCTGTATGTACGGATCATGTATGTGGTCACGATAACGACCGAAAGACTTCACTAATCGAGTCCTTTTTTTACACTTCAGTATAATTAGGAGTAAAAGCCTATTTAACTTCACGGTCTAAATAAGATTATGAGGCGTGCACTTTTGGATTTTCCAAACTATTTTTTTAATTTTAATTGCTTCGGAATTATTCGGAAATTAACAGTGAATAAATTTTAAAGCGTAAATAATTTTTTTTTATATGTATAAAATTTTTTTTGCAGACCAGTGTAATCATAAAATTTTTTATTTTTTAATTAATTAAAACAAGTTATCATGAGTATATTAGGGTGAATCATCGATGTATGTATGAAAAATAAGTGATCCAATAGATATTGAATACCTCCAGAAAGTTGCTTGGTCCTTAATTATATCCAGAGAAAAAATATTGCTTCGGCTAATGGAGGTTTGTAAGCGAGAATAGCGATGATTTTTGTTCGCAGTGTCCCACTTGCGAGCTCTTGTTTTTGACATAAAACAGTGCTTCTTTTGAAGCACCAAAAACGCGCTAAAGTCATGTCTCTTCGTCAATGTGTTGAGAGAAGTGTGGACTAATAACACTTGTACACTGTGTGTGACACTCAGATCATATCTATTTAGCCGCGAAGCACATACACAAATAAAGAATAAGATAGTGTATGTTTGGCCACCACTGGCTTAGAGCAATTTCCTATGCACTCGTGCATTGGCTGGTTTTTTTACCATCAACACACGTACACTGTGTGTGAAACTCAGAGCATACCTATTTAGCCGTGAAGCTCATACACAAACACATTAAAAGATAGTGTATGTTTGGACACCACAGGTTTAGAGTTTTAAACTGAGTTAGTGTTTATTTCAAACAATGCGTGCGATAATTCTGCGCTAAAAGCTACAATGCTACTGAATAATATTTTGCAGTTCGTGTAAACTAAATATAAAAAGCCGAATTACTTCGTAATTTAAATAATATGAATACTGAGAGATCTCTGCTTTCTTTTTTACCATCCTCGTAAGCAGTTCAAAGCATCGCATGTGGAAGGCATGCACTTTTTTTACTGCTTCCAGAAAAATAATATTTTTTGCTGCGTATGTAAAACTTTGAATTTGTTTTCCATACAAAACTTGTCAACTTGTTAACACTGTAAATAATTTAGTTATGTTACTTATGCAAAGAAAGCAATCTTCCTTAGCTGAAGTAGTCGTTTAATCGAATATTTATTTCCCATTAATTGGAACTAATAATTTTTCGGTTAAATTAATCATATGGCTAATTAGTCGATTAGAGCAATTTCATTTCATATATGAAATAAATTATCCCATGGTCATCGATTTGGTTGTAGTATTTTTAGTAGATGGACGAGGGTATGTAAGCAGGAAAAATTAATTTTATTAAGTTTAATTCTAAAAAATGTAGGGGACTTATAGCTTCGACGGTGGTTTTTGATTTTACTTATTGTTTTTGAGATATTCAGGAAAAATTTAATTTAATTTTTTTATTTCGAGAACGGTTCACCTATCCAAATAACATAAATTTGCACTGTTTCAGAGATATCTTTGCGCTCTTGCAGTCAGTGCAACGAGCATGCTGATAACTTTTGCTGTGTGACAGACTCTAAATTTATTTTCACACGTCATTCGGTAAGAGTTTACTCGTTAAATTGGTAAAATTTCTAATTTTTTATAATTTTCAACAACAAAATGTATGGCAAACTTTAAAAATTTAACGAGTAAACACTTACCGAATGACAAATGCACTGTGCTATTAATATTCTTTTTAATTTGAATCATTTTTTGTTCATTTAAAAAAAAGTTATGCATATTTTGTAAATGCTTTTTTAGTATTACTAAGTTAAAAATTGGATATCGGGAGAAATCGCCGTATGTGACAACACTGTCTAAATGTATTTAACAATAGCTAGACGTAAGAGATAATAAATTAAAATCTATATAACTCTCTTATAATTAAATGAATGTACAAGACTCACTCACATACAGACGTAGACAACATTGTCGTCAAAATTAATATTATTATTATTATTACTTTTTATACCTACATACATAAGTACATACAATCATATGTGTGTATATTAGGCTGGCACTGTCAATAAAAAAGTGTTTTAATTCTCGATCTCACCCCATACATACTATGTTTGACTAGTCTAAAAGCTAGTCTTTACAAATTTTTACACCATTTGAAAAATATTTAGAAATGTCTCAGAGCGAAAACTGGCACTAAATTCACAAATGAAAAATGGCTCCAGAAATAAGAAAACTATAAAACATGTTCTCGAAATTTTAAGGGATTTTCATAAAATGACAATGCATTTACATATGTCATAAATCCAATCAAATATTTCAACACAGTTGAAAGGATGAAAAGCAAAGGGGTGCAAGTGCCAAATCAACACTTAATACCAATATCTATTACTCTATAAAAATTCAGACCTGTACGATGACGTCAAAAGACGATATGTACTAGAAACCAAAAATATTATTTATCAAATGCATGGGAACAAAAAACTTTGATGCTTAATTACTCAGAATTTTATTTATAGCACTTGCACGCCTTTGCTTTCAAGCCCCTCAATTATGAAATCTAACGAATTAGATTATTGCAGTGAAATTATTGCACAATATTAGTGAAACTTCACTTATATTATGACGTTTTCATTGGATTAGTGAAAAATGACTTATGAAATCGTTTGATTGTATTGATGAAGAGAAACACTAACGCGTGCTTCTGCTAATACACATTTATTTACATTTATTTTATGTTATAACTTTGTTACATTTTGTTAGAAACATTTTGAGTTTGTTTTACAATGTAATTAAAGAATATCCCTTCAAGGATAATTGAGGGTGCTGTTGGCTGAGTAGTTAGCGCGTTTGACTACAAACCCTGAGATCTTGAGTTCAAGACTAGTTCCAGGTAAGCCGAGAGCATCATTCGTTTTTCTCATGTGTATTGGTGTGTTATTGTGTTGGTCGTTGTTGGACTGTTAAAGTGATGAAGGCATAGCACTGATCATTTTGGCAGCACCGGCAGCGATTAATGCTAACATATCCTAATACACTTCACAGCACCCTCTTCGTCGGTATTGTAGAACCGTCGGCGAAGTAAAAGAACTAATAAAATGGATACACAACTTAAACAACTCAATGCCTCTACTTTACACCAGAGGGGCTTGCAATACTGCTCTACAAAAAACGCGCAATAGCAGGGTTGTTCACCTGTTCTCTCTACACTATACCTTTCCCAAAGAAGGTAACACATTAACTAATTAACTGATAGACATTAATTGCCTGATTGTGTTACTTCTCTTAAAAAAAAGTAATACGACGACCAAGAAGAAAAGGGAATCGACAAAACGGGCAAAAGTAGTTATGGCAGAGCGCTTTAGAATAAATTTTTGACACATACGTGGGCTAAGATCGATTTTTTTCTCCGTATATGCTCACGTTTGTCTCCATCGGCCGGATGTTTTCGCCTTATGTGAGACTCTGGTATCTGAGAATGCCGGTCCACAGGATTTTCATTTACCTGGGTATCATCTACTATCGCTTTTTCATTTCAATCGGGGCCTTGTAATTTACATACGTAATGAAGTTGTCTACCAGTGCCAGTAACCGTTAGGAATGTCTGATGCTAAATTTAGCTGTTTCTAGGTTAAGTTCAAAATCAGGGCACCCTATTTACAGTTTGGATTTTTTTATAGAAGCCCAAACGCGGAAAAGGATCTTACCATTTCTGATTTCGATGCACTTTCCGACTTCATATCGAATATACTGTATAGTTGTATGAATAATGAAATTGTTGTTGCTGGTGATTTCAATGTTCACAGTTCCTCCGGGCTTCGCCATTCGAGTCATACGACTTCAGAAGGACAATATGCAGAGCTTTCGCTGCGCACAACCACCTAGCGCAACTAGTCAATGAGCCAACTAGTTCTGGCAATTTCTGCTACTTTTAATTACTCGATACATACTACTTAATAATTTTCATTTGGGTACTCAATACTTACTCGATACTTTTAACGCTTAGAAAATTTTATACAGAGCGTATTTTTGGGCATTCATTTTCAGTACGGTTTAGTAGTAAAAATACTTCCCTGAAATTATCGCGTGACTACTTTTGATTATTGAGTACAATAACACCAAATACCCGATACTGGGTACCCACTACTCAATAATTTGCCAGCACTAGAGCCAACACATATTTCGTGTATTGTAGGGCACCAATAGAATACTCTTGAACTTTTTCTAACTTCACACCCTGAAAAGCATGAAGTGAGTGTTAATGAGCCTTTCGATAACTCTGATCATTGCAACATTTCCGCTTCCTTTTCGTTCTCAAATCTTCGTAACGTCTCACAAACAGCTACGAGATGCTTAAAACATTTCTACGAAAGCGCTCGTTGCGCCGAGCTCAACGACTTTTCCGGCATTTTAAATGGAAACTATGTTTTCTAGAGAATAATGTCAATACCATGGCGAAAACAATTGAAAACACCATTTTTCTATGTATGAAAGCTTTCATTCCATCGAAATCCTGCAGTCAGATACAGAGAGGAAGCATTCAGTATCTGGCGTAGTAACAAAAACGGAGACTTTGATTCGCTGTGCAAAAGGGGTAGATCTTTGTGGGCCAGAATACTAAGGCGCAAAAAAAGCTTTGTACGAGTAGCGTCTTTGTGCTAAACAGCTTGCTACCCCTTGGGGTAGTAAGAGCTTTTGGTCATTCGTTAAAAGAGTAAAGCATAATGCTAGTTCTTCAATTCCGGCTCTTTTAAAGGATGACCAAGTACTCACTAACCCGGTTGATTAAAGCTAACCTTCTGGCTGAATTATTTGCAAGTTATTCTCACTTGGTGGAAAGCAATCAACTACTGCCCGTACTACGAAGGGTATCTGTAACTATGCCAAAGATATTTTTTCGAGCGCGGACGGTTAAAAAGATGCTAACGAATCTCAGCATAAACAAGTGTCCTGGACCGAATGGCACTCCAGCACTGGTCTTGAAGCAGTGATCTTTGCACTAGTAGGTCCATTGGCATCCCTCTTCCGCGCTTTGTGCAATGCGGGTGAATGCTAGTCCCCAAAATGGGAGAGACTAGTAGGCCTGAAAACTACCACCCAATAGCAATTTGTTCTGCCCTTTCCAAAGTGATGGAAAGTACTGTTAAGTATTTGGAGTCCAACAGCTTACTCAACGACCGTCAGTATGGCTTTCGTAGGAGACGCTCTACGGGAGACTTACTAGGACGGATGGCAAGGTGATACCACTCCATACACCACTTCGGCGAAAGTAAGGTGGCGGCTCTAGATATTTCCAAGGCGTTTGATAGAGTGTGGCATGAGGCACTTTCGTCAAAACTTGTAGCTCTTGGTATTGGTGATGTCTTCTCCCGATTTATATCGAGCTTTTTCAGGGATCGCACTATAATAGTTGTTATAGATGGCTTCTCATCAGACGAGCCCTAGATTAACTCAGGGGTACCGCATGGCTCCGTTCTTTCACCTGCCCTATTTATTATTTTTCTTAATGACCTTCTCTGTCAAACTTACAATCCTATCTACTCTTGCAGATGACAGCAACATCTGCTATTCATATTCATTCAGGAATAGGCCAAGCTTGTCGGAGATTGGGGCCATGCGGCAAAACATGTGTGATACACTTCATGACGATCTTATAAAAATCTTCGAATGGGGTCGTGCGAATAGGGTCGATTTTAATGCTCGTAGGACCCAATGCCGTATGCTTACGCACAGGCGTACGACCGAGCTTGCTGCTCCATCTGTAATTATGGATGGTGTTAATGTTGTGGAATCTGAAGTTCTTGATGCTTGGCATGAAGATTCAGTGCGACGTTCGATGGACTGCCCACATTTTTCAAGTCTCAAAACAAGCATTTAAGTGCCTCGGTTTCTTAAGACGGTGTAAGAGATACTTCACTCCATCTGATCTACTTAGCACTTACACTACCTAACCCGTCCGAAAATGGAGTACAACAATTCCATGTATGGGCCGGCGCTTCAAAGTCTATTTTGAAGTTCCTCTACCGCGTACAGGAGAGGGCGACTAAGCTCATTGGAGATAGTAGGGTAGCAAACTCTATTGACTCGCTGGAGCATTGACGCAATGTGAGATGTGTTTCGCTACTACAATGGATCCTGTTCTGATGACATCAAGGAACTTGTTCCCGAAACACGATCCTTTTTGCGAACAAGTCGTTCTTCAGAAACATCACATCCATTTGTGGTGGCTACGCCTGTTAATCGCTATACGCCTTACAGAGAAAATTCGTTGTTTAGCCGAACAGTTCGTATGTGGAATAAACTCCCTGCAGAGTTTTTCCTGCCACTTTTAATATGAGAAAGTTCAAATCGAATGTTCACAAACATTACTCCTTCTATCCTCCTTCGGATAACCAATTTTTCTATTTCCGGAACAATGCATTGCATGAGTAGCGGACATCCCCCGAGTGCTGGTAAAAAAAAAATTATTGCGAAAACAAACCGCCAACACCAAAAAACCGGAAAAACATATAAAAATCCCTAAAGCGACGAAATTTTCGAAATGGCAAAATATGCCAAAGCGAAAATAAAGCGGAAAGACGAAAAAAAAATATCGGCTGAGCTTGAAAATAATCAAAATAAAACAATCTCTAAAACGAAAAAAAAATCCCCAAAACTGAAAAAATCGCCAAATCAAAAAATATCCTTAATCTTAGTATTAAATATTTATTGTCCGTACGAAACCCTTCACTTGCAAATCAAATCGCACTGTACAGAATTTATTTCTACTCATTGTCGTTTACTGGTCATAATTTGATTTCTTAGATAAATATTTACAGTCATTATTTAATTATTAGTAAACTAATATGATAACTATTGTTTAGCTAGTACTTCATGGTCACAGTGTATTGTTTACTATCAAAATATCAAGTTTAAATGTAAAGAAACAAAAATAAAGAACTAAGCAATATTTTTACATCTTAGGCAAGCGGCAGTCTAATGAATCAAATATTATTTCTTGCGCTCCTAAAAGTATGCCTACAAATTCTTTTATTATTCTACAAATGCAAATATGTAATATCTCGTACTATCGGTTCCGCAGGAAAGGAAAATTCAATGGAAAGAAACATCGATCGATGTGAAAATTGTAATTATTCAATCCTGCAATATAAGCTTTTCGCGAAATTTATTTAAAATCAATTAAAACCAATTTCGCGGAAAGCTTATACCACAGGAATGAATAATTGCAATTTGCACATCGATCGATATTTCTTTCCTTTGAATTTTCCTTTTCTGCGGAACCAATAATTTCCAAAGCATCTAACTAATTGTTAACCAATGACAATTGGCGGTTTAACTAATAGTAAACAATGAACTGTGAATAAAATATCATTGGCAAAACTATTGTCATTAGTAAATTAATAACTGTGAATTGCAGCCTTGTGACAAAATTAAAACTAAAACAAATGAAAATTTTTATACTGTACTTTCGAGCAATTTTATTTCGAAATAAATGTTAAGATAACCTTTCCAATTAGTCCTAAATCTAATCATCTTTTAACATAAAAAACTACGAAGATTGCTGCAAATTTCATTTCCGTACAAAAACAATGAAAGGCATCCATCCTATTGTTTTCGCTCCGCAGTCCGTCCATCCGTATATCCCACAGGCTTCTGTCTCGAGAGCCGCAAGAGGTACAGAGCTGATATTTTCATATAATATATGTAACTATGGCCGCTACAACGACAAATATTGAAAATTTACGAAAGCTAAACAAAAAAGGATGTCCTAAGGCGAGCAACGTAACACGGTGATATTGCAAAAGTTAAAGGGTATTCTATCAGTTAATGTAATTTTGACAATGTATATTGGAAACCGTAAGAGGAAAACTATTGAAATTTTCACAGCTAGTGTAGAATCTTAAAGGCAACAGTAAAGATTATTAAAAATCAATTAAAAGTAAAGTTAAAGGGTACTCTAGCATGTAGTGTAATTTTGAAATTAAACTGTATCATGTGATCTGTAATAATTAGACACTTAAAATTTTCACAACTAATCTAAAATGAATTCTTAATATGAGTGAAAGTTAATAACTAAAGAGCACCCCTTCAAGTAATGCAACAAACAAGCTGAAAAGAAAATCGCAAAAAAAATTGCCAAAACTAAGAAAATCGTTAAAAAGAAAATACAGCCATAACGAAAAAAGACGAAAAGACAAAAAAAAATTTACTTACGGGAAAAAAATTTCCGAAACGAAAAAAGTCGCCTAAAGTAAAATAAGACTCAAGACTAAGAAATCGCCGAAACGAAAAAATTTGCAAAAGCTAAAACAAGTATATTTGTGTATGAATTATGTAGCTTTAAATACTTAAAACCATATCTATCGAACGAAAAACTAGAAATAGCAAGCGATAAACAATTTATTTGAGTACCGCTAAGAACACATTTTAAGTTTTTATTTAATTATTAAGTAAATAAATAAATCAATGTAAAAATAAAATAGGCTTATAGTGAGACGCTAGTTAGTTGTTTCTCGCTTACTATTTCGAATTTTTCGTTCGATCGACATTGTGGAACAGGCCATAAGTGTCTGTACGCAAAAGCTCCAGCGTGTGTCTAAGTCGCACTTTACTCAATTTACTCTAAAAATTCTAGTGAAATCGATTTTTTAGATTTGGAAACTTTTCCAAACTTTGCAAGCTGATTCGCATGCCTCATATTCGATCAAAATTTGTTCAATCGTTCGACAGATATCGTTGCCGAAACTTTTTTAAAACAGGACTTTCTTAATAACGCCGAAAATGTTTGGAAATAGATTGGAAATTTTCAACTGCTTTGAACTTGATAGTATCTAACGAAAAGTTTTAGGTATGTCCTACAAGGTCAATAATATTTATTGTTTTTGAAGGCCACCCTAATGTGCATACATATATACATATATCTTTTTTTGTGAAGCGTTGTTTTGCCTAATTAAACTTTGTTTTTTTAATATATTTATTATTTGTATATACATATGTACGTTTGTATGTCTATACTTATCTATATACATACAGAACTACATATGTACAAACTAATATTCAGGGTACACATTCTTAATAAACTGCTGCAGCAATATTGTTAGAATAGATGAACATATATTGAAAAAAAATTATATATTATTGTAAATTGAGGTGAATTTTTCGTTTAGTAAAAAAACTTAATGAACAATAAGTTTAAATATTTACCTTGTGGGTGAATTGCGAAAATTATAGCAACAACAACAAAATGAACAAACCATATACACTAGAAAATTAACACCACCACCGCACCACGTTGAGTCCTCAACTTCTGCTCCGGATCCAGTTTCACCGGCTATACATTCAGTTTCTCCACAATTGAGGGCCGCACTTAAATCACAATTTGAAGCCGGTGTTGAAGTTTTGGTATATAAGTCTTGAGCCAAAAGTTCAGTGGCCGAAGCCGATGAAGCCGAGGCGTTTGTTAAATTAACAGTTACACCGGCTGCAGCTAAAGCTGTTTCTACAATTGAGGCGGCTGACGATTTACGTCGGCCTTTTGTGTGTGGTGAATTGGAAGAAGATGCTGCGGCTTTTAAGAATTTTGTTAATTTTTTTGTGGGGTTGCTTTTTTTTACTTTAGAAGTTTGCGTTAAAACATACGAGGGTGTATAGGGAAAAGTGTGCAGACAAGATTCTGTTTTGACAGTTTGTATTGTTGGTTTAATGTTAGTGTTGACACCGGCCAGAGGTGAGTTTTGTAGAGGCTGTGGTAAATTAGTGGGTAGAGAATATTTGCGCAGATTAAAGGCCGACTTGGGATAGGCAGTTTTTGAGACGGGAGGCGGGGTGGTAGTAAGCGGCTGTAACAAACAAAATGGTGTATTATCAAAAGTCAATTGTTTGGTTTTCTTTTTCACTTTTGTGGTGGCTTTATTTAATTGTTTCGATTTGAATTTTTGTGTTGCCGTCGAAGAATTTAAAGATTTGTTGGATCCGGTAGTTGTGCGATAGATATTATGAGTTTTTTGCAGTTGTGGCTGTTTTATTATGGAAGTGGGCTGTGTTAGCTGGAGTTTTGTAGACTTTGATTTCAGCGACTTTTTAGGTTGTGCTGTTATGGAAGAATTGCTGGAAGATGTGGTGGTGTTGGAGCTTAAAGATGTTCTAGGTTTTATTGCTGTTGGTGTTGCTGTTGTCACTATTGCAGTTTGTCCGGCATTTGCTGTTGATGTTATTATAGTGGTGGCCTGCAAAGCCTTTGCCTCAAAAGATTTAATGTTGGAGGACGCCACCTTAAATGGTGGCGTTCTTCCTGGTTTACACAATTTTTTCTTCTTTTTAAAATTATTTGTTTTGCTATTAAAACTGATTTATTTCTTAACACTTTTTAAGAAAAGAGGGTGTGGTATTTTAATTTTTAGCTAATTTTCTTAACAAAAAAAAAACACATTTAAGGTTAGGGCAAATTTTACTTTTTTTGTGGCATTTTATAATTGAACTTTTCACACTTTATATTTGCATTGGGATTTTCCACTGATTTTTTTTACTACTTGAACTTTTTATTTTTATTGAAAATTTTAAGTTTCTTCAATATTTTAAACTATTATTTTTATTTTTAACTCTTTTTTTCTATTTTACATAATTCTTCTGCCTTTCAAAAGCCGCGTTGCACGATTTTGTCATTTTCTTTTTGCGTATTTCTTTTATTTTTTTTTATTTTTCTTGTTTTAATTACATGCTTTTTTCTTTCTTTTCCTCTTAAATTTCCACCGACCAGCGGCGTGTTTTAACTTACAAATTTTTAAATATTTTCACAACTGCACGATGTTTTTTTTTATTATTTTACATTTGAAGATTTCTTTTGATTTTGATTAGATGTTTACCAATTTTAATTATTAAATTCTTTTTTCGTTTTATTAAAAATTTCATGTTTTTGTCATCATCATCACCACCATTATTCCTCTAAAACTTCAAGTTTTTGAAAAAAAAAACTGAGTGAAAACGATTGCTTTACACTAGACACGTACACGCTCATTCACATACTTAAAGTGTCAGACTGTAAGTTGGATAGACATTTTTGCTATTGTTGTTGTTTTCTTCAATGGAGGAATGTAATGAGCAGTAAGAAAAATCATGTAAGAAGTAGAATCATCAAAGATAAAAAGGCAAAGTAAAAAAAAAAATCATCAGCCTGTAAAGCGCTTACAATGTAAACGGAGAGAAATCACACGCACTTTATACAAACAAACACACATTCTCTTAAACTGTAATACAGTCAGTTGAATTGGCCACTATGAATAGGTATAAAAATTAACAAGACAAATTTATTTTTAGTTTATTCAACAAAAACTATAAAATAAACCGAAATTCGAGAAACGTAAATAAAACTATAATAGAAACATTTTGTTTTTCTTGTAACAGCAGTTCAACAAACTTTAAAAAGTTTCATTTTTTGTTGAATGGTTTCAATGACTGACCAACACAACTGCTTGACGTGCGAAAAAGAATTGTAAATACGTAGAGACGTATGTATCTACTTTATTTTTATTTTAACACTTCAATATTTTTTTCTTTCTATAGATAAAAATTTTATTTATTTTTATTTTCAAATACATTTTTAATTAAACACTTTTTTTCATTCAAGCACTTGAAATAATTAAATAAATTTAAAACAAAACACTTGGTGAAACCAACTTCTTGTCTTCACTCGTAGTCTTTATTAAAAATTAGACGAAAAAACAAAACATTTTACACGGTTATTACTACTTGTTAGTTAGTAGTAGAGTAGTAGTAGTAGTATGTAGCAGTGTTAGCAGCTGCAGCAGCAATAGTAGTAGTAGACGACGTGTATAGTAGCAGCTTCTGCTTTGTTAAAGACTAAACTGAACGCAAGTAAAAACAAAAACAATAATATTGTCTATCAAATAGGCGAAAAATACTCAAGCAACAACAACTTCCCTAAAGAGAAGAAGAAGAACCAGCTATATAACAAAAACACAACAACAACAGCAATAATTTCAAAACCCAACACACACTTTTAAACACCCTCATCTCTCGCTTGTACTGTTACTACTGTTGTAGTTGTTGTTGTTGTTACTTCATAATCTCCAATTTGGAGCAGCATGTTTGGAAAAACAATACAACTACAAAGACGAAGCCATATCATCAGAAATATAAAAGAACAACAAAACAAATATGTAATACGGTTCTCTAATATATACAATATAATATGCGCGCGTTGAAATATTACTTAATAAATTAAATCAACAGCAACAACAACAACAACATAAACAAGATTCGTGTTAAAGCAAATACATACAGAAAAAAGTAAACACTCCAAATCACACACCTACACGTACTCCCCATACACATATTGAGAGACACAAAAACAACAGCAGTAGAATGCAGTTTACCTTTGAATGCAAATGCTCAATAATGCATTGCTCTCTTTAATGTTCGTATTAATATTATAGTTCTCTAACTCTCTTTGGCAGACTCTTTACTTTATTTATAGTGGCTCCCCTTTTTGTACATTGTACTCTTGCTTTTTCCAAGCAATTTTACTTTACTACAAGGTGCGGACAAATCTACAATTACCAAATAAATAAATTCAGTAAAGTGCAAATTTTACTCGTGCACGAAAGGTTCCATACTAACATAATACACATACATATACTCCTATTGCCTTTTTGGTGATTGTTTTTTAGTTTTGGCGCTCTTTTCGTTTCTTTGATTTTTCGGTTTTTGGCGATTTTGCTTTTGGCGATTCTTTTCGTTTGTGACGATGGTTTTTGTTTTTTTACGGTTTTTCTTATTTTTTGGTATTTTTGTTATTTTGACGATTTTTTAGTTATCGCGATTTTTTAGTTTTGGCGATTTTTTTCCTTTTAGCGATATTTTCGCTTTTTAGCGATTTTTTAGGTTTTGCGATTTATTTTTCGTTTTTAGCGATTTATGTTTTTTGCCTTCTTTTTAGTTTTGGCGATTGTTTTCGGTTTTTGGACATTTTTTTAGTTTTGGCGATTTTTTCGTTTTTTTTAACGAACACACATACTGCTTATGCCTTTTTCGGATTTTCTGCAGAAACACCCAGGGTCTTGGCAGGAATCGAGCCTGCGGCCCTCGACTAATAGTCTAGCACACTATCCACTACATTATCGATTTTTTGTTTTTTTGATGACTTTTTTTTTGTTTTGGCGATTTTTGTTAGTTTGGGCGATCTTTTTAGTTTATTCGATTTCTTCGGTTTTTGATTATGCAATTTTTTGATTTTACAATTTTTTTAGTTTTGGCGCTTTTTCCGTTTTATGGCTTTTTAATTTTGGCGTTTTTCTCGTTTTGGTGATTTTTTTGTTGTTATTTTGCGATTTTTTTAGGTTTTTGGCGACTTTTTTCCGTTTTTGAAAAAAATTTTCTTGCTATTTTTTAGTTTTCTGATGTTTTTCGTTTTTTAACGATATTTTTAGTTTTGTTTGAGAAGATACAAATAAATTTCAAAATTACACAACCTCATAGAATTGCCTTTAATTTCTAGTTAGGTTGTTATTTTAGTTTGTTATGTTTTCACTAACTGTGAAAATTGCGAGAGCTTGGCTCATACTGTTTCCGAGATACATCTGATTTTCAAAATTACATTAACTGAATGAATACTCTTTGTATAATATTACACTAACTTTGAAGATTTCAAGTGTCTATATATAAGCGTCTGTATGTTACATTATGGCTCAGGATATATAGCTAAATTTCAAAATTACATAGCCTGATACAATACCCTTTAATTTGTATATTGGTTTTTAGCATTTGCTACTGATGCTTTTAAAATGCTGCTATGAATATTTCAAGAGTTTGGCTACGAGTGGATTATTAGAATATCCAATTAGACTAGCAGAACGGATTAGTCATTATCAGCGTCCTTTGTTCACTTTTACCGCGTTTGATCGTGGATACTAGTGGATTGATCGCAGGCGGAGCTTACACAGAAGCAAAACCAAAACAGTACTTTAGATTCAACTGCCTTTTTTTAAGCGCACTTTTGACTTAACAGCACAAAACTATTAATTTGTGTCACTATTCCTTAAAATCCCATACAATACAAAAAAAAAAAAAACTTTAATTGTTTTAATTTAATTAAAAGCAACTGCAATGTTTTCAATATGCACCAAAATACACGGTAATTAAATATTCAGAAATCACTAGGCACGTTTTTTGATGGGGAAATAGATATTACTTCAGATAACATTGATGAAAGAGAAGACTTTCGAGAAAACTTTAAACGCTGCTTTTAAGAAAGCAGCTGAAGTTATTGGAAGACTGCGGAAAATGGATGAAAAATATTGAAAATTTATACAACATCCTTTTCTATCTGAGCAACTTCTGTAGAGAGCGAAAGGCTTTTCTCAACAACTGAAAATTGTGTTACTTGAATAAGAAACCGATTGTGAGAAGAAATGGTCTTACGAAAGTGCAAATGCAAAATATGGTAGCTTTTCTATGAAATCCAACAACAAAATACTTTTCATAAAAAAGATACCATATTTTGCATTTGCACTTTCGCAAGACCATTTCCATCTAATACTGAAATCCGCTATTTACGGTTTTAAACAGCCATTTGCAACAAAGAATATAAAAGCCCTCTAACAACCGCGTGTCAAAATCATGGATGAATGATCAGAAATAAAACTGCTTTGATTTCAGTTCACTAGTGATGTTACTAATGACTTATATGTTCTTTTTTTTCTTCATTCTAAAAATATTTTTTTTAATACGAAGTTTCCTTAAAATTTCGGTAAAAATATTGTTCTTTTTTATAATTTACTTTGAATCTTTTTGTCTCATATCTATAGAAACTGTTTTGTTTGTATAATACTTTTAAAATAAAGCTCAGTTTAAAATAAGGAATGATTCAATGATTAAATTTGCTCATATAAAAATCAATGAATTCCGGATATTAAAATTTTTGGTAAATATTTTATTACGTTGTTCAATTACCGGCATTCCGGGAATTTCTTTTTTATTTCCCGCTCTCTTGGGAAACAAAAAAGTCCAGGAATAAAAAACCCCTACATACAAAGCAACCATTCTTGACATTCTAATATATTTTTTTATTATTTACGTTATTTATGGGATTTCCGGTGTATTGTTCTAGTTATTGAATTCTAACGGCCTTATTTACAAAAATGTCGTAAGCTTATTAAAAGCTTATTTGACAACTTTCTATACAATAGTTGACAAATAAATAGAAAAAACTAAAATTCGATTTCAATTACGACTAATATTGTATATTCAATTACTAAAATTCTAATTTCCAATTACACAAAAAAAAAAATCAGTCCTAAAAAATTTTCAATTAATATACTTAATAAAAAAAATTAAAGCCATTTTCAATTAATTTCGTAATTGATTAATTACTTATGTGATCCAAAATAACGAGGTATTTTGACAATGGAAAAGTGCTGAAAATAGTACAATAGTACTGCGTTTTCCTACACTGGTATAAAGATAGTATAACTTAAATTTTTGGATGATTAGGCAAACGTAGTGTCTTATACCCTCTAGTTTTTTTTAATCTTTTTTCCGGGTTTTGAATTGATAACACTGATTTTGTTCCTTGAAGAGCTGGCAGCACTGGAGCTCTCAGTGGGGAGCTATTTTGTATTTGTTAAATTTGGTTTATTTCTTCTCTCGCTCTACACACACACACTTTAACTTAATGTATTTATATTTAGCACACAATTTTAAAAGGGGAGCTCTTTTATTTTTGTTCGTTTCTGTTTTTTGTTTCTCCTACTGCATCTTCATATTTAGCAGTTGGAATCATTGTTACCAGACAAAATATGAGAAAAATCGTCAAACTGTATGGAAACGGGTTTTAAAGATTATACAGACAAATGTACATTTGTATGTACATTAAACCGACTCGACTTGTATGAAGATATAAAAATGTGTTTTTGTAAACCCTCTCATATTAAAGACCGGTCTTTTCAATGAGGATTCCTAAAACATTTGCGGGGTCTAGCGATGACCGCCCATCAGCTGGACCGTGTCTAAAAAAGGTATATTTTTGTAGTTTTTAGATATTTTCGTATTTTCTCCCAAGACAACATATAGAAAAGTTACATCGTTTGAAATATCTTTTCAAGCTGCATCCACTGGTGCATTAAACTTTACCACTCATACTATCAGCAATGCAGTATTCCACAAAAAAACACGATTTTTAAGCGTTTTTATTGCGTCTGCTACTTGTATTAAAATAAATTTTACTTTTTTTAGGAATTATTTGATAAAGACGTTATTACTACCAGTCTATACAAGATCAATTTTTGTCATGATAAATGTCATATCGTTATCAGGACAAAAACTCACTGGCATTTTTGCAACATAATTTTTATTTTAAAAAAAGTCAAATTATTGCTCCACTTTTGCAAAAAAAAGCCTAAACATATATTAAATAATTCTTGCAAAAAAATAAACCGACTACAAAATAGGTGTGGCAGACACTGCCCCATATTTTAACATCATGTACTTTTACGAGAATTAATTGTGTGTGCGAAGTTTCATAATAATCGGTTAAGTAGAAGTAGTTAATATATACATTTACTTTTTATGGGCGTGCCGCTGCCCACTTTCCTAACCACAATGATGTATTGTAATGATAACTAAATGTGTATGGAAAGTTTCATAAGAATCAGTTAAGTAGAAGTAGTGAAAATGCATATTCGCTTTTCATGGGCGTGGCACTGCCCACTTTTCTAAACATAATATTGTATTGCAACAATAACTAAAGGTGTATGCAAATTTTCATAAGAATTGGCTTAGTAGAAGTTGTTGAAAAAGAATATTTACTTTGCATGGGCGTGGCACTTTTTTAAACATGATGTAGTATTGAAACAGAAACTTTCTCTTTTTTTTTGTCGGTTACAAATATAAGAAACTGAATTATACAAAAATTAGTACCTTTTTCAATTTGTAAGCTACGCTATTGGGAAACTCGGACAATTTAGCGTCCCAAAGCTTTCTTCGGGGAAAACCACACTGTCCCGGTGAAATCGGAACTTATGGTCACTTTATGCATACGCCCATCCATATATAGCCACAAAAAGACCAATAATTTTTTTTTTCATAATGCTATTTTTGGACATTTATTTGTATGTCGCAACTACACAAAAAGCTAATTTTATAAAACTATCATAAACGCTAAAAACCACATTGCAAAATATAAACTAAAAATGCAATTATTTTTAGAAATTGTTCACAAAATTTGTACAAGCAGCCACAAAGTATACTACAATAATATGGTTTTTTTCCTCCCACAACTATACTACAATCTAGTGCTCATACTTAAACTTGTTTATGGTTTGAATTTGAATATAGATACAAACATATTCATAATTTTATTTTATTTCTATAAAAGTTATAAAAATATTGTCCGTCATGTTAAGTTGTTCTTACCTTTTTTTTGCGGTAATATTCCTACTAAAATCTAGGAATTATGCAGTACCAGAACAGAACGTTTTTAAAGCATCTACTCTATGCCGACAGCCATCTGTAGTCTGTTTTTAAAAATGATTGGTCATGGTGGCCTTAAAATTATGTTTCTGTACATGTGTGCCTGCTTCTTTCTATCTGTCTGTATGTTTGTTGGATTTTCATTCCTTTTATAAAATTTTTTCATTTCATATTTTTAATGGCTTTATCAAGGTAAAACTTAATTCTATTTTAATCCTGCGAACATAAAACGAACAAACTTTTCACACTCAAAAGCTAGCAAACAGATTTTACGCATACTTCATTTTCCTGGTTGTAGTCTTTTCACATTTTCCAGCCAACATTGAAATGTTGACGTGCAATAGTCATACAAATACTTGCAGGGGTTAAGAACGGCAAGAGTTTTTAGCTGGAAATTCTTAAAACTTTTAAATGCCATATTTTTAATTGGTTTTCTATGAATCTTTTAAAGTTTAATTTTCATCAAATTCTAGTCCAGCTTTAGTTAAACAGAAAAAAATTGCTTCCAGTGCTATAGATATATTAAAAATTTATTTCTTCATACAAAATCATGAATAATCTTGCTTGTGTATTTTGTCGACTTTAAATTACTCGTACTGATGCCAAATTATCTTATTTTAAGCATTTTTTTAAATGATTCTAAGAATGTTCGAAATAATATGGATACAATTTTTATATTAAAATAAGTTATTAAATCTCGCCTGCTGACATAGATGACTCTATTAGAATGTTTGAGGCAAACCTTAAGCAAGCTGCTCTAAATGCTACTACTACTACAAATCTTCAGGTGAGATATAATAAAATTTTTTCAACAGATGTAGAACGGCTTTCATCCGAAAAAAGAAGAGTTCGTAGAGAATGGCAACGCTACAGATCCCCTCAGCTAAAATCTAGGTTGAAGGAATGTACTAAACAGCTGAAAACTCTACTAGAATATCAAAAAACCGCTTCTCTTCAAAATTTTCTAAATGGGCTCGACGCAAAACCTCAAACAGACTATTCGCTATGGAGAGCACACCGAGGCCTCAAAAGACCAGTGATATATAAGCCTCCATTGCGAGCTTCGAATGGAGACTGGGCAAGAACTGACGCTGAAAAAGGTACTCTGTTTGTAAACCACTTGCAGAAAGTATTTACTCCAAATACGTCTGATACCATAGTTGAGCTGCCACCAGTCCTCGCTATACCAGATGTTACTTTGAGGTTCAACATTCGTGAGATTGAACACTATATTGCGGGCTTAAACTCGAAAAAAGCCTGATAAAATAAAAATTTTAGTGCTTCAAATTGGAAGCACCTTTACAAAAATCAAAAGTTTTGTTTCTCACCTGCAGACATGCTTACCAAAATTCTAATTTTGACTGTAATATTAAGATATATCAATCTTGGCTGAGGTAGCTGACTAAAACACGAATTTTTCCTAATGCTTGTGCATTTCACGTAAGTGAAATAATTAATAAAATTACTACATTAAATTTGTGCTGTCTCGACTTGAGATAACTTTGATTCAATACGATTCTTCGTGTTATTTCAGTATCAATTTCATTATAATTTAACTGTAGTGGAATATTAAATCAACATGAAATCAAGTAAAAAGAGCTTAATCCAAGCTGGTTTAAGTTCGGATGTTTATCTGCTTGACTGTCGGGCTGTATTTAGGCTAGACTATAAAAAGCTCTAACGATGGGATCGTGGTTGATCATGAAAACAAACATTCATGTTCAGTTCGACCCTTAAAAAAGTGAAGAAATTGGTGAATGTTCTTTTTCAATTATTATATGCTTTAAAAAATTATTTCTCAATAAAAAATAGTTTAATTGTAAAATTAAATTGAAAGAGCTTAATATGCTGTTTCCACAATGCAAACAAGCACTGCATGTCTACAATTTGTATAGAAATCACTAAAATAACTCAGTGCTTTCCATATAAATTTTAGACAAGCAAAGCTTGTTTGCATTGTGGAAACAACTCAAAAATAAAAATTTCTTTGGATAAAACATGAAATACAGTTATGTCGAAAATGTCATTCATAAATTAACTTCAACTCCAACACAAGCGAGCTATTAAACCTTTACTCTCATATAATTCCTATGAAAAATCTATAAGTACAAAAAGATTTCACTTACAGATTTAAACAAGGATATTTCTGTTGTGGTACATTTGATTTCTGTTTCTATACGCATTTCATTTTCAATGATGAAAAATGAATTGATTTTTATCCTTAAAGTGAAGGACTTCTACAGCCTTGTAAGAGTGGGTAGTAAACAAAAGGTGAAGAATCATCAATAAAAAGCTGGAACTTACCTGTAAGAAATAAATGAGAGAAAAAGAATAGATTAATAAATTATATTTTTATTAAAGTTATTTATAATGGAAACATAAATTTATATGTCTTATCATTTTAAAATAAATATGTACATAGAACTCAAATATTTAGCATTTTATGAATGAAAAATTCAAACGGAGGAGTGATTTTTCAAAAGGACTTATTGCCATAATAAGCCAAATTTCAGTAATGAGAAAAAAACGTTTAGGTGCTGTTTACAGTAACTTATTTCTTTTAATGCCTTGAGTGTTAGTTATAGCGTGTTGTAGGGATGGGCAAAAATATCGATATATCGATATTTTGTTACAAATATATTGTTATATATCGTCGATATTTTTAATTGCAATATATCGGTACATCGATATTTATTTCAAAAAATATAGACAGCATTAAATTCGATTATTCTTCTTAGCTTTGGTTTCGTTTTAAGTGCAGTTTAAAAAAAATCGACACAATCTTCATCAAATAAAAGATTACTAGCAAAATCTTTTTTTATATATATGTATATAAAATTTTGTGTATTTAAAAAATCATCTTTCTAAGAGCACAATTTTGTTGATGTACGTCCTATGAAATATTGACGAATCAGTAAAAATGTTGGAAATTAACTCTTTACACCTTAACTGTTTATAAGAAAAGTACTTTTCGTGTTTTATTTAAAAAAAAATTAAGATTATGTATGAATTAATCATATATCGAAATATCGATATATTTTTTTCACTTGCTTATCCCTAGCGTGTTGATCTAATATTCTCACCCGCTTAAAGCATTTATTCTAATTTATTTGTATTTATTACTAAAAGTAAAAAACATTTGGAAATGTGCCCTTTTGTTGTAAAACATTTGCCGCTGTATTAGCGGAGTTCAGTATTTGATGCAAATGGTTTTGCGTACTATCGTACTATCGTACATACTATCGTAGCTTTTGTCTGAAATCCAACAACAAAATATCTAAAATTTCATAAAAAAGCGTTTGAGTAATTCCATATAGCCGGGTGTGACCACTTTACACATATTTTTTGTTATAAATAAAGAATATAAAATGTTTTACTTAAAAAAAGGTCACGACTCGCAAGGCCATTAAGCTTACAGTCGTTGAATAACGGGTAGACACTGAAAGAACACGTATCCTGCTCAAAATGGTCGTCAGAAAGCTGCGACGGGTGTGACCTTACATATCTTAGTTTTAAAGAATTATGACTTTCCGCATAAATTCTGTAAAATTTTTACTATAACGTACACAATAATTTTGGTATAGCTGTCTGTTTAAAGTATTTTTATCTGTATTACGAATTTACTGTTTGACAAAAAAGCCAGTTTTCTTAAAAAAAAAAAACAATTTTAAAATGTGACGGGTGTGACCGACGGGTGTGACCTAATAGGAAAATTTAAAAAAATTCTAAGAAATAAAACTTTTTATTGATTTTATTAAAACAAATAATATAAAAATAAATCATAAGAAAATAATAGCACATTAAATTATTTGCTATCCGTTCTATTATAGACAGCATAATACTCTAGCTGAATATTTTTTAAATTCAATAAAAAGCAAAAAAAAGTATATTATTTTCAGAAATAACGGTTTTTATTAATAATGAGAAATGGAATACAAGAAGATCTGAAATAAATATTAAACATACAAAGAGGGAGAGCAAAATGTTTCTTGCATGATCATTTAAAAGTGCCTCAAATTGATTAAAACATATTAAATAGTGTAGTATTTTTTTATTTTTTCTATAATTGTCATTCTCTAAAAAACATCAATTGAGAGATTTTTATTAAAAATGAGAAAATTATTTTTTCCTTGCATAGATAGGGCCGTTTTACGTGTAATCACTCATTTGCCCTTTCGCAAGACCATTTGCATCAAACACTGAACTTCGCTATTGTTATGTTTCGTGGATACTTAAGTCTGTGATTATCGCACCTGGTTGATAAGGTTTTCCGAGGAGTGGAACGCATGAGCAAATTCCGTAGGCGATATAAGTAACCACCTAGAGTGACTATAGAAAATTCGTTTTTTTTTATAAAATTTTGTAACAATTAGTTGGAGATGTGCCCTTTTGTATTAAACTGTGTTTTTATCCACTGAAATATATCTTCTTTGCAATGCATTTTGATCTAGAGGACCTAGAGGATACAGTTAAGCACAGCGATGTCATTTTTGGGGTTTTTACGATATAACAAAAAAAAAAACGATATGACATACTGTGTTGTCATATCGTAAGATTTTTACGATATGACAACATTGCGATATGACAACACCGTATATGACAATCTTAGTATTGTCATATCGTAAAAAACTTACGATATGACAACACAGTATGTCATATCGTTTTTTTTTATTATATCGTAAAAACGCCAAAACTGGCATCGCTGGTTAAGCATGACAAAGGCAATGGCGTTCTTAGGTTTATTCAAGGTCGGAAGTGGAAATAAGCCCTTTTTAAAATCACTCCTCAACTCTTATTATATCATTTTATGAAATATTTAAACTAATTTTCTTTTTATTTATATTCTCAAGTGTATAATAATGATCATAGTGATTATGATGATGGTGATGATAATGCTGAGTTCAAATTATTTTCTAAAAGCTTTAGTATGTATTATTAACTTAACAGGGGGTCAATTTGATTTCTTAAGATGTTTCTTTTTTTTAGTTTTCTTTAACAACATTATTATTATGATTATTGTCTTTGTTCAAGTGCAGAGAGTTTATAAAATTGACTTAGTTCTAAGGCATTAAGAGATAATGATAAACAATTATGTATGTAGTACCAAATGTTGGAAAGACAATGAATAGTACCTGTTTTAAAAAGTACCTAACTTTTTATTATACAGAATATTTAACCAACTATTTAGTAAAAGAATTTCTCTTTGTCTTTGCAATTATTGCATGCTTTGAAAATTCCTTTCTCAATAAGAATAATTTACTTGAAAAATTAAATTGAACGAATTTAAGCATGAATAACACTGGTCTGCAAAAAATATTTATTTAGTACTTTAAATAATAAAATATGTGGAATATAAAGAGTTTAATGCGATACATTTCAATTGGCATGACTAATGTGATTCCCGGAATGGAAGGTTTACGCTATCATAATTCAAGAACAGTATGATCGGTCAAATTGACTAAAAACAAAAAACACAGAATATGCATCACAAAATCACTTTAAAGTTTTCTTAGATTACTTTTTTGATTTGATCAACGATTTCGGAGTTATTTACAAATTAGTATAGAAAAATTAAAAAAAAAACTTGTCCAAAAAATTTAAAACTGAAAAAACTTTACATTTTAATGATTGTTCTTAAAGACAGGTGTCTTAGGAACAAAGTAAGCCAGATATTATGAAAATCGATGTATAAATGCTGATTTTATTACCAATTAAGTGAATACACCCAAACACTTAAAACGTACTTTCGTTGATAGATTTTGCAAACCCCAAGAAAATTTATTACGGAAAGTACCTTCGAAGAGTTTAATTGTATTGCTAATAAAATCAACAATTATAAATCGATTTTATTGATATATGGCTTATTTTGCTCGTTAGACACCTGTCCTTAAGAACAATACTTAAATGGTAAAATTTTTTTTCAGTTTTACTATTTTTTGAGTTTTTTGATACAAATTTTTTTTTTTATAACTTTGCAGGAAAAAGTACTTTTCTGATACTAATTGGAAAATAACGTCGAAACAGTTGATAAAATAAAAAAAAACTATAAAAATTATATTAAGAAAGTTGGAAGGTAATTTTGTCGTCGATATTCTAATGTTTTCTTGATCGAAATCGGGCAAACCGTTCTGGAGTTAGAGACTATAACTTAGAATGAATTATACTGATGTAGCTAGTGGAAATATTAGTCATGCCCATTAAAAAAAATCTTTAAGCGATAGAAAAAAACTGGAAAGGGATTTTAATTTACCACGTTAAAATCTTTACACTCCGTATATTTTTACAAAAAAAATTATTTAAATATTATTTATTATTTGGGCTCAAGGTCACCAAATAATAAATAATATTTATCCAGTGTAAGGTCGAATAAAGTAACAAATTAAAAAAAATAATTTTTTACAAAGCAAAATTTTTATTTATTAAAAGTTTATGTATATAAAATTTATATAAAAATATGGGAAACTTTCCTAGACAATTTTAGCCCGCTATATTTCCGCTGAAGGGGAGTTTTTTGCCCTTTAGTTAAGTAAGCAACAAAAACGCTCATATCGCGAAGACCGATAGGTTAGAAATGTTCTACAAAAATTTTATCGTGGTGTTTTACATACAAATAGCTTAAACATGTCTTATAACTTAAACGTAAGACATAAAAGATATCCTATGCCGAGACAGTCAGTATAAGTATGTGCAAAAGAAGTGGAAATTTAGATGTGAATTTGCAAAACGCCGATACACGTATATATTTTTTTGATGGCCTTTACAAGAATCATGCATTAGAAACTGGTTGTTAAAAAAAACTGATTTTCTTGTAGAGTGTAAATATGCGAAATTTCTGCAAACATTAGCTGTTTCACTTTATTATGAATAAAATCAACATTTATCCATCGATTTTCATAAAATAAAGCTGATTTTAAAAGTCGTAAGTTTTTGCTATTTTAGATTTTTTATAATTTAAAAAAAATAAAACTTTTACAATTTTTCATAAATAAACATATTTTTTATAATTATGGTCTAAATAATTGCGAAACCGGGTAGTATATAAAACATAATATTTAAACTGCTTAAAGGTAATTTTGTTTCAAGATTTTGAGTGGTTTTTGTAATAAATGCTTTTCCAAGTTGTGATAAAATCGGTGGAATAGCCTCTTCAAAAATTCAGAACTTTAGAAAAAAATTAGCAAAAATAAAATTATTCAGAGTATTTAAAATTTATGAATTTCCTAGTGCTATGTGCTAGAAATTAGCGGGAAGTTACAGGGATGATGTGCCAGGTCAACCGTATCACATATATTCTTCTTGTAAAATTTATTATGTAAGCGATTTGTTTTTGTGTTGACATTTTTTTTAAAGATTCTTACTTGTTTTCACTAGAACTATATCAACATCATTCATTTGTTCTGTTGTTTTCTATCACATAACTCTTCTTGTGCATAAATAAAAAAATGTAAAATGAAAGATGTCTTTCCATCAATGTCAATGAAAATTTGTCTAAATATTATACCATATTTTTCCAACAAGAAATAAACACCGCAATTTGGATACATGGAGGTTATGAGTTGACCCTGTAATTCTTAATATTAATTTAAAATTCAAAGATGCAGGCTGTAATCTTCAAACCTCTCGGTTGTCTCTCCATCGAGGCCAGAGCTATACCCTAAGTGAACAGTAATGGAGGCTTAAAAAAGCTTGAACAGATGTGTGAGAGCTTGCATTTTGGTTGTTGATCTTTGTACATTTGAAATCTTCAAATCTCAATTTAGACCATTTTTATACAAAAATAGAGACTGAGCCCGACCAAGCTAAACGGGTTTTAAAATTAAACTACAAAATTAGTAATTTGTTTTATTAAAATAGCAACTGAAAAACGAAAACTGATGGGTAAATAAATACTGGAATTGTTCTGCTTACAATACTGCATTGATGAAACTGAAGCTTTTTTTTTTTAAATAAACATTTTTGTAATCCATTTTTTGTGAGTTCTGTTTCTGTCTACTCATAAATAATTAACATTGATGTGTGCATTACTAAAAACTAAAACTGGGGAAACTAGTGAAAAAATAACACAAAGTGAAGAATATATTTTAAAAAGAGGAAATGTTAAAACGCACTCTAAAGCACCCTCAGGCTATACGATCTATCGGTAGTTGTAAGATAATGTATGTATGTATGTATGTATGTATGTATGTATGTATGTATGTATGTATGTATGTATGTATGTATGTATGTATGTATGTATGTATGTATGTATGTATGTATGTATGTATGTATGTATGTATGTATGTATGTATGTATGTATGTATGTATGTATGTATGTATGTATGTATGTATGTATGTATGTATGTATGTATGTATGTATGTATGTATGTATGTATGTATGTATGTATGTATGTATGTATGTATGTATGTATGTATGTATGTATGTATGTATGTATGTATGTATGTATGTATGTATGTATGTATGTATGTATGTATGTATGTATGTATGTATGTATGTATGTATGTATGTATGTATGTATGTATGTATGTATGTATGTATGTATGTATGTATGTATGTATGTATGTATGTATGTATGTATGTATGTATGTATGTATGTATGTATGTATGTATGTATGTATGTATGTATGTATGTATGTATGTATGTATGTATGTATGTATGTATGTATGTATGTATGTATGTATGTATGTATGTATGTATGTATGTATGTATGTATGTATGTATGTATGTATGTATGTATGTATGTATGTATGTATGTATGTATGTATGTATGTATGTATGTATGTATGTATGTATGTATGTATGTATGTATGTATGTATGTATGTATGTATGTATGTATGTATGTATGTATGTATGTATGTATGTATGTATGTATGTATGTATGTATGTATGTATGTATGTATGTATGTATGTATGTATGTATGTATGTATGTATGTATGTATGTATGTATGTATTTATGTATGTATGTATGTATGTATGTATGTATGTATGTATGTATGTATTTATGTATGTATGTATGTATGTATGTATGTATGTATGTATGTATGTATGTATGTATGTATGTGTATTTCTATTGGATAAGCATTCATCATCTCTTTTTTTGGACAAATATGTATTTAAAAAATTTTTTTTTACTTGTAGTTGCACTGAATATCTTTGTTATAAGCAAAACTTTTTTTATTTCATCTATTATTAAGTTTTATCTAGGCCACCCTCAAATAAGGTTTCCCACTGTGCCCACAGAAAGGCGGTGAGATAAAAGTAAATTTAAATCGTGTTACTATTGAAATAATTTGTAAAATTATGAAAAATGTTTGCAAAATTTCAAAACATGACTATCCCAGATGTGAGTACGTAGTACCATTTTTAATGTTTGCTTATTTAGCGATATGGAAATTAATTTTTGTACCCTACACCACTAGTAGAAATTTGTTACTGCATTTGTATTTACTGCAAAATAAGTATTGCAATAAGTATTTATTGCAATAAGTAACCGAGTCGTTAAAACAACTAACAGTTCTATAGATGATATAATTTCCCTAGATTGTAGCTATTTAAAATTAAAAAAAATTGGTTCATAAATGGTTCGGACGTGCTAATACGGATTTTCTTTGTGTGTTGCTGTATTTCCCCGATAGTCCAAAAAAGTAGACTATTAAATAGTTAATGATAAGCAAGACCGCACAGTGTATCTGTATCATTGAAACTTCCGATCCGATGACAAAACGAAGTACTTAAAATTATAGCGGAGGACCTTTGAGCTTTGAGAATATTGAAATTTGCACCACCGTCTGGAAACACACGGTGACATACAGTGCGTCAGGGCATGTACCGCGGGTATGAAAAACTTTGTTTGCCTCATAACTTTTACAAATATTATGTGATTTTAATGAATTTAAGCTTGTTGTAAACCTTATGTATAGAAAAAATAATACACTCTATTTATTTAGGAGAGCTTTAAAATTTTCAAAGATATTTGGTTTGAATTTTAAAATTTTGTTTTGTGGTTCCGACTTCGTTCCCTATTTCGTAAATTTGAAGTTATCACCATTCATGTAGTCGTGAAAAGGAATCAAAGTCAAAACTTTGAAATGAGAGTGAAAAATGACTAAATTTTGACAAGAATTCAGCTTACTTGTTCGACGTTTTTCTCAAAACATTTTTAAAACAAAAATTTTTTATTTTCAATATTTCAGAAGAATAGAGTTCAAAAATGACTGTTGTTCAAATTTTAAATCGATTGAAGCATACACGATACATCCAGCATTAGCCGAAAATGGTGAATTTTTCTACCAAATTCTAAACTAATCGCTTAAGAAAAAAAAACCCCCAATCGAATTTCTAAAATTTCTCTACAAATTATATTTGATATATTTAATATTATTAATGTGGCTTTTATTTGTTACCCACCCGCCCAGAAGCGCGGCTAGGAAACAGATTTTCTAAAAATAATAAAGTTTTCTGAAGCATTTTATTTACCTGCATGTAAATTGTACTAAAGTTTATGTAGCTCAGTAATGCTCTATGATCTTTACATACATAGTTTTCAAATCGGATACCAAGTTTCAAATATACAAATTTACTGCCAATTTTTTATAATCGAAGCGACTGTGCAGAGTTAACATTCTGTTGTCCGATGATAATTCATTTACAAAAAGGATACCAGCAAAATTTAAAAAGCTCTGAAGTTGATATTGGCAAATAAAATATAAGAAATCTTTTTGCAACTGCAAACTTTTTAACAGTATTCTACAGTTAACACTCAATAATTCGGAAATCAAGGAGGTAATCTAAAAGCTCCAAAAAAATAGCTCAAAATACTAGGAGCTCAAGTATCCAAATGGTGGGAAGAGAATTTCGATTAAGTTGGATTAAAATTCATGGTTTTAAAATCTCAGAATTCATTTTGATGCTCTGTGACGATTGATACACAAAATAAACAAAATTTCATTTTCAATACAGAAATTCAATGAACTAGTAAATATTTTGTCTAGAAACGAACCTACAAACAAATTTGTAAATAACGACAAAAATATCTCAACAATTTCATTTAAAAATCAGTTTTTCTTCAGTAAGCAAATTGTATGAATCTGTACAACAATTTATTTAAAAATATTTATAAATTTTAACAACATTATTTACTGAATCAAACAAAAATATTTACTGGTTTTTCTGTAATATGTATATCAAACAATTTTTTTATCTGAGACTAGACAGATACTAGACGAAATAGTTTACTGAATTAATAAAAAAATATTAGCTGGATTTATTGTTATACATCAAACAAACTTTTCGTCTGACTCATCATCATCATGCATTAAGCATTTGTGAAATTTCACTTTGTTAAATGTGTTCAACTCTGAATGTTTATTTAAAGACTATAAAGAAATTAATGAGAATTATCGCAACAACACTAACGAATTAATTCACTCAAAAATATTCAGTAAACAAACTTAGTAAAATCGCATTCCTTTTGCTATCATTGTTTTTGTTGTTATTTATGTGCATGCCGTCATCGGAGTTGTTTTTTTACGACACAGAAAACGAGTTTTGTTGTTGTTTTTGGTGTTTGCGTCCTAAATAGAAGTAAAACAAAAATGCAAAAATGATTCAGTAAAGAACATTCAAAGAAAATAAAATTTTGTTTTAAACTTTTGTTTGAAAATTTTTTGCTGTTACTTTTGTCTGTGTAAGGACTCACTCCCTTTTGTAAAGCCTTAAAAAAGTTAAATGTAATGGAATATACAAATACTGTAGCATTCAGTCAATGTTCGATTAATCGAAGAATTTTGAGCTGCTGTTTGATCGTTTCGTTTGAAAAATAGCTCGAACAATCTATAGCAATTAATCGATTCAAATTAATTTCATCGCAAATTCCTCTTTTTTAATAACTAAATTGCTTAGGTCTCTTATTTTGCAATAATTTTTTTTTGTATTCCACACATCCAGCCGAAAAACAAAGATGTGTGTTTTTGCAATACTTATTGTATTATTATAATCAAAAATTCAAAAACGTCCATTTTTAAAATGCTGGTGTTGCCCCAGCCTTAACTGATACGGTGGGTGTTTTAAAGGCTTTATAAAAACGAAAATTAAGACTTATAAAAACATGTCAGTAGCCGCTCACCAACAATATGATTTCTAATAATTTTTTAAAATTTATTTTAGTAATTCGAGTTATTCGAATAATTAAAAATCCTAGTCGATTAATCGAAGAAAATCAAAATCACAAAACTGACTAATTTATCAGTCGAACAAAACGAAAAATGAATAATTGGATACTCTTATAAATACCTACATATTGAATTTACATTGGAAATGATTTTACATTGGTATACAAAGGACTTTCTGCAATAGTAATTTTTTTTACAGTAAATAGACTTAATGCCGAAAGTTTAGGATAACAAAAGCTTAATTAGCCAAGATAGAGGGAGAAAAATTTAAATATATATATATGAGTTTGATTAAAATTCGTGAGTACTCATTGGCGGTTGATAGATTAAAATTCTAAAAAAACTTTTAGGATAGGATATGGAATAGTCAAATGTGTAACCTATACATACTTACACTTGAATGCACAAATGCTGTTACACTGGTATACAAAAGCTTTTCTACAACAGTGAGCTTTTCCACAGTACTAACAGTCGACTTTCAATACTTTGATAACACAGCGGAACAGTGGTTTTGTTGTTTAAAAAAAATATGTGATTCTTATGTATTTTCATCTGCTGATTACGATGTTCTCATTAGTTTTTCCCTATCAGCTCTAGTCTTAAAGATATAGTGACATTTAGCATTTGCATAGTTTACACCACTTTTATTATTATTCGCTTAATATTTCACGACTCGTCCTCCAATCTTTACAATATTTTCTGGGTTATTAATCTACTCAAAATTCTCTTTCATTTGGGTAGAGTCACATTGATGAGTATATATTGCAAGGATGTTAAAAATCGCATGTCTTTGGTTTAATATTTAGAAATTTTTTTATTTTAGTTTTTGGAAATTAACGCAACTGATCCTTATTTATTTTCATCCGGTGATTACGAAAATAGCATAATAATTTTTCTAGCACCTCTAGTTTCCGAGATACTGCGCATTATATAAAAAAATACTTAATTTTTTTTTCAAGTTTTAGAGACTAAACCAAAAACACACGATTTTTAATATCCTTGCATTAAAAGTTATATATCCTGCTATACTTATCAATGTGACTCTAAGCAAATGAAAGAGAATTTTGTGTAGAATAATAATACAGAAAGTATTTTAAATATTTGATGACCAGTCGTGATATATTAAGAGAATAATAAAAAAAAGTGGTTTAAATTATGCAAATACTAAATGTCACTATATCTTTAAAACTAGAGCTGCTAGGGAAAAAATCGTAATCAGGAGATAAAAATACATAAGAATCATGAATGTCAAAAATAGCTGCTTTTGTGGTGAAATATCGATCAACAACATATGATGGATTGTATTGGTAGCTTAAACACTTTTTACAACAAAAAGAGAGATTAGTTTGAACTGATTTATTAACCCTTAGATAATAATGTTAGAAATATAACTTTGCCGTTATTACAACTTATGTGTGTTTCTAAAGGAATGTCTCCTTTAGAAACACATTTCCCCACAAGTTTACCACCATAATTAATTGTACTAAAAGCTTTCCACCAAAAGCTTCCACTGTGTGTACCAGGTTCAGTACTTTGCTAACACAAAAATAAAAAACAGTATGAATCTGTTTTAAAATACAGGGTGTTTGTTCTACGAAATAATTAAATTAAAAGCTTTTGCAAGCACTAGAAAGCTAATTCTTTAAAGCACTTGTGATTACACCACCATGGCATTAAGTAAGTATCCTCTTATAGTGAATAACTACTACAGAAGAAGCCTTTCCTAATAAAAAACTAAAGAACTCAAACATGTTAGTTTTACTATTTCGTATAAAGTCTATACACACAAGCACATAAAACGGCAATTAATTTTCTTTTTTGCTTGTACAACGTGTTTGCAATCATTTACTTAAAGTTTTATTGCGAAAGGGGCAAACACTACAACAACTTAGATAAACAACAACAAAACACATCAAATAGTCGTATAAAAGCTGTAATCATTAGGATATTTTTTGTTTGTTGTTTTTATTGTAAATCATGTACTTTAAATTTATTATCTTCGCAGTTAATGGCCAATGATGATGATGATGATGATGATGATGACGATTAGTAAGTAATCCCTGTTTGGACGATTTTCTTCCAAGTACTTTGTAATCTCATCTTAATGAGCCATAAAAACTAGACCGAAATAATTAAAAAATTATTTTATTAAAGTCGTTAAGTTTTTATTTCACAGAGTGAATTTTAACGTCAGAGTATTTGTAACAAGAGCGAAAGTTGCAGTTGTTTTACTAGCATGTTGTACCTATTTTCACACTTCCTGTTATCTTATTCTGACATTATGCCATGAATTAAATATGAAAGTAAATGAAAAAAATTTTAACTGTTGCATGAATGTCGTTGAGAACATGTCATGAGTTGTTGACAAGAACATAAGCAAACTTTGGTTTTGTATGCTTCTTTTTAATATGTTTGGCATTTGACACCAGTGGTCACAGTTAGATGTAAAATTTATATACGTAAAAGAAGAATTCCAGATAATTTAGAAGCATTTGACAGGCATTGCTTTATCTTGTTAATGAAAACTAAGTCTTTAATGTACTATAATTTGTTAAAAGAAAAATAGGAATTACTAATTCTCTACGTGCTGTTTCCAAAGGATTTCTTCGCCTTCAATCACTTACTGCAAAATGTATCAAATAAGTTGCAATCAGCAATTGCAATTGTTGTCTCTGTGTAGCGGTACGAAAAAAAAGAATTTCCGAAGTATAATTCAAAAGGAAAAATTCAGTCTAGTGCCACTTTGACTCGCACAAGAAGGGTTCCGCATGAATACCAAATATATTTATTCCCTTTTTCATTTTCAGGGTTTTTTCGTTTTAACGCTTTTTTTTCGTTTTTTGCCATATTTTCGTTGTAAGGTTTTTTCCATTTTTCCGATTTTTTTCTTTTTTGCTATTTTTTAATTTTGGGCTTACTTTTTGATTTGGCGACTTTTTCGTTTTTTCGCTGTTCTTTATTTTGGCGATTTTTTTATATTTTTGGCGATTTTTTCAGCTTTAGCGACTTTTTTCGTTTTGGTGCTTTTTTCGTTTCAACGCTTTTTTTCGTTTTGCCGATTTTTTTCGTTTTGGCTATTTTTTAATTTTTAAGTTTTTGTTTTGCGTTTTTTTTGCTTAGGCGATTTTTTCGTTTTGGCGATTTTTTCTTTTTTGCGTTTTACTTTTCGGCTTGTTCCTTTATTTATTAGTTTTGTTTATTTCCAGTGTCTAAGTATTACGGTTAATAAGATACAGCGTGATTCCAAAATTACATTACCTAATAGAGTACCCTTTAATTTTTAGTTTATTTGTTTTATATCATTCGTTAATGTTTTCTTTAAAATTCTGCACTAGCGGTAAACACTTCAAGAGTTTGCCTCTTACGATTTCCAAGATACAGGTAATTCTTAAAATTACATAAATCATCAAATTAAATTAACTGATAGAATACCCTCTGATTTTTATTTTGTTTAAATTCCAGTATTTATTAGTGTAGTCTGTTTAACACAAAGGGACCAATTATGGACCCAAGTGAGCGAATGGTGCCTGTTCAACCTAGTGTAGTCTGTATAATAATACAATGAAATTGTCAACTGTCTATATATTAAGTGCCTGTATATTACTTTAGGATTTCAACATGTTTCGTTGCTGGCTTTGGAACACCCTTTAATTTTTAGCTTTCAAAAACGTTTAGTATTTGTTGTTGCAGTGACAATAGATATACATATTATGTGAACATTCCAGTCAGACAAATTACATATCCATACATATTAGTCAAATAAATATTATTCGAATAAAAAAACTATTAAATCACTATTATTGTGTATTGACGTAATCTAAATTCTTATAAAAAAAAATAATCGAGTCTTATTATTCGAATGAAAATTATTTGTTTTCAATTTCAAAAATTATGTTTTCAATAAAAAATGCTTGAATGAAACTATTCGCTTAACTTGATTCGAATACAATTTATTCGAATATAGTAGCCGAATAAGGCACACGAATGAATGTTTCTTTTTTAACTATTAGAATATTAATTAATAGTAATTAATCAAAAAAATTATTTTTTGATAAAATTATTCGCTAAGAAATTATTTGATTTATGTTATTCGAATATAAAATTAATCGTGTTCTATTATTCGAATGAAAATTATTTGTATAAGCCGTTTTCAATAAAAAATGCTTGAATGAAATTATTCGATTAACTTGATTCGAATACAAATTATTCGAATAAATTAGCCGAGTAAAGTACACGAATCAAAGTTTCTTTTTTAACTATTAGAATCGAATAACAACTAAAGCTAATGACGTTGCACAAAAATTGAACTAACACCGAATTGTAATTCTTATTCATGTTGCTTTCTAATATACATAATTTAAAAAATATGTTTTCACTGTGGACAAATATCTCAACATAGAAAATTGTTGTCTTAAATATTGTTCAAGAGTTCGTCGTGCAGCATCATGTCATTAAAAAGTTGTGGCTTTTAGCAATTATTACCATATACGTAGATAGTTTGCTAAATGCCAGTCAACGACTAGAAGTACTTAAACTACAAGCAGTAGTTTTCCTGAACTATTGAAACTCATCACATTGAAACTAAAACCATATACATACATGAACAAATCCAGAAACTTTTTAGGTCATTCAAACACTATAAGGATTATTGCTAATAATGCTTAAAAAATAAATGCCTTTTAGCAGTATCATGATGCAATTTGGTAAGAGAAAACATAAGATTTTGATTAGAAATTTACAGAAAAAGTAAAATTCACTTTCAGGTATATGTTGTAGGTTTTACGGTATCATTAATTTTAAGTTGTGGTTCCTAAGTGCACTCCTGTATGTTTAAGCAGAAAACTTTTAATACCTAAATACTTTTGCTTGCTAACAAGTTGTGCTGAGTTGAAATTTCACTTATTATTATTTTTTAATTGATTTTATATATTTTACTTCACCACATTTTATTTTCTAGTAAGCTGTGCTCTACGAACTAAATTCCTTGTTTTTTGTGCTAAGCTAAGCTAATGATAAAACCAAAATTCCTTTAAATCATTGCATACCATTAGGAGTAGTATGTTAAACAAAACCACCTTTAAAAAATTTACATTGGCATTAAAGGTATTCGAACAATGCAAAGGATTTTTTGTGCTATTGAAAGTGAAAGTTTTTTTTTAAATTTTATTTTACTGTTTTTCTTTTACTACATTTTGAGATTTTCATCTTGCATTTGTTTTAATAATTCTTTATTAAGACATCAATCATTTAACAAGTTGTTAGAAGTAGTTGCATTAGTGTTAGTAGATGTTGCAGATTTAGTCGTAAAAAATTGTCTTAATATCTAAGTGAAATGAAACTTTATATGACGCTTATCAGGCGCGGATCAAGCTTAAGCTTTTGGGAGGGGAATTTTTATATGAAACATACCATTTTGTAAGCTTTCTTTTAGGAACTCCATAGAAATGAGTTATATTTTATTCGTTTTGGAGGGAAAATATCCCTTTTTTTCCTCGCCTTAATCCGCGCTTGTGTCTATATATAAAATTGGATGTAGTTGTATAAAAACAAATAAAGCTGCCATCCATCCCTTGTCGTAGGTGGTTTTTCATAGAAGATACATATTGTTTATAGAAGAAATTGAAAAGCAATTCACATTCATATTGTTAGATAGGTTTAGAAATTGAAAACAAAAAGTCAGAATATTTAGATTTAATTTGTATATAACGAATACTACTTTCTATTTAATTTATTCAATTTGATTTATTAGTTGATGAAAATTTTTATTAAATGTTTTTGTTCTGTCGTTAAAGAGAATTTTTATCGAATTTAAGTGAGATGTGTTTCTACTATTTCTTCTAAATTCATTCTTTTGAGAATGAATTTGAATAAATAAGTACATTTTCAAATGATTTTTTTTAAATACATATTCGAATAAAAATTATTATGAAAAAATTATTTAAATAAAGTTGATTCGAATAAAATAATCTAATCAATATTATTTTAGTTTAGTGTTAATAAAACTAGTCTATTAAAATGAATCAAATCAAACTTATTTGAGTCAAAGTTCTTAATTATTCGAAAAAAAAAATTATTCGTATAAAAGTACTCGAATAAAAATTATTAGAACTACATATTTATTTTATTTATACACTAGCTATACCCGGCGTGCTTCGCTACCCCATTGTTGTGCAGATATAGCAAAATTAATTAGCTCATTTAAAAATAACCATAAAATTGGTTAGTTTTTTTGAGACCTTTTTAGTTTTGGCGAATTTGTGCGTTTTAGCGATTTTTTCATTTTGGCGATTTTTTGTTTTAACTTTTTTAATTCTGGAGTTTTTTAGTTTTAGAGTTTTTTTTAAATTTCAAAAGTTTGCCTCTTACAGTTTCCAAGATGCAGCATACTGTTTAAACTACATAGTTAAAATTACATTAACTATCAGAACACCCTTTAATTTTTGTTCTGTTAAATATTCTACAGACTACAGCAATTAGCAGTAACTTTGAAAATTTCGAGAGTCTATGCAAAAGTGTCTGTATATTACATTAGTATTTCAACATGTTTCGTTACTCGCTTTAGAACACCCTTTAATGTTTAGCTCATAGTTCTTATGGCTCTCGAGAAAACAGCCTGTGATAGACAGAAAGACAGACGGACTGAAGGACAGCGTATCGAAAACAATAACATTAATTTACACTTTTGGTGTACAGAGCCCTAAAAAGAACCTTTTTCAAAAAGTAACCATTTTCAAAAAGTAACCATTTTCAAAAAACTACCACATTCAAAAAGTACACTTTCCAAAAAACATTTTTCAAAAAGTACCATTTCTTAAAACTACATTTTCAAAAAAGTAGGTTTTCGAAAAAGTACCATTAGTTTAAAATATAAACGGTTAACCAAAGAAGTACCAAAATTAATTTTTAACCTTTTCCGGCCCCTAAATGTACAAATAAAAAAAAAACAAAGCACATATCCACTCATTTTTCTATCTTATTATGATGCTTTTGGAATTTTATGGCTACCTTACTTAGATTCGGAGATATAATAACACCGAGTTTACCCGTTTTTGCCCCCTTTAGAATTTAAGTTTTCAAAAATTCGTTCTTAGAGAATATACATATACAAACATATGCATTCAGTATGTGTATCAATGTGCATAAGAAATAGTTGTATGGAAAAAGGTACCAAAAAGAGCTACCAATTTTACCCACTATATATTCAAATTTGAAAAAATACAAAACTGTTTTTAAGGGCTTTTTAAGGAGAGAAGAATGAATCTCGATTTTAGTTTATAACTTTATTGCTTTAGGAGATAAACTGTTAACAAAAGAAGTACCAACATTATATTTTCACCCTTTTTTGCCCCCTAAACGTACAGATTTTAAAAAAGTTTCAGACACCTGTCCGCTCATTTTTCTATCTTATTATGATGCTCTTAGAATTTTATGTATACCTTACATAGATTCTAAGATATAAGGTTACAGATTTTACCCGTTCTTACCCCTTTTAATCTCCTAAGAATTAAAATTTTCAAAAATCCTTTCTTAGTGAAAATATACAAACATATTCATTCACTATGTATATCAATTTGCATAAAAAATAGTTGTATGGAAAAAAGTACCAAAAAGAGCAACCAATTTCACCCTTTATATATTCGAACTACAAAAAAGTACCAAAACATGTTTGAGGGCTACGGAAGAATAGAAGAATACATTTTAAATTTAATTTCTATCTTCATTACTTTAGGAGATAAACGGTTACCAAAAAGTACCAAAATTATATTTTTACCCTTTTTCGGCCCCTAAATGTAAAAATTAAAAAAAAGTACCAAACACCCGTCCGCTTATTTTTTGATCTTATTATGCTGTTTTTGGAATTTATGTCTAACTTAGTTAGATCCGGAGATATAAGGTTACCGAATTTACCCGTTTTTACCCGTTTTTATCCCCTCAGCGTTTGAATTTCCCAAAACCCCGTCTTAGTGGATCTATACTTCCTGAGGGGAGCCCACAAACGAAATTTTAACTTTCTAGCTTTAGTGGTTTCGGCTGGGCGATGATGAATCAGTCAGTCAGTCAGTCAGTCAGTCAATAACGTTACTCTTTTATAAATATAGATATTTACTTTTTTTTATTTATTATTATTCGAATCAAAATTATTCATATATATTTGGCGGATTCACAAGGTAGTCATAAAGTCATATGTTTTAAAATAATAATACTACAAAAATATGACTGCTGTGAGCAACCCCTCATAAGCTAGGTGGTATTACAAATTTTGTGTCAGCTGATAAAAAAAGCAATTATAAATACTTGAAATCAGAATGCCAAGAAAAAGTGACAAAATTAAAATAGTACCCAGTTTATTCATATGATTATTTCGAACGTATTTGCTTTGTGAATCTAAATTGATTATTAGGCGAAGGTTCGTAGCGTTATATTCAGAAAGAATTGGGCATGATTAATATTCCAAGGAACAAGGGCTTGAGCTATTCACATGTTTACATGTTCATATATACTTAAGTATAAAATCAAACCAAAAAAGTTTGTCTTGTGTAGAACAAAAATCAGAAAAATGGGAATGAAGAAAAATAAACCGATGGCAACGCTGGGAAAGTGCACTTTAATATGAGCTTGAGAGTGATTTAATTCTCGTATTAAATTTTCACGAAAAAGTTGTATATATAAGAATTAAAAATCACATTCAACAGAGCCACCTGACAAGTGGTGATAAGCAAATACACGTGAGCACTGGCGATGGAAGTGTAGCAGCTTCCGAAAGTGGCGCTACTCTGTTCTGCTGTGTACGTTGGAAAATTAAGTTGATGTTAATTTTTCCCTTGTTCCTTGGAATATTAATCATGCCCAATTCTTTCCGAATATAACGTTACGAACCTTAGCATAATAATCAATTTTGATTCAATAGCCAGTTTGTTTTTAAATTATTCATCTTGTTAATAAAGTAAATAAAACCCAGCTGAATATCTTTTAAACTCTTCATTTTTAATTAAAGTAAAAACAAATTTCAACGCACACAGAAAGTGAAATTGCTCAAATACATAAACATAAACGAAACCAGCTGTTGCCAGTGACTGAGCCGACTAATTTTTCACGCGGCTGCTAATGGAAAAACGTTAGTTGGCTGCCAGCCAGCTAAGGTATACAAACAAAATTTTCTCCCTTACATATTTTTATATGCCTCGATTTTTTATTTTTACTTGTTACATATATAATCAAATGTGAAGTAATAACACTGTGAACAATTTTAGGACATACTTTATTGCATATTACATACATTAATTTATATCAGTGGCGACGGATTGTAAATATTATCACCGGCTCGACTAAAGAGTTTCGGCCGTTCGGCTCAGATTTTTACTGTGCAGTTATTATATTATAATAAAAACACAGAACAAAGTAGTCTTATTATTTTACGACTTTTTGGTTGGAAGCACAACAACAATGTTTTTAAACCATCTTAAAATATTAGCACTTTATGACATTTATGATAAGACACCTTGTGAATATCCCAATTGTGTGTATTTTCATATACACACATATGTTTTATTTTTGGCGACGAATATTCGCGGCCAAAAATTCGTCGTTCGCCCCAGTTGTGTTCCTAGCATTAAAATGCAAATTTAGGTTTTATGATGTTCACTTTCCTGTATCAGTAAAAAGTGTTTGTTGTAGAAGTCCTTCTTCATTTTATTTAAGTGGTGCTGCGAAGTTAAGCAACTTAAAAATTAGGCTTTAATACAAACGGAAATTTAAAACTGTGAGTCTATTTCCGGTTTTCATTGAAACTCACACTTATTCATTTCTATGCATTTTTAATTAGCTTTTTATTAAGTCCCACCACTTAGTTTCCCTTTTAACGCTAATACTTTAACACTAAATAGAAATTGTGGTTGGCAATAGCAACAATATTCAGTTCAGTTGAATGTCTGAATCTCCAGTTGAAATATTTATTTGTAGTTTTTCATTCATAGCTACCGTAATTATGAAAGTTGGCCAAAAGTTGTTAAATAGTAAAATGGATGATGTAGTTGCATTAAGGCGTCATTGTTTAAGTTGAAAGTTGTTTGACACAATGTTAAGTAAGTTTATACATTTTTTACTTCAAAAACTATTAATAAATTTAAACTTTAGTTTGCGGCACAAATCTAGGATAGAGTTAAAACTTTAAGTAAAATTGTTTAGGAAATTTTTATCTTTAGAAGATTATAAATTTATAGTCCAACGATTTTATAATGAATTTTCAATTCATTATAAAATCATTTCAACATTAACTTGATATAACTATGAAGACATATTATCTACGAAACCGAACTATGTTTTTTTTCTATGTGCATTTTTTTCTTGTTTTATCTACCTTTCTTATAGCATTTTTTCCTTCTTTTCATAACTATTTGATTATTTTTTCTTGAGCAAAAATTGCTATATTATAAAATTTCGCTTTAAATGCAAACAAACAGAAAATCCCACACAATCTTTATAAATTTATTTTATTTTTGCCATCCGAGGTATTAAAATAAATTAAGCTTCCTTTCAACAAAATTAAAAAATTTGCAGAAAGAAATATCTTTACAGTATGAAAATCATAAAATAATAATTTATTTAATAATCAAAATAGAGAAAAACATGATGACATGTATGCAAAAAGTTTTCCAAACTTGTTTTTATGCAAATTTAATTAGCAAATGTAAAGGAAACAAGTAAGAAGTCATTCGTATATGTGGACTGTGACAAATGTTATATGTATACCCTTGGCCTAGAAAAAAAAACAAATAGTTCAAATACTTGTCAGATTTTCTCAATATGTAGCTCCTTCACATATTATTTGGGCTCATTACTATATGACAAAATAAGAAAATTTCGTGTTAGGGTCATATCTATGTCTTAATACTTTTTTGCTATTGAAAAATCTATGGAAAATTTTTGTCGAAAAACCTATATTTTGGGATCTTTGTTTGAAAAGTCCACAAATAGCCGTTATAACTATGTGTTCTTTACATCTGAGGTGTAGGACGTGCTCAGAAAATATTAAGGCAAATATTTCTGTAGAACATATTAACACTCTAACTCACCCACATGATGCCAACATTTGGTTCTCATCTAACAAATCGTAAAAAAGACCATAAAAGGGAGAAGGTCGAAGATGAAATGTTCTCCAAAAAAATGTTAACCATAAAATTTTACAATAGGCTTTTAAAAACAACTAAGCTACGGACTCAACTTGTACACCAGAAATAATGGAAAACCGCCTATATATACATTTATAAAATTTTGAATAAAGTCCCTAAAGTGGCAACGTTGACTCTGCTCCGCAAATATTGTAGATAGTACGGTCCTCTTCTTTCATCAAAAAAACTAATCAACGTTCTCATAATAAGTCCTGAGTAACTGCAATGTTGCTTCCTCTCTCGTAGTTACACAGAAAAAATAGACAAGAATTATATTCAATAAAACCATGTTATTAAAAAACATATGAATTTCAATCTTTAACATAATAAAATATTTCGTTGTAAGTATTTCTTTTCCATGCCGGTTATTTCTTTTCTTTTTATACATAAGTACTTAAAACAAGTTGTATCCCATAAAAAAATAAATGGGATATGGCTCAGCTATAGAGAGTATGCTTTACGTCCGGAAAGCCCGGGTTCGTATTCCAGCCATGTCAACATTTTTTTAATTTATATATATATTTTTATTTTGAAATATTTTTGTTATCAATATAGGGGAATTCTTTATCACAGGAAATTTGAAAAAAATTATTGAATACCGGAATTTTTGTTATCAAAAACGAAACTTATTTTTTTCTGTGTACTTGTACGTGAAATGCTTTTCGCATTCTTTTAATACGCTGCAACCGAGAATTTAGATAGATTTTAGTTGGTCAACCTAATAGTACTATCTTGTTAATAGAGATTTTATATAATTTTTAGTATATCTTCAAGATAAAACATAACTGAAAGTATATTTATTGTATCAGCTCAAATATTGCAACCGTGGCAACCCTAAGAACTGACCAGAAATTGATAAGCATCCCAATGTTTTCTTGTTCCTTATGCTCTGTACTATTGACCTGCATTGGTTTTATCCGGTTGGCAGACGGTTGCGAATTTCAACAAAAAAAAAAATAACGCATTAAAACCGTGGCAGCCTTAAGAACTGACCGGAAAATGATAGGCAACCCTATGTTTTCTTAGTCCTTATGCTCAGTACTATCAAACAGCGTTGGTCTCATCCGGTTGGCAGATCGTCCGAAATTTCAAACCATTTATTAACCATTAATTACACTGAAAATAATCCATGCAACATTTTACGAAAAAAACTTTCGTAGTTACTTTTTTCGTACTATATACGAAACTTTCATACATTCCACGAAAAAAGTTTTAGTCTAGAATTTTATTATTTTACGAAAGTAACGAAAACCATTCGTATTTACGAAACTTTCTTACATATTACGAATTAGGTTGAGACCAGAATTTTATTATTTGACGAAATTAGCAAAAACTTTCGTACATATTACGGAATAAATTTTTACACCAAAATTTTATAGTTTTACGAAAGTAACGAAAACATTTACTAATACGTTTTTTCGTAATATATACTAAAATTTCGTACATATTACAAAATCAATTATGGAATATATAAGTTGATCTTAAAATTATTGGATCATATAAAATTGGGCGCTAAGTGACCCGTATACATATAAGTTGTAGACAGCGTTACCGTTGAAAATTTTCAAAAAGGGACACAAAAATGGGATTTCTGAGAAAAACTTTAATAACAAGAAAAATGTAAAAAAAAATTGTTTAATTTTTTCGTAAAACACAAAAAATATTTAGTAATATTCTCTAAATATTACCTTAAACTATGAAAGTATTTCGTAAGATGTAAAACTTTTTTCTCTTTTCTACAAAACTCTTTCGTATTATATAAAAAATTATTTCTTAAAACACAAAAGATACTTCGTAAAAGAAACACAAAAATTTCGTTCGTTTCGTACATTTTACGAAACAATTTCGTGGTGCGAAATTACAAAATATTTCGTAAAATATACGAACGATTTCGTTCATATGTTGCATGGTTTTTTTTCAGTGTAAGCATAGTTTGGACTTGATTTCAATAGGCAATCCATGTGCGATATGTTGGTTGATATGATATAAACTCAATAAAATAGGTTTTATCCGGTTGGCAGATGGGTGAAGTTATTTGTTAGGTGGGATCTCGTACTATAAGGTACGTTTACATTTGGCAAATATTTGCAAAAAAAAAAAAAAACGTTACCACTACTTTCGCTAAGGGTTAGTGTGATTTAACTTGGTTTTTATATCACAAAATAAAGTTAATTATGCAGCAAATAGCTCTTTTTATATTATTTTTAATAAATGCGAACCAATATTTAAATAAATTCAGTAAAGTGCGACTTTGGCTCGTACACGAAGGGTTCCGTACAAATACTCGTACCCACATCCCATTTCGGTTTTGGCATTTTTTCTCATTTTGAAAATGTTTTCGTTTAATTTTTTAAATTTAGTTTTTGTTGATTTAGCAATTTTTTTTGGTTTTGGCGCTTTTTTTCATTATTATAAATTGTTTAGTTTTTTTTTTTTTGGCAATTTTTGGTTTTTTGTAATTTGTTTTTTTCCGATTTTTTTTAGTTTTGGTGATTTTTTGGTTTTGGCGCTTTTTTGTTTTAATGTTTTTTTTGCTTTTTGACGATATATTTAGTTTTAGCGATTTATTTTAGTTTTGGCTCTTTTTTAAGTTTTGGCGCTTTTTTTCGTTTTAGTGATTTTTTACATTTCTGGCAATTTTTTTCGTTTTTTGACGATATTTTTAGTTTTAGAATTTTTTTTTAGGTTTTAGTGCTTTTTTTCGTTTTGATGCCTTTTTCGGTTTTTTGCGTTTTTTTTTAATTTTTTGTCGATCTTTTTAGTTGTGCTGATTCTTTTCCTTTAACCGCTTTTTTCATTTTGGCGATGTTTTGTTTTGAAATTTTTTTAATTTTGGAATTTTTTAGTTTTAGCGATTTTTAAAATTTCAATATGGTTTCTTTACACTTTTGGTGTTCGGAACTCTAAAAAGTATTGGAATTAAAGGAAATATAATTTTAGCTTATCTGTTGGTCACGTTTTTTTTGTCGGCAAATATTTGCCTTTACGTTTAAGGTATAAGATGTGTTCAGCTGTTTGGTATAAAACACCAAGAGAATCTTTTTTTGGTACAATTTAACCCTCCAACTATTCGTTGCATGGGTATTTTTGTACAATTCTTAAAAAATGTGCAAAAACCTCCTCTTCATCGGCGATATAACGGGTTGAAATGTTCTACAAAAATATTTGCCATTAAATTTCATTATACGTTTTTAAAGACACCCAGACTTCACTGCGACTTTAGAAATTATTCAAAACTTAAACTATGCTTAAGGGTTGATTTCGTACTTATTCACAATTCGTACTCGGCATAGAAAATCTTGTAAGCCTTACGTTTGAGGTATAATATATGTTCAACACTTTTATGTACAAGACTACGAGAAACATTTTTGTACAAAATTTTTGCCCGCTATATCGCTTCTGAAAGGGAATTTTTTTGTCCCTTTTCTAAGAAATGTACAAAAATACCTATACAACGAAGAGTTGGCGGGTTGAAATGTTCAAGAAAATTTTTTTCTCGTGGTGTTTTACATAAAAGTGCTGAACAGATCTTATACCTTAAACGTAAGACTTATAAGATTTCCTATGCCGAGTACTAATTGTGAAACTAACTCTTAAACATAGTTTAAGTTTTGAATGATTTCTGGCGTTCAAGTTGACCCTGGAGGTTAGTTATCTTTGAAGACGTATAGTAAAATTGTATGGCAAACATTTTTGTAGAACAATACATCACCACTCTCCCCCCTTTTTAGGGTAGTTTTTTACGATTTCTTAGAATAGAGGCAATAATTACCGTTATGTGGGGGACTTAGAGGAGTTCTATGTTCAACAAAAATATTTGCCTTAATATTTTCTAAAAATGCACCCTATGTGTTCTTTACATTGTACACCGATATGCTGAACGAACTGGCTAAAGGAGAGAAATTTTACAAAAAAAAAATTTAATTCTGATATGATCTTTAAAAACGCCGATAGACGTGTATTTATTATTTTTTGGTCTCCTCTAGCAGAATCTACTATCAGAACCCCGTAATTTTTTTCCGTGTTGTATTATAGTATTATTTTAACTTTTTCGCAAAAATAGGCTTTAAAAATAGCAAACTGTGGATATAAAATTTTAACGTATTAAAAAATTGAAATAATAGGTTTACAAATACTCATTTCTTTAATAAAAATTAAAAGAAGAAGAAAACAAAGATTCTATTGTGGAACTCACGTTGCACGATTTCTAATCTCTTAGTGCTTACAACTGTTGTAAACTACGGGCTTATCGTTGGTAAACTGATTTTATCTACCTACATTGATTTTGCTAAAGCTTTTGATAAATTAAATCACAACCAACTCATTTTAAGTCTTTTCAGATAAGATTTGTTGTTGGTTGGCAAAATAAAAGAGATTTTATTTAGCATTTTAGTTTTTAGTTAGTTGAAAAAACTTTTGTGCTTATGCTGGATTTTAGTTTAGAAGGCAAAAATAAATAGAAAAAAGCTAACAAGTATATTATTTTATATTATAAACATTTATACAAAAAAATTTTATTGAAATAGCACAACTACATTGGACATACATATTTAAGCAGAATCAAAATAAAACACATACGCTGGAAGTCAGTTTGTTAATAACACTGGTATTAAAGTCTGAATATTACATACTTTGTTATTTAAGGGCCCGAAGTTTTTTTGATGTGTAAACATCTATACGGGAGGGGGTAAAAATCTTTTTCACAATACAATCACAAATTTTGAGTAAGATTAATCTTACTATAACGCGGTGTGAGCTGTGTATGAGTGTATTAGTGTAATCATACGGACAACAAGAAGTACAGAGAAACTTAACAGCATAGAAATGCACTAACACTGGCAAAAGGAGTCTGAAGGTCAAACTCCTGCAGTAAGGTCGTACGTTTGTTGGTTGGTGCTGTGATGCCGAGTTTTTGAATTGAGTGAGTATTTCGGCGTTGCCATTTTTGATTTTTGCCGGGAACTTCTGGGATTTAGGGGATTTTGTGTCCAGTTTTTCGGGATTCAGACCCGATTCGTCTTGGATTTTGAACCCGGGTTTTTTGAAAAAAACCGATTTTTCGGTCTTACCGAATTTGTTGCTGAACTTGATGCGATATTTGGCTGACGGTTTATTGACTGCGTTTGTCTTTGACTGTTGGTTATTTTGCTGTTTAGCTGCGGCAATTCCAACTATTTTGTACGGGTATATTATTTTTTTATTTATTTTTTACTTTTTTTATGTTTGTACACGCATAACTCTGTCATTTGTGAACCGATTTTTAAAATTCTTTTTTTGTTGGAAAGGGTTTGCCTGCAATTTGGCCTCATAATTTTTTTTTCGAAAATCGGATGAGGAAAATTTGCCCCCCTATGCATAACTCTGTCATTTGTGAACTGATTTTCAAAATTCTTGTTTTGTTGGAAAGGGTTTGACAAAGATTGGTCCCAAAATTTGTTTGTCGAAAACCGGAGGGGGAAATTTTGAGTAAGATTGTAATAACGCGATATGAGCTGTGTATGAGTGTATTAGTGTAATCATACGGAGAACAAGAAGTACAGAGAACAGCTGCATAGAAATACACTAACACCATCTAGTGTGCAATAGTAGTAGTAGTAGTAGTAGTAGCTACTATTTTTCACTAATTGTCGTACATTATGTTATCGTAGGCAAATAAAAACAAATAAATAAAATGAATACAAAAACATTTAATTTTAATAACTCTTAAAAAGATTTTTTGCACTTTTAATAAGAAATTTACTAAAACAAAGCAAAATAAGGAAAAGAAAAAACTAAACTTGTCAAACTTAAAGTCTTCTTCGACTTTGAGAATGTGATTCATACTTAACAGCTGCATATAAACACTATCTAGTGCGCAATAGGAGCTACTAATTTTCACTAACATATAATTGTGCTAGCGCTGTACAGCTCCAAAGCCATTGCTGTAAAATAACTACATGCGGTACATTTCAGTAAACAGCTGATTAATAGCTTGTCGACCGCAACAAATACAATAATGAAATATTTTACAAAACACCAAAAAAATTATAACTCTGAACATAAAAAAAAATGTTTCATTACTAGATGTTTACACATCTCCCCTGTGGTGATCGGACTCACATTATTTTTTTTTTGCAGGCCAGTCTAATTAGTTTCTTATTTTCATTTTACTCTAATCATCTAAAAACTTTAAATAGCTTGCCACGCATTCATAGAAGCACTTTACCCATCACAAAACACTAATTGTTTTCGAAACAATATCCGGAAACACAGTCATACAAAAACATATTATTTTAAGGAAAGGAAGAGGAAAACTTCATAAAATTTATGGTGTCTTTAAGTGTGAGTTCAAGAAAAAGAAACATTTTGTACACGAGTATCCGTTTAAGCTTATTCTGGCTTATTCTCGCATGCACAAAAGTGCTATGTTTGATTAAAAGAAATACTCTTTACATATGCTTAGCAAAAGCTTGGTAATGAATTGTAATTAATAACGACATAATTTTCAATCAAAACTGCATAATGTCCGCATTTATTTAAGTTAGTTATAATATTATTAAACAGTAACATATCAATCACTTGGGTTGCTGTGAAGGCGAAGGGATATTGTCGGTTTAGCACCAAGCTGAAGAAAATTATTGTTTTAATTGTGTTTTCATGAAGAACAATTTTGGTAGAATTAAAAGAGCCAACATTGAAAGTGCTGTTGGCTGAGTAGTTAGCGCGTTTGGCTACAAACCCTACAACAACGTCATGTATTTTACTCAAGTGCATTGGTTTGTTATTGTGTTGGTTGTTGTTGGACTGTTAAAGTGATGAAGGTAAAGCACTGATCACTTGGACAGTAGCGGCAGCGATTAATACTAACATAGCCTAACACTTCACAGCACCCTCCTTCGTCGGCATTGTAGCAGAAACGTCGGCGAAGTAAAAGAAGAATTAATAAAATGGTTACACAGCTTAAACAACGCAATGCCTCTACTTGACACCAGAGGGGCTTCTAACACTGCTCTAAAAAAACGGGCAATAGCAGGATTGTAAATGAATTAAGCTTTCTATCTCTCTCCCATTTCACCACCTGTTCTCTCTACACTATCCCTTCCCCAAGGAACGTAACACATTAATTAATTAACTGGTAGGCATTAATTGGCTGATTGTTAATATAGTTAACAAAAATACATAATATAGTTAACAAAAATATCTTTTATATTATTACTTTTCTTATATTGTGCATTTCATTTTTGCAAATTAATTAAAGGCGAAACAGAGCAAGTGTCACACAGTGGTTCTAATTCGAAAAAAACGGAAACTTGGGATACAATAAAAAACGATGTATGAAACAATCATACAGGAGAATGTTTAAATTCGGGCCACTATGTTGAAACACATGTAGAGCTACAGTATGCGAAAATTTACTACCTTGGCGTGAATAATTTTGTCGGCCTCATAACTTTTACAAATGTTATCCGATTTTAATGAGTTTAAGCTTACTGTAAAGTTTATAAATAAATAAAGAAAATACAGTTTACTTTATTAAGATATTTTTAATATTTTCAAAGATATTTGCTTTTGAATTTAAAAATTTTGGTTTTTGGCCCCGACTTTGTTGACCATTTCATCAATATACCCGGTAGTAGAATAGCAAAAATTAAAAATTATATATTTTTTAGTTTCTAACACAATCCTTTATAACATGCAGAAAAAATGTTGTACTTATCTCAATTAGTGTAGTCGTGAAAAGGAATCAAAGCCAACACTTTGAAATGAGAGCGAAAATGGCAAAATTTTTATAAAAATAGAGCTTAATTGTTCGCTGGTTTTCTCGAAAACTTTTCAAAACTAAATTTTTTATTTTCAATATTTCAAAAGAATAGTTTAAAAAAATTATTATAATTGAAATTTTCATCGATTAAAGCAAGCACGCTATATCCAGCAATGGACAAAAATGTTGAATTTTTCTTCGAAATTCTAAAATAATCATTTAAGAAAATAACAGCCATCGAGTTTTTAAACTTTCTCTAAAAGTTTGCCCGCATTCTATCAAGGATTGTATTAAATTTTTGGAAATTTTTTGCTATGCTTTTAATGGAGATCTGGACGGAATAGAAGTTTGAAAATTCAAAGCAGAATATTCTTGAAAATATTGAAGAAATTCTAATAAAATGTCCTATATGTATTTATTAACTTTACACTAAGTTAATATTCATTAAAATCGGATAATATTTGTAAAAGTTGTGAGGCTGACAAAACTTTTCATGTCCTTGGTATTTAACTTTGATACCCTGTAGCCCACCATGTTCTTCATAAGGATGGTCTGAATTTATATATTCTTAAAGCTTAGGTCCTCATATATGATTTCACATACATCGTTTTGTAATCAGATCGCAAGTTTTAAAGATACAGATTGAGAGCCTATTTCACCAATTCTATTCAAATATCAATACATATTTAGATGTCGATTTTCATTCACTTTTGTTTGAAAAAATTACTTTTAAATATGAATTGATATTTCAATAAATTAGTGAAATAGGCTGTGATTACCCTTTTTATCAATTGGAACCACTGTGTGTCATAAAGACTTAATGCAATTATATATGGTGCGTATACGCAACGTTAATTATTTAATTAAACAGCACAATGGTGCGTATACGCAGCAGCTGTAAAATACTAAAATCCCTCATACGCCACGGTACTTGTTTAGGTATAAAATTAAGTATGTATATAAATTTTTAACAGTTTTTTTTTACACTAAATGTTGATAACAAAATTCACGCCTAACATTCAATAATAACACTATGAAACAAGAAAAATGCCGGGGAGGACCACTATGTTTTTAGGGTCCCATACACCAAAAGTGTACAGGAACCCTATTGTTTTCGCTACGCTCACCGTCTGTCTGTCTGTCTGTCTGTCTGTCCGTCTGTCTGTCATAACCTGTTTTCTCAAGAACCATAAGAGCTACGGACCTGAAATTTTCACAGAATATGTAAAACTTTGGCCGTTACAACAACAAATATATGACAGTTAAACATTAAAGGGTGTTCTAAAGCGAGAAACGAAACATGTTGAAATACTAATGTAATATGAAGACACTAATATATATACACTTTAAATTTTCAAATTTCAAACTCAGTGCTAATTGGTGTAGTCTGTATAATAGACTACACCAATTAACACCGATATTTAAAACAATAAAAAATAAAGGGTATTCTATCAGAAAAAAATCGCCAAAAATGAAAAAAAGATCAGCTAAACGAAAAAAACGCCAAACAAAAAAAAAAAAGCGCCGAAACTAAAAAATCTCCAAAAACCAAAAAAAAAAAACGCCAAAACGAAAAAAGGGTCAAAACAAAAAAATCGCTTAAATTAAAAATATTACAAAAAAACCGAAAAACGTCCCCAAAACCAAAAAAAAAAATGCCAAAACTGAAAAAAACGCCAAAACTAAAATAAATCTCTAAAACTAAAAATATCGTCAAAAAGCGAAAAAACTTTAAAACAAAAAAAAAAGGTACCAGAACCAAAAAACCTCCAAAAACTAATAAAATTGGCAAGAAACAAAGAAAAAAAATTGCAAATAACAAAAAATCGTCAGAAAACGAAAAAAATCGCCGGAACGAAAAAAAATGTCATAACGAAAAAAATCGCTAAAATTAAAAAAATCACCAAAAACCGAAAAAAATCGCCTAAACCTAAAAAATGCCAAAGCTGAAAAACATTGTCACAACTAAAATAAATCGCTAAAACTAACATTATAGTCAAAAAGTGGAAAAAACGCCAAAAACCAAAAAATCGTTAAAACTAAAAAAATCGGCAAAAAATAAAAAAATTGCAGCAAACGAAAAATCGCCAGAAAAAATCACGAAAATTAAAAAAGCGCCAAAAACAAAAAAAAAAAAATCGCAAAAAACAACGAAAAATACTTAAAAAACAAAAAAAAAAATAAAATAAAATTAAACGAAAAGCACATTGAAAAAATAGGCTAAATGTGTATTCATACGGAACCCTTCGTGTGCGAGTCAAAGTCGCACTTTACTTTATTTATTTTTTGACTAGTATCGTTACTAGTCTCATTACAACTAGTAAGATGGTAGTCCTTTGTTGACTAGTAACGTTACAACTGACTGTACCAAAACATAACTAATTATACATTTAGCTGCAGGGTTTTTGGCGGCTGCATAACACAGCATTAGAAAACTATATCGAGAGCATATATTCAAAATGTGCTAACTTAAATTTGGGGGCAAACAAATTTTTAGAATATGCTTACCACTTAAAATTAAGATATCGACCGGCGAGTTTTTAACAGATAAAAATTTTTATGCATCCACTATTGAACTTGTTTTAGACTTCGTACAATTTTCGCAATATTTTTCAGTAGAAACACTATACTGTACGCAAGATTCTTAAAGTATATGATCTAGTCTTCCATTTGCATTACGATTTGTGAAAATCGGACAACGAGTTGTAAAGTTAGGTCAATTTATTCAACAAGTATATTTATTACTAACTTTTCAAAAAGAGTTGAGTTTGAACTGCAAAAAAGACGTGGTGCGTGTACGATTTGCAATCGCTACAGACATCTTACAAATCATGGAAACGGAAAATATTCGTTTGCAGTATTCTAATTATATACGTAGTCATTCATATACCCCATGGATGATTCGAAATATTCAGAATGACACATTTTTTTTATCAAATACAGATAAGCTAGCAGAGTAAAGATGTTCTGATGTTCGTACCTATTAGCAAGATTGCTTAACATTTTTTGAATACAAAATATTTTGCTTCCATATAGTTTACAATTTTTAACACTAATACTTTAAAGAAAAAGAAATATAAATGGTGATCCCTCACACAGATTTTAATATATTAACATTGTTAAAATTTTAAGCTTTAATTATGCAATATTAATATAATAAATTGATAGGAATTGTTGCAAATAACAATACGATTTCATAATAAAATATAAATTGTATTAATTTCAAATAATGAATAAATTATAAATTTCGAGCATAATAAACTTCTCCATGACGAATAAAAATGCAAAAAAATAAAACAAAAGCATTGTCGGCATGCAAACAGAACCACCGCCAATCAGTGACAATAAACTGATGAAAAGTTAGAACAATGATATCAAAAATAATTATGTATCATGATAGTAATGATGCTGTTTTCCATGATAATGATTGCAAAAATAATAATGAATATGAATATGATACAAGCTGTAGTCTTGCGTGAAGTTAAAGGTTGTTGCTAGCCAAAAGACACCAATTAAATTACTCTATTACGGATAGTTCTACATATTAGAGCAGAAGTGTCATTGACTTTCTTATACGGAACTTACACGAAGACTTTTTACCTAGATTTTTTTTTTTTACTTTATGGACGAACGAGGTAAAAGGGCGTTTAGCAAAATACCAAACCCAAAACAAGTTTATTTTTTTAGGCAAACCCTCATCTTTGATTTCATCAAAGAATTAAATTCTTAAATTTCTACAAATACGCAAAATATTTTCAAGCAATCGATATTTTCAAGCAATCGACAATGTACGATTAAGAGTTAACGTGGACTTTAACGGCAAGTTTTGTATGTCGAACTTGCTGTTAAATTCCTCGTTAACTTTTAAACATACATTGTGAAAAGGGCTGTAAGTGCAGCTTTGACTCGCACACATAGGACTCCGTACGGATACCAGACATAGAAAAAAAATAACAATGTAAAATCAACATGTCACAATTTCGGCTAGGTTTCATATTAATTTTATAAGAAATCGAAAGTTATTTAATTATTTATTTAAGCCAAGTTCGTTTTTAATTTAATTTTTCGATTAAACTATTTTTTATTTAAAAAAGAAATTTTAAAGCTTGTTAATATTGAACATTCAAAGAAAAATTTGGATGTACGGAAGGTTGAACTAACATCAGATGTTTCGAGGCGATCACAGTCTTCTCATCAGAGCCCTTTTACCTACACTTAGGGAAAATCCTAATGACTTTAGTAAGCCCAATCAACAGTTTTGTCGCCATCTCGTGACGACTCGCACCTATTAATGAACTTTTTGTAAAGGTTCGGAACTTCACTAACTGTTTTTTCTTTATCATGTTCAACTATTTTATGCTTTTTGATTTCAGTCTTACCAGCGTAAAATATCATCGATATTTTCAATGCTGGGATTTTTTTAATGTTTATTTTGTTAAAGTTTTTGGAACAGTATTTTTTCATGTTTTAGCTAAGTGGGTTTTAGATAAGTGGGTTTAGCTTTTGGGTTTTTTAGTTTTAGCTTTTTTTTTTGTTTTCGCCATTGTTTTCGTTTTAGTGCTTTTTTCGTTTAAATTTTTTTTATTTCATTTTGGGGACTTTTTTCCTTTGGGCTATTTTTTCATTTTTGAGGATTTTTTTGTTTGACGTTTTTTTTAATTTTAGCAATTTTTTCGTTTTGGCATTTTTTTTCGTTTTTGTGCTTTTTTCGTTTCAGCGTTTTATTCATTTTTGCGACCTTTTTGCTTTTTAGCTTTTTTAATTTTGAGTTTTTTTAAGTTTGGCGTTTTTTTCAATTTTTTTGTTTTGGCAGTTTTCTTCTCGGCTTGTACCTTGCATTACTTGAAGCGATACCCTTTAATTACTAATTTACCATATAATTATTAGTTGTGTTTGTTTGTAATTATAACGCTTCACAAGATACAGCTTAATCTCAAAATTACATTATCTGATAGAATACCCTTTAACTTTTAGTTAGTTTGTTTGCTAGCATTCGTCCCTGTTCCCTTTACGGTTTGCAAGATACAGTTAATTGACAAATTTATTTATTCAAAATTTCATTAGCTGATAGATTACCCTTTAATTTTCATTTTACTTAAATTTTAATACTTATTAGTGTAGTTCGTATAATAATACACTAACTTTGAAAATGTCCAGTGTCTATATAAATTGTCTGTATAGGATTTCAAGATGTTTCGTTGCTCGCATTAGAATACCCTTTAATTTGTAGCTTTCGTAAACTTTAGTACTTGTTGTAGCAGACATACCGTACTTCTTGCGGTTTTCGAGATAGAAGCCTGTGACAGACAGACAGACAGACAGACAGACAAACAGACGGACGGACATCGTAGCGAAAGCTATAAGCTTCCTTTTCAGATTTGGTGTACGAAACCCTAACGAATAGTGAATTTTCCAAATACGCATTTTTAAGAACATGGAATGGTTTAAATTTTTATAGCAAACATTTATTTACTTTCTCTCGTATTTTCGACATCATTCTCGAAATTAAAATTTTCTCTGCGGAAAACAAAGGACGACCCTAATATTGTATAATGTCTAATCAACTACGTGCTTACAATTCACGCATCACACTTTATTTAATCTGCATACAATTACGCTTGCTAGCTACATTTTGATTTGTAGCTGTGGGTGTCAAAATGCTATTTTCTATTTCCTAAAGGAATCAACACAATTTTGGCAACTTTAGGAAACTCGTCATGCATTTTTAGTGCAGACTTTAAATATTCAATGATTATTTAAATAATTAAACATTTAAACAAAAGTACAAAAACATAGAGATATTTGATTATTTTTAAATATTTAAAATTTGCTACAATGTCTAAAATTTGCTGCAATTATTTTCTCACACTTGACTTGATAATTTTATAATTTATTTTTGTTGAGCTTCTAAATAAATTAACAATTTATTAACTTGTTTAATATAATTTTAACTTTATAACAAACTACATACTCGTAAATATTGATATTATTGCAAATGTTTTTATTTTAAAGCAAAATTTATTGTTAATTTAATTTTTATTTATAGATAAAATAAATTAAGTTTTTCGTGTTTTAATTTCATTACGCAAAACTATGCATTAAAAACTTTTGTCTTGTGTTCAAAGTATATTAAAATTATGGTTATGTATTTTATTTTAATTCCTTTTAATATGATTTATATTAACAATAGACTATAATTAAACACTGGACAGTGGGAACTTTCGGAATTTAAATTAAAACTATATTTCAGCGATTTTTAAAAGCGTTTATATATTTAATTGCACAGCCAAATCAAATTTTTTTCGAAACGACTAGATTCTAACGACTGATACTGGTATAATTATAATTGCCATACATATTTGTTCTCAAGCCAAATTCATTTAATGTTTAATATTTACTTAATAGTGTTTTAAGTGTGTTGTTTAATAAAAAATAAACTGCGCTTCAAGAGGAACTAGAAAAGAAAGAAAGCAAAATGGAAAAGTTTCACTTAAAATGTCACGTAGTCAAAACATCATTATGAACAACTAGCAGACGTACAAAGAGCCAATCATATACATACTCAATGTTTATTTTGTTATTGACATTGTTCTATAAAGTGTGATGGAATGAATGTCTTTGCTAATATGCCACTGAAAGTGACAAGTGGCTGGAGTAAAAAGACTTACAGTTGTTATTAAATATTGGTTTCTGCGTTCATGCTATTCAACAGCAATCGAAAGTGTTTTGCTTTTTAATTAAAAATCTACCTTAATGGCGTTATCCACACGTGATGTGTGGTAGGCGTTTTTTGTTAAAGTCTTGTTAAGCATCCTTTCAATATGACAAGGAACCAGTACAACTTTTTTACACATTATTTCAACATGTTCTTATCCTAGGGAAAATTTTATTTATTCTCTTTTAATAAAGAATCAGCGGCTTGATCTGTTCTTAGTAATTTTACTTCCCTTTTGTGTTACAAATTAAAATTAATTACTTTATTTAATTATTACGAAAAGCTCTGCTCAAGTTAAAAGCTGCTTAAATATATTCTATGCTCTACATATTATTACAAATATTTAGCTTTCTATAATTTCGGTTTTTCTAACAAATTTAACCCTTTATAACTCAACATCGTGGCATTAATTTGATTTAACAGATAAGTAAAAAATTTTGTTCTAGGATTTTTTTGAAATTTAGGTTTTTTTGAGGTTGAAAATGGTTAAAGAAAGAAGTGGAAGAAGGTCAAATATCTTGGCGAAAAAGCTTAAAATTAAAAATAATTTCACTCATACTATTTTAGCAATAAAAAATAATAATTGACTGGACGCTTGCAAAATTTAATGAATTAAAACGCGGGTAAAATAAATTTAAGAAATATTGCAATACGGCAACATTAACTTAAAAAAGCGTAGGGTAACTTTAAATCTGTTCTGCTGTAACAGATACATTTTTTTATTAAGAATGAATTCACAATTTTAATGCTGTGGTAGACGGCTAAAAGTAGGTCCAAATTTCTTATATTATTTTTCCCATCTTTCTGAAAATAGAATGTGTTCATGTCGGAACAAACATCCCTGTTTAAATTTTTCCGCAAGGTTGCTATGCCGTTACCTTATAATATGTTTTCTATGCGGTTTCTAAATGTGTTAACAAGTAGGGACTGTGTGCAGTGAATAAAGTGTAAGTTTCAAATGAATATTTCAGCAATAAAAATTTGCAAATTCTAAAATTCAACAGACGGATGATAATGTCGAAAGTGAGTAGTTTTTTTAGGTATAATAAAATTTTGGTAAATTCGTCTATTAGGCAGATAAAATCGAAATAACTGAAGCTATCTTAAGTTAAACTAATAGAACTATGTATAAACCTTTTTTCATTCAGACTTCCAAAAAAATACAAAATTAAAAAATGATTGCAGATGATAACTAGTATACCATAACAGCTCTCTATGAGAATAAATTATCTTATGTTTACTGTATGGGGAAGAAATCAAAAATCTATTTTTTAATTCTGTTTGTGGGCCTATCCACATATTCCGTAAACCTATTTTTGCAGTCTTTATACACCCCTCCCCCTCTATAACGCTTTTTACAAAAAATTTTGTATAAATTATCTAATCCGTAACGAATCTTATGTACACGCAAAGAAAAAATACGGTTAAGGCAACCATAATCGAAGAGCAACATACTATGATTGAATATATGGTTGCAGTAAACCATACTATTTTGAAACTAAATTTATTTTAAACATAATTATGTTGTCTAAGCTAACAATAACATTGTTATACAACTATGTATATGGTTCCACCATATGTATGGCTATATGGTTCCATTAACCATACATGTGTTTTCATTAACCATACATATGGTTCCGTTTAATCATGCATATAGTTCCATTTAACCATACATATTGTTCCTTTAAACATACATATGATTCCATTTAACTATACATATGGCTCCATTTAACCATACATATGGTTCCATTAACCATACATATTAATGTATTAACCATACATTTGGTTCCATTATTCATACATATGGTTCCTTTAACCATACATATGGTTCCGATAAAGCACGCATATGGTTCCAATTAACAACTGATATGGTTACATTAATCATACATATGATTACATTGAGCCATACATATGGTTCCAGTTAGCCATACATATGGTTCCATTAACCATACATATGGTTCCATTTAATTATGCATATGGTTCCATTAACCATACGTATGGCTCTATTAACCATGTATTTCAATCTCTTTTTAAAGTTGCAATTCAATGCGACAGTTATACAATACAACGATTGAAATCTGTAGAAAAAGTTCATGAAAATGAAGTAATGCCAGTTTCCTGCCCCGTTTGCCTCTAAGGAATCAGGAAGTACAATCATACAAGATTATGTAAATTATACATGACTATGTATACTATGTGTGGACATTAAATTCCCAAAAGAAAAATTTCAAATATAACACTATGAACACTATCGAACTATGTCTGTTTATTTTTTTTTTCAAAAAGCTAACACAAATGAAGAACTGATAGAAAAGCATACAATCAAAGCTTAGAACAAAAACTTTTTCAAAAACAAACAGCCATGACTATTTTATAACCATAGTTTCATTGAAAATAAACTGACTTAAAATAGTATGTTTCTTGTTATATTTTACTTTTGTAGAATCATACTAATGTTGCATTTTTAAATAGACCATGATTGTAGTCAACACTTTTTTAACACTGTACATTGTTAAATGCAACCATGTTGCAATTTCTATAATGTGATGATTGAATGTAAACATGAGTTTATTTCTCGCAAGCTAATTAAGGTTCACAATTATTTAAAACAATAATAACTTATTTACCAGAACCATAAAATTTATTGGGAAACATGACATTGCTGACGCAAGCATGCCACAACCATATCTTTTCTTTTCATGTACATATGTGTATATATTTTTTTGAAGTCTTCAGCAAACTTTTCCTAACTATAAATAAAAAAATGCAAAGTTAAAGTCAAACGAGTCTAATTTTTTATGAAATATTGGCAATCACTAGTTTTGTCCAATTTTAATTAAAACCTTTCATTATGTGTGTATACATACATATGTGCGTGAAAAACAGTATTTCTTTTAGGTTATATTTTTTTCATCAAATATTTGCCTCATCTGCTAACAAACATTTGAACAAAACGAGCCATTGGCAACTAAAAGAAAGCATAACACAATGCCATTTTATCCATATCAAATTAAAAAGTTCTTTATACACATGTTTTGCATTTTTAATTTAATGTCTATGAAAGCTTTTGGGAAGTTCGTCTAATTGAAAAAAGAAACATATGTATGTAGAGAAATATTTTCATCCGAAAATATAGTTTAAGGCAGTGATGTAAAATGGATTTTAACTTTGCATCACTTATAGAAATAATTACTAAATACTCAATAATTTTCCAACTCTACATCGAAATTATTTTGTTCACCCTTTACGTTTAAAATTTAAAAACAACAGAAAAGAAAAGGAACTATCGACCAGACTTGTATTGTACCAAATAAGTTGTGGTAGTAACACTCTACCAGCAAGATTTAAAATGTAGCAAAATAAAATAACAAGTGAAGTACAGCACTAATCTTCTCTTTTTCCATCATTTGGCTTATTTCAACCACTGACTTGTGCTTGAAAATATACAAAGTTCGCTTTGTAATATTTATTACATGTGAATATATTTCAAAGCAAATTTAATATTTTAAAATTTAATTAATGTTTATAGATTATGAACTAAAACAAACTAAATATTGAAAATTAAAAATATGAAAAATATTTAACTTAAACTTAAAATCGCACGAAATGAAATTGAAATAAAACCAAACAACAGACGCACTGATGTGAATATTAAATTACGACACATGGACAAATGTGACACAATTCTAGGGAATTATTTCAGCTTTTCAAAACAATAAATTTATATTTGTGTTGTATAAGTAAATTTTTATAATTGAGCTTATGCCTTTTTATAATTTATTATTTTACAGGTTGTATTAGAAAAATAATTAAATTTACCAAATGTTTGTGTATGTACATTAGACTGGTCGCTAAAAATAAAAGGTTGGATTTCTTCAAGTCCCATATTGCAAATCGATGGGTATTTAAAAAACATCGCCTTAAAAAAAGTTGCTGGTCAATCAGTTAAGAATAAGGTGTGTCGCACACGCCCACCAAAGTTTGGAGCAAATGCTCTTTTTCTGTCTTATATGTCTGTCTCGTAGCTTAATAAAAATAATTGGGTATGATCTGTATTTCATGTGAAATTAAAATGTGCGGAATTATCAAAGCATTGTTGTTATAAATATTAATTTACAACAACAATGCTTTGCTATTTCCACATGAAATACGGAACATACCCGACTATTTACAAAAAAAAAAGGTTTTTTGTAAAAAGTTGTTGTTTGTGAAGTTGTCAACATCTTTTGCCTTAGTAACTTTTATCTAAATCTCATTTTTAACAGAATAAACACCAATATGGAAAAAAACCCATTTTTGCCGAATTTGATCCAAATTCGGTCACAAAGTCTGCACAATATGCCGAATCCCTATCTAAAATCGTTTGGAAAACATACCGAAAATTATCTTAGTGTTTGCCTAAGAAAGCAAAACCTCTCTAATTGAGAAAGCTCTGAAATCTGCCCCGAAATGTCGGAGAGAGTTCTGTATTAATTCTAAAGAATTTTCTGGGGAAATTCTCAAGGAATTATCTAAAAAACATCAGAAAGTTTTATATTTTTCTGATACGTCTTACGGCCTGTCGTATTTAAAGTCGAAGGTGAAATTAGAAAATTATCAGAAATGTAGTATAAAATTCTCACATAGAAATAAAAAACAAAAATAAGACTTTGTGCTTCTTCTTGTGAAATGCATTTTTCTTTTTTACTTTATAAGCCTAAAACTTTGAAAATAGCGTTACCTTAGGTATGTCATATTTTGCTACAAATGATTATTTGAAATTAACATTGTTGGTCGATTTGATTAAAATTAGTCTTACTTGAAAGAAGAGCTAGCCTGCTTTGCGCTCTTGTATAAACGTTTGTAAATAACTATTTTAAAAGGTACAAGGAAACGAAATTAGCCATATGGACCGGCGAAGAAATATCGACGTACTTTGAATCTAATCACCATTACTTTTTGCACTATATATAAACGATCTAAATGAGCATCTTGAAGGTGGCCTATTTGTGGAAAATATAAATATGCGGATGACATTGTATTAATGGCATAGGATGTGGCGGTACTAAAAGAAATGATTAGAAAGCTTCAAATATACTGCAAAACGTGGAATCTAGAAGTGAATCCCAACAAATCGGAAATTATAGTCTTTAGAAATGGTGGTCGTTTGGCTAGAAATGAAAATTGGTCTTTCAATAATTCCGAGTTTAACTACTTAGAGGTTACTCCGACACTTAAGTTAAAATTTAACAAACATGTAGAAAAGAGGAATACGCAAGCTAAAAATGCTATAAATACAACCTAGCAAACCTTACTAAGAAAGAAAGAACTAATGGAAAATTTTCCTCGCAGTTTGTAGATCAATACAGTCGTAAACTGCACAGGTATGGGGTTTTGACTGTTTTGAGCTTGTGGATAAGTTTCAAAGATACTTCCTCAAGATTTCAAAATTACCTAACGATACTCCCAACTACATATTAATGCTTGAAACTAAGGCTGAGGATAATCAACTAAAATACGTTTACAAAACGCTTTTTCTATGCGACGGTAGCAGATTACCACACAGGCTATCAAAAATTTTAGTGCGTCGCAACCTCTTTTGGGCTAAAAAAAGTAAAACAATTGGCAGAGAATCTTAGCGTACAATGGCCGGAAGAAAACTGTACAGAGTTCCAATGGAAAGTAATTAGCAACAATCTTTTGTCACAGGTGAAGTTGCGCGCTTATAACGAGAGATGCCAAAGAAAAACAGAAAGCACTTGCAGAATTTATAAAGATCTGGATGTTAACAGGAGGCTGATTTACATGGCAAACGGCAATACATTGGACAGAATATGTTGGATATTTAGGGCGAGAAGTGGAATGGTAAGGCTTAATGGTAATATATATGATGTGGAGGAGGAGAACAAATTTTGCAGCCTATGTAACATACGAGAGCACGAGACTTTTCAAAATTTTCTTGGTGTTTCCCCAGTTTTAAAGGAATTTAGAATTTGCTACTTCCAGAAATAAGCATTGAGCGAGGAAGAAATTATTACAATATTGGATGGTACCCAAGAAAGGGATTGGAGTAATTTAGTAAATTTTTTGAAATCAGCATATTCCGCTCTGTTCTGTAAACCGAGTCGATTTTAAAACGAGTTATTTTTCAAAACCAAATAATTTTTAATTTGGTGTTCCGTCAATTGTTCGATTTACGTCAGTATGCGGTGAGTTCAAATAAAAATTGTATATTTCAAAAATATCTTACTCGATTTTAAAACGAATAAAACTATATGTGAATTCGATTTTAAGAACACCAAAAATTCTAATTCGTTTGAGAGCCGTATATTTTGAATATCAAATTTCAATTAAATACCATATTTTTGGATGCAAAACCGTTCTGACAGACGTTTAACATAAAGCATTGTCATTAAATTTGTCTTTCTTAATTTAAAATTGTTTCTTAATAACAAAAAATGTTATAGACAATTGTAGAAATTGATTGTAAAACAATTTTGGATGAAATAAAGATTATTATTATTATCATTATATTATTATTATTATTATCCAGAAAGACATTTTTTATTTTTCAATATGAACGCAAGTGAAAACATAAGAAAAAGGTCATAACTTTCATTTCCAGAACAACCGTGAAAGGAAATGGAACGCTCATTACACAAAAACTTAAAAAAAATATAAAAATATAATTTTATTTCAGGATCGATTGAATGAAGTGAAAACTGTATAAATATAAATACTAACTGCCTGTTCAACGATGTCGAAGGAAAACCTGAGCGATCGAAAGCCACGGTCTCGAAATCTAGTCAATTTAGGTTCAACAATATCGATAGCTTTCGTTTGCTTGCACTTACGTGTGTCAATGTTTCTCTCTTAAGTATTAAAATTTTACAATAATGCCATATTCAAAATTTCTAGTTTATTTGACGATTTTCATTAAAACACTGAAAATACTACTAAATTGTTTGATGAAAAATACAAACATACAAAACGACAAGAGAGCCCATTGTAAGGTACTCGCAGTAGTACAGGAAATTTTTATAATTTTCGAATACAAATTCTAGTTTTGTTGTACAGGTGCGACTACCTTGTTTGATGGGCCTTACACAGTAAAGAAAACAGAAGTTTTGAATGAGTTAGTGGCTTTTATTTTGTTAAAAAAAATCATGAGTATGTGCATAAATAATAAAAAAAAAATTAATAAGAATGATAAAAATATTATAATAAAGAGATATATTACAAGTTCTAAGAATTTAATGGACTGTTATGCAAAATTTTTTACCAGTCGCAAGCAACACAGTAAGTGAGTAATTTTGACATTACGGATATGGTATGAAACCACTTACGTTTTCTTTCTACTTGTCGTTCGAGCCATCCTTCGTATAGAAACATATTTATGACTTTGTTCATGAACGCAAATCAGTGTTATTTCGCATAGAATGCGCATGAACATCTTCTTTCGACATCGTTGAACAGGCAGTAACTTCTGATATTTCTATTAGTTACATTGGCAAGAAAAAAAAACACAAAATATACGTTTAGAATGAGAATCATCCATTATGTAGTTAAGGTGAACACGTAGCACAGTGCTTTGTTCCCAAACAACGATGGGACAAAAGAAAAAGAAGGAGTTATCCAAGCCCCATGAAATTCGTTACACTGTTATAAATTAGATTAGTTAAGAAATATATGAAGTTTACCCGAAATCGGTGTAAGGACTCTTATAACCTGAATCCTGAAAATTGAATTAAAGATACATTCCTTCACGGAACCAGTTGAAAAATACTCCATCTACTAGAAATAGCGCTATTATTAATTGTAAACATTTTTTAGCCTAATCGCTGCAAACACTCGTTATGCTATTGTATAGCTCTTTTCTTTAAAATATTTTAGTAACTATTACAACCTGATTGGGGCAATTTTCGGAACAGTTGAAATTTATGAACCAAATTAACAAAGTATATTCTTCATTTAAAAATCTTAGATCAAAAATACATCAAAACTATTACAAGCAAATTTTAAAATAAAATTTTTTTTCTTATTTAATATATTGTGAGCAAACGTGATCGTGAGAATTTTGATATTACTTATGCGTGAACGTTTTATTGTATCAAATAAAAGCTTAGAAAAAATAACTGAAAAACATAAATGTGAAAAAAGCCAAGCTCCTATCCAAAAATTTCGACCGTAAAAAGTACTGAGATAAAAACAAGGATCGAGTTCTTGATAGGTTCAATGCCATCTCATTTTTATGTAGCCTGTTAGCTTGGCAATATTTTTTTGCCTTTATAATATGCCTAGAAATGAAGTGGTATTGTACCTATCAAAAATTTGATTCATATTTTGATTTCAGTACTTTTTACGGCCGAAATTTTTGAACGGGGAACTTGGCCTTATTTTCACATTTATGTTTTTGTGCGGGTTTTTTTTTGTAACAACAATGCCAAAACCGAAAAGAAATTCATAAATGAAAACGAGAGGCAATGAAAAGAGCCATGGTGCTATCGTAATGAAAATAGTGCTAATGTAGCAGTAGTCCACTTTAGCCCCATACACTAGTTCACATTACCCGCCAATTTTTTTAATGGTTATTTTTAGTGTTCCTTACAGTATTATTTCATACAAGTTTTCTGCTTTATCGCACGCAGTTTTTAACTACAAAAACTATTAGCATATACATATAAAGGGTGGTCCAACCATAATGCCCAATGTTAATTGTGAGTCCACACCTTAATTAACGTCAAATTTTTTGTCCAACTTAATTTGATATTTCTATGTTTCAGTGTTTGACAAATTCAACCATGGAGAGGTACACAATTGAGCAGCGCGTTAAAATTGTTGAAGCCTTTTACGAAAACGGACGTTCAAATCAAAATGCATTTCGTGCACTTCGTGATTTTTTTGGTCAGCATAATCGACCAAATGTGTTCACCATCGACCAAATGTGTACGCATTTGGGAAAATTAAAATCAACGAATGATTTTTGAAAAGCCGATGCATCCACAAAGAGTGACCGTTTAATGCGCTTTGTTGGCTGGCGGCGTCATCGGGCCGTACTTCTTTGAAAATGACGTCGTCCAAGCAGTTACCGTGAATGGTGTTCGCTATCGCGAGATGATAACCCACTTCTTGTGACGAGAAATTAAGGAAATTAAGGACCTGGACGATGTGTGGTTCCAACAGGATGGTGCCACTTGCCACACAGCCAACGAAACAATGGCTCTTTTGTGCGAGAAATTTAATGGCCGTGTTATCTCACGTCATGGCGATGTTAATTGGCCGCTACAATCATATAATTTGACACCGTTGGACTTCTTTCTTTGGGGATATTTAAAAGAAAAAGTGTACGTCAATAAGCCAAGAACAATTCAAATTGTAAAGGATGAGATAATTCGGCACATTAACGACATTGAAACTCAATTATGTCTCAGAGTCATTAAAAATATAGACCATCGGATAGAGCTAGGCCACCGAAGCCATAGCGAGCAATTGGCCAATATTTTGTTTCTGTCATAATAATCTATCATAATAAAAAATAGTAAGACGATCATAATAAAAATATTAAGATAATTCTCTGCAAACTTTTTGTTTTATTTACAATTAATATCGTGCGTTTTGGTTGGACCACCCTTTATTTAGCAATTTATTGTTGCAAAACTTTTTAAAGATCCTTGTGGCAAAAGTTTTGAATGTATAAAACGGTGGTCCACATTACCCGAAGTTGCTCTATAGTCTAAATACAACTGGTGATTGAGCCAAAATTGACCACCTCGTTTTTGAAACTTCTATTTTTTATTTTTTACAATTCTAATGTAATTTATAACATGTAATATTTCATATAAATACTTACATATTTTATTTATTTATAAGACACTTAAGGATATCTGTATGTCAATTGCAACACTCACCTGTAAAAAGTAAAACATAAATCAAATATTACAATTTATTTAAAGAAAAATTACAAAGAATTTATGGAAAATAGCTTTATGCCTTGTGGAATAATTGCAATTTTTTTTAAATATATCTGTTTAAAAAAACATTTATCAAATCTTTAACATATTTACAACGCAACTGGATTCCAAACTGTTAAAAAACATTTTATCTGCTTGAATAATTTTATCAAACAGCCAACAGAGAATAACAACATTCATATTTGTCTGCAATTTTTCTTTTTCCTACTAAACTACTTGGAAAAAAAACCTCATAAGCATTATAATTATCTAACAAAGACGGTAATAAATATTATTTAAGTACGAACAAGAATTCACGATGAGCTAAGGAAAATTCATAGAGGAAAGTAGAAAGATATTTTAATTTAATAAATCCCAAGAAGTTAATAACTCTTGTCAACGGATTCAGGAAGCGAAGACATGATTAAAAACTAAATCTTAGTTCAATGTGATGAAAGTCAATTCAGCAAAAGAGTCTTAATTAAAATATATTTAAGTAACATCATTCGTTGCTAATCTCTTATTAAAAGTGCATCCTTCAGGTTTTAAATTTGCTTTTAATTCAAATTTGTTTAACACATATTAAACTTAATTTTCAACAAGTTCACCTTATAACATACTATTATACAAAAAAAAAATCAATTATTTTTTTGCCTATTCATCCTGTTAATATGCTAATGATTTTTTGTTTTAAACACCACCGCAACACAACATCTGCAAATGACTGGTGTAGTTGTCAAGGGCATGTAAAACCTGCTTATATGTGTCGGTATGTGAGCATGCATTTAAATGACGTTGTTGTTAGTTATTGATAAACTGTTTCTCGTTTTCGATGTCATTAACAAAATGGCATGTATTACCAGCATAATGTTTAGACATGAATGTCGCCCATAACGAATATTGACAGATTTATGGAAACAATCTCTGAGGTTAAATGAGCAGACACTTTTTATTACATGTGGCGAAAATAATTTATATGCAACTTGTTTAAAGATGAAGCAATTTTGTTTTTTTACTTGTATTTCTAAATTACAGCATCAATTTGGAAATATTAAATTAAATGTATTACTTTTATAGTTTCCAGTGGGGGCTAATCTGCAGAATATTATAACATGAATGATCATGCACTATCATAAGTAACACTAAAATTCGGCATGCATGAGCATGCAGCATTTTCAATTAGAGAAGATAATTTTTTAAAGAGAATTTTCTTCAAATTTTACTTCTTTATGACAGCGGTTCAAATTAGCCTGCATCATTCTGAAGCAGCATCGGAATATTTGCTGCATTTGATGATTTGAAACTCCGAAAATAGCGTTACGTAATATGTAAATAGCCCCTAAGGGAGAGCAAGACATTAACAATAGAAAAGAGGCCTTATTACACTTTCTCTTATTTGCTATCTTAAGATTTTCCATAAGGGCAACGGATCAACGTTTTCCAAGAGAATTAGGGAACAGGTCATTGGTATAACTTTGTTTATTGATAGAAACTTTATTAGGATTGTTGACAGGGGGCGAGTCTTGAATGCTTTTTCTCTGATCCTAACAGAATTACCAAAACCAGTTGGAACAAAACCGTATATAGACAACCCTTACAGAAACCCCAGAAATACGGAACAGGACAATTTCAGAATTCTTGTGGACATTCTGCTACTTCCAGTACCAGAGAGTGTGGCCAGCATACAAGAGCTGGGAGACTGCTGAATCCGTTTGCCCAGGACACTTAGAGGCGGCTTTTGTCCATCGTAGAGCAAAAGCAACTGTAAAAGAAAGGTCACAAACAATGATGAATTCCAAGACATAGATAGCTGCGGACAGAAGCCAAAGGCTATTTGACAAAGCGAAGCCCCATAGAGGGCCCATAGATTCCGAAAGCTGTAGGCAGAGCTTCAATGCTTTCAGGAAAGAAAAAAGGAAGGAGAAAATGGAATCGTGGCAGCAATTCTGCGGTTTTCTACAGTGGCACCTCTCAAGCATACCGTCTGAGAAAGCTGCTCTCCAAGAAACCTGGGCCCGCCAGGACTCCTAATAAAACTGGAAAGGACATGTACTGAAAGTATCGCACAACCCTTGCATTTGCTCATATCCACTCACTTCCCGGATCGCAATGCTGAGGCAAACGGATATTCGGTTTTAGAGGTCCCTCAAAGCTCAGCTATCCAAAGGAATGACATGGTGGAATCCGTATTAGAGCCGCCTGAAGTAAAGTGAACTGTGACTTATTTTAAGATATTCAAAGCAGCAATCGATAAAGGTAATTCTACCGCTGCCGGTATCCATTTTGAAGGGAAGCCTTGAATCTAGTTACATTCCCACTGAGTGAAGAGAGATGACAGTGATATTCATGCCAAAACCAGGAAATTTGAAGCACGTGAACTCGAAAGATTGTAGAGCAATTAGTGTTTCACCGTTTTTGCAAAAAAACAAAAAAATCTGGAAAAACTTTTTGTTAGGGGAGCTTTCCCGAAAGAAAATGTTTGCGCCAGAAAATTTCAAACCTAAAGAAGGGTTAGTTCTATGGAAAAAGCACTGTTTGACATCGCAAACATCATAGAGTATACCCTCGACAAGAAGGAATATGTTTTGGCATCATTTCTGGATATAGAAGGAGCATTTAATAATATGACTATATCGTCTATAATCGGTATTCTTTGTGAAATTAGAGTGGAACGCATCACAGACTGAACAAGAAACATATTCAAAGGTTGTACCATAATTTTCCATCTGAGTATGAGTACAAAGAGGAAGCTTATAAGAAGAGGAACTCCGCAGTGTGGAGTTCTGTCTTCACTCTTGGAATCTTATCGTAAATAAAATCCTCTTCAAATTGAATGAAAGTGACAAAAAAAGTAGCCTATTCAGATGAAAAACTTCTGGCAACGATTACTAAACTCATGGAGCTGTTACTCAGCCAACTATTTGAATGGGCGGCCCAAGGATCGAATTGGTACTTTTCACCAAACGATAGAAAATTCCATATTTCAGGTCACCAAGTTTGTGTACAATTATTCTGAAATTCTAGGAGGAGGATTAATACCTCTGCTTAATCCTGGGCTCCAAACTCTCGGTGAAATGCTATGCGGAGGACACGATAAAGAAAGCTCTATGCGCTTTGTATGCATGTAAAAGAGCGTTTGGGAAAGACGATTGACGACTGGAGGGGAAAATATGCAATTCGAGATGTTGCATTTTTGGTCTTAACGGACGGCTTCCAAATGCATTATCATCTAATGATCTTGATATTTCCGTTTCGCTCTCTGCTTGCTTGAACGACATAATGTCAAGATAGTTTAGGTTTCAAGGCATGAAGACATTCAGGGGAATAAAATGACTGATGAATGCGTAAGAGAAGGCTTTGTCTTAGACGTAGCAGATACACAAAGAGATATTGGGTGAATTCGTAAATTCAGTAATTGTGCCATAATCAAAGTTCTGCGCTCGAAAACCAACATTTGGCAAGAATTTTCTTGGTGGAAAGTTTCTTTACGCAAACATTTGACAGGACTACCGCAGATTGCTGCATATACGGCATAATTTTTATTACTGTTGCAATATATTGCAGACCAGTTGCTCAAATTTACTGCTTTTACGAATTCAACCATTGATATTCCTTTAATTGACCAGCCAAATTAGATTAACTAGTGAACGCTCAGCTAGTCTTATAGAATGCCCAAGACTCTTTGGCCCTCACTAAATAGAGCTAGGAGTCTATACCGAAATGCTGGAAAGAGGGTGTATTAGTGACAATGCCGAAGAAAGGTGATCTTAGGCTATGTAACAACTGGAGGGGCATAACTCTGCTGAACACAGTCAACAAACTATTATCAACCCTCATCCTAAACGGGATCTCATCAGTTGTAGAATCTATCCTCCGCAAAGAACAAGCAGGATTCAGGCCGGGAAGATCTTGCGCAGACCACATAAACACTATCCGCATTATCATAGAGCAGTCTATTGAGTACAACAGCAGCTTGTACCTTCTGTTTGTGGATTTCGAGCGTGCGTTCGATACGGTATCCAGACCGGCTCTTTGGGATGCACTTTGCGTCAAGGGCATAACGCCGAAAATAATTAATCTAATTCGTGAACTCTATGCTGATGCCGAATGCAGAGTACGCTACAAAGGCGAAGAAAGTCCACCCTTCGAGACCAGCGCAGGCGTGAAGCAGGGTTGTGTTCTATCCCCCACACTTTTCCTACTCCTGCTAGATTGCGTAATTCAGCAATCAAACTCCGAAGCACCTTATGGCGTCCGGTGGAACATGAGCGAGCTCCTACATGACATCGATTATGCTGACGATATTTGTCTTTTCGCACACCGATTTGAGGATATTCAGCAAAAAGTCCTCGTCCTCTTAGAAAACGCCAATAAAGTTGGGCTAAAAATTAACGCAAAGAAAACTAAATTAATGCGTATTGGCACTAGAAACACATCACCACTAGCTTTCCAAGGCCAGATAATCGAGGATGTAGAGACCTTTTCATATCTCGGAAGCACCATAAATAAAGATGGTGGCTCCTTTGCCGATATAACGGACAGAATAAACAAAGCGCGGGTTGCATTTCGTTCGCTGCACAGAATATGGCGCGCAAACAACATCTCGACCAACACAAAACTGAGAATATTTAACTGCAGCGTCAAATCTATACTTCTGTGTGGTTGTGCCACATGGAGCTCTACTCAAACTTCACGAAGGAGACTACAAACCTTCTACAACAAATGCTTGAAGCAAATCCTTCGCATTTTCTGGCCGAATTGGGTCACAAATAATCAACTGCTCTTGATAGCCAACTGTAAGCGAATTGAATATGAAATCTGCAGGCGCAAATGGACCTGGATTGGCCATATATTAAGAAGACCTGCCAATGAGATTGCAAGACAAGCGCTCGAATGGAACCCACAAGGGCATAGAAATCCTGGCAGGCCTCGAAATACATGGATCAGGATGGTAAAGAATGAATGTGCATCTCGTAATATGACCTGGAATCAAGTAAAGATCCTAGCTAACGATCGAGCAAAGTGGAGAGAATTCGTTGACGCCCTTTGTTCTTCATGAACATTTACTAAAACTTTCAATATGTAACTTGTTTGTTTTATAAATAAGGAAATATATATATATATATATATATATATATATATATATATATATATATATATATATATATATATATATATATATATATATATATATATATATATATATATATATATATATATATATATATATATATATATATATATATATATATATATATATATATATATATATATAAATAGAGCTAGGAAAAAGATCGCATGCACTCTTGGTTGAAGCTATTAAGAGCCACAGTTCTATCAGACATATGTCGGAACGTCTAGGCTTTCCGTATGACGATCAATGTAGGAGCTGCTCTGACGAATATGAAAGAAAGTTGGTAAAACATATACTCTGTGACTGCCCAGTTCCACAGGCACACATGCCTTAAGCATCTAGGCTATGGATTTCTGTAGTGAGTGGAGTGTCTCAGGAATGCAGCACTTTCTGGCCTGTTCGGCTTTGTGAAAACTTCTGGGTGGTCTCAGGAGCTGGAAATCTAGAGCTTCGTAGGAATGTGCAGTTTGAAGATTGTTCTGTGGGCATTACAATGGGTCTAATGGTCTTCAGGAGTACCCGCTAGCATGTGAGCATTTTGTAAAAAAGCACTTATTGTAAAAATTTTTATTTTTCTTAAAATGTGGTTTTTGTTAATATGAAACTTGTGTAAAAAAGGACTTTTTGGTAAACAGGCACTTTTGGAAAAAAGGTACTTTTTGTGGGAATGTACTTTTTGCAAAAAGGGTACTTTTTGTAAAATAGGTACTTGTTGTCAAAAAAGTTCTTGTTGTAAAATATGTACTTTTTCAAAAATTTTATTTTTTTTCGAAAATGGTGCTTTTACTAAAAATGGTACTTTTTGTAAAGAGACACTTTTTGCAAAAGTAGTATTTTTTGCAAATAAGGTACCTTTTGTAAAAAGGTAAAGGTGTAAGAAAGGTACTTTTGTCAAAAAAAAGTACACATACTTTTTATAAAAAAGGTACATATTGTAAAAAAGGTACTCTTTGTAAGAAAAGGTAGTACATATGGCTAAAAAGGCACTTATTGCAAAGAAATAAGTATTTTTAAAATTTTTTTCAAACATGGGTCCATTGTACAAACGGTGCTTTATGTAAAATATTTACATACTTCTTGTTAAAAAGGTACATTTTGTAAAAAATTTGGATGTTGTCAAAGGGACTTTTTAAAAAATTATTATTTTTTTGGAAAAGTACTTTTTAGAAAGAAATAGGGTTTCTTTAAAGAAGATAATTTCCCTTATTTGAAAATTTTTTATTCCTTAAGGGTACTTCTTTCACTTTCGTTTTACTTACCCAAACAAATCGGCTTCGCTGCCCGGAAAACTTATTCGAGGCGATAGCGGTGAACGGCCTACTCTCTTTAGCATATCATGCAAACCAGGTGGTGCATGTATTGGACTCAATATGGTGATCTTACGATTTGGTGGGGCTAACAAACCTCCCGACAAAGTCAGCTGAGTGCGCATGCCGGCCGCTGCAGTTTGTGAGGATGATTTCATTTCGATAGTTTCAGCCGATTTCGATATTAATATAGACGATGATTGATTCAAACCCAATTTAGTTGTGGACACAGTCAAATGATCACCGTTGCCACCATCCACAGAGGTAGATGTGGGCTCATCAATTTGTGTCGAAGCACTGCGTATACATTTGTCCGGTCTTGAAATAGTGGAACTAACGGCTGCTTCAGAATGAGCCGATGTAGAGCGTACAAATTGTCGGACATGTTTTTGATGGGCAGTCAAATAAGCCCCCGAACTGGAGGTAAAATGGCCCACAGCTTCTGGTTGCTGAAGGAAACTTTGAAATTTTGACTTTGTTGAAGTGGAGGAAGAAGTCGAGGAGGTTTTTTGTATTAAACCCATACGCTGCTCACTAGTTGTTATTGAGGTGCTTGATTGTGCTTTCAATTGTTGGCCCAACTGTGTAGTAGTTAAAGTATTACCTCCACTAGTCGAAGATATTTGTAAAGCTAATTCTCCACTTGTACCCGTCACCGAAGAAGACTGCAAACTTTGTGATCTGGTGCTGGAGGCAATGGTTTTTTGTGTGGTAAATACTTGTTGCTGTTGAGTCTGTATTTGTTTCAGTTGTTTTTGTAGATCAGCATCCAGAGACGAACCCTCCTCCAATATGGAATTTGAAGCTGAGGCAATTGAAAACGACCGACTGGCAATTTGTCTGGACATTTGACTAACAACACGACGTTGCTGTTGCTGTGTAGACGTTTCACTTTTCATAACTATTGTGCCACCAGCGTTGTCTTGGCCACTTTCTGACTCATTAAGAGAACGTATTTCATCGGCATCAGCTTCGCTGGGCGTTGTTATAATATATTGAGGTGGTTGGTTGTTACTTTCGTTGGACATGATGATGTTAAGCAATTTTGTGGCCTTTTCTTTTGCTTTATTTTTTGGTATACTTTATTTCGCTGTATGTTAAGGTGTTTTGTTAGTTGCGTCGGTGGTTTGTTGCTCAATTGCTGATACTTATTAATGTATTTTCTATTTCATTTACAAATTAGGTACTTGTACGATATCGTACAACAGCGCTTTGGTATTGGACTAAGTAGAGAAGTTTCTGGAATATTTTTTATGGGGGGAGAATTTAAAATTAGTTTAATATTCTAGAGGTTTTTAGCTTTGGAAAATGTGTCTCTTTTTTTCTCAGTTTAACCGAAAGGACATTTTGTGTTTGACAGTAAGATTTTAGCGCTTTATAGAAAGGTTTTATTGCAAACTTTTATAATTTTTTCTTAAGACTACGCTTTCATAATCATTTATGTCACAGGCTTTAGCATATATTCTACATTGGCATTTGATCCTTTTGCTTATGCTATAGTTTCTAATATTTTGTTATATATTTTTCTTTCTAACTTCTAAATTAATTATAGTTATAATAATGTAGTCTCAGAACTTCTATACTTGCTATTTATATGGAATGGTTTTTTAGTTCAAAAAATTTTTTACTTTACATATATTCTTCCAAAATTCTGTATGTGCAATTTGTGTTTATCAGCCTTAAGCAATGCTTCTATTTTTACTACTACGTTGCACACAATTTTATAAAATGGGAAAAAATTGCTTTGTTCTCCTCATTTCATTTCACGTATTAAACGTCCGGTTGCGATGCATAGGCATTGTCAGCACTTATGTCATTATAAGATGCCCCTGGCGAGTATGCAATACAGGGATAGTTGTTCAATTACATTTTAGTTTTAGTTTTTCATGTTGAAACTCAAAAACAGATTTTGAATGTGTATTTTATTTATTTACTTTTATAAATTTACTAGACAAGCACCACAAATATTATTTGCAACATTTTTTGCAGTCTAAATTTATGCAATGTTTTGATTTTTGTAAAATGCCTTAACACATATTTTGCATTAACTGCTTTATTTGTCAGATTCAAGAGTACTTTTAGCACAGATTCAGTTTAAGTTTTACGTTAAAATTTTCTTTTAGCAACTCCATAAAAATGAGAGATACTATATACCGATTTTCTCTCCCCTAGGTCCATGTCTTTACTGAAGAAATAATTCTATTAGAAACAAGCTTTTCTTCTTTAATTCAAAATCACAGTTATACGGTCAGAGAAAAAGAACTCATAAGCATTAATTTTTGTTTTTCAAGGTAAAGTAATACATACTTCAGAAATAATATTTATTAATACATTTATATATAACAAAGTAAACAGGTGCTTTATAAAAATCATATTCATTTGCAAGTGAAAGAAAAACCAAAAGACTCAACCAAGACTCAGGCCATACTACCACTTTCAATTAGTAAAGTACAAGTAATAATTTATATGCACAAAAAAAAACACATAAAAACACATTCTGTGTATACTTTTAAGGGTATTATTAACATGTTGTGTTTAAAATAAATTTTAAGTAGCGTTTAAAAACGCGTGAAAATTTTATAGTTCAATGTTTTGATGAAAACCTATGAAAGCTGCGGAGGCAACAGTAAAATGTTAAAATGTTTCGTAACCGTTCTGTGACAAAGTTGATAATTTACTGCAGAAATCCATAAAACCGTTTAAATTTATTGCATACTTTCATACGTTGTTCCAGTTATTGTTTTTAGGCATAATCTACATTTTTCTGTGTATTTTTAAACATTAATGCTTGAAATAAAATTATGTGAGAGTATAACTCTGCACCTGTTTAAAAACAAAAAGCAGCGAAGTCTGTTTACAGAGAGAATTTACGCCAATAATTTATTATCCATTTTTTTTTAAAGAGAAGTAACACAATCAAGGTGACCGTTGAAAATTTTTAAAAAGTGACACAAAAAGGGGATTTTGAGGAAAAAAGTGGCACCAAAAAGGAGATTCTTCCAAAAAAATGTGCAACTTTTTTGAAAAGGGAATAATTGAACCAAATTCTAATATTTAATGAATTTCTAGGGCATATAATGCTTTCGAAATAAAATGAATCAATTTTGATGTTTTTTCGTTCAAAAAACTGACTGCTTTTTATATAAATTTTAGACAAACAATGCAAACAAGCCTTGTTTGTATAAAATTTATGTGAAAGGCACTCACATTTTTTTTAGCAATTTCCATAAAAAATTGTTTACTCAAGTCGCTTGTTTGCATATGGAAACATCGTATTAGTAAAGTATATCGAAAAGAAGTTTCGCTGAGTAAAGAATTTTGCATAGCCGGCCTTCGGTCGGCGAAGCCGCTGAGTATACTGAGAGGAGAAAATCGTTAAGACCGGCCGAAGGCCGCTTTTCAATATACCAGGAAGAAAAAATACTTAAGCCCGGCCGAAGGCTAGCTACGCAAAGAATATTTTGTAGTAAAATGAAATTTCTTAACAACTTTAATTAATTTCCAAATATTTCTTTGAATCGACGATGTCGATTGGACATATTTTAAGCATTTTTGACGATATTTGTAAATTTTTCTTGATTTTATTTCACTTTTTAAAATGCAATAACGTCAATTGATCTTTTATTACTTGTCACCGATTGCAGAAGTAAAAAGTGAATAGTCAAAAACATGTACATATATTTTAATTTGTTTTCATTTTTAAAAGTGTGGACATTATGACACATTTCAAAGTGTCATAATGGTCATACTAATAATGTTATAAAGTCCATGGCACTATTAAAAGTGTCACAATGTCCATGGAAGTTATGCCTTTTTTAGCAGTGACATAATATCTTTGGACATTATGTCACTGCATATTGTGACATGGCACCAAAATTTGCATGAATATAATTTTAAAAATATTTAAAGCTGCGTGATTTTCATAAACATTTTTAACAAGACGATCTTATTCGTGTTAGTGAATCAGCGTGCTAGTTTTTAATAATTTTAATATATTAATGAATATCTACAGATCTAAATTCTTAAACTATTTCAAAATGGTTTTTGTCATAAGACTTTACATAATAGACTCAAAAACAAATATTTGTCTTGAGATTTTTTTTATAAAAACAGTTTCGTGCCGTAAAAAGCTTATATTAAAACAAGAAGCATCATTTCATAAAAAGGGGCAAAAAGGGGCATAATATTACAAAAGGTGGCAGATCTAGGTCATTTTAAAAAAGGGGCACTAAAAGTAGCAAGCCAGTTGAAAAAGTGGCAAATTGACACTTTAGTCGCAAAACGGTCAAGCTGAACACAATCAGGCAATTAATACCTACCAGTTAATTAATTAATGTGTTACCTTCTTTGGGAAAGGGATAGTGTAGCGAGAACAGGTGGCGAAGTTGGACAGATGTAGAAAGCTTAATTCATTTACAACCCATTTTATTACTTCTTTTACTTCGCCGACGGTTGTGCTACAATACCGACGAAGGAGGATGCTGTGAAGTGCATTAGGATTTGTAGTCAAACGCGCTAACCATTCAGCCAACAGCACCCTCATGTTACTCTTATTTTAAAACAGTACACTGACACACACATACACGTGGTTTATTTGTTGTTGGGATGTTGGGTTTGCAACGTACAAGAAAAGTACCCATCGGACATAACTGCATCATAGGAAGTGCTATAAATTATGTATAACATTACCAATATTTTAAAGGAAAATGCACTGTTTTATATATATATATATATATATATATATATATATATATATATATATATATATATATATATATATATATATATATATATATATATATATATATATATATATATATATATATATATATATATATATATATATATATATATATATATATATATATATATATATATATATATATATATATATATGTTATGACACGAGACATAAATTTGGCTGGGGCTGTGATTAGTAGGAGAATCAAATGTATTATCTCTAGGTTCACATCAATGGACGAACGTCCACCTGCAATCCACATTGCCGTAAAATTCTTCAACATTAATGCCATAAGTGACCATGCTCAAAAGCACAGTGGCTCCTATTGTTGTTTAGCCCGCTATATTGCCGCTGAAGGAGAGTTTTATTTCTCTTTTTTAAGAAAGGGACAAAAAGACCCACACAAAGAAGATTGCGAAGGTTAAAATGTTCCACAAAAATATTCCTCATAGTGTTTTGCATAAAAAACTAAACACATCTTTTACCTTAAATGTATGCTTCAAAATTTTTTATGCCAGGTACTAATTGTAAATAAGTACGAAACTAGCCCTTGAACCCATTTTAAGCCTTGAATGCTTTCTGGCGCTCCAGAACTCCCACTATAATTAATCCCACATGTAAACTTTCAAAATGCCCATACAAATGTATTATTTTTTCCCCCCTCTACCAGAATTAGTCGTTACAGAATCATGTAGTTTTTTATTTTATTTTTTTTTGTAAATGTAATTCACAAACTCTGCTTTGGCACCGCCAAATACAGAAAACAATGGAAGTGACCGATTGCAACGTATTTAAAGCTACTTTAATGTGTATTAACATAAACCCTAATAATTTCTTTTAAGGGCATAACATTTACTATTTTGCTGGTTTTTAGGTTTAATAAAACAAGTATAGGGAAAGGGTAAGTTGAACTCTTCTTGACTTGCTTTTTTTATTTTTTTTTTATTTATTTACTTTCTGTGAGAATATGTTTCCATTAGTCTTATTATTATCTCTAAAATACAACCATTGCTGGAAGCACTTATGTCATCATGCCCAAAAAAAATTTTATTTTTTTTTTTTGATATCTTTGATCAATGATTCTATAAATGAATGAAGGAAGGAAATAGAAAACTATGACAATGCTCTTGAGATTTGTTTGTTGATGCTAAGCGCCTTTCTGTTTTTATGACTTGCAAAGTTTGAAAAAAAATTTACAACATATAAAAAAATCTATAAGAAAATCAATTATTTTTCAAACTTTCCTTATGCTTATTTTGAATGTACAAAGAAAAAAATTGTTAAGTCGTCGTAATAGTTTTAGTTATAAAATCCTTAAGGATATATCGCACCCTAAATACAAAAGGGCCACAACTCAAAATACTAAAATTTTCAGGGGAGACAAAAAGCTGTTTATGTAAAAATGATTGTAATATTTAAAGAAAATATTGATCCATTATGAAAAAATTCAATATTGAAGAAGGTTCTGCTATACTTTTTTAAATTTTATATTATGTTTGCGAAAATAAAATAAAATTTTGATTTATCACTCTTTAACTGAAATTTTTTCGATTAACTAGTGATATTATCTCAGGTTGTGCCTCTTCAACTGATAATTGAACTCACTTTTTCCAACTAAAGAAGCACAATGCAAAATAATATACCACGAAATTTATCACTTTTTACAGTAATAGAGGCAGAACTGAAAATAAAACTCTTTATGTGTAATAAAAGTAATCAGTTGCTCTTGAGCACATTAACGCAACTCAAAATAATTCTCTTTAGTTCATCGTGCAGAAGCAACACACTAACATAAAAATAGACATAATTGTTTTTTTTTCCAGTTAAAGAAGATAGTGATGTGAAAGAAATTTTTGCAGTAGTTAGAGATGTGTACTCTGAATTAATTTATGGAAAAAAGTCAGTTTTGGAAAATTCGATTTAAGCTTTGTCACACTGAAAGTGGCTGGAAAGACCTCTGCGAGGAGTTTATTCCACAAGCGAACTTTGCGGCTTAAGTAAAAATTCTCTCTGTAGTGAGTAGTGCGGTACACTGACAGATTGATCACAAAAGCATTTGCTCTTATTTAAGAAATTGTTTTACAAAAAAAAAAATCCGGGCTTCGGAAACAAGTTCCCTGATTTCATTAGGACACATTCTAGACTTGGGTTCAACTGGTTCTAGGGTTTGATCATATTTTGTGTCTAAAATTAGCTGCTGAACGAGTTCAAACAAGTTGAACCCAAGTTAAACACATTCCGTTATAGTGGCGATAGAACAGTGAAACCCACACCACATCGCGTCGATGCTCTAGTGAGGCGGTATAAATGCTAAGGAGCTCAGATGGAGTGAAGTATCTCTTGGACCGTCTCAAGAAATCAAGACACTTGATTGCTTCTTTTGAAACTTGATAAATGTTCCATCAAACATCACATTGGATTTTCATACCAAGAACATTAAGGCCCTAATTGTGTAAATCACATCACCGAAGTGAAGTTTATGTTAAAGCAACAATAAATTTGAAAAAAATTTAAAATTTTGTTTTTGTTTTTCATACAAATTCTTCACCAAACAAACGTATAGAAATTAAAGCGTTGTTTTACCTATCAAATATTTTAAAATTTTTATGAAAAATATAGTAAATTGATAAAATATTTGAAGTTTTGTTTTTGTTCTGTATACAAATTTTACTTTGGTGACGTGATTTACACAATTAGGGCCTAAGAGCTTCTGATTCCTTAACATTTATACAGATTAAGCAGCATGTTCGATCATACGTCTGTGCGTAAGCATACAACATTGGGTTTCACGAGCATTGCAATTGATCCTATTTAGACATGGGTCCAACTCGTTCGAACTCGCTCACCAGCTCGTTTTAGAAACAAACCTATGATCAAACCCATTTAAAATACATGGGTTTGATCATAGGTTTATGTCTAAAACGAGCTGGTGAGCGAGTTCGAACGAGTTGGACCCAAGTATAATCCTATTCGCATGATCCCATTTAAAGATTGTTATAAGAACGCGATTAAAACTGAATTCAGCCATTTTGTTCGAACAAAATTTTTGTTCTGACAAAATTTATTTTATATTTCGTTTGACGTCTCTCTCAAGAAGAGAACGTCAAGCTACATATAAAATAAAGTTTGTCCAGACAAAAATTTGTTTTATAATGGGTGAATTCAGCTTAAGTGTATCATTCATGTTTTTCCTCATAAGCCAAATCTCCGAAAGGCTTGGCCTATTGATGAATGAGTATGAATGTGAAATGCCATTGTAATACGCGAAAGACTAGATAGGGTTGCAAGTTTGACAAAGACGGTCATTAAGAAAAATAAGAATTTGCATAGGAGAAGGAACGGAGCCTTGAGGTACACCAAAACGAGCGTTGAACTTTTTTGATGTGATTCCATTTGTAACCACTCGTGAAGTACGATCCCTGAGAAAGCTTGATATACATCGAGAGAAGTTATCACTTCCACACTTTATTAAACACCTTGGAAATATCTAGAGCCACCAACATGCTTTCGCCGAAAAGATCTATTAAGTGGCACCAAATTTATTTATTTATTGTCATTCTATACAACAAGTCATTAAATATTATAATTATAGTATAGGATTAGAAACAGTTAATAGTAATATGCAAAACATTCCTAAAAGAAGGCCAGTAACTCACTTACGGAAGTTATACGACGGTCGCTGAGTAAACAGTTGGGCTCCAAAAACATACTTTACAAAATGAAAATTCATCATGCTTTCGATCATTTTGGAAAGTGCAGAACAAATTGCGATTGAGTGGTAATTTTCAGGGTTACTAGTCTCTTTATTTTTGGGAATTGGTTTTGCATTAGCAACCCATCAACACTTTGAAAATTCACCTGCTTGATACAAAGTGCTGAAGAGGGTTGCTAATCGACACGCTAGCGTCGAAGAGCACTGCTTCAGGACTAGTGCTGTAATACCCTCCGTTCCAGGAGACTTATTTATGTTAAGCTCCGCTAAAATATTTTTGGCATAGTTACAGCTGCTCTTTCAAATATGGGCACTGGTTGATTGCTTTCCGGCAAGTGAGAATTACTTGCAAATAATTCAGTCTGAAGTTTAGTTGTATCAACCGTCTCAGTGAATATTTGGTCATCCTTTAAAAGAGTCGGAATTGAGGAACTAATATTAGCAATTTTGACGTGGGATGACGAAAAATCGTTGCAAATTCAAACAAACCCCGTCAGAAGAAAAACACAACTCTCAACTAGCATTATCCTTTATGGTATTAACGAATGAACGAATGCTCTTGTTACCCCGACGGAAAGCAAAGAATCTAGCACGAAGACGCTGCTCGTACAAAGCTTTTTCATGCCTTAGTACTTTGGCACACGAAGATCTCGCTGTTTTGCGCAGCAAACACAGTATCTGCGTTTTTGTTTCTACGCCAAATATTGAATGCTTCCTCTTAGGATCTGACTGCAATTCTGCTCGTTTGATTAAACCAAGACTTCGCTCTGGATTTAATCAGGACTTGCTTAGATGGAATGAAAGCTGCATTCCCACCAAAATTATATTTTCAACCATTTTCCCCATGGCATTGACATTATTGTCTAGGAAACATTGCTTGCAGTTGAACTGCGGAAAAGATTCGTTCAGCTAAGCACAACGGGCCTTTTCGTAAATAGATTTTAAAGTCTCGTACCTATTTATGAGCCGTTGCGAAGTTTTAAGCACGAAAAAGAGCCAGAAACGGTGCAATGATCCGACCTACCGCGAGGTGCATAAACGCTCACTTGATACTTGTCGGGGTGTGAAGTGACTAATTGCGCAAGGTGTTTGTGCGCGACGTGGAAATGTATGGCTCGAATGACGAAGCCCTGATGAGCTGTGAACAATTTCACTGTTCGGACAGCTCTCAAGGATCTTGGAAGTTGAATCGGAAAGGTTATCGAAGTTGAATATGGTTTTATCCTTACCGCTTTCGGACTTCTGTAAAGAAACCCGAAGTGCAATGGTGTTTTTATAGAAATCCTGCAAATTTGGTCAGCTATTTTCGAAGCAATTCCTTCTTGTTTAAATATTACAAATAAAATAGAACTTGTAGTGCACCGTTTCCATCCTTTTTTTAGCTTAATTATACAATACTAAGACACCGTTGAATTCATTAGCGGAGTTCAATGTTTGATGCAAGTGGTCTTGCGAAAGTTCAAATGCAAATTATCGTAGATATTCTAAGAAATTTTGTGTATTTTGTTGTTGGATTTCATAAAAAAACTACGATATTTTGCATTTGCACTTTCACAAGGCCATTTGCATCAAATACTGAATTCCGCTTTTGATTGCGTAGGACTTGTGAAATGGCCAACTCTACACTGAAAGAATTTTGTGCATAAATTCTGTGCATTTTGACATTAATCCAATGAAAATTTTCATTAAAACTCAACCAACGTCACGCTTCGTTAGATTAATGAAACAAGTTTCGTTAAAATTATTTTAATGAATATTTCATTAAAGATATGAAATAATTTCATTGCTACAATATAATAATTTCACTAAGCTAATGAACATATTTCATTATATTGGTAAAATTATTTCATTGTTTTAATGAAACTGTTTCATTATTTTAATGGAACTCTGTCATTATTTTAATGAAACTCTGTCACTATTTTAATGATATTCTGTCATTATTTTAATGAGATTATTTCATTGTTTTAATGAAATTATTAATTATTACTTAGTAGCCTCATTAACTTCTCTATTTTATTGTCTACTTTATTTTTTGACAATTCCATGGTTGAAATACGTACGAAGACGCCAATGCACATCGGAAAAACTGTTAATGTTGATGACCGCTCACAGTATCGAACTCAGACTCTTGATTCTCGTCATTTGCAACATCTCAACTAGTCCAGCCAACAGCACTGTCAAAACAATATATCTAAGAGTGTATAATAATAAGAAAGAGTACAACAACAACAAACATATACAAATATTTTTGTTGTCCGCTTTTGGCTGCCAACTGTTGAAATAAATAAAAAGAAATATGTGTGTGATATAATTATTTCATAAATCCAATGAAGCTTTCATCAAGCTAATAAAATAGTACATTTCATTGAAGTTATGACATTCTAGAACATATAAATTTTATTTATTTTTAATTTTTTATATTAGTATATATTTAAAGAGTTTTATGTATCAACTAAAATAACTTAAAGGGGTTTCCATAAAGTGGCAAAATGTTGCTGTCATAAACCCAATGAAATTCTCTAACGAAACTATGTAAGTTAATAAAGGAATTCCAATGAAATTTTTTTACAATATTCGTGAGATTTTATTAGAATTGTGAAGTATTTCATTAGATTTATGAAAAACTCCAACGAAATTGTTCCATTGGATTTATGAAGCAAAATTATTTCTGTGTATGCAAATTATTAAATTTCTCTTCGAAAAGCCTCAACCTAAAATGGAAAAGATGGAAAGTCATTCCTCATCATCACAAAGGAATCAATGCCTTTGGTTTTCCCGTAGTCAAGCGACTAACAAAATTCTAAAACATCTAATATGGAATTTTTTTTCATCATTTATTGTGTTTGTTATTCATGCAGCCAGCGGCAGCAACAGCTGCAAAACAATACACTATTTTTTACGCTAAACGCAGCTTGTTTTTTCTTCCAACAAAATTGGTTTTGCTGTTGATTTTTGTGTTTGAAAACCTGATGATGAAGGCAAAATATTTTGTAAACATTCAACTTGAACCCAAAATGAAAATATGCTTTTATAAAAATTTCCTCAGGCAAGTTTTACAACAAGTTATTAAGGTTACAGGGAAATAAAGCCAATAATATTAAAGAAAGGAGCTACCGGAAAAGAGGAGGAAACAAAACTATAGCATATTTTAAGGCTTGAAAATAAAAGTATAGAAAGTTACGAGCTTTGTAAAATGGAATCATGAACATTTTTGTGCGATGAAAAAGGATATTAAAATCCATATATAGATTTCACGAATAGTTTCAAGAATTTAAAGGCTGCCTAAAAGCATTTGATAAATTAAAAGAACGCCATTAAACTTTATTTTAATTTTATTAAATTGAAGTGTAATAAAAAAATTTATACTCGTATTTTTCAATTAGTTTTATTAGTTCTTAAACAAGATACTAAATTTGTATTAATGCAGTTTTCATGTCTGTTGTCAGTTTAAATAATTTCGTTTTTAAACAGAATTAAAAGTAATATGTGTAGTGTTTAACTTTTGCAGATTTATTTTTCAGTAATTAATTGAAACGCTAAAGTACACTATGTAACAAAATAATTTTTTTTGCCAATGTGAACATATATTTTCAACTAAATTCGTTTTTAGTCCAAAACGATTACTATTAGCCTAAAGTTGGTAGAATTATTAGCCATACAGAATTAGGTATGAGACAATACTCCAAATAGCAAGGGAAAAATTTATATAGCAATCACTCCTAGAGGAATATGACAGGCATGGAATTTTTTATACAGAAATTTGAAAATTTTTCTTCACTTTAATATAAAGCATATTCCTTTGACATTGTTGAAAATATTTCAGCCTTTTTCAACATCCATATTTGATAAGTGTAAGCTTTAGAAATACTCTTACAATAAGCTACAAATTACCACTACTTACACACAATGTTATAAGAAATTTATTATGATAAGCTGTATGATAAATCGCGCATTAGAGTGTTAAGGTGTTAAAAAGCTCTCATTTTATCTTTAAAATTTCACTGGAATTTTATTTTGTTATTTTCGTAGTTTAGTTACCTTGATTTTAAAGGCTACTGAACCAAAATATGACACGCTTAAGCGAAAAATAACAAAAGAAATATTTAAAATTCTTCACACATTTTTCAACTTACTTCTAAATAAATTATGTAAAAAAAAACAAAAATCTCAAGCATAAAAGAAATATTTGCCGTATTACATATTTATAATTATGTGCTTTTCTTATATTATATGTCTAAAGCAGGCACAGACACATACAAACACAACTTTATAAGAAAAAACTAAATCGAGCCAATTTAAACGAAGTTACAAGAGCCCCTTTCCGGTTACGTTTACTGTGTTATAAAAATTGTTTGCTTTCTTTATTGCAGCACATGTTTTCATTTGTAGTATCAAAGAGTGTTTTAACATTTTCTTAATTCATTTGCATGGGTGTTAGTAAAGCTTGGCACAAATAATCACATGTGTAACCTAGTTTCTGTTCTTGTCAATGTTATTTTCGTCTGAAATAATATTGTTAAAATTTTCATTACAATTCCGTAGAATGAACATTTATTGATGCTTTTGCAGCAAGAGGCCTGACAGTATGTTGGCATATAGCCTCCCACAACATGGTATTATAAGCCATGTTTTTAAAAAGTAATTTGATTGGCATAAACTCTATACATTATATTATATTTTGCGAGGCTAAAGCAAAAAGAAATTATCAATATCTGTTTCTCATTTGAAAGTCTTTACTTTCATTCCTATTCATGGCTACATGAATCGAGATAACACAGAAAAAATTATCACCAAAAAATTTTCAAACAAAAGTTTGTCTAAAAATATATTTAATTTTCAGTAAATGTTCTGTCCATAATCTATGAATTGTTTGTTTGACTTTTATTTAGAACGCAAACACCAAAAACAACAAGAAAAACTGTGCTGTAGAAAAATAACCCCGATGACGACATACACACAAATAACGACAACAACAATGATGGCAAAAAGAATGCGATTGTACCAAGTTTGTTTACTGAAGATTTTTGAGTGAATCAATTCGTTAATGTTGTTGCATTAATTCTCATTCATTCTTTTAGAGTCTTTAGACAAACATTCAGACTTGAACACATTTAATTTTGATTGATATATTAAAAGAAAATCCACTAAATATTTTTGTTTGATTAATTAAACTATTTTGTTTAGTATTTGTTAGTATTTTTGGACTAATTTTTTTATAAATTCAGACAAAAATATTGTTTGATATTTTTCAGAAAATCTAGTAAATCTGTTTGTTTGACTTAGTAAATCGTTTTGTTTAAAATTCGTAAATATTTTCAGACAAATTGCTTTATAGATTTAAACACTTTTTCACTGAAAAAAAAGTTTTTTTCAATGAAATTTTTGAGATATTTTTGTCTATATTTACAATTTTTTTTTGTATGTCCGTTCTTAGACAAAATATTTACTATTTCATTGAATTACTTTACAGAAAATGAAATTCAGTTTTTTCTGTGAAGTAAAAAAAATTTGCTTTATATTATCAAGGATTGTGTTGAAAATCATAAAAAATATATATTTTTTTTTAATTTTGGCTATGCCTTTACCGGAGAACAAAGTCGAGGCCAAAACCCTAAATTTTAAAATTTAAAGGCAAATATTTTTAAAAATCTTAAAGATATCTTAACGAAATTAACTGTGTTTTTTTCATCTGTTTTTAAGCTTTATAACAAGTTAAAATTCATTAAAATCAGATAATTTTTGTTATGGGGCTGACAAGGTTTTTCATGGCATCTGTAGGTTAACGTGTGTTTCAATAATGTGATCCAAATTTCAATATTCTTAAAGCTCTATGATTTTTACATACATTGATTTGTAATCGGGTTGATAGTTTCAAAGGTGCAGATTTATTACCATTTTTTTCCAATTAGAGCCACTGTGCAACAAGGTTCTTACAAATTTCGGCTTTCGATCAACTTGAATTTCTGCCCTGTGTGATTTTAATAGAAATGTTTATTGTTTTTGTCGAACTAGGGAAGATAAATGACATTTTCAAAATTGTAATTGATGGAGTGAATACAAAATTGCAGTTTTTTACCCTAAAGAAGCAAAAACGTATTCATATCCTTCGCAGAGTGGCCCATAATCGCTTTAAGTTAACAAAAATTCTGTAACTTTTTAACCGAATGAGAAACTATAATAATTTTTTTCTAGCGGATAGATAACTTCTTCAACTTTTAACAGATTTTAATTTGATTAAAATCGGTTTTACAATTATTGAGCAATGCATGCCCAAACTTGAACTTTTAATTTTTTTAACAGTTTACATAAAAATTAAGATTTTTTTCATTTTTGAATGCCTGTATTTATTTAACACACTAATAGTAAAAAGGTTAAAAATAAACCTTTTATATAAATGCTCTAGCCCTGTAAGGGCGCGGCGCTGCCCATTTTTCTAATCACAATGTTGTATTGTTACGAGAAATCAATATGTGTGCAAAGCTCTATAAGAATCGGCTAAGTGTAAGTATCTGAAATATATTATTTAATTTAAATGAACTGGTGGTACTGCCCACTTTTGTCATAATAGTTTTTTATTGTGAAGGTATCTCAATGTGTGTACGGAGAGTATCACAAGAGTCGGCTAAATATAAATAACTGAAAAAAATATGTACTTTGTAGGGGCGTGGCCCTCACCACTTTCCTAGTCATAATGTTGTATTGTCACGAAATTTTTAATCGATTTCATTCATTAAAACTGTAGTCTAATAGATCAAGGGGGATGAGTACCCCTTCAACCGAACTGGTCCACAGAGGGATGGCTTCATACGTTTTGTGCAAAAAATATATAAGGAGTTGTCCTAAATTATTGAAAATTTGCACCGAGCATTATATTGACTAAATTAAGAAAAAAAAGTAATATAATCAAAAGCAGCCACGCCCATGGCCTACCGCCCATACAATCCAAATCGATTTTTTCTCATAAAATTTTTCCTATCAAAGCAATTTTTACACATGCACTTCCTAGAGTAAAAATAGATACCCACTAAGTTTCATTAATGTCAGCGACGCCCATCGCCCACCTCCCATACAATCCAAATCAATTTTTTCGCATAAAACTTTTCCTATCCAAAAAAAGTCTTCAAATTTTGTACGTACACTTTTTAAAATAAACAAAAGATGCATGCCAAGTTCCATTAATATCTGCCACGCCCATCGCCTACCTCTAATATAATCCAAGTTAACTTTTTAGCATACAATTGTTCCTGTCCGAAAAAAAATTATAATTTAGTACATACACTTTCTAAAATAAACAAAATATGCATGCAAAGTTTCATCACAATCAGCCACGCCCACCGCCCACATACAAGTATAAACAAAATGAGTCCAAAATAATCAAACATTTTACTAATCAGCTTTCATTTCTTTAACTACATCATCTAGTTCTAAAAGATGTTACTCATATACGGATCAGATGATGCAAGCAAACGTTGCAAAACATCAGCATTTGTTGAAGTTCTATTGCACTTTCCGGTATACAATAATCTGTATGTACTTCCTGTAATCTTTATCACATGCTTTTTCTGCTTCCGCGGAGTGCATACCAACAGCGAGTACTGCTGCATCAATTATGTCCTTTCCATGTAAATATTAGTATATTATGGACAGTAATAGGCATGAAGTACCAGTTATATTTTTTAAACAAATAGCTCAGCCTACATGCTATTATCTGAAGAATAATTCGAAAGCAATCTATAAGTTATTCATGAACACCTGTTATATCGGTAATAAGTGCAGGGTTGGAAAGGACACGTCTTGAGATATTGCCATCGTTCGAAGACCCAGATCCTCGTTGTACAGAATCAACTTGCAAGCTCATTCGTTCTTTTAATGCATCGATCGCAGACCACTTTTCGAAAGGCATGTTATAAGCTATATAAAGTTTACATTCATTCCATTAAATTTATTGCAAGCCTCATTATAAATGCTTTTATTTGAAATTGTGTCCAAATCATTCATTTCGGATGGTTTTGCTTTACAAAAGTAGCATACGGCTGCTGAAGCAGTATTTGTAGGCAACAGATTTTATTACAAACCTGCACTGGAATATTCGTGACCTTTTTCAGAAAATTTATAAATTTGTTCAGCAATCGCAGAAATGTGCAGGATTTTTTTGCGTTAATTCAACGATTACACTCTCACCTTTCATTTGGATCTAGTGAGAGGGCGGAGATAGACGGACCTAACTTCTTTTTTTTTTCCAAGGAAAACTGCAAACATAGAATACTATAAGGCAAAATACACGTAAGCACTGACATTGGAAGTGTAGAGGCTTCCGAAAGTGGCGCTACTCTGTTCTGCTGTGTACGTTGAAAAATTAAGTTGATGTTATTTTACCTTGTTCCTTGGGATATTAATCATGCCCAATTTTTTCTGAATATAACGCTACGAACATTAGCCTAATAATCAATTTTGATTCACAAAGCAAATACGTTCGAAATAATCATATTACTAAATATTTTTTTTTTGCTAAAAAGAAGATACTATATTTCAATAAAAGTTGCATTAAAATGTTAGCAGTAAAAATATCTTACACGCATAAGCCACTGATGTGCATGAAAATGTTCATCAGTTTTCAGGGTAAATTATTTTAGTAATTTCACTAGATTTTTTCTAGCACTAAATGTGGCTTTTTACAAAAAACAATTATGGATTTTTCATACTGAAATATTTCTCTATAGAACTGCATCATTAGATTTTTGAAAAGTGATTGTGGAAAAATTGCGCTTTTGCCAAAAAAATACCACTGTGCGGCCCTGTCAGTTTTTTACCTAATTTCGTATCGTGTATTCAAACTGACTCATACCAAATTTGAAGACTCTTACTGTTATATCTTACCAATTAACAAGTAATTATTGATTACTTTGTATGGGGAGTACCCCCTTCCTCGCAGCTACCTAGTAAATTTTTTACCTATTTTCGTCTCTTATATTCAAAATAACTGATACCAAATTTGAAGATTCCTACTTTTATAGCTTTCTAGATAGTATATTATTATTAATTATTATTATTAATTACTTTGTGTGAAGAGCGCCCCTTCTCACTCTCCTATACTGGAAATTTTTTGACATACTTCGCAGTTTGCTCTTAAAATATCGGATAGCATATATGAATCCTCTGATTATTATAGCCTTCATGATAAAAACTATTTACTTAGTATATGCGTGGCACTGACCACTTTTACATCCATCAGATTGTGTTGTCATGGAAACCTAATATGTGTGCAAAGTTTCAAGTTGATCGAGTCTCTAGTTACACAAATTTGTTTCATTATAAATAAAATTTACAGTTCCAGAGCAACAAACATCAACAATTAAAAGAAATGGATTTTATGGAGAAAATCGAAAACTTTCTGTGGGCAATTAAATCACGTATTATTTTAGCATACATTATTTTAATTTTGCTACGGACCTCATGTATAATACAAACTTTTTATTATTTGCTTTGAACTTGTTAAAATTTCCTACCTTTTTGTTGAACACAATATTGATTATTTAATAGGAAACTTTAAATTTTTCAGGTAAAATGGATTTTGATTAATATATTTTTTATTTGATTTAATGGATTTAAGTTTATTACAAGCATACAGTGTATGTATGTATGTAGTTTCGAAATAATTCGTATTAAATAGTATTGCGAAATATTGAGAAAGTTTGTTAAAAGTTCAGTTACCAGCTGTTTAAAAATAAATTATCAATTGAGTTATGATTTTTAGTCAAACTGTATGGTTTTTTATTCAAAGTTATTTAACTAGTTTGGCTCAAGTTCGTTTTTTTTTTAATTTAATCTATCGATAAAATTATTTTTTATTTAAGAAAGAGACTCTAAAGCATGTAAATAATGAACATTCAAAACAAAATTTTGATGTACGGAAGGTTGAACTGACATCATATGTTTCGAGACCACCACAGTCTTCTCATCAGAGCCCTTTTACTTACACTGCCAACGACGCAGCAAGAACACCCTAGCGAAAATCCTACTTACTTTAGTAAGCCCAATCAAAAGATTTGGTCGCTACCTGGCGGCAAGTCGTACCTATTAATGAGCTTTTGTAAAGGTTCGGAGCTTCACTAACTGTCTTTTCTTTATCATGTTCAACTATTTTAAGCTTTTTTGATTTCTATCTTACCAGCGTGAAATATCATCGATATTTTCAATGCTGCGATTTTTTTTATGTTTATTTTTCCCAAGTTCTTGGAACAGTATACATTCATGTTTTTAGCTAAGTGCCTTTAGAGTTTTAACAATTCAGTTATGAATTTTAGTCGAACTGTATGGTTTTTTATCCAAAGTTATTTAAAAAATAATATATTTTTAAAATTGAATTTTTAGCTGATTTTAGAAATAAAAAATAGGCTTTTAAAAAAAGTCGGTTTCAAGAACAAGTTCCAGTAAAACATAGTATGCACTTAAAAAAAAAGCTATTGATAATAAACACTGTTCAAAAAAAATTGCATTTAAGCAAGTTAGCTCTAAAGAAAGAAGTACCTTCTTAAGAAAGTTCCTTAAAAAGCTACTTTTTTAAAAACTAGAGTCAAGTTTACGAAAAATTGTCCTAAAATTGTTAGGTCTACGAAAAATTGTCCCAAACTGTCCTGGATTATATTATTGTTAGATTAAAACGTACTTTAAATGCTATTGTACGCTATGGCGCATAATTATACTCGTTGTCCTAAACAAAGTATACTTGACGAATTTAAAACCAGTATTGCCATACAAAATACTGTTTTTAAACTCCTAAAGTATACTTTGCTTTGATTATGATTATGCGCCTATGTATTTAGTATTAAATTGATCTAAAGGATTTTTTTTTTGGTTACTCATTTGACAACTTTATGGCTTATCATAACTAATTAGTCTTTTTCAGAATTATTAAGAATCAGAATTATTAAAAATGAGTCTCAACTACGGTCGAGATTAATTTTTTTCAATTCCCAAATTGTTATTCCTAGAAATAGATCTAGGTTTCTCGAACGATCTTTGTTTTTTTTTACGACACAGAAAATGGGGTTTTCTTGTTGTTTTGGTGTTTGCGTCCTAAATACAAGTAAAAAAAAAATCATTGGATCAGTAAAGAGCATTTACTGAAGATGAAATTTATGTTTAGACAAACTTTTGTTTGAAAATTTTTTTTGTGATAAATTTTCCTGTGTACTTTACAAAAATGGTGCAAGAGTGCAAAAGTTGTTGATCCGTAGCACTTTTTGAAAACAATTTGGTTTTTCTAATTGTCTTCCCCAAAATACTTCCAAACTAAGATCGTGCTGTAATTTAAGACAAATTCTTTAACGGAGTTACGTAATATCTCAACACACACCGTAGAAGACAAAACGTTTTTGTCTTTTAAGTCAAACACAATCGTATGATTATAACGCACAAAAAAAAAACAATATTGTCTTAGTTGGTGTGGGTTCAGCCTTACACAAGTATTTATGATGCTATTTTTAACACTTAAAAATGTAATGAATTTAAAATGTTATTTTACAATTGTAGATGAAAACTAATTTTTATAAAAAGTAGTTTAAAAAAGTTGTTCGAATATTCAGAATATTCTAAATTGAAAAATTTTGTTCTTTCGAATAAAAATGAAAAAAGTTGTTTGAATTTTCGAGTAATTCTTATTCGAATGACAACTCTGCTGTCCTCTCTTCACTATTCCTTTCCTAAAGAAATTTATACACTAAGTAGTAGGCGTTAATTGCTTGAGCTTTATTTCTCTGTATGTATGAGTCAAAGTCGCACTTTACTGAGTTTATTAATATTTGGATCTTTTTAAATAGCACTTTACGTAACTCATTTTAGCTAGTTTTAGTTACAACTTTATGGAGACCCACCCTATTACTTTTCATGATTAAAACAGATTGATGACAAGCATTAAAAACTATCTGAGGTCCAAATTGCTGAATTTACATTTACCTATTTTGCAATAAATCACTTTAATTCTGACTTTCTACATTTGAAATTTGCTTCTAAGGTAACAAAAATTCATGAAAAGTTGGTTAAACTGTTTTTGCTCATAATTTTATTTTTAGTTTCCTTTGTTAAAAACAGTTGACACCTTAAGCCCTGAGGGATTAATTTGATGAAGGCATTATTATCCAATTTGTGGATTTTCCGTCATAACAAAAAGTTTAGTATTTGCCTACTTTAAGGCTTTTAAACTTTTTTCTATTTTACTTAATTGGCTTTAAATCTAGTGTAAGCTTGTTTAAAGGTACAAGCGAATTTCATTCTAATAAGGATTTATAAAGCTTTTATGTTTGATCTTTTCGCTTTTACTTTTAACATTTCATTTTCAAATACTACTCCATTATATGTTGGAGCAATTAATTTAAAAAAACAACAAAGCAGAAAACAAGTTTTTTTACCACTCAAGCCCCAGGATATTAAGAAACATAAAAGGTTGGAAGCCATTGCCAAGAAATCTTTAATTTTATTTCTAATATCAGCAGATGTTGAATATAATGTTTTTTTATTAAACTTCTATTCAAAGAATTAAAACAAAAAGTTTGTTAAAAAAAATTCTTTAAAATTAATTTAAAGAAATCACAGTTGCTTACAAGGAAAAGCAATCAATTGCTATTATAATGTGTTCCACGAAATAAAAATAATGGAAAAATATGTTTTAGTTAATACATTTTTAAAAGTATTCGTTATTCAAACAAGCAGAAGGACTAAATTCGTTTGTGTTGAATATTGTTAACAAAAAAAAAATACTTTGAATATTCATGCAGAAGAGTATTAATTTGGAGAAATTTGTTGTTTCAACCAGTGATGCTATTAGGATACGAAAGATACATTTTTCGTATCTTTTGATGCCTTTAGTTACTATGTATAATCCTGACATTTTTCGTATCTTTTGAATCTGTACGCAAAATGTACAAAATAATATATTAATATTATTAATAATATATTAAACTTTCCGTCTCTGACAGAGTTTTTTAAAGTTATCATTTCGTTATGAATACTAAAAACCGCCTTTACTCGTATATTAATTTTGACAAAAATTAATTTGTTTTGACAACATCCAAAGATAGTTACAAAGATAGTTAATTTTAAAGTTTGCTTACTGTATTTTTAAAAATGACATACCTAATATTTATGACTTAAATAAATATAAAAATTAATTTATATGATATCATTTTCTTTACAATATTCATTAAATATGAAATAAAAATGTTATGTTAATATATCAACCCCTTTGCGCGAAATGATCGTAAGCGACATTTTGTAAAAACAAATTTTTTTATTGAAATCAAAGTTTTATGAGGATACCCATAGTTTAAAATCGTAAAAATATCAAAATTTTTGATAGCTTTTGAAATACAGGCTATACAATTTTATCGTAAGCGACAGTTTATGAATATAAATCATGTTTAAATACAATAAAAACCCTCCTCCTGAAAAATTAAATTTTTGTCGCTTACGATCATTTGGCGCTAAAGGGTCGATATGTTAAACGTTCAAACGGATTTTAAAATTTTTTTCAAAATGTATCTTTTTGGGAAAAAATGTATCTTTTTGGAAAATAAATGTATCTTTCACGAAATTTCACTGGCAACACTGTTTTCAACATAATTTTACTTGATATCGATTTATATTCCTTGCCGCTGAAAGTAGGCTATAAAATTATATGCTGCTTTAAGCTTTTCAATTTGCTACTTATGAAATTTAATATATCACGAGGTTAAGAAATTAACATTTAATTGGAAACTTTCTTACCCGGGAATATTAATTCCAAACTAAACCACGAAAAATAGTTAGATTTTATCTCCCACTAAAATAAATGGTAAATGTAATCTTTCAAAATGCCGATACAGACACATTTTTTTTTTTTTTGGCCTCCTATACCAGAATCAGTCATTCGAACAATGCTATTTTTCTGTGCAATACAGTGTACTGCTTACACAATGCCAGAGGAAGTAAAAAATTAAAAGGTCAAAAATTATTAAAATAGAAAAAGAAAAAGGAACAATACAAATTAACTTATTAAATAAACTTTCCCATCATGTAAAAGTTTTTTTTTACCAAAAGTTAAGGAAATGTTATAAAAAGTTGTCATTTTTGTTCATTAAAAAAATAACAAAATGCTTTTTTAAATATATTATTATGTCCTTTTTTATTTTTCCTCAAAATATATTAAAATTTATTATTCATTTACATTTGAGTGCTTGTGTAAATTTTCTTTTGTTCTGTTGACAACATAATAGACTTGTGGCATTTGCTTTCATAATACATTAACAATGGCCACTTAAACATAACAGTGGTACTTTAAGGGGAACGTATTCTTGATATGGGATATAATATTTTAAAATGGTCACGAAACGAAACAATTCAGAGAACTGTCTGTCATTCCAGAAAATTGCTGACTATTCTGCTAAATGTCTAAGGGAATTTTAAGCAACTTGCTCGATTATCTGGTAAAGTATCAGAGTTTTTCTAACATAAGGCATGTTCGCTGGGTTAGTAAATATTTTCTTAATATACTATTGTTGTATCTCCAATTGCTACAAACAAAAGCATATTCTCTCGCGTCTAATTGTAACAAGTTCTATAAACATACTTTAAGGCTGAATGATAATATAGCACTAGTGTGCAAAACATTTTTTTTTGCCTAGCCTTTAAAAGAAAATTGTGGAATATACAAAGTTTAATGCGCTAAACTCAAATCCGTTTTCAGAAAAAGAACCCTATTGTTTTTCTATCACGTACATTCTTTTTTTAATGGCCATTACTAACATTTGCACTAGGTACATCAGTATATTTTACCCTAACTCGAGAACAGCTAGTCCGATATGAATAACTAAACAGCTAAAAGATGCGGAATAAAATTAAATTTGCAACTGTTTCGGAGCTATTCACATATTAGCGACAGACATCAAATTCGTTTTTTCATGCGCAATTAAACTACTTTTTGTTTAAAAAAAAACTAATAAAAAAAATTAAGAGAAAAAAAATTAAGTTATTTATTTATATAAATTTTGACTGCGCGGAGGGTTAAACTGACATTTTGATAGCTCCCGCTAATCTCATCATAGTGCTTTACCGCTTAGACCACTCGACCAAAGTTGGTGGTTTGCAGTCAAGAGTTGAATATCATCTACTTTTAATCAATTCATGTAGTATTGGGTGTTTTTTATTGAGGTATATAACTTTAAGTTGGCATCACTTTTTTAAATGGCGGCCATTTTGTCAGCTGTCAAGTGATTAATATTTAGTTTGGTTTGCCATTTCAGCATGAACAGGTTGACAAAAGAACAACGCTTGCAAATCGTGCAAATTTATTTTGAAAATAATGGTTCAGTTCGCGAAGTTTACCGCAAGCAAAATCGCAAAATTTTGTTCAGTGATGAGGCTCATTTTTGGTTGAATGGCTACGTCAACAAGCAAAATTGCCGCATTTGGAGTGAAGAGAATCCACATGAGACCCTTGAGACGCCATTACATCCACAAAAACTGACTGTTTGGTGTGCTCTATGGGCTGGTGGAGTCATTGGGCCATACTTCTTCCGAAATAATGCTGGAGAGTCAGTTACCGTTAATGGAGACCGGTATAGAGCCATGATAACCGACTATTTTGTTCCCGAATTGGATGGCATGAATGTGGATGAGTTGTGGTTCCAACAAGACGGCGCTACATGCCACACAGCGCACGTCACAATCGATTTATTGAAGGAAACATTCGATGAGCGCATAATTTCGCGGAATGGACCTGTCAATTGGCCACCAAGATCGTGTGATTTGACACCATTGGATTATTTTCTTTGGGGATATGTGAAGTCGCTCGTCTACGCCAACAAACCAGAAACGTTAGGGGACTTGGAAGCCAACATTCGTGGCGTTATTGCCAACATACGGCCCAATATGCTCGAAAAAGTGGTTGAAAATTGGACCTGTAGAATTGGATTTATTCGAGCCAGCCGCGGCGGCCACATGCCCGAAATCATATTTAAACATTAATTGCATAAAAGTATCCTTCCAATAAAGCCAAATTGATGGACATTAAAACGATTGTCTTGTGTTTTATTTCAATTCGAAGTTCTATACCTCTAAAAAAAACACCCTGTAGATGATATTCAACTCTTGACTGCAAACCACCAACTTTGGTCGAGTGGTCTAAGCGGTAAAGAGCTCTGATGAGATTAGCGGGAGATATCGAAACGGCAGTTCAACCCTCTGCGCAGTCAAAATTTTCTTTGTCTACACGCTTCATATTTATCTCTAAATAAAAATATAATTTAATTGAAAAATTAAATTGAAACCTAACTCTAGCCAAAAAGAATTAAATTTCTTTGGAGAAAAACCATTTTGACTTTGATCATTTATCAGAAAGCTAAGTATATTAGGAATAAAATAAGCCATGTCATTAAAATCGATGGACAAATGTCGATTTTATTCACATATAAGGAAATTATGATTTTTATCAATAGAGTTCTTTGTGTGTATTACAAAAGCTATTAAGCATAAAAAATGTGTGTTAAAATGTATATACTACTTATTAAAAAAAATATTTATATTGAAATATTTTTGTGCCATAACTTTGGATGGAATTTTCAAAAGATTTTTTTCAAGGTAAACAAACCCTGCCAACTATTTCGGAACAACTCTTTTTGTGTCGGTTTAGTTAATTTAAGTTAGTTAAATTATTTGGGATCTTTTTAAAGTTTTTCTTGAAGGTGTGCTTAAGACATTTGTTTGGTTCAAACACTTTCGCAACAGTAATGTTGCAAGATACATGTACTAGAAAGAGCAATTGGAAAGTCATTTTTTACCCGACTGCGGGACGCAAAGATGGATATTGTGTTTACCTGCCTATGCATGTATGTATGTATGTATGTATGTATGTATGTATGTATGTATGTATGTATGTATGTATGTATGTATGTATGTATGTATGTATGTATGTATGTATGTATGTATGTATGTATGTATGTATGTATGTATGTATGTATGTATGTATGTATGTATGTATGTATGTATGTATGTATGTATGTATGTATGTATGTATGTATGTATGTATGTATGTTTTTTTTTTTTTTTTTTTTTTTTTTTTTTATTATTTGTGGGATGAAAATCATCGAAAGACTCTGGCAGTGGTGGTGTTTGCCAGAAGTGCGAGACTTTAACACGCTAAAAACACCCCTTCACACTGACCCAAATGCTCCCCGTGGTACTACCGCAAGGCTATACGTCTCGGGGTGGGAAAGGTCCTAGACCCTAAATCTAAACTACATGGATTCTTCTGCGAATCTCTTCTAACCTACGAAGTTCCAACAGAACCAATTTTATAAAATTACATACATACGTCCAGTTATACAGAGATTCCAACATGATTGGAACGATGTTGTCCGGCCTAATACTACGCCCTAAGACTACTTCTAAATACGCTCTACCACTATCAAATCGTGGACAGATGAAGAACACATGTTCGGCATCTTCCACGACATTGCCACCACAACTCGGACAAAACGGAACACTGTCATGTCCGAAACGGTACAAGTACGACCTAAAACAACCATGTCCAGTCAAAAACTGTGTAATGTAGAAGTTCAAGTCGCCGTGTCTTCTTGATAACCATACCCTAATGTCAGGTATCAGTAAGTAAGTCCATCTTCCCTTGTCAGTCGCTGTCCATCGTTCTTGCCACTTCCGTAGACACATATCAGTCACACCATTCGTACTGTCCGAAACGGCTTCTAGCTCGATGGGTATCATGCCGGCAATGACAAAGGCGGCCTCGTCCGATACAGTTCGGAATGCGCTACATACTCGCAGGGCGGCCAGCCTATACACAGGGGATATCAGATTCACATATGTAGAGTATTTCAGTGAGCCTGACCATATAGGGGATGCATATAAGATAATGCTTCTTACTACACTGGTTAGCAATCTCCTCTGCAGATATTTTGGACCTCTTGTATTCGGCATGATCCGGCATAGCGCTGAGCAGGTTTTTGATGCCTTAGAACCTATATACTTCAAGTGCTCATGAAAAGACAGACGAGTGTCAATCATGACTCCAAGGTATTTTAAACATTCCTTGGATTCTATGCTACACGTGCCAATATTTAGCCTAATGGTTTCCCTATTTTTCCGACTACTAATCAGAATCGCTTCTGTTTTATGGTCAGCTAGAGCTAGACCCATTGATCTCAACCAAGACCTTACGATCTGAATACTGGCGTTTGCAATGGTTTCCGCCTCTAGTAACTCTTTTGCTTCACATACTAACGCTATGTCGTCTGCGAATCCAACTATCTTTACCTTCTCCGGCAGGTTTAACCTTAATACTCCATCGTACATGACGTTCCACAGTAGTGGACCAAGTACTGATCCTTGAGGCACCCCACCAATGATCTTTCGTCTTCTAGTACCCTTATCAGTATCATAAACTAGCTCTCTATTTCGGAAATAGTCCTGTATAATTGCCAGTAGATATCCTGGGATGTCTAAACTGGCTAAGGCATCAACAATATGCTCCCAGTTTGCCGTGTTGAAGGCATTCTTTACGTCTAGCGTTACAACTACACAATACTCTTTTGCTCCATTTCTCCACCTCTTCCCTTGGATAGCCTGAGCAGCAGTTTCTACTACAACTTTGATAGCATCTACTGTTGACCTTGCTTTCCTGAAGCCAAATTGGTTATCTAATAAACCGCGGTTAGCTTCAACACAACTTTCCAATCTTCTACAGATTATACTTTCTAGCAATTTCCCACTTGTATCTATCATACACAGCGGCCTATAAGAGGAAGGGTCGTCTGGTGGCTTATTATCCTTAGGTAACAATACTAACTTTTGTCTCTTCCACATTGTTGGAAAAATGCCCTGGCTCAAGCATGCGCTTATTACTTTCAAAAAATAGTCAGGATGGAGTTTAACAGCTTCTTTTAGTATCATATTCGGAATGCAGTCTAAGCCTGGTGCCTTCTTGTCTTTAAATTTTGAGACAGCACCTTCTATCTCGGCAATCGTAACCGGAGGAATGTCGAAAAATTCAGCCGGGTAGCTGTGTTGCCATGTCGGAGTTTCCTGTTGGGGAAAGAGATGATCTACAATTCCCTTGAGGAGAGGCTCCTCTCCTGGCGGCGATGGACCAAGACATTTAAGTTTCTTGGTTACCAATTTATATGCAAAGCCCCAAGGATTACTATCTACTTCATCACAAACATTAAGAAAACACCTACGCTTTCTCCTACGAATTGCAATCTTCAACGCTTTCCTTTTATCCTTATATATTTGATGGTGTACACTATTCTCTAACCTACCTCTCGTTCGTGTATACTGCCTTCGGGCACTTATACACTCCGATCGCAAGCTAGCAATTTCATCATTCCACCAGTACACCGGGGGCTTATTTGGTGACCTTTTACGCTTTATCATAGCTACGTTACAGGCATTAGTGATATGACTTACTAATTGCACTGCCATATCTTCAGCTGAACCACTCAGTTCCATGTTCTCCATACAAGCTGCGAAGATATCCTTATCAAAGGTATTTACCTTCCATCCTGTCAAACCTCGTGCTTGTGCAATCACACGGGGCTGTTCATCTTGTACATCTATGATTATAGCGCTATGATCGCTATGAGTATAGATGTCGGATATTCTCCAGTTAACTTGGCTTGTGATGCTGCTACTGACAAATGTAATGTCAATTACCGATCCAGCATCACCCCTTCTGAAAGTTTGTTCAACTCCATTATTAATGAGTACAACACCCAATACAGAAAAGGCTTCCAAGAGTACTCTACCTCTTGTGTTTGTCAAGGGGCAGCCCCATTCAACAGCCCACGCAGTCACCCGCTATTATGACAGGATTTCTTGTAACTGCATCTGTTACTATATTGTCAACTATTACTCGAAAGTCCTCTATAGAATACCTAGGGGGAATATAGCAACTGTATAGTGTGATGCCAGAGACAGTGGCTCGGGCATATCCACATTCTGATGTTATTTTATCTCGTATTGTTAGCGTGCTGGTGTTCCATATCGCCGATGTGTCCGTATTATCGGAAACCCAATTTACAGATCCCATGTTCCGATATGTATGTATGTATGTATGTATGTATGTATGTATGTATGTATGTATGTATGTATGTATGTATGTATGTATGTATGTATGTATGTATGTATGTATGTATGTATGTATGTATGTATGTATGTGTGCTCCTTTGCGGCAATATTTAAACTGAACGCGTAGACCGATTTTAACGATTCTTACGTCAATCGATTCGTATTAATCCGCGGAGTGTCACTAAAGATATGACAGTAGTCAAAATTCAATACGGAAATGGAGTTTATTGGCCTCTATTTTGTTAAGACGACAAAATAAAAAGTCGGCGAACTATATCAAAATGGGTATCAATCGACAGGTAATCATCTTTAGGTTTCTCTTATGATTTTTAATTTCGAATGACCATTTAGGATCTGTGAAGGTTTAAAGTTGTTTTCTTTTATTATTTTTACACAGTCGGGTGTTTTTGATTTATTAAATTTATGTCTTGTTGAACTTGTGCAATGTGTGGAGACCCTCTTCGCACACTACAAGATCATTAAAAATGTATGTGTAAAAAGTTCTTCATGCTCGTCACAACATCACTGCTGTGAAAGTGTTTGATACAAATGTCTTAAACAAACCTTCAAGACATCTTGTGCAATTCTCTAGTACGTATTCAACATATAATTTTCTTACTTTTGAGGAAAGTTTTGTAGCATACATTATGGTTTAAATATTGGTTTCTTTTAATTTTGGAGTGTTTTTACATTAAATCCCCTGTAGTCCCAGTTGTTACCCAAGAAATTTTCATCGACGTTGTCTGCAAGGCAATCAATAATTTGTCGTCTCTAAAACACATTTAGAAATAAGTATGGCGACAAGGTGGTATACGCTGTCGTGTATAAAAAATTTCTTCTAACAAGATTATGAAAATTTGTGCTACAAATCGATATTGGCGGCAACAGGAGCAACAACTGCATCGAAGTTGTCATGTGTACATTTTTATTGCCGACAAAAAAGCAACAGCTACATCCAAGTTGTCATGTGTACAGTTTTGTTGACTTCAATAAGAGTAACAACTACATCGAAGTTGTCGTGCTGCCATTTATGTACATAAAGGGTTTAAGTTGCCCACAACACGTGTTTGGGATAAAGCTTTTTAACATTCTCGGTTAGCTAGTAGGTAGTCTGCTAGCCTATCAGTTTGGAGGTTGTGGTTTCGATTCGTTTAATACATTTAAATGTTTTATTATCAGGGCTCGAACTTTCAAGAAAATGCATGTTTTTTTGTGGTGATAGATAAAGACGTATTGACTAATTATCTATGCGAATTATCAAATTTTAAGTTGTTTGGCATCGATTTGTAGTTGCATATTTTGGCGATAAGTGCATATTTTTGCTTATTTTGGCAATAAATGCATATTTTTGCAGTTATAAAAATTTTTTAAATGCACATTTCTCAATTTTTTAAAAAAAAAAATATTAATTGGCCGATTATGCATGGCAACCGAGCCTCAGTTGGGTTGTCAGTTGCTGAAAATGATACTACTGATGGCCACTTGCAACTGATAACTGTCAATTTCAGTTGCTATTTAGTGCCTTTCTGGCAACCATTAATTTTCAATTGCCGACTGGGAACTCAACTAAAGTTCGGTTTAGGTGCATTTATTAAGCGCTTAAAATCAATTTTTAGTTACATGAAAGTCCGAGCACTGTTTATTATTATTCATTGAGGGCAACTTTAGTAGCGTGTTAACGATCTCATCAACGACTTTTGTGACCTTTGTTCGAAAAAGTCGTCAATAGTTGGCTTGGACTGTCGTCAATTCGTCGTAGGTAATAGATACTAGTTTCGCACATTCATTGAAGATGTCTCGAAGACTTGGCCTACGGGGGTCTGTTTACTTTAACATGTGCTGATATTTATCAGACTATTAGATGACTTCGTTTCTTTCCAACACCAAGTATTTTGTATTTTACTTTTACTTTCAGCTCGAAAACAGAACAGCTTTAGTTAAGTTGTTAAAGAATAAAAGATTTAAAAAATTTTTTGAAAATCTAAATTCTTAATTTATGACAAAGCAAAAATAATAAAATAAAAATATGTATTTACTTCATAAACATTCCATGTCTGCCAATCATTTAAAATATTACACTTTTTGCAACAAAAAAAAATCTCATGATTTATTATTTTGTTTATTACAAATTGCTTTTTGAAATTCCCATCACAATCTGTCTGTACGTAAAGTGAAATGTCAAAATTAGTTTTGAAAGTGAGAAAAAACACATCAACAACACTATATGTATGGAATCATTTTCTGCATAAATGATTTAATTGTTGCAATATTTTAAGAACGTTTATAAAAACCGAAAAAAATATGTTTTGCTTTGATGTGTTGTCTGTCGTTGTTGATCTTAATTAAAATGTTTAAATAAAAAAACTTTGCACTCATACTTACACATTTTTAGCTACAGAAATAAAAATATATATAAAAATAATCAATAAAAACAGTTGCTCAATTCACAACCAATCGTCTGAGTTGTATATCAACAGATTTTCCAATAGTTTTCAACTGTTGTTGTAAATTGCTATGAAAAATATTTTCAATCAAACCAATACATACATATCCATCCATTTATGAGCGTTAACTTTAGAAAGAAGCAAAGTTATTTGTCATAATTTAAAGTTTTCAATATAAGAAAAGTAATTAAAGTAATGGAAATTTAAAAGAATTTAATATTCAAGTAAATTTAATTTATTTGTAATCGAAAATTTTAATTTCTTTTCACGTTTTGCTCATCTTTAAAAAAGTCCGACACTGTAAAGCACAGCAACATGAACTTACAACAGACTGTTTATAATTTTTATAGATATATTTGATACATTATTGAACCTTATAAAGGGTTGTGAATTGATCAAGTATATAATTAAAAAGTTTTAATGGAAAATATAATAAAGCAGAAAACGGAAAAATTCGCCAAAAAAGTGACAAAAAATCGACAAAAAGATATAAATCTTATATATGAAAATTGCCTAACTAGTTTAAAAATATCGGCGATACAATAAAAGTCGCCAAAGAGTCATCAGAACCGGCAAAATCAACAAAAGGATTAAAGGTCGCAAAAACAGGAAAACAATATTAAAAGAAAAAATCGCCCAATCGGAAAAAAATCGGCCAAAGGGAGAAAAGCATACAAACGGAAAAACATTTCCAAAGCGAAAAAATATCGAAAACAGGCAAAACCGTCAAAACGAAAAAAATTAACTTGGAAAAAATATCCGAAATGGAAAAGTCGCAGAACGACAAAATCTTCAAAAGTGAAAGAAGTCGCAAAACTAAATAAATCGGCAAACAGGAAAAAGTGTAAAAAACGGAAAAACGCTAAAATGGATGAAAATTACATAAATGAAAAGTATCAAAAATGAAAAAAATTTCAAAAAGTGGGGAAAAAATCAACAAAACGCGATTTCACAATGTCAAACATGAACTAGTTAGCGACTGTAGGAGATCATTAACTTGGTAATGGTTAAGTTAGGATTATAAATTCTCTAGGGCATTGTAGCCAAAACTTGTGCGGGAACAATCCGAACTACGACTAGGTACCCGTTGGAAATGTTGCACCAATTGTATTGAACGTACTTGCACCATAACTGGTAAAAATGGGAATGGTACAAAATGTTTCTGAGTCGTAGCAGATGCCCTCAACGCCAAATAAAACTGACAGGTCCCTCTGCTATAAAGTTCCAAAGCTTGAAACCATTGCTAGTCCTGTCATTGTCTGAAATTTCAACGCCAGAGGCTTAAAGGTAGGGTAAACGTTTCCAATGGAGGACTACTGATATAGAGAAAGCAAACTTTGAAAAAAGAAGGAGAAATTTGACTTCCCCTAAAATAAAGGCCAGTTTATTCATTTTGGTACCATCTGCCAGAATCCATTGTCAGAACATTACTATTTATTTCTTTCTTATTTTGTGTTGCAGAGTGTGTTTTGTATCTGGATCAAGGACATATAACAGTACATCGCACCTGTTCATCAAAAGTAACACAACTCAAAATTTACAAGTTTTCAGTAAAGGCAAGAAACTAATTGCGCCAATATAATGGAATTATTGTTATAAACAAATATACCGTTGTAAAGGAAACTCAACAATATTTCAATAAAATAATTCAATACCAAAATTTTTACAGTGGTTAGATATGCTAATCATACACTGTTTCCTTCTAAAAAGTGGAAAATAGAATTTTTTGAGTTGTGTTACTTTTGATGAACAGGTGCGATATGTATAAAAAATAAAAATTTTGCCAAAACGGGAAATATTACATGAGATAACATTTGTATCATTCAAAATGTAAGATACACTTGCCAAAATTAGCGGTAACACTTAGTTTGTCCCACATCCACCCAGTTTTGTCATAACTTTAGAGTTATATGCGCTAATTCAGCCTCACAGATATATAAACTTATTGAAATATGTATGTCCTTGTTTGTAGATGTTGGTTCTTGTGTATTTATTTTTTTAATAAATTGAAATTTTCTTAGAAAAAGAAACAAAAAATAATAAAATAAACAAAGAAAAAAAAATACAACAAAGGTAAATGGTTTTCTTGATATTTTTATACTCCCTCCTTCAAGAACAGCAGTCTTTAACGCTATGGAATTATATTTCAGGATAATGATTTCTTTTTCTGTGAATTGCTGGTATTTTATTTTTATTTTTGTATTTTAAAGAGAAATGTATTGAACAAGAAAGAGAACCAGTATTTGATGCCTTTAATTGAATGGGAAAATATTAAAAATATCAGTCTTATTAAGATTTAAGATTCAAATAAACTCTACGTTACTTTACAGTTTTAAGCAAACTTTAACTAATTGAAATTTTTCATTTCTGAAAAATATTAAATTCTATATAAAAACTTATTTCCGCAGTTGGCAGACAGTAACTACGGATGTTTATAGTTGCTCAAACAAAAACTTGTCCTGTGCCATTAAATTGTGTGCGATTTTGTACACAAAAATAAAAATTTAAACGAAAAAAAAACGCGTTGAAATTTAATTAAAACTCCTTTCAAAAACAAGTCAAGCAAATATGAAATCGACTTGAATTTCTGATTTGACTTTATGTTTCATGAACTATGAAAAAAAAACAATCAGATAAACAATCGAATTGTACGCAAAGAGTTCAAAAGTTGACAATTCATTAGGCAGACATCATAAGTGTAACTTTATTAAAGAAAAAGCAAAGCATATTTTTAGGCTTTAATATTAAAAGGTTTTTATAAAAATGCGGCTTACATTTTAGAAAATACACAGAAAAAACTAAATTTCATTTTCAGCAAAGAAATTCAATATATTAGTAAATATTTTGTTCAGGAACGGACTTACAAACAAATTTTTAAATACAGACAAAAATGTCTCAACATATAAAAAAAACGGATTTTTTCAATAAACAAATTGCCCAAATCTATGGAACGATTTGTCTAAAAATACTTACCAATTCTAAACAAAATTAATCCAAATTGATTATTAGGCTAAGGTTCGTAACGTTATATTCAGAAAGAACTGGGCATGATTAATATTCTAAGGAACAAAGGAAAAATTAACATCAACTTAATTTTTCAACGTACACAGCAGAACAGAGTAGCGCCACCACTTTCGGAAGCCGCTACACTTCCATCGGCAGTGCTCACGTGTATTTGCTTATCACCACTTGTCAGGTGGCTCTGTTGAATGCGATTTTAATTCTTATATATACAAGTTTTTCGTGAAAATTCAATACGAGAATTAAATCACTCTCAAGCTGATATTAAAGTGCACTTTCCCAGCGTTGCCATCGGTTTATTTTTCTACATTCCCATTTTTCTGATTTTTGTTCTACTCAAGACAAACTTTTTTGGTTTGATTTTATCATGCCCAATTCTTTCTGAATATAACGTTACGAACCTTAGCCTAATAATCAATTTGGGTTCACAAAGCAAATACGTTCGAAATAATCTAAACAAAGTAGTTTACTGAATCAAACAATAGTATGTACTGGATTTTTTGTAATATATCGAAGGAACTTTTTGCCTGAGTCAGTAAAAACTTTTTTTTTAAATATCATCGTCCATTAAGCATTTATGAAATTTTAATTCGTTAAATATGTTCAAATCTCTACGTTTATCTAAAGACTCTCAGACAATGAGTGAGAATTAACGCAACAACATTAAAGAAATCTTTAGTGTACAAATTAGTGTTACTATCGCATTACTTTGCTATCATTTATGTGTATGTCGTCATCGCGGTTGTTTTCGACGACACAGAAATTTGTTTTTTTGTCGTTTTTGATGTTTTTGCCCTAAATAAAATTCAAACAATAAATTGACTGATTCAGTAAAGATTATTTACTGAATATGAAATTTTATTTTGGACAAACTTTTGTTTGAAAATATTTTGGTGATATTTGGCTCAACCGGTACACGAACTTGCAATCTTCTTATTTCAAGCCAAGTACTCTACCGACTGAGACACTTTCTACTTATTTTATAAGAGCAAAAACTTTGTTTCATTTACTCATATATGAAAAATATATAAATTTATAAAAATTTTTTGACCTTTTCCAATTATAATAGTTTTCTAGTTTTTGAAGCTAAACGCCTTTTATTTTTATATAAAAATATTAAATTTAATTGTTCAAAATTTCCCCAGATCGTTGGTTAGCATCTTTAGAAAAAAATATTAAAATAAAATATTTTCTTGAAGATGCCCACCAGTGGTCTGGCGAAATATCGAACAATTAAATTTAATATTTTAAAATAACTCGCAAACTATTATAATTTATTTTTTATTTCATATACACTCTAAAACATTACTTCAAATTTACGATCATATATTGTCTAAATTTGTGTTGAAAATTTCTCCTTGTCTAAAATTACATCGATTTTGTCGTTATTTTATTAAAACAAAACCTTTCAAATTAAACATATTTAGTCCAAGTGGAAAAAATGTAACATGAAGTATAATACGGCTGTGGCTGAATGGTAGATACGTCAGACTATCCGTCAGGAGGTCGCGGCTCTAACCTGCATGCAGCCAATCACTTTTTTAGTAAAACCATTTTGTTGAAAAATAATGCGTGTGTATTAGGTCGATAATAATCTGTAAAGTTTTGCCTACTATTATCGACCTAATTTTCAACAAAAGTGTTTTAGAGTGTATATTTTTTTAACAAGGAAAAATTTTTTCGAAAGTTTTTCGTTACTATCGTAAAGTAAAAAGTTTCGTATATTCTACGAAAAAATGGCTACAAAATTTTTTTTTTTTCGTAAAATGTTGCATGGATTGTTTGCAAGCTATTACCGTAGTGTGTCTTACTATATATTTTATTTCAAGCAAAACACTAATTTGGAATTGCTTGTAAGCTTACAAAACAGCTTTCTGGAAGCAGTAGGGTAAGCGAGAAACAATCGTTATTAATTCCTGGTGGCAGTACAACAATTAATCGAAAAATTCTACTGAAGATTTAAGACGTTACAGAAATTCCACTTCGGTTAAAAGTCATGATATAAAAAATTTAAAGCATGCAAAAATACTTTTCCCCTCATGCAATTGATATATAATTTCTTAGTTTTTTCCCTTGAATTTAAAGAAAAAATAACTGGTCTTTAATTATGTCTAAGCCACAAAAAAAATAATTGCAAATAATTCATTGCAGAAAAAATCATTATCCTGAAACAGTAGTAGCAAAATATAAGGCAACTGTCGTTGAAGGAGGGAGTATAAGAAATACCAGGAAAACAGTTTGTCTTTGTTGTGGTTTTTCTTCGTTTCCAAGAAAAGTTCAATATATTAAAAAAATTAAAATAACCTCTTACGAGTACAGTTTTTCTTCAAATTATATACAAGGATGTTGTTTAATTTTTTTAATAGCATATGCTCAATGCTGCGAAGAACAGAAGCAGCAAGAGTAAACAACCAACATTAATACATATTTGGATTATTTTTGACGATGTAAGGAGATTTTGAATGTATTTGCTTAAAATATACTGACATTCAAAGTTATTTTATATAAAAGGTTATTTCTTAAAATAACATTTTTTTAAGGAGCTTTTCTCCAAAAGTACTAGTTTGTTTAAGGCACTTTTTAAAAGGCACACACATAACCGCTCTATACCCTCTCTAAAAAGTTTAAATATTAGAGTAATTATAATAATATAGCGCCTTCCTCAGAGAAAAATTTCTAGATACGGGATTGAAAAATGGGAGCAATGCGGAAATGTATACCTTCCATAATAAAATCAAAATACACTTTCCGAATCCTTAAATTTTATTGTCTAATCAATAAATTGTATTCACAGAAAAGACTAAATCTCATTTTCAATTAAGAAATTCAATGAAATAGTAAATATTTTGCTTAGAAACGGACCCACAAACTAATTTGTAAATACCCTGCGGAAAATTTGGTGACAATTGATCCAAAAGTAGTCGTCCTATGACTTGAGAAAATGAGACTGGTACCAAAAATAAGGAGTAGTGAATGATGAAAAAAGACATATTGCCACATATTAACCATTTTCAGTCAATTTAGTTGGTACTCCGGCTAGTATTGTAGTAAACGGCACTGAACAAATTCGATGCACCTGGATCAAAGGCCTATCATATAGTATCTATATAATATTAATTGTCTCCCTTCACTGAGACTGCCATGCCACTCAGGAACCTGTTCCGTAATTGGTATTTATAACATTGAAATATTAGTTCCCCTGTGGTGGAGTGGGTAGTTTACTCGCCTGTCATGCCGGAGGCTGTCGGTTCGAGTCCTATCAAAGATACCGCTTAAAAATAAAATACGATTTCTAATTGGATTTGTAACAATAAAAAAATAAATTAATCGATAATTACAGCTGAATTTTGGAATAATATTTATATAATCTATATTATTCTACACCGATTAGGACTCCATAAGATAGTTCAGAGACAAGTTACAAGGTGCACACAAAGTATCAATTAACCCCATCCTAGGCCATCCCCATGTAAAAGTGGCTGGTCCGCTTCATAGGAAGTGTTAGAACTCGGACTGGTCCCTATCACCTGGGGATCGGTCACGTGACTTGTTTTGTGTCACTTCGATTTACCGTAGGGTACATATAGATAAAAATATCTCAACAATTTCATTGAAAAAAAACGTATTTTTTTCATTGAACAAATTGTTTAAATCTATTTACATATTGTAAACAAAAAAAATTACCTAATTTAAATAAAAAGATTTACTGGATTTTGTAAAACAATTAGTCTAAAAATACTATCAAATATTAAACGAAATAGTTTAATTAATCAAACAAAACCATTTACTGGATTTTTTTTGTCATATATTACATAAAATTTGTTGTCTGGGTCATCATCATCATCCATTAAGCATCTATGAAATTTCATTTTGTTAAATGTTTTCAAGTCGGAATGTTTATGTAAAGACTAAAAAAGAATGAATGAGAATTAACGCAGCGACATCAACGAACTGATTCACTCAAAAAGCTTCAGTAAACAAACTTGGTACAATCGCATTCCTTTTGCTATCATTGTTGTTGTTATTTGTAAGTGTGTCGTCATCGCGGTTGTTTTTTTACGACACAAAAAACGGGATTTTCTTGTTCTTTTTGAAGTTTGCATCCTAAATAAAAGTCAAACAATAAATTTAATGATTCAGTAAAGAACATTTACTGAAAATTAAAATTTATTTTTAAGCAAACTTTTGTTTCAACATTTTGTAATGATAGCTTTTTCTGTATTGTGTGCAAATTTTATTAAAGAGGAGCATATGAAACAGGTTAGATATAATTGCGTGGGAGCAGGTTAAACAGAAGCAGCTGAAACGGAATATATAATTGCATGGGAGTGGCTTTGCCAACTCTTACTATCAATGAATTGTGTTATCAGGGTAACTCAGTGTGCGTGTAAAGTCCTATAACAATCGATTGAATGCAAGTATATTATGTAATTAGTATGGGGGTCACACTAACTACTTTTATAGCCATTTGTTTGTTTATCGGATTTAATGTATGTGCAAAATTTTATGAGAATCGATTAAGTAGTTGTAGTTGATAAATATAGCAGTGTCTCTGCCTACTTTTCTTATCACAAAGCTGCGTTGTCAGGGGAACTCAACACAAACATATCGCTTATTTGCTGCAAAAACGTTTTAACGCCAAAAACTAGTGTTACAAAAATGAATAATGTTAATTTCTTAATTTACACAGACATAAGTTAATGAAATAAGAAAATTAAGTCCATTTGCTGATAGTTAAGCATTGTCTATATGCATTTCATTAGCGCTTTAACAAATCGTCAGTAGACTTCAACCACAACTTTGAAAAGTCAAAGTTGTGGTTGAAGTCTACTGACGATTGGTAAGAAGCCAATGAAATTCATATAGACAATGCTTAACTATCAGCAAATAGACTTCATTTAAAATAATATTATGACAATATGTCAAATAATAAATTTCTGTAAAACATAAGAAAATTTTATTCTTCTCTTAAGAGTTGGACATACCAGACATTTTTCTGAAGTTTTTGCACAATATGAAGAAAGAACGTTTAACATTTAATTCAATATTAGAGACAGTGATCAAGCCTATACTTTTTTACGGCATATCCGTCTGGTGGAAAGCACTGGACTTGGCGAGCAATCGATCTCGCATAGAGGGGGTTCTTCACATAATGGCAATCATGATAACTGGTGCCCTAAGATCCACACCAACGAAGGCTCTTTTCGCTGCGTTGTGCTGGCTACCAGTGGATCTGCTGGCCAGAAAGCAAGCACTACGTACAGCAATCAGGCTTAACGCAATCGGCGCATGGAACCATCTACCGTGGGGTCATGCTAGCATTCTAGAGACTACTGATACCATTCCGGATCTCATTGACTACTGCACTCCGAAGCCCTCCTTCAGGAAAGAATTCCGATACTCCTTGACGGGGGACTTTTCCCCAACACCACACGGTGCCATACACATTTATACCGATGGCTCCAAATTGGGAACGAGAGTTGGCGGGGGTGTCTATATCGCTGAGTTCGGGATCAAAATGTCTTTCAGACTCCCGGACGAATGTAGCATCCTACAAGCAGAAATATCTGCCATCAAACGAGCAATATACTGGCTAAGGTTTTACCGGATATCAAATGCCGATGTTCAGATCATAACCAACAGTCAACCGGCGATTAAAGCACTCACTGGTGTATACACCACATCCAGCCTAGTCCTGGAATGCCGCACAGCACTTAACACGATGGCGAGCAATCTAGGTATCACCCTCAGATGGGTACGAGGGCACGAGTCCGTTTCAGGCAACATCATTGCGGATGATCTGGCTAAGAGGGGAACCTTGCTTCGGGATGTCGATATTGACAATCTCTGCGGGCTCCCACTCTCATCTTGCTGGAGACGAATTGACGCTGCCTTCTTGCAGTTGGCCCAAACCAGATGGTACAATGAACCAACTTGCTCTACTGCGAGAACAATATGGCCTCGCCTTGACTCAAACAGAACTAAACAACTTCTAGATTTCACGAAACCACACCTGCGCAACCTCATGGCCACGGTCACGGGGCACTGCACCTTTGGAACCCACGCTAGACGTATGGGTCTCCCATACAATGACTACTGCAGAAGCTGTAATGACGTAGAAGAAGAAGAGAATGTAATGCACCTCTTATGCCTTTGTCCAGCTCTGGAGGACCACCGCCTTCGCCTACTGGGCAAAAGACTCTTCTGTAGCCTCTCCGAGTTCTCAGAAATAGAACTCAAGAACATAAGTTCCTTCATTAGGAGCTGACTACCCAAATGGCGTTTTTAAAACACGAACGACCCTTCCTGCACGGAACTCCGTACGCCTTACCTCTTTCTCTCTTCTCTTCTAACTAACTTCTAATACCTCTATTAACTCCTCTCCTTTCTCTCTATTTGATACACTGTCCTGTTCTCTCTTCCCTTTCCTTTACAGGTATCACAAAGGGACCATTATTATTGGACCCAAGTGGGCTGGAACCCTTTCTTAATAATTTTCACCAGCGACCTGATAACCTAACCTAACCTTACATTTAATTCTGCTTTATTAACACAAAAATTAGGTTTTTTGAGTTCTGGTCTTGTTACAGCAAACGAAAGATATTTACATTAAGAGAAATTTGCTGTATAAAACCAATGAAACAATTTCATTATATTTTTTTTCATGAATACAATGACAATTTCCAAAATGCAATGAAAATTTCATTACGTTGTGAAAGAATTTCATTGGTTGAATGACAATTTCATAAATCCAAAGAAAAGTTTCATTAAAATTCAACCAACGAAATTCTCTGACAATATTAATGAAACTTTTCATTGGACTTATGAAATTGATATTCAACTAATGAAATTCTTTCGCAATGTTAATGAAATTTAATGAACAAAAATCTACTGAAATTTTTTCATTGGTTTTATGAAGCAAAATTCTTTTAGTGTATATAATATTTAATGTTGTTTTATAAGAATATTGAATCACACAATTTGTAAAAGATATTTTCACTATTACATATAACAAAAAACAATATTATGCAGAGAAATGCATGCACAAACATGATTTATTTATGAATCTAAATTGATTATTAGGCTAAGGTTCGTAACGTTATATTTAGAAAGAATTGGGTATGATTAATATTCCAAGGAACAAGGGAAAAATTAACATCAACTTAATTTTTCAACGTACACAGCAGAACAGAGTAGCGCCACTTTCGGAAGCCGCTACACTTCCATCGTCAGTGCTCACGTGTATTTGCTTTCACCACTTGTCAGGTGGCTCTGTTGAATGTGATTTTAATTCTTATATATACAACTTTTTCGTGAAAATTGAATACGAGAATTAAATCACTCTCAAACTGATATTAAAGTGAACTTTCCCAGCGTTGCCATCGGTTTATGTTTCTTCATTCCCATTTTTCTGATTTTTGTTCTACTCAAGACAAACTTTTTTGGTTTGATTTTATACTTAAGTATAAATGAACCTGTAAATATGTGGAAAGCTCAAGCCAGTAGCTAATTGTTTATTAATATGATTATTTCGAACATATTTGCTTTGTGAATCTAAATTGATTATTAGGCTAAGGTTCGTAACGTATTTGCTATTGACGTTGCATTAATCAGAAAGTTTTAAGCCGTTATGTACAAACATATCTCTCACTATGTTTGAACAGCTGTTCAATCATTCAGTAAACAAACAAGTGAACAACTGAACGAACGAATAACGAACTTGTTCATATTTTTGTTGTGAACAAAAATGACTAGTCACTAAAAAGAACGATTATGCCCAACTCTAGTATGTGTTATCATCGTTAGTAAAGTTTTTAGTCAATATACATTAAGTAAAATCAACCATGTTCATTCGTAATGAAAAAGTAATTCAACACAGTTTCTTAGGACACGTTTATGTCTTTATAGCTCTCTACAAACATTTGGCATTCAGTAATTATTCTAGCAGTATAATGGAAACTATTTTTATATATAGTAAACTTTTCACATTTTGTACAATCCTTTATTTGTTGTAAATTTTTACTTCGAACTTTAACACATGTCTTCTAATTTCCTGTAAAAGTCGACTAAAGTTCATTTACACTATGGATTAAATTAAGATATGTATGTATCTTTGTTCTAACACGAGTTTTATTTTCATTTGTTTTGTTGCTATGGTTGCAACATTTTTCTATATGAATTCTTTTCTTTTCTCCTCTATTTTGAAATATAAGAAAATTGTTAGCATAAGTATTTTTCTTTGTGACTAAATCGACTTGTAAAAGTTTTCACATCATTATCACCAACATCATGTATACAATGTCCAATTTCATTTGCTAACTTATAAACTGTCGTCTAACTCTGGCAGCAAAATTTTATGTACCTTATAGTTCTGGAGATTGAAATAAATCAATTCAACTCTCATGTATATATGGGCATTTGCATGTATTTTTTTTTTATTTACTTTTCTATATTTTGGTGTAGAGCGTAGTTAGTTCTACATTTGTTAAAGAGGAGCAAAAATTCTAACAGCATGGCTCTAGAATACAAAGTAATTGTTTGGTGACGTAACGTGACAAAATGATGACTTTTTGTGGAAATGCCTATATGTGATCTTCTCCGAGAAAAGGGACCTAGTGTGTGAAAATGAAGTTTTGAGAAAAACGCATTTAAAGTTTCATACAACCTTTTAGGTACCAGAATCCACTCTTAAGTCCAAACCCGTATTTTGATACACTAAGTCCCTTTTCTCGGAGAAGGTCACATATACAAACTTTTCGTAAAAATTGCATATGAGAGAAAATTGTCAACTTAAGTATGTAAGTTGACAATTTTCTCGAAACGTTTGTATACGTAAGATGAGCACTGATGATGGAAGCGTAGCGGCTTCCGAAAGCAGCGTTGCTATGTTCTGCTGTGTACGTTGAAAAATTAAATTGATGTTAATTTTTCCTTTGTTCCTTGACGCCTGATTCTTTCTCAATACAACGTTACGAACTTAATAATTAATTTGGATCCACAAGCAAATAACTTCGAAATAATCATATAAAATAAAAATAGTTTATGTTCTACAACTTTTTAATTTTCAACTCTGCTGGGTAGTTTCTTGTCTTTCTTGTCATTTGTTTGTTGGTATATCTGTGTTGTTTTTTTTTTATAGCAGGAAAAAGCAAAAACATGAAGCCATAATAATCGTTTACATAAGTATGTAATATTTCCGATTTCGTATGCGAATGGAGCGAGTCTACACGCTTGTCTCCTCCACATATGCTACACAACTTAATAAAACCTTTAGAAAAATGAAAAGGTTTACAAGTAAGTGCACGTGTATGTGTGTTTAAACTCATGCGTTTTGTATGTGATAGTTTCAATATGCGTTCGTGTAAAAATTTACTGTTTACATTATAAGAGATATTTTTATTAAATTTTTTTGTATTTTAATCTTACAAATGTATGTTCGTATGTTTGGATGTGTGTACAAATATGTTTTTTTTTATATTTTTGCTTGATTTTATTTAGAGCTCATGTTTGTCAGTCAGTATTTGCTCGTTTTAACAATTTCTATTGCTATTATTCTTTGCAATAAAAGTTTGAAAAACACATGATAATATAGAAATATAAAATATTAAACCAATTTGTTGTGCAGTGGTTTTTAAAATGGAATTTTAAAATAAATCGTACAATTACTTTGGGTATAAATTATATTACACGATTGCAATTTCGTACGAAATAAATGGAAATAATATTAAAACTTATAGTAAAATCCTCAAGAAAAGTTTAATTTGCTGGAGCAATTGTTTCTTACATTATCTTGTAAATAAAAGAAGAAAAGTGGTTCTGCATAAGCTACATACATAATTCCTTTTACAATATAAGCAAACCACTACTTTTTAGGATTCGGTATACAAAAAGTTTAAAGTAACCCTACTGTTTTCGCTACGCTTTCCGTCCGTCTGCCTGTGTGTCACAGGCTGTTTTCTCGAGAACCGTAAGAGCTACGGACCTGAAATTGTCACAGAATATGTTAAGCTTTGACTGCTACAACAACAACAACAACAAATATATGAAAGTTAAAAATTAAAGAATGTTCTACTGCGAGCAAGAAAACATGTTGCAATACTAATGTCGCAGCAGCTAAAACTTACGAGGCATTCACTAAGAAGGCCTTTTTAAATGCCTTCAAGGACTTGTAATCAGATCCAAAACTAATTATTTTCGACCCTCTCAGGATAGCCATCTAGAAGGCATCTATACTTGTTTCTAAAAGATCCGATACAAATTCGTTTTCCCTTGTTTAGTAAGGAGTACTCTATTTTTAGATTTTTCGTTTTGTTTAATAAAAAATGTACTTTAGAAATAACAAACATTCTCGTATTCCTGTTTCGAAAATAATTTGTATATAACACTAAAATTAACGTGCAAGAGGCATCAGATATGCTGCTATTATGTCCTTTATGTTGCAGCTACTAATTTAGCCTCTTATGTATAAGAATTTAGTTTGGATGAAAAGAAGAAATTCAAAATAAAAAATCACGACAATCAAAAATATAGACACCGCTATAAATATACCCAGATACAAAAATGTACCTCTATTTGATTTTTTGACAGACCTTCCCTGACCAGGCCTTCTATTAGGCATGCCACGTATAACCTGCAAATAGGCCTGCTAAAGAATGGCCTAAATCAGGCCTGCTGAGTAATGGGTCGAGGAAGACCTTTGTCCGCAATGACATCGCGTGTAAAAAATATATGAATATGCAATGGGAGTGGAAGTACTAGAGCCTGCTAAATACGGCCTTATAGAAGGCCTCTTTACTCCTTCCATTTGCCGCTGAGTAGTTATGCTTTGGGACAGTCTTATTACTAGTTGTAATGATACTAGTCAAAAAGAACAGTCATATTACTAGTTTTAACAAGACTAGTAACGATACTAGTAAAAAAGGGACAATCAGATTACTAGTTGTATTGATACTAGTAAAGATACCACTAAAAAAAGGAAAAACATTTCAGGTATACTTCTGCTACATAAATTGTATTTTAAGCTTTAAAAAAATAAGTAGAAAGTGGCTCAGTGGCTAGAGTACCTGCCTTGAAATATGAGGAATGTGTGTTCGTACCCGGTTTGAGCCAAAGTTTTTTTACCAGTTAAAAACTATAAATAAAAAAGATAGTAAGAACATTAGTTTACAGCAACTAGTATTCCAACTGGGATATAACTATATACAAAAACCCAGCAAAAACTTTACTTGCTGGTAGGCAAAAAAGTATATGAGAATTTAAGTCGTAACTACTTACGATTTGACTCGATAACTATTTATTTCGACTTGAGAAGTCCAAAAAATAAGGGGTACCTCTTACAAATGTATTTACATTGTCACAGCAATTAACTAGTTATTATTTGGCTTACTTGAAGCTAAAAAATAAGTAGGCAAATAAAAAACTTAATATTAAACAAAAAGTTACACATTATACGTATCGCACTTGATCAACAAGAGGGTATTAAATAAAAATTTTAAAATTTTCAGTAGAGGTCAAAAACTGTTTGTGGTTACATGTGAAGAGAATTTGAAAATCTGAATACATCATAGTAAGCAAGATCCATTTGAAAATATATTTACACTGTTTTTCTTTAAAATTTTTGCAATTATTGCATGAAAAAATGTAAACAATTTTATCATTATCGTTCAGATTTGAAGATAAGTACTTTACTCACTCAGCTATTAGCGACAAAACTTAGTTTTCATATGCAAACACATGTTGACTCAAAAGTACTTGTCTACTTATTTTATTAATACATATCAATAAGTTGTAACTACTTTCAGATAATGATAAAAATATGTACCAATTTTATTAAAAACTTAGTAGTAGCTATAATTTGAAGCATAATATTAAGATAAATAAGTACTACTCATTACTTTGTAACCCATTAATGAAGTACTACCGATTATAAAAATTTCAAAAGTTTGTGCTGGGTATGATTATACGCAAGAGTTTTATAAAATTATGGCATGGTTAGATTAAAACAAAAATAAACCCTTCCTATTTTCGCTGAAGTATACAATAAGGATTATTAAACATTCTCTTTTGATCAAATATTTAATGTTTGTATTAAACTAAATTGTATACATACATGTATGCTTTATGAGTTCTAAAGATAACTTTAATTAAGAATACTATTTTAATATACTATATACATGAAAAACCATACTTTACGCGCAAAAGCCTGGGCTCTAATCTTCGCTGTCGGTATTGAGCTGATTCGATCTAGTTTTCTTAGTTTGAGATTATGACATTCGATATCGAACAACGTGGTTATATTGTTCGACAGCGAATGCCATAATCTCAAACTAAGAAAACTCAATCGAATCAGCTCGATATCGAAAGCGATGATTAGGCCCCTGTATTAAACTTAAAACTAGCTGAAGTTGATTTTAACACATCTTAAAATCAGTTTTTTTCCCTTCTCTGAACAATTTGCAATGCAATTGTTGCCAAAATAATTATATTTCATTTTTTAAACACGTTTATGCTTCTATTTAACAACACTCAAATATTTAATAAACTGTTCTGTTTTTGTTATCATTGACGCATAATCATAGTCAAAACAAAGTATACTTTAGGAGTTTAAGACCAGTATTTTCTATGGCAATACTGGTTTTTAAGTCTTAAAGTATACTTTCTTTAGAACTATGAATATGCGCCATTTTCTTTTATGTATTTCTGAAAATGTGCTAAAGTATAACTATACGAAGTAGTCGCAAGCCGCCATCTGTTAATGTTTTCAATTTCTATGTACATTACGTGCTTGCTATATATGTGTATCTAATTTTCGTATAGGTGTGTGTGAATTTCATTTTTTCTTATTGAAGACAAATACGTTTTTGCTTTGTAGAATCTGCTGAGTTTAACAGTAAATCTAAATGGCGCATAATCATAGTCAAAACAAAGTATACTTTAGGAGTTTAAAACCTATATTTTGTATGGCAATACTGGTTTTAAATTCGTAAAGTATACTTTGTTTAGGACTATGATTATGGGCCAATGTTTTTAAACAAAATGGGAACGCGCATATTGGTGTAGGTGTAGTCTTGCATCTACTTTGTACAGACAATCTTTGAAAATGTACAAAGCCAAAAGATCAGAGATGCCACATTGTGATATTTTGTTACAGATTGTATGAAAATATTTTCTAATTTTATGTGTCACCCACTTAAAGCTGGTTCATGTTAACACATACCCAGTAAAAAAATTTCATGTTTTTTGAAGCACTAACGAAATAAAGCGCTATATAATTCGCTTTAAAATATGAGCTTGTTCAGAAGCTGTTTCATAGCGTCACAACAATGCAGGTTTTGAAGCGAGAAAAGCATTTCCTTTTTGCGTATACAAAAGCTTTGTACACAAGCTATACAAAAAAGCTGATTTTATAGTGCTGATCGAAAGCAGGTTTTTAAGCGAGAATAAAGAGTAAGTTTATTTGAGTTTCTTGGTGCCGTTTTGCAACAGTGTTTTTGGTCGAGTGATTGGTACGTTGGACTTCAAACCTGAAGGTTCTTAGTTCGATACTAGTTGAAGTTAAAATAACAAACATTGAGTAAAAATATGAAATTAATAAAAATAAATAAAGAAACGAAATAAGAAAAATTCAAAATGGCGTCAACGGCTCGAATCCACATCGAACCATTTTTTTCATATATTTTCAGTTCTAGTGCTGAAAATGTTGATGATTTTCAGCGCTTCAAAAGCGCTTTTGTGAGCGAAAATGTAGTACTCCAATCCGGGAACTCGCCATACAAAAATCAGCAGCGATATCAGCAGGTTTGTCAGCGCTACTTTTATTCCATAATAGTAGAAACCTGCTTTATTGGAAGAAACTTTTTTACTGGGTACTTTCTTTTTGCCTATAGTGGACAAAAAGTTAATAACAGGTTTTTAATTTTAAGTCATTTCTAAAATAAACCGACTTTAGTGTTTGACTATGAGCATGGGCCATATATTTTAAACTAGATGTGCCCGCTCACTGCGCGCTCTTAAACTTCGCTGAATCACTATAAGGTGCCAGTAAAATATAATAATATAACGTTCTTTACATATTGTTTAAAGTTCCCGTTATGCAAAATAAACAGTGCTACCAACGTTAAAACAAAAACATCTTTCTAATTTCCAACAACAATTATATTAGTAAAATAGGGTATATTTTCGTTTTTTGTCTATTTTAACTTAGAAATGAGATATCTTATCGCGGTAGAAAGTATCCTTAGTTTGAATAAGGACCCTATAGTACCTCCGTACCAAATTTCATGTAAAGCCATTCAGTGGTTTTTGCGTGAGGCGTGTTCGGACACACAGCAGACAAACATTAATTCCAAAATTTTATATTTTGTTCTCTACATCGATTACTGTTTACGCCACATGAAAAATTTTCAAAAAATATTTCATGTACAGACACGCCCCTTTTACAGTTCTATTATACGTATAGATTTGAACCAATTGTTTACATATGCATGTATGTATTTGTATAATTAATTTTAATTCAAGTTATTATTTCATTAAATTACATTAAAATGTTAAAATTCATGCAGCGTTGGCGTCATTTGGATTACGTGGGCACAGACTTGATTTGTAATCTAATATTGTAGTGATTAATTATGTTGTTAAAAATGTTTTACAACAAAAAAAAAAAACATACGACGACAAAGCAAACGTCTAATTTTGTATATTTAGTTAAAGAGATAACACAAAAAACAACTTTTTTCTTGTTATTATTTTCTTAATTATTGTTCTCATTTTTATTATTATTTACGTTTTTGTTTTGTGTTTTTTTCTTGACAAATAAAATTATTTTATTTGTTAAAGTATTTTGGTAAAAGATAAAAGATGTTAATAAAAAAATCGTATATGGAAGTCAGAGTACATGTACATGAATTTAAGGAAATAATGTTATTTGAAGAAATTAATTTTGCAACTAACTGCCTCTTCGCCGATGTCGAAAGAGTTCTATCTTTCGCACACTTACATTTAAAACAAAAATAAAATTTTAGAATTTGTTTTAAATTTAATTGTGCGAAAGAAATAACTCTTTCGACATCGGCGAACAGGCAGTAATTTTATTTACGTCTCTAGTTTTAGATGTTAATAAAGCAAGTATACACGTACATTGATGTATAAAAAGAAATGGAAACAGTTTTTCCCATGAAAATTAAATTATTTTACACTTGATATTCTATAACTTAATTAACAAACTTATTATCGCTATAAAAGAAGTAGTTTACGATTACCTTTGTAGTAAAACAAAGTTTTCTTCTCGAAATGCAAAGTTTTCCCTAAAGTTGTCTACATCATTATCACCAATGTCACGTTTACAATATCAAATTTTATTTGCTAATTTTTTAACACTCAAATGGTTAAAGAAAAGTTAATTAGCAACCAATTTATGGTGGAAGCACTTGACACTCTTCTTTAACAAAAAAGAAAACATTTATTACAGAGACTTAGAGTGAAATTCCGTTTTGAACAAAAGCAAAATTATTCTAATCAGTTTGATGCGCTAAAAAATACTATATCTATCATCAGCTTTTTTCTATCACTTATAGATTTAATAATAGTTAATTTTTATATACAATTAAGTGAAAGATACCAACAATTTCAATTTTACTATTTTAAAAGTGGAAACCACACTTAAAGAAGTTTGGTGTATTAAATATAAGAAAGTGTCAAAACAAATGCGATTATGCTCCATCATTAGTGGCAAAAAATGACACAATTGTGCCATACTTCCCATCACTGACTCTGATACCTACATGTTTAGTTTGTATTTATAAAATTTATATTTACAAATCCCTAAAGTATGCTTTTCTTTTCATTTGAGCTTATTTTGTCCAAGTATGCTATTCTGAAATTTTATCTTTTTCTCTTCTTATCTAATTTGAAAAGAAAATAAATATACATTCAGTGTTCTTTTCTACATAATTTGAGCTTTAATTCCTAAAAACTAATGTGTTGACATCAGGGATGATAAAGTTGGTACAATTGTACTTTTTTGGTACTATTGAAAGCAAAAAAGTACGATGGTACCCCAGTGACTCATTTGGTACTATTTGCAAATTTTCCCAATTTGTTGGGTGGTATCCATTGATTATTCAATAATAATTTATCTCTACTTTGGCCCTTAACTTAATTCTCTCTTGAGTCTACTTAGGCGGTTATTTCATGAGTGAATTTGTGCACTTATTTAAGGAGAATACATAACAGGCGGTCTTGAGAGAACAGCTTATAATATTTGCTTGCTAGTGTTCAAGGACATATATCAACAGCGATGATGATGAAGTGTTTAATGTCAAACGCCATATTCTATAATATTCTTGAATAAAGGCGTATGTCTTAAAACTGATTTTTTCAGCAGAGCAAAAACAAAATGTTCATGAAATTGTGTCCACGGTATGAACATCGTTGATGTTTTAAGCACTTTTGGCATATATTTGCCAAAATAACTTTGTATAAAAATTTCAGACAAAAATAACGTAAGAACGAGATCCTAGCAAAGATGCATAAAACCGCATATGTCGACATAAATATCATTTACTAAGTAAAATAGAACAAAATATTTAAAAAGATTTCAAAACCAAAATTTAAATAATCCATCCCACAGGAATACTTGAGTCGTTATTGCTGAAAATTTATAAAATCAATATAGAAGTCAAGTTTTTGTGCATGAAAAAATATATAGACTGGTCGATGATAGCGCAAAAATTTTTACTTTCATTTAAAGAGCGCTTAAAAAGAGCTATTTCGCATTAATAACTCAAAATCTACCTAAGTCGACTTAAGCATTTATTCAAGAAAACTACAGAAATGTCGGATTTCAAATTTTAATAGAAAAATATCTTTTGCTATGGCTTGTTTATCCATTGTGAATGAATTTTAAATTTTTTAAAAAACTTCTAGTTTATAAGAATAAAGAAATTAGTATGTAGGTTCCTTGTTGTATGGCAGAAGTGAAGTTTCATTGAGATAAATTGAAATAAAAATTGTTTGATTTTTGACACCATTATCAAAAATCTTTTTAGAAAACAGAGCCATATTTGACCTTTGACACAATAAGCACATAAACTCAATCAAAATCGAGTGGCTTACTTGGTTACAAAAATTCAAAAAGATTTTAGTACTATTTGAGCCGAAAAAGTACTATTTTAGAAGCTCATTGGTACAAAATAAATTTTTTCATTTATCATCCCTGGTTGACATCAAGAGAACTCTAATCAAAAGTGATAGTTTTCACCAAAAAAAAAATTTAAAAAAAAATTAATATTATCTACAGCTTTAATATGAAAAAATGTAAAAATAAACATAATATCACAGAAATTGAGTTTTAGTTTAAATACGAGTACAGATGCGGCGGTGAGAGCAAGAGTGGGCTGACACATAAAAATAAAATAAAGCACAGTAAAATATATAAAAAGTAGCGTTGTTGAAATGTTTAGTATACCCAGCAAAAACATGGTAATGTGTTGCCATTACCAAACAACAGACTTTTCGACACAAACTAGATACCAACTGCATTACTTGACAGTAGTTAAATAATTAATGTACTTTGAAGTAAATAAATATGTCATCTATAGATGATCAGAAATTTAATACCTAGAGAAGCAAAGTAGATTTTTTTGTTGTAAGCATATTCGTAAAAATAATTTTTAAGCCCGTAGAAAAATAGTTATGCAGTAGACCAGTGCGTAAAACACAACAATAATTTAAAAGGGCACAAGTTCAATGCTCAGCAGAGACTTTTCAATTCAATGATTTCAAATTTTTTTTTTGGGTTAGATTCAAAATAAATTGATATTTTTTCTCGTCAACTTTTATTACCATTTCTCAAACAATATTCAATAAAAATCTGGGTATATTTTTAGGCTTAAAGTTATTTTTTATTGTTATTTTCCATATTTCTATAGCCAGCGGTTATCTTCGTCAGGAAATTATTTAAATAAAATAATTTTCTGAAGAAGATAACCTCTGGTTATCGAAATGCTGAAAATAAAAATACAAAACAACATTAAGCTTAAAAAAATATGTATCAAAATTATTGTTGAAATAAAGGTTAATAAATATAAATCAAAGTATTGGATAAAAATTATTATCCAATACTGCCGGCAATATATTCCTTTTGCAATGAGTACATCATCTTATACGAAAGGAAATTTTATTTTTTTTTTTCTGCCTACAAAATGATATTTCGATCTCATTTGAAAAAAATTTTTTTGTGCCCGCTTTAAAATGAAAATATAAATAAATAACCCTAAATAAAAGTAAGTATACCTGTCAGTTTCGTTTCTCATAATCACAAAATAGAGCAAATTTAAAAGAAAACACTTTGTTTTTTATTTTAAAAATTGTTTGTCATTCGTGATTTTCTTTTTAATATTAAATATTATTATCACATAAATCAAGGTAATGGCGAGTCGTATAAATTAATTAAAATTCTATAAGTAATAATTGCAATGCAAAAATATATATTGAAAACTTGTGAAATTGAAGTTTCTACTGAAAAATTTGTAGCATTAGCTTCATCAATTTGCTAAAAATTTGTCATTCGTTACATAAATATTTAATTCGAAAAATTTTAGCGAGTGTTGAATAGAAGCAAAGATTTTGTTAAAAGAACAAATTATGTTTCATTCATAATAATTTGAGTAGTAAATAAATTCAATTGACTGTGAAGAAAATGAAACATGTAAAAAATTGTAATTCGTGACTTGTCGCCTATTTGTATGGATTTTGAAGTGGTAGTTTCTAAAATCTGATTTCGATATTTTTGTTATTTTTTGCGTTTTAAAGGAGAAGAACACTAAATTTACTAGAGCAGATATTCAAAAACGTTCTGGTGAAAAAAATAGCACTAGACAAAACACGGTATGCAGAATATAAGCAAAAAGCAAAGGAAAAATAAAGGCAATCAATTGCTCTTAAAACGGCTTATTACAACTCCTTTTATTTATTCATTTTTTTTTTTGCTTTTATTTAAAGGAGTTCTAAGAAATTAATAGAACACATATCGTCCTAAAGTGTGGTAACGAATAACAAATATATTATGGTGAAAAAAATTAAATAAATGGTTTTTAGGAGACTATTATATTTTCACAGTCTACAGACAATTAATTGCTCATTCAATATGTATGTATTTTAAAATTTTACAACTATAAAGTTCATATTTAATTCTTTTTCTTTTTTTTTGTACCATATTAAATTAATTTTACCTACATATGTATGTATATGCAAAATTTTTATGTTAGTTTGAAGCTAATATACATATTTTCAAGATTAAAAGAAAATATTTAAATATGTGTCTCTTGATAAATGCATTTGAAAACCTCCCATCATGAAGGGTAATCTTTTATTGCACTCATGCTAATAAAAGTGTCAAAAGTTTTTAATAACACAAGTGCAAATACCATAGTCGAAAAAACAATCTGATATGACATACAACAAACTTACTTTTTGTGAAATTTAAAAAAGTTATGTACATATTAATACAAAACTGACAGATAGTTTTCTATGAAGCCAAAAATATATTTTTACACACAGTATGGTGCTCGAAAAGGAGATGACATTGAAGAGAATATTAGCAAAATGTAAAAAAAAGCTTTTTATTTCACTTTCCCAGAGCTCATTCATACTTTTATTTTTTCTTTTCTCTTATGTGGCTTATATACATTTATAACTAACATTTTTTTTACAGAAAAAATTCAAACCCAATACACGTACATGAATACGGGGCATTCCACGCCAAATCGGACGGTTTAAAAAAATATTTTTTAATTCCCCAATTTTGTGATATATTTTAGTACCCCTCAGTAGTGCCTTTCAGGTTTTGAAATTTTTTTAATTACTCGTTCAAAAGATATTAAATTTTCAAAAATCACTTTCTTTAGTTTTTTGCTCATAACTGTCTTAATAATGGTCTCAATTTGACAAAAGTTTTTTTTTTTAATTTAAATCTTTGGAATGAGTAATCAAAAAATCTCGAAATTTATCAGGAAGTCTCTTTGAAGGGTCACTAAAATATGTCACAAAATTGGGGAAAGAAAAAAGATATTTTCAAACTGTCCGATTTGGCGTGGTGTAAAATATCAGTAAATTATCAACGTGCAACTAGAATAAAGTTTTATGAATTGGAAAAAGTTTTGTTTTTTGGCTTAAGTTCGTTTTCAATTTAATCTTTCGAACAAATTATTTTTGTTTTCTTTACGAAAGAAATGCTAAAGCATGTAAATATTGAACATTCAAAGAAAAATTTGGATGCACGGAAGGTTGAACTGACAGCTGTTTACCACAGTCTACTCTACTACCAGCGACGGTAGCAACAACACCCTACCGAAAATCCTACTAATTTTTGGAAGCATCTATTATTAATGAACTTTTTCTAAATATTCGGAGCTTCACTAACAGTCTTTTCATAGCATGTTCAACTAGTTTAAGCTTTTTTCATTTCAGTCTTACCAGCGTCGAGTATCATCGATATTTTCAATGCTGGGATCTTTGAATGTTTATTTTGCCCAAGTTTTTTGGAACAGTACACATTAATGTTTTAGCTACGTTTAAGGAGTAGAATGTGTTCAACAATTTTATTTAAAACACCACCAGGTAAATTTTTGTGGAATATTTAGCACCCTATATCGCCTCTGAAGGAGAGGTTTTTTTGCCCCTTATTTATTTAGGGGCCCAAAAGACCCATACCCCGATAACCTGGAGGGGTAAAATGTCCTTAAAAAAAATGTTATTTTACATTGAAGTGCTGAACACATTTTACACGTTGAAAGTAAGGCCTACAAGAAATGCATACAATGCAGAATCAGTAAAACTATGTGCCAAAGTGGGGAAAATCTTAGCTCCCCCTAAAATAAATCCCAGATGTAAACTTTCAAAACGCCGATAAACTTATGTATTTTTTTTGTGACTTCTACCAGAATCAGTTGCAAAAAGCTTGTTATTATAAAATATTGGTTTTGTTGCACAGTGTAAATATTCGTAATTTTTGCAAAAATCAGGTGATTTCACTTTGTTATTTTTTTTTAGAGAAGTAACACAATCAGGCAATTAATGCCTACTAGTTAATTAATTAATGGTAAAGGGATAGTGTAGAGAAAATAGGTGGTGATGTGGGAGAGATAGAAAGCTTAATTCATTTACAACCCTGCTATTGCGCGTTTTTTTGTAAAGCAGTGTTGCAAGCCGCTCTGGTGTCAAGTAGAGGCATTAAGTTGTTTTAAGCTGTGTAGCCATTTTATGAGTTCTTTTACTTCGACGATGGTTCTACAATACCGACGAAGGAGGGTGCTGTGAAGTTCATTGGGATATGTTAGCATTAATCGCTGCCGATGCTGCCAAAGTGATCAGCTATGCCTTTATCACTTTAACAATCCAACAACAACCAACACAATAACACACCAATACACATGGGAAAAATACATGATGTTGTTGGCTTGCCTGGAACTAGTCTTGAACACAAGACTTCAGGGTTTGTAGTCAAACGCGCTAACTACTTAGCCAACAGCACCCTCTATGAATAAAATCAATAAAATCGATATTTATTCATCGATTTTCATGAAATAAAGCCTTTTTTATTTATTATTTAAGTGGCTTTATGATTTGTTAATAAAAATTGTACGTTTTTGCCATTTTCGATTTCTCATATATTTTTAAAAATTAAAATTTTCCGATTTTGCCTTAAAACAATACATTTTTCATCCTTGCGGTCTGAATAAATGCGAAACCATAGAGTATATAAGAAATAGTGTTACAATATCTTAAAGGTAATGTTATTCCAAACAGTGGAGCGAGCAGCCTTTTCGAAAATCCCAAATTAAAAAAAAACTAATGAAAAAATATTATTCATAGAATTTAAAATTTCGATTGTTTTTGTTATTAGGGGACTATAACATATCAAAGAAATATAGTGATACTCCTCGCCATTTGGCTTGTTGCATAGTGTAATTTGCTATGCTAATTTTCCTTTATTATGGGTTATTTTGTTATTGATAAAAATAAATTCACTTAATCTTTTACTCGATACTTTAGAAAAACGTTTTGATATAAATACATATAAATTTCTTTATAATAACAAAAAAACCAAAATAATTTAATCTTTTATTTCTTTTGTTTAAACAATTTAAAATTATTCCGCCACATGAAAAATTAAATAAATATTTATTTTTAAAAAACACCAACACTAATTTGTTGGTGACAACTGTTAAGCCAAAAGCTTGACGTGAGCGAAACGTTGAAAAAACAGTACGCTAGATATTGGGGTTTTGCAAATAATAAATTGATAAAAAAAAAGAATGTATAAATAGTAAAGCCAAGGAAAACGAATTACACAATTTTATTTTAATTTCTAGTGAGTATATTTATCTCTATTAATATTGAAAGTTTAAAAAGGTGAATAATATACAAACAGAATTGGTTTTTATGTCAAATACAAAAGAAAAGAAAATACACAAGACAGTAAAAAAACTATTTAGAAGAGGAAAAATATATATTTCAAAACTATAAGAATAAAACTATGAGAATATAGTCAAAATTAATAACATATTTCATTATAGCTAGCTCTAAATATGATCCGATCTCTTCAGAGACAGTCTTGTGTTTATTAAAATACAAATTCCACATTTTCTTGGAAACGTCTAATGTTACACGTTGAAATTGAATATACATTTGATATAAAGATCGCATATTATAGCGACCTACAAATATGGTCTAATCTAGGGATATTGATATTTTCTGAAAAATATATCGATATATATATCGTCGATATTTTTAATTTCGATATATCGTTATATCGATATTTTTTCTAAATATATCGACAGTATCAAATCGATATTTTTTTTGCTTTGGTTTTGTTTTTCGTGCAATTTTTAAAAACATTTCGGCACAGTCTTCATCAAATAAAATATTACTAACAAAATCTTTTGTTTTATTTATAATATTTTGTCTATTCAAAAAATTATCATTCTTTGAGTGTAATTTTGTTGATGTATGTTCCATGAAATATCGGTGGAACAGTAAGGATCTTGGAAATTAACTCTTTCCGGCTTAATTATTTATAAGAAAGGTACTTTTTTAGGGTTCCGTACACGAAAAGTGTAAAGGAACCCTATTGTCTGTCCGTCTGTCTGTCACAGGCTGTTTTCTCGGGAACCGTAAGAGTTACGGACCTGAAATTTTCACAGAATATATAGAACTTTGACATATATAACAGCTAAAAATTAAAGGGTGTTCTAAAGCGAGCAACGAAAAATGTTGAAATAATTACTAATATAATATGCAGACATTTATATATAGACAATTTCCCGTATCTTGGTAAAATGTTGAAATTTTAAAAAATGTTGAAATTTTAAAAAACGCTAAAACTACAAAAATCCAATATTAAAGAAATGTCATAAACGAAAAAACGCTAAAAAATCGCTAAAATGCAAAATATCACCAAAACTAAAAATATCGCCGAAAAGCTAAAAAGCGTCAAAAACCGAAAAAACTCGTCAAAATGAAAAAAGCACTACAACATAAAAAATCGCTAAAACTAAATATATTATCAAAAAACGAAAAAAATCGCTAAAAATAAAGAAAAATTACCAAAACGAAAAAAGCGCAATAACCAAAAAAAAAGCGCCAATACTAAAAAATCGCCAAAACCAAAACAATAATCGCCAAAACGAAAATAAAGTGTCAAAGCAAAAAAAAATCGCCAAAACTAAAATAAAACACGAAAAACCTTAAAAAATGCCCAAAACTGAAAAAGGGCCAAAACTGAAAAAGCGAAAAACTAAAAAAATCGCTAAAATTAAAAATATCGTCAAAAAGCGACAAAACGTTTAAACAAAAGAAAAAAAAACAAAACAAAAAAGACACCCAAACTAAAAAAAACAGCAAAAAAACAAAATAAATATGACAAAAACCAAAAATCGAAAAAAACCGAAAAAAAATCGCCAGAACGAAAACAAGTGTCATAGCCAAAAAAAAATAGCTAAAACTTAAAAAAAATCACCAAAACCGAAAAAAAATCCCCAAACCCGAAAAAAGCGCAAAAACTGAAAAAAATCGCAATAACTAAAATAAACCGCCAAAACTAAATATATCGTCAAAACGTAAAAAAACGTCAAAACCAAGAAATCGTCAAAACTAAACAAATCGGTAAAACAAATAAATTGCAAAAAACGGAAAATAGTAAGAAAAAACGGAAAAATCACAAAAATTCGCCAAAACCGAAAAAATCGCCAAATACAACGAAAAACACTTAAAGAATAAAAATATATAAAATTAAACAAAAAAGCACAACGAAAAAGCTGCCATAATGAAAAAAGGGCAAAAGCGAAAAGGGATATACATATGTGTATTCGTGTGCCAGCCAAAGTCGCGCGTTATTTAATTTATTTGTTTAATTAAAAAAAATATTGGATTACATATGAATACTTCTATATATCGATATTTTTTATTCGATATATATCGATGCCGATCGATGTTTAAAAATATATCGATATCGATATATTTTTGTTTACTGCCCATCCCTAGTCGGATCGCATAAGTATGTATGTTCAGTTCCTTTGATGGAAGGAATAAATGTATCCTTGTCAGAAAAAATCTTTTAATATTCAACCAGTCTAATGTACACAAGTGCATGTGAAGTTTTTAATTTCCGTAAAAGGTTCCTGGTGATGATGCCAATTAGCAACAGACACTTAAAATTTGCAAGTAGAAAAAAATTTTTCTGTATTTGAGGTGAATGCAAAGATTAGTTTATAATTTGATGCAGAGTTTTATTAGTATTTTTAAAAATAAACACAAGTTTTTTCGAAAAAGGTTTTAGTTTGCATGTGCTGAAAATTATATAGTGTAATTTTTATAACAAATTTTTTGTTTGAAGACTTTTTAATTAGTTAAAATAAACTTTTACAAATGAGTTTTTATTTTTTGTATCCATTGCAGTTATTATACTCTTATGTACGTCTTAAGGTTGGCAATATTTATACTTTCAATTTATTTTATTGGCCGATAAAGTCTCCTTAATTATTGTGCAAACAATTGCGAAATAAAATGTCATTTGAAAGCATTTTACTAAAAACTATAAGAAAATGAAAATAAAGTTGGAATTTGTTACCTCCTTTATTTTGTTATTGGCAAGCTTAACTATTTTTTTTCAGATTTATTCAGAAGTTATTTCCAGTTGGATTTAACCTGCATTAAAAAAAGGTCAGTAGAGCTGGTTTTATTGAATGTAGATAGAGCACATTAAAAACATAATTGTATGTAGGTACAAATGAAATATTTATATGTTGTAGAACTTTTTAAGAATTTTGGGATCGATTTGTTAGTGCATATTTTGGCGTATTTTGCACTTTACAGCATGTTTTTGCATATTTTACACTTAGTCACATATTCAGGGCATTTTTCTATTTTTGTGACATATTTGGCTGTGTTCCTGCTTATTTTGGCTATTTTTAAATTTTAATATGCATATTTATAAAAAAAACCAAAAAAGTCTGTTTGCCATCGAAATTTTTGAAATTTTTTCATCTGAAAAAATTTTTCTTTTTCGATTTTAAATGTACTCTAATTTCTTAAAAAAATTTTCTCATTCCATTGTTTTTTTCCCAGTTTATTCACAGCTTTAAACATTTTCAATTATGTGGTTTTAAAAATTTATTTTTTAAATTTATTGGCATTTCAAAGAAAAATGGCAGGACGAGAACAATAGCGTTTTGCGAATATTTAAATTATTTATGCGATTTCGCTGATTTCTTCCTAATACACTCAAAATAAAACGATAGGTAAATCTAACCGATATATGTTAACTATTAACATACTGTTAATGTAAATTGTTGCTGCAATTTTTATAAAATAACAATTTTCATTGGTTAAAATAACTTTTAAAAGTTGTAAGTCATTACATGTCTATGGTTACTTTGTGCTATCATTATTCAACAAGACGACTTAGCTGAGATTGTAAAGGCCTCCTGTTCATAAACAAGAGAAATTAAGTTCAAGACCGAACTATTACATTTTACTGAATTGTAAAATATAAATTGGGGAAAAATTACGTTTTAAAAATAAAATTATTTTTGATGGTTAAAATTATTCATTTAATTTTTAACAATTTTTGTGGCTAAAATTATCAATTTTAATTGTTAAAATTACCAATTTAAAATAATAGCAGCGAAAATAGTTATTTCACAATAATTACTGTATTTAAGTCAAAGAAGTCACCACATGTCTATGTATACTTTGTGCTATGCTTACTTAACAAGATAACTTAGCTGAGATGGTAAAGGCGTACGGTTTATAAACATGAGAACCTAAGTTCAAGCCCAAAAAATTACAAACAAACAAAATTATTTTTAACAAAACACTTACTGCTTAAGCCTTGATAGGCATCGAACCTGCGACCTTCCGCTGGTTAGTAGTTTTACACACTATCAACTAAACTGCAATTCCATTGGTTGATTTTTACTGTATTTTATAGGTTGGCTCAATTCTAACCTATGAAATTGGTTAGAATTACCAATATTTTATTTTGAGTGTAGGACCAGAAAATATGTTTGGTTATTTTATATTTAGACACACGAAAGGCCAGGGTGGCATTATTAAATCGACTCTCGTACCCACAAGGAACCAGAATATGTATATAGGTGGCACGCAATATCGGCCAATGAAATAGTGTCCATGGACGTTATTTCCACGTTGAAAAGGAAATAGTGACCCTAAAAAAATGCAAATTAAGTTCATGCAAATATTACACAGAAAAAACTTTAATTCGTATTCCGATATTTCTTTTTGAGTATCGGTATCAGTATCGTATCGGCAAAAAGGTGTATCGTTACATCCCTAGCTGTGATCAAAGTCATGGCAATAGTTTAATTTTTTTGCATTATTTTCTAATTCTCTAAATTTTAAGCAAGTCGCTGTAGCATAGTTTTATAAAGAGTTAAGCAAATTCCTTATTTTTTAAAACTCTCTATTGTTTAAACTTTTTCTTATCACTTTTTTGTTACCTGCCACAAACATGAATTTTTTTATTAACTTGCTAATAGTTGCCTTTTATGAGTTTTTTTTGTACATCTTTTTTTTTCTTTTTCCGAAAATTCAATATTTTTTATTGTGTGCCAAAAATATAAGAAAACTTTTTCATTCAATTGCTTCTGTGTGTACAAAATCATCAGGGATTATTTATTTACTTTGTGTGCGTTATTCTTTCTATAAAAGAAAGACTCTTTCAACAACTTTGAAATAGGTTTTTATTAGTTTGGAAAAAAGAAACGGTAAAAAGTTCTTTATTTTATTAGTTTCCCTTTCTACTAAAGTGCATTTTATTAATGTATGAAAAACTTCCGGTTTCAAATAAAAACAAATACTTGTACGAGAAGAGCCGAGATATTTAAATAATATAAGATAAATTTCACAGAGAGAAGAGCTAGAAAAGCACATAAAGAAATCCATAAAAGTTAAAACATTAAAGGCACGCAGGGAATATTCTCACAAAAAATAAAAATAAAACATTGAAAAATTTATTTGATTCTTGTTAAAAAGCTTTTATTAAAAACTACCAATTTCATTTGTTTTAAAATATCTTTATTATGAATTAAATCGAGATTTGTCCATCGATTTTAATGATTTTTGGCTTATTTTATTCCTAATATATTTAGCTTTCTAATAAAGTTTTTCTAAACGAAAAACAGTTTAATTTTGCATGAAAAAACTAATGTTTCGCCGCAGAATAACTCCGAAACAGTTAGAAAATTATATAACTGAATTAAAGGTTAACATAGAAAAAAAGAAATATAAAATCAACATGATGCAATTTTAATTGTAAATCATATTAAATTTACAAGAAATAAATTTTCGTTTAAGTGTGTCAGTGTTTATTTGCAGTTCACTGTTATGCTTAGTTGTGCGAGTTGTTGTTGTTGTTCTTCATTTTTACATGTGTCGGCTATGTAGACGCCTAAAAATGAATTACCAGCGAAAATTTACTGCTGCTGATTTAAAATTACCATTGTTTCATATTAATTTTAAGCGCAAAATTATTAATCTAACCTAAAATCTCTTTGATTTAAAATGTTTCATTGTTCAAACAACTTTGTTGTAAGCTTTACATTTCATTTTAAATCAACATGACTATAACTTTAATTCCAAATAAGTTTTATATTTAATACCCATTTAAATCATGGTGAATTAAAATGAATTTCATTTTACACACGATGGTATTTATATAGTGTATTGCTAAAGTAAATTTGGAAGCTGTTGTGGGTGCAGTGGTTAGCGCGAGGACTATCATGCATGTAGCACGAGTTCAAATATTGGCTGGGGCAGCCAAATACAACACAAAGTTTTCTGATACCTCTGCTAATACACATCACGTAAGTAAAATAATTAATAGAATAGCTACATTGAAGTCATGTTGTTTCAGCTTGATATAACTTTAATTTATCATGATTCTTCCTGTTGTGTCAATATCAAATTCACGTTCTTTCAACTTGAAATAACTTTAATTCAACATGATTTTTCATGTTGTTCCAATATAAAATTCATGTTGTTTCAACTCGTAATAACTTTGATTCAACATGATTTTTCGTCTTAATTCAGTATCAAATTCATTTTGATTTAACTGTACTGGAATGTTAAATCAACATGAAATATAGTCAATTTAAATGGATAAATGTTCTTTCAAGATTATTTTAAATCATGTTGAATTAACATGAAACACCTATAAAGCAAAATCACTACCGAAAAATGTTAAATTAGCCTGCTTTTCGGCGATTTTACATTGAAATTTTTCTGTGTGTAATTTTCCCATGATGGTTTACTTATTTAAATCGGATGAACTGTTCGCGAGTTATAATGAAGTATGTATATTACCGTGACAGACCAGTATTATTAGTACTAAGTAATCTTACATGAAAAACAGCTTGTATAATTATGATGCATATTTTTTCTTATGAAAAGCGTACGTATACGTTGCGCATAATATTAGAAATGTAGTTTTGTTTTTCTTATGAGGTTTAGGTAGAATTTTAGAAATTAAAGCAGTTGTGTGAATAAAAGGAAACAAGTTAAGATCATTCTTTGAATTGAATATATTCGAATAATATTTGCAGGCGTAGTAAAGAGATTCGTATAAAAGTGAAAATATGTAAATTTGAGAAAATAAAATTATTTTTTATAAATTTTTTATTTTTCCTAAATTTTTGCTTTTTTTCAGAAACACTACGCGTATGTCCACATTTATGGGCAGGCTATCTTGAATTTTCGACAGGAATCTTAGATCCATCTAACTTATCGCATGTGTTCAGTGGACTTTTGAAAATCCATAATCATAATTTTTTATATGGCCTTAAACACAAAAATTATTTTTAAATTTTACTAATTTCGGCCACTGCTGGATGTAAAGTATATATCCAAAATGCCAAATTATTGGCGCTACACATATCCTTGATGGATTGCCATTGGCGATATGAAACGAAAGAATGAATGTGTTTAACAAAATTTTTTACAAAATTGAAAATGATGAATAATTTGTTTTTGCAAAAGAATGTTTTTTTCAGTTCAATTTAAAAATTTTGATTTATTAGCCTTTTTCCGGCCTAAACTATGCAGATATAAAAAAACGTTTTTCTCTAGTATTACGTAGGATTTTATCCAAAATCGAATGCTGCCCTTAAATTGAACTCGAACTGTAAACTAAAAAGTTATAAGCAAGCAACTAAAAAAGTCAAGACACAAATAAGTATAATTTAATATATATAATTTTTTTAAGTCCAATAAATATCTTCTAAACTATGCGAGATGCGGAAACACAGGTTAGGACGTTATTCCTTTTAATTTTTTAGCTTAACTCAACCTTTTAACTCGACCTTTAAATTTTTAAATCGGACAACATTTAAAAAAGTTACAAGCCAGTTTTTTGAGCCCGACGTTGTAAATTTTGGTCCACTGCAGCTCGTCTCCTGCTAAAGTAGAACGCCACCGAGACACGACTTATAAAACCTGACTCTTCCTCCTCTAAAGATGTTTCAAGTTTCAGCTAAATCCAATTTGCAGTTTAAAAGTTTCAGATTTATTGCCATTTATTTTACGAAACACCCCACTGTGCATTGTTATAGTGAGTCAGAGTAAAAAAATCTTGTAATCCTTATATTTTCGATATAAAATATGTGCAGCAGTTTTATGTAAAACACTACACAGAAAAAAGTAGATAAGAATTATGTTGAATAAAATAATGTTGCTGAAAAAAAGACTAATTTCAATAATATTTGTCATTAACTTAATACAATATTTATCAATACCGCGCATTTTAAAAATCACTCAATAAAAATTATTTGATAAAAAAGTAATTGAAAAATTGCAAATATTTAATAAAAATAGCCGTTAAAACAAATACATACGTACATACTTAATTCGAATGTATACATTGGAGTAAATAATTAAAATATAACTGGGTTACGGCTCAGCTGTAGAGAGAGCATGCTTTACGTCTGAAGAACCCGGGTTCGTAACGCAGCCATATAAATTTTTTTTTTAATTTATATATATAAATATATATATATATATATATATATATATATATATATATATATATATATATATATATATATATATATATATATATATATATATATATATATATATATATATATATATATATATATATATATATATATATATATATATATATATATATATATATATTTTTTTTTAAGTAAATCTATATAAATAAAAGAGTAACGTTGTTGAAAGACTGACTGATTCATCATCGCCCAGCCCAAACCACTAAAGCTAGAAAGTTGAAATTTCGTATGTGGGCTCCCCTCAGGATGTATAGATCCACTAAGACGGGGTTTTGGGAAATTCAAACGCTAAGGGGGTAAAAAAGGGTAAAAACGGCTAAATTTGGTAACCATATATCTCCGGATCTAACTAAGGTAGACATAAAATTCCAAAAACAGCACAAATTTCAAATTTTTACATTTAGGGACCGAAAAAGGGTAAAAAAAATATAATTTTGGTAATTTTTTGTTAACCGTGTATCTCCTAAAGTAATGGAGATAGAAATTAAATTTAAAACGCATTCTTCTATCCTTACGAAGCCCTCAAACATGTTTTGGTACTTTTTTGTAATTCGAATATATAAAGGGTAAAAATGGTTGCTCTTTTTGGTACTTCTTTCCATACAACTATTTTTTATGCAAATTGATATACATAGTGAATGAATATGTTTGTATATATTTCACTAAGAAAGGATTTGTGAACATTTTAATTCTGAGGGGATTAAAAGGGGTAAAAACGGGTAAAATCGGTAACCTTATATCTTTGAATCTAAGTAAGGTAGACATAAATTTCTTAAAGCATCATAATAAGATAGAAAAATGAGCGCAGGTGTCTGAAACTTTTTTAAAATCTGTACGTTTAGGGGGCAAAAAAGGGTGAAAATATAATGTTGGTACTTCTTTTGTTAACAGTTTATCTCCTAAAGTAATAAAGCTAGAAACTAAACTTGAAATTCATTTTTCTCTCCTTAAAAATCACTCAAAAACAGTTTTGTATTTTTTTAAATTTGAATATATAATGGGTAAAATTGGTAGCCGTTTTTGGTACTTTTTTCCATACAACTATTTCTTATGCACATTGATTCACATACTGAATGCATATGTTTGTATATATTCTCTAAGAACGAATTTTCGAAAACTTAGATTCTATCGGGATTAAAAGGGGTAAAAACGGGTAAACTCGGTGTTCTTATATCTCCGAATCTAAGTAAGGTAGACATAAAATACCAAAAGCGTCATAATAAGATAGAAAAAAGAGTGTACGTTTTTGAAATTTGCACATTTAACGGCCGAAAAAGGGTAAAAATGTAATTTTGGTACTTTTTTGTTAACCGTTTATATTTTAAAGTAAAGGTACTTTTTCGAAAACCTATTTTTTTTTTTGAAAACGTAGTGTTAAGAAATGGTACTTCTTGAAAAATGTTTTTTGGAAAGGGTACCTTTTGAAAATGGTACTCTTTTGAAAATGGTTACTTTTTGAAAAGTTTCTTTTTGGAAAAGGATCTTTTTAGGGCTCTGTACACCAAAAGTGTAAATTTTATATGAATATTTCGAACGTATTTGCTTTGTGAATCCAAATTGATTATTAGGCTAAGGTTCGTAACGTTATATTCAGAAAGAATTGGGCATGATTAATATTCCAAGGAACAAGGGAAAAATTAACATCAACTTAAATTAATCTTATTGTTTTCGATACGCTGTGCGTCAGTCCGTCTGTCTTTCTGTCTGTCACAGCCGTAAGAACTGGGGGCTAAAGATTAAAGGGTGTTCTAAAGCGAGCAACGAAACATGTTGAAATACTAATGTAACATATAGACACTTTTATATAGACTCTCGAAATTTTCAAAGTTAGTGTTAATTGGTGTAGTCTGTAGAATATTTAACACAACAAAAATTAAAGGGTGTTCTGAAAGTTAATGTAATTTTGACTATGTAGTTTAAACAGTTTGGTGTATCTTGGAAACCGTAAAAGGCAAACTCTTGAAATTTTAAAAAACTCTAAAACTAAAAAATTCCAGAATTAAAAAAGTCAAAACGAAAAATCGCCAAAATGATAAAATCGCTAAAACGCAAAAATTCGCCAAAACTAAAAAGATCGCCAAAAAACTAACCAATTTTATGGCTATTTTTAAATAAGTTAATTAATTTTTCTATATCTGCACAACAATGGGGTAGCGAAGCACGCCGGGTATAGCTAGTTTTAAATAAATTTCTTATCAAAATTCTACCAAGTTTTAATAGAAAACTTAATTTAAAATTGCTTTACAATGCTTTTCCTTAAACGAAAGGATTGCAACATTTTCTATACCAATTCACTATAACAATGTGCAAAAGGTGAGGAGCTTTAACTCCCCCTAAAATGAGTCCCAGCTAAAAGCATTTAGAAAGCCAAAGTACGTATATCTGTTTTTGCCCTCTCTATCACTATTAGTCATTAAAATATCTTAAATTATCATTTTGTTGTACAGTGTAAGCTGATTGTTTCATATGACATTTTATTAAAGGTTAACATTCTTTTATTAAAACTTTAAATTAGTTCAACGAAAGTGTAGTCTATTTTGTAGAGCGCTTAAAAGCAAACAATTCGTGGCATACTTTTAGTAGTTTTTCTTTTCTATAAACAACTTAATTCTCTTTAATTTCTCTAACAAATAAATTGCAAATTTTCTTCTTTTAAAATTTTGAAAACAAAGAAAAAAACTCATTAAAAATAATTAACAAAAAACTTTCATTTAAATTAAATTTAATTAATTTATTTATTTGCCTTCAAAACAGACTCATCACAATGTCATGAATAATAAAACAAAAGTAGTTTTTTTAATGAAATATTTCAAAAGGGGACATATGAAAGTAAAAAGCATACACGCATTACAAAACTAAGATGAAAAAATAATTAATTCTTTTGTTTGAATTCCTAAACAAGTATACCGTTATTTTTACCAAAAAAGATAAATCAAAAAATATTTTCTCTGTGTAGAAACAATATTTTCAATGAATTTAAGTTTTAAGTGAAATTCGCTTTATTTATGAATACTTAAGTTATAAAGAGTAAAAACAATTTAATTTTAAACTTAGTAGTATAGCCAACGGATGATACAGTCGTCTTATACCTTTCCTACAACTGCACTAGTTCAAAGAAGAGAATACATTTTGCATTGTTATCTACATAAGCAAAATTTACAAACATACATGCATGTTTTCATTACCCGGCAGTTAAATTTATAACGACTTGGGACAGTCATAATTAAAACTGTATTGATACTAGTCAAAAAAGGACAGTCATATTACTAGTTGTAACGAGACTAGTAACGGTGATACTAGTCAAAAAAGAACAATCAATGATACTAGTCAAAAAAGGACAAAATGCTGAGGTATACGACTTATACATAAAACATAGTTTTAGCTCTTTAAAAAAAAACAAGTAGAAATTGGCTGAGTGGGTAGAGTACTTGCCTTGAAATATGTGGAATGTGTCTTCGTACCCCGATCGATTCAAAGTTTTGTTTAATTTACAAAACTATATATAAAAAAAAAACTAATAAGAGCAGTAGTTTACAACAACTAGTATTCCAACTGAGATATAACTGTATACAAATGAACTAGTTGGGCCTTTATGGCAACCTAATATCAAAATCGATAGTTCGACATATGAAAAAGGGACAGATAGACAACTAGTCTGAAGTAAAAAATAGCCAATATAATTCTAACTACATACTAGTTACATTGTCTACAGGGTATTTTTAGCTTTAATATAATACATGCACATGTAGTATGTTCGCATGTATTAGTAGCAATTTTAAACGTCTATAGTTCCCAAACTACTAAGCCAATTTTAACAAAATTTAGATTCTGCACATCTGTAAGACAATGCCTCTAAACTAGTACACGTTTTTTTACAACTCCGTTGTATAATGTAAGCGTAGATTGCATAACAAACAAGCGGCTTTCCTACCAAATATGTAGATAGACTTAAATGCAGTTTTCATAATCCAAACGTTCGATGTGAGTAGAAAATTTGCATAGAAATTATTGAAATAGCTGAGTACTTTTCATATATCTTTTCTACTCATGGCCTATTAATCAGCATTAATGGAAATAAGAAAATGTGTGGCGTAAGTTAAAGAAAAATCAAAACAGATGTATACAAAATACTAATGGTGTACACATAGAGATTATATATTATAATCGTCGAAAACAATGTTAACTTAACATTTTTGGTAGTGATTTTGCATCACAGATGTTTTATGTTAATTCAGCATAACCTTCAAACAACATTTTTCCTATTAAAATAATTATGTTTTAAGTTGATTGAATATTCCAGTACAGTTAAATCAAAATGAAGTTGATACTGAAATAATACGAAGAATCACGTTGTATCAAAATTGTTTTAAGTTGAAACAACGTGAATTTGTTACTGAAATATTATGGAGAATCGTGTTTAATCACAGTTATTTCATGTTGAAACAACATGAATTTGATATTGAAACAACAGGAAGAGTCATGTTGAATCATAGTTATTTTTTATTTTATTTTTTTTTAAGCCACAAACCCGCGAAGCGATTTAGTTTGTCTGCAGAAAAACACCCAGAGTCAATGGCGGGAATCGAACTCACGACGTTTGGAGGCTAGCATCGCTAGCAGTCGGCTATAGCGGCACCCTGACATGAAACATGTATTTAATGTAGATATTTTATTAATTATTTTACTGACGTGATGTGTACTCACAAAGGTATCAGAAAAATATGTGTTGTAGTTGGCTGACCCAGCCAAGATTTCAATTCGGACCACTTGCTCGGTAGTCAATGCGCTAACCATTGCAGCTTTAACAGTAACATGAATTTCATTTTAATTCAAAATGATTTCGTTGACGGTTTAATATAATATTTATTTGAAATTAAAGTTATAGTCATGCTAATTTAAAATGAAATGTATAGATAGCGTTGATTTTTTTATTGAATCACTTAAATAGGTCCAACTTAAATTTAACATTATAAAAATTGATTGCACTTTAAAACAGGATTTTATGGATTCAATATTGAACGATTTTGTTTTAGCAGTGAAAAATGTTAAATCAACGATATTTAAGGTTAGATTAATAATTTTTCGTTTAATATGAATACGAAACAATGAAAATTTAAAATAAAGTCTGTACTTTTGCAGAAATTTAATATGTTTTCCAATCAACATTGCGACATGTTGATTTTATATTGGTATTTTTGTGTGTGTGTGTATTATTGCAAATCATTAAAAACCCACTGTCCATAGAATCGAATGGCAAACATTTAACAAATGATTTTGTATGAGAGCAAATCATATGGTTTTTGTTAGGCAAAATCATATTTTACATTTGATAGATTGACCGGAGAACATATTTGTAATAAGAAATTTTATAGATGCAGTTTTATAGCGAGAATGGACAGCCTTACGAGTGGATCACACAAGTTTAAGTTCATATTTACTTCATATTTACTTCATTATTATATTTACTTCATTAAACTAAACGGGAAACACAGGACACTGCGACCGAAATAGATCTATTGTATCCCTTGCCAGGTGCTAGAGCACCTCATCTAGACCTACTCTCCTGAGGAATCCCAAGATTGCCAGTATGTCTAGTGTTGGTAGTTCCCAATCCTCCAATAGGTGCTTGTCCAATTGGCTATATCACAGTCCTTCAGAATATGCTCTGAAGTTTCATCATTATAATCACAGAATCTGCACAGGCTGTAGTTCTTACTGTGGCCTGTGAGGAAACCTGTGAGCATTTTTAGATTGTTTTTAGTCAGGGACATGAGAGCTATGAAACGATGTTGGTTATACATTCCAATCATTAGCTTTGCATGCTTCAATCTAGGGAGATTGAACCAGAGGTGTTCCCTAGTACTCTTGATCTCCGTCGATATATCTTCCCGGATTTCGTCCAATCCAAGTCTGCAAAACGGTTCTGGTCCGACCATGGGTGTACTAGCCCCCCTTCTGGCCATTTTTCAGCATTTTCGTTTCCTACTACGCCGGCGTGTCCAGGAACCCAGCAGAGTGTGATCTTATTCATGCTACTTAGCTGATTTAGCTTAATGCGGCATTCACAAGCTAACTTAGAGGTAAACTCATATGAGCTCAGTGCGTTGATGGCAGCCTGACTATCCGAGCAGATGGCTATTTCTCTCCCGCGGTAGCCCCTGTCAAGATTAAATTGTGCGCATCTCTCAATGGCATAAACTTCATATCGAATAACAATAACAAATTAAATTGCAAATGAAGGGAACAAAGAGCTCTTGAACTAAAAATACAAAACAATTTTCATTTAAGCACATAATTTGTTCATTTAGCATCATTTCATAAACGACAGCCAATTTTGTTAAAGTGGTCTGCCTGTCTGCCCTTTAAATGCAACAAGACCATCTTTACAAAACTAAATTAATTTAATGAACATTTTAGCATTGAGACAGTGAGATGAAAACAATTTCTATTTCAGATAAAATTTCCATCTTTTGGCTGATGTCCAAAAAAAAAAAAAGAAACGAAAAAAATTGTGGCAACATAAAAAATTTTTAACTCAAAACATTAAAAACAGCATTCACCTCATTTATCATTTGAAAAGATCATCATAGAGATAACAACTTTGACAAACGCACATTTTACGAGTTATTTTAAGACTAATGCCTTAAAGATAAATAGTGATAATAATTGACCAAATAATGCATGAACCAGTTTGAGACATCAGCTAGATGTAATTCATCATCATGACAAAAATTTATGTACTCTGTAATGATATTTACCATGGCTGTCTGCCATATCAAAAACTATTTATATATTTGACGTTCCATTAAGAAAATTCATTTAAATTAAAGAAAATGAGCTGAATTATTTGAAAGATTTAAACATTTAAATAACACTGTACAACAAAATTATTGTTTTTCAAGTTACAAGGCTCTAACGACTGATTCTGGCAGAGTGCACCAAAAATATATATACGTGTATCGGCCTTTTGAAAGTTTACAACTGGGATTCATTTTAGGGCAGTTAAATTTCCCCCATTTTGCACATACACTGAAAATAATCCATGCAACATTTTACGAAAATATTTTTCGTAGTTACTTTTTTCGTATTATATACGAAACTTTCGTACATTCCACGAAAAAGTTTTTGTCTAGAATTTTATTATTTTACGAAAGTAACGAAAACCATTCGTATTTACTTTTTTTTCATAGAATGTACGAAACTTTCGTACATATCACGAATTAGGTTGAGGCCAGAATTTTATTATTTGACGAAAGTAACGAAAACTTTTCGCAGCTTGTTTTTTTTTTGTAAAATATGCGAAACTTTCGTACATACTACGGAATAGATTTTTACACCATAATTTTATAGTTTTACGAAAGTAACGAAAACAAGTACTAGTACGTTTTTTCGCACAACATACTAAAATTTCGTACATATTACGAAATCAATTATGGACTATCTAAGTTGTTCTTAAAATTATTGAATCATATAAGTTGTAGACAGCTTTACTGTTGAACATTTTCAAAAAGGGTCACAAAAGGGGAATTTGGTAATAAAAGGGGCACAAAAATGGGATTTCTGAGAAAAGAAGGGGCAACTTTAATAACAAGAAAAATGTATAAAAAATTTTTTAATTTTTTCGTAAAACACAAAAAATATTTAGTAATATTCTCTAAATATTACCTTAAACTATGAAAGTATTTCATAATATGTAAAGATTTTTTCTCTTTTCTATGAAACTCTTTCGTATTATACAAAAAATTATTTCTTAAAACACAAAACATACTTCGTAAAATAAACACAAAAATTTCGTTCGTTCCGTGCATTTTACGAAAGAGTTTTGTGGTGCGAAATTACAAAATATTTCGTAAAATATACGAACGAATTCGTTCATATGTTGCATGGTTTTTTTTCCAGTGTAGTTATACTAACTCGGCATAGGAAATCTTTTAAGCCTTAGGTATTATGGATACTATAACTTCACCACTTTTAGGTAAAACACCACGAAGAACACTTTTATAGAATATTTTAACCCTCTAACTCTTCGTAATATGGGTCTTTTTATCCATCCTTAATTAAGTCACAAGAAACTTTTCTTCAGCGGCAATATAGCGGGCTGATATGTTCCACAAAAATGTTGCCCGTTACGTTTTACATAAAAAACTTAACACATCTTATACTTCAAACGTAAGCCTTAATAGATTTTCTATGCCGAGAACCAACTGTGAGTAAGTACGATATTAGCCCTAAAACACATTTTAAGTTTTTAATAATCTCCGGCGTTAAAGTTGAGTCTGGAGCTTTGGTGTATTTAAAGATGTTTATGCCAAATATTTTTGTAATACATTTCAGCCCACTATTTCACCGCTGAAGGAAATTTTTTTTGTTGCACTTTTTTCAAGAAATAGACAAAAAGACCCATAAAACGAAGAGTTAGAGAGCTAAAATAGTTTGCAAAAATATTTCTCTTGGGAAATTGCACAGATATGATAACCACATTTTATATCGTAAGCGTAAGGATTACTAAATTTTGTATACCGATTCACCATAACAATGTGCAAAATTCGCCGTAAAATGAATCCCAGATGTAAGGTTTCAACACGCTGACATACATATACATTTTTTTTTTTGGTTTTGGTCTCCTCTACCAGAATCAGTGTTGCAAACGAAAATGCTTATTGTATTTTTATAAAATGTGCCGCCTAAAATATACACTAGCAGGCAATTAATATGTCACCCTAAATGTATGCTAATAACTTAAATGTGTTTTTATCAATTTCTTAATTATTTAGTTAGCAAATATATATGATCTACGATTTTGTTGTTTTCTAAAATTGATTATGATTACACAAGACGACAAAATTTATTTTCTCTAATTTTTTTTGTCAATTTTTATAAGTGTGATAATGAAATTCCCATTTGTTTGTTAATTGACAATCACTTTGGAGACAGACCATTACATAAGAAAATGATAAATTTTTAATTATGGTGAATAATATTTTTATTTTATCTTTAATTGTTTTTTCATTAAACTTTCAATATTTTATTAATTGAACCAATTAAATAGTTAATTAAAAAATACTATTTTCATGATTAGTTAGAGGGTTAAAATGTTCCCCAAAAATGTTTCTCGTGATGTTTTACATAAAACACATCTTATACCTTAAACGTAAAGCTTTAAAAATTTCCTATACCGAGTCACTATAACTAAATATATGCAAAAGGTAGGAAGTTTAACTCCTCCTAAAATTAAACCCAGATGTAAACTTTTAAAACTCCAATACACGCATATATTTTTTGGAACTCTCTGCCAGAATCAGTTTTTAGAATCATGTTAATTTTTAGTGTTGTACAGTATAATTTAATTACATAATTTTCTTGCGATTTAAATTAAACGAAAAACAATTAATTTTTGAATTGATACTTAAACAAAATGTTATTTGAGACTTTTAATTTGCTTTCAGTTATTTTAACACGAAAAAGATACCATCAATAATCTGTTTTCGTTAAATGGAAAGAAACCACACTGTAATTATTTATGGCATTTCCTTTGCTTTGATGTCGCCTGGTTTATTTTAATTTTGTACCTACATAAATAAGGCCACAGGAAATAAGGCCCCAAAACAGAAAACAAAAAATGATCTCAAATGCGGGGTTACATTTCATTATGCAATATAGCCCCAATATTTTTATGAAATTGCGTCCGAAAATAATGAAAACTAGTCCCTAAACAAAAATTAAATAGTGTCTTATATTTGAGACGAGTTTTCATTATGGAACAACACCCCCATAGATTAAATGAAATTAAGCTTAAAAGCAACTTCTACTATAAAGTGGAAGAAAAGTATAAAATAATTGAGGACCTTAGTGCAGCATGCATAGAGGCCATATCATTATTTTTTTTTTTTGATTTTGTATAAATTCGGACGCCGCGTATATCCAATAGAAAAAAATTTTTACCCATTATTTTTATTTAATATAAAAAACAAGTGCATTTATTTCAGGCTCAAGATATAGAGATAAAAAACTTATTCCGCTGCATCGCCGGCCTTCAGCCGGGCTTTACGGTTTTCTTCTCCAGGTATGTCGAAAAGAAGCTTGCCTGAGTAAAGATTTTCCAACTAGTAGTGACCCTGCCTATCAGGCCTTAGGCCGGTCCTAAGGATTTTCTCCTCCACGTATGTTGAATAGTGGCTTCTTTGAGTAGAGATTTTCCGCTTAACCGGCCTACGTCCGCGCTTAAGAATTTTCTCCTCCATGTATGTCGAAGAGTGGCTTCGCTGAGTAAAGATTTTTCACCTAGACGGATTTCGGCCACGCTTAAGAATTTTCTCCTCCATGTATTTCGAATAGTGGCTTCGCTGAGTTAAGATTTTCCGCATAGCCGGCCTACGGCAGCGCTTCAGACTTTTCTCCTTCATGTATGTCGAAGAGCTGAGAAAAGATTTTCCGCGTAGCCGGCCTTCGAACGGACTTAAGGATTTTCTCCTTCATGTATGTCGAATAGTGGACTCGCTGAGTAAAGATTTTCCGCTTAGCCGGCCTTCGGCTGGGTATGTCGTAATCTTTACTATGCGAAGCCGCTTTTCGATATACCCAGAGAAGCAAGTACGGACGAGGGCCGAATAGGCGGACAAAATTTAATCAGCGAAGCCACTATCTAACATACATGGAGGAGAAAACCCTTAAACTCGGCCAAAGGCCGGCTTGGAAGAACATTTTTACTCAGCGAAGCCACTATTCGGCATACATGGAGGAGAAAATCCTTAAGTCCGGCCGAAGGACGGCTAGGCGAAAAATCTTTACTCATCGAAGCCGCTATTCGACGTACCCAGATAAATATAGTTTTGAAAATTGGGTGGTCGTACAAAACACAAACGCTATGAATAAAAACCCAAAATTGTCTAACAAAAATTATGGGCGGTTGTGCAGAAAACAAATAATGGAAGACATTAGTGCAGTAACCATGTGGGCTACGTATAAAATATCTAGATTTTGCTAGAACGAAATATCGACCCAAAAATTTTTATTTCAGGGGCCATATTTCATTCTTTGGATTTTTCTACTGTGTGAATAGTTGTCGAATGAATAAAAGCCCCAAAGTAAAAAATAGCTACTTTTTGTGTGGCCGTTTTTCATTTTAGTTTTTTGTGGCTATTTTTCATCGTAGACAAGAAAAAAAATAAAATCTAGAAATGAAGGAAGGTCCCCCCAAAAATTGTGTTTTAGTTTTTTTTTTAATTTTTGGGGCTATATTTCATTTTACATTTTGGGGCCTTATTTCCTGGGGTCTTATTTCGCAGTGCCAATAAGAGCACATGTGTACACACACACACACACACATTGATGGTGTTGCGTACAAAATGACCATTCTACTGTGTAAATTGGTCTCACATAGGCCCTTTTTGCGCAGCACTGTCGTTATGTACATAAGTAAATATGTACATACATATATTTTTTCAAGACCTCTTAGTGTACTTATTTATTTTTAGCACTAGTAATTACCTTTGCAATGCTTCTAATAATTCTATTTTGTGTTTTTTATCTTATCGCTTTTTATATATATATATTTTTTTTGTTGTTGTTGCACTTTTCATTGACGTTTATTTGCTTTAAAGCCATAACAAAAGGCAGAAAAACAATGATTTTCTAAAACACAAGTGCAATCGGGTAGATTGGAAAATAACACATGTTTTAACCACAAATCAATAGATCTTAATAATATTTAATAGGACTATAATTAAATAGAGAAACAAGCTATTTAATTTTTTCACTTCAAACCTACAATATTTTAAAATACTTAATAACAGTCTTACGTATAGAAAAATCATGATATTACCAAGATTATCTAATAAAAACAAACAAAATTTTATTTATTAAGAATTTAACAAGCTTGAGAAAAAATTTTTAATTTTATGTCAAATTATTTGGCAGATAAAAAAGCAAAAATTGACACACATCCGCATAACTGTGATGAAAAATAATTTTAATAAAATGAACATAAATTTTTGATTTAAATGTAAAAACATGATAATAATTTGCATTAAAGGTATGAAAAATTAAAATTAAGGAAATGTCTAAATAAAAACATGACACAACGTACACGTTGTTTAATCATTCTGAAACGAAGATTTGGGTTAAACAAAACAAAGGAAATAAAAAGAAATAAACTCTGATTAACAAAAAATTCAATATATTTTATGTTAACAGCCTTTGTTATTGTTTCAAAATAATTATGCCGAGTTAAATGCTGGTATTGCTTTTATCATCAAATCGAAAACAAGATTACGCTCTGCTACAGTGTGATTTAAACGTTCCTTTTGTACTAAAAATAGTTTCAAGTGTTAACGAACTCAAAATTAAGTTTGAAATATCATAATTATTTTTTGCATTTGACACTAATTTATTAAGATTTGACGTCAGGCCATAATTATAAATGTACTTATACATAAGAACAAACGTAAAAACTTTTCATCTCTATTCCTTAACATGTCAGTTATATATAAGTAATTCCATTTAGCCGGGTGTGACCATTTTATACATATTTTTGTTATAAATAAAGAATACAAAATTGTTTACTTAAAAAAAGGTAATTAAGCTTAAAGTCGTTGAATAACGGGTAGACACTGAAAGAACACGCTTCCAGTTTTCCTAACAAAAACCATTTTTAAAACGTGACGGGTGTGACCGACGGGTGTGACCGACGGGTGTGACCTAATAGGAAAATTTAAAAAATTCGAAGAAATAAAACTTTTTATTGATTTTATTAAAACAAATAATATGAAAATAAATCATAAGAAAATAATAGCACATTAAATTATTTGCTATCCGATCTATTATAGACAGCAGAATACTCTAGCTGAGTATTTTTTTAAATTCAATACAAAGCGAAAAAGGTATATTCTTTTCAGAGATAAGGGTTTTTATTCATAACGGGAAAGGCAAGAAAAGAAAATCTGAAATAAATATTAAACATACAAAGAGGGAGAGCAAAATGATTCGTGGATGATCATTTAAAAGTGCCTCAAATTGCTTAAAATATATTAAATAATTTATTTTTCTATTTTTTCTATAGTTGTCATGCTCTAAAAAACATAAATTGAGAGATTTTTTTATTAAAAATAAGAAAGTTTTTTCCTTGAATAGGGCCGTTTTACGTGGAATCACTCATATACGGCTCTTTCTCATATAAAATGCTATTTTCGTATCCGTTGAAAGTAAAGTAAAATATTTCATAAAATAAACGCTTAAGTTTTAAAATGGAAAATGCTTTAATGGAATATGTGTTAGGTGCGAAGAACAGAAATACTGTTTTTACTCTCTTCATACAAAATGGCGTGTCCGTAAGGCATTTTGATTTCTCACATTAAGAAACTATGAGTTTTTCCAAAAACGAGATTAAATTTATAACAGTTTTAGAATATTTGCAGTTTCTTCTCATATTTATACATAAAATTTTTAAAAATATTAGAAATTATAATTTTGTTTTTAAAAATTGTTGTTGTCCGCAGTTTTGCGTATTAAGCATTACACTTTTTTAGTGTGGTTTATTACTCAGTTTAATTATAAAAACTGCATTAACAAAATACAGTAAAATAACAGCGTAGGTTTATACTTCTGAATATCTAACAGTTTTGTGAACTTTGTTAAATAGTATTATATTGCAAAACCTTTCATAAATCAATCATCGTTTGTATCCAAGAAAAAAATGTATTGAGTGTTATCCATATCCATTTTAGTGAGTACCTAAGCAGGTTAAGTTAAAATACATCAAAGATTATACATCTGAACTGTATTGAATTCAAAATAAAATGTATGTTCTAAAAAAAATATTCAATTCATATAAAAATGTATTGAGCGTTACGTAAAAACTTTTTTAAAAATAATTTATCTATACATTTTAGGACGTTAAAAAAAGCTAACAGCAGCTGAAGGGTAGAAACAATATAAAGAACATTATCTGTCTACAAATTTCTGCGTTTCTTTAAAAAAAATTTTGCTTCTTTCGCACTGTGGGTCGTTATATTTTCGAAGATTATACTAGCTGGCATAACTTTTGACATTGTTGGTCGATGTTATTAAAGCAAGTCTTATTCGCAGGAAGAGTTAGCCTACTTTTTGGTTAGGTACATATAAATGTTTGTAAATTATTATTTTAAAACATACAAACTTTTTATTTTTCCATGTGAATCCAAGTCAAAATTTAAAAAGTGGTCATTATAATTTATAATTATTAATTTATAATATTATAATTTTTTGTTTTTGGAAAGTAGATGTATAAAGCTTTCAAACGCTTCACCCATTTTTTTGGTGTACTTTTTTCGCAAAAATCATTCCTGGAACAACCGCGAAAGCAAATTTAACGCTCAAGACACAAAAATGTTAAAAAATTGACAAATATAATTTTATTTCAGGAACCATTGAATGAGGCGAAAACTATAATAACGATCCTATCTTCTCATATATATTTACATATTATTTACATTAGTAAACAAAAAAAAACACAAAATGTTCATTTAGAATGAGAATCAACCATATTTATAGGATAATAAAAATGATCAAATACTTGATTGAATATTTTTTCTATTTTTAACGTTTTGTAGCCCAATAAAGGAGTGTATATTTCTTTTATTTCTAATTAATAATAGCTCCCTCCAAATGAATTTAAATTCTAACAAAAATTATTTATTTTTTGCCGCTAAGGTTTCGTGTTTCATGTCAATTTTGCTTATTTAAGAAAACTCAACTAAATGATATTATTTGTTTGCTTTAATCTGCTTGGTATTTAAAAAAAATTTATATAAATAAATGATAAAGATTAAAATGTTTTTATATAAAATACACAATCAATAAAAGTTAAGAATAGTCTTTTTAATATTTTCATGCGAAAACGCCATATTTTAACTTTTAGAAAATAGATGATGAAAGATTCTAGTACAGAGAAAATATTAAGGTGACCTTTGACTTATAATCAATACATGCAGACTGCATGAAACATTTTTTTAACATTTTAATGGTTCCGTAGATATTATTCGAAGAATACACTAAGAATAAAGAATGTTTGACTGTTAGCTATCAACCGTCTTGCCATACAGCTTGTATCATTTAAAAACCTGCTTTTCCGGAACGTAAGTTTTCCAAACAGAAGTACCAGAAGTACCTTTTACGCTATTCACATATTACCTAACGCTATTTTCGAAGTTTTTATACACTCCCCCGCTTCGTAACGTTTTTTACAAAATTTTTAGTATAAATTATATGATTATATGATCCCTAACAAATCCTTAACGTACGGTTTTCAAAACATAAATTTTTCAAAAAGTAACTCTTACAAAAAGTTCTTTTTCAAAAACAATTTACCATTTCATTAAGTGCCTTTTTAAAAAAGTATCTTTTAAGAAAGTATCTTTTTGAAAAAGTATTTTTAAGAAAGTATTTTTTAAGAAATTATCTTTTTGAAAAAGTATCTTTTCAAAAAAGTACCCTTTTAATAAAATGTTTTTTTTTCAATTCTTTTTGAAAAAGAACGTTTTTTAAAATGTACTTTTAAAGAAAATAAAGAAGATTTTATAAAATATTTCAGCTCACTATATCGACGATGAAGGGGAGTTTCTTACCCCTTTTTTAAAGAATAGGACAATACGTTCAATACAACGAAGAGTTAGAGGGCAATAATGGTCCACATAAGTGTTTCTCAAGGTATTTTACATACAAGTGCAGGGCACATCTTATACCTAAAATATAAGGTTTACAATATATCCTAAAACTATATGTAAAATGAGGGAAATTAAACGCTGCCTTTTATATAAATCCTACATTTTACAAAATAAACAGCAATTGCAAAATTAGAATATTCATAAAAAATTTCAAATTTTCGTTTTTAAAAATTCATAAAAAAATAAAAATACACCAACGATCAAATTTTTTGTACAGTATCATTTAGCATAATTTATTACACAGGAAATTAGTCCTTTTTCGTTGGAATTGGTGCCCAAATTTTGATGTTATTAGCAATTTAGTGAGAGAGTTTTATTTTATTTTTTATGCAATTTTAAGTTTTTTGACTTAAACTTTTACGATATCTCTGAAACTAATGGACAGGTTTAGAAACAATGTTCGCTCGGCTAAAAGATAATTTTGTTGTCGAATTTTGGTTTTTCTTTTTTTACTGAATATAATACCGTATAAGTGCCTTTATTTCTGACATAACGGTATATCATGAAAACTAAAGCTGATAAAAAAAAGTTGGAGTGCATATTTGCGTTCAGCGGCCCAAAAAATTTGTAAATTAGTGTAATAATTTTGAAATTCTAATTGTTATGGGCGTTTTTCGATATTGCTCGTTAGTTTGTTAAATTTGCAATTTAGGTAAAAGTCGCTAAGGTAAAAAACTATTTGTAAATACATACTACACTGAAAAAACTAAATCACATTTTCTATGAAGAAATTCAATGAATTAGTAAATATTTTGTCTAGAAGCGGACCTATGAAAAAAATTTTTAAATACAAACAAAATTGTCTCAAAAATATCATTGAAATAAAAACCGGGGTTTTTCAGTAAACAAATTGTCCAAATCTAGAAAACAATTTACCTAGAAATTTTAACAAACTCTAAACAAAATAATTTACTAAATCAAACAAAAATATTTACTAGATTTTCTGCAATATATCAAACAATATTTTTGTCTGAATTTAAAAAAACAATTTCTATAAAAATAATTAGACTACATTTACATGATGAAATGTTCTTTATGAAACTTTGTGTATTTGCTTATTGCAAGCTCGGAAAAACAAATTTTGTAAAGAAAGTTGAGAAAAACCAACGAAATTTTATTTTCTACCACTTTTTCCACACAATTTGTGTCCCTGTCCATTCTTTTAGCAATTAAAGAAAGTTTCATGCCACAAATTTCATGAAATATTTCATCATGTAAATTTAGTCTTACAAATTCTAAGCAAAATATTTTACCGGATCAAACAATAACATTTATTTGATTTTTTGTAATATATCAAACAAACTTTTTGTCTGAGTCAGTAAAAGCTTTTCTTGGAAAGTATTTTTAAGTTTTAAATAATAATATCATCAGTCAGTAATCAATCTTAAGTAAACAAACTTGTTACTTTTACGTAATTAATTAATTTATTTTTAAAACTGAATAGATATACTTCTGAAATTTATTATTTTGGCTGTTTAGTTCATTATTTGAATTAATGTAAAATCAAATTATTATTAACAGTGGAATGTTCGAATATTCAATCAGATTAGCATTAAACTTGTTACAATTTAAGTGTGACACTTATTGTATAAATTTATATATCACATGCCTTTTGCTAGCATTGTTGTTGTTGTTATTTATATGTATGTTGTCATGGGGATTGTGTTTTTACGACATAAGAAACTGGTTTTTGTTATTGTTCTTGGTGTTTGCATCCTAAATAAAATTCAAGCAAATAAATCACTGATTTAGTAAAAAACATTTACTGAAAATAAAATTTTATTTTAGACAAACTATTGTTTGAAAATGTTTTGGTGATAATTTGTTTGTGTATATTTATTAAAGAAAATAGCATTTGCTCAAACCTTGGTGGGAGTGCGACACGTCCTAATCCTAACTGATTGACCTGAAATGTTTTTTGTTAGTTTCTTATAAATACCTATAAATTTGGGGTATGTTTGTTTTAATATATAAAAAAAATTAATTCTGTAAATTATGTATTTGCACAACTGTATTTGCTTTTCATATTAAATAACTTCGACCTAATTATCTTTTAATTTGCCATTATAAATTTATATTTATTGTTTTCTATAGTTGCCATAGTAAATTATATCAAAGTCATGACATTCAGTTAGATGATTTCATATTTTCTCTTCAGTGTTTCTTCTACAAGCAGCATCTGTTTGCCAATTTCCATGTGGTTATAAACATCGATAAGAGAGTATTTACTTCAATAGTAAATGAGCTTAGCAACAATTCAAATTATAGTGATAAAGAAGTACTTTATAATTGTTTCTCGTAGTGAAGGTTTATTTGAGGTGGTGTGCGTGATTACTATTCAAATATCACTTGTTTATTGTCATTTCTTAGTTGTGACAATGATTCCACAAATTAGAAATTAAACTTTATTAAATATTCATTAGAAATGTCAAATGTTATTTGGGGATTTCGAGTATAACCGTGTAAGTTTTAAATTTAGGAGAGCCAAAAACCTTCTATTTAAACTATATTTGACTTAGTATGATATTTTTGGGAGATTCTTTTCACCAGCCAAGTAAATAATATTCTTAAATTTGTACAAAAATTACAGATATGAATCTCATAAAAACAATTAGATGACAAAAATTAATTTAAGCTGTTATTCTTGTTAACAACAGCCAACAATACATTCAAGTCAATGATTAATGTTGTTTAAAGTAAATACAAGTGCTTAAAAATTTATTAAGATAATAATCGATTTTTAAATACATTGTAACCTGTTTTTATGCGTTTATTACTGTAACAAAGAAAATATTGCACAACACAAATAACAACAACAACAACAACAAACGCTGTAAATTGTAAAAGCTAAAGCAAAATACATTTTTTGTTTAAATTTTATTTACCATCGTTAAAACAATTTCCTTAAACATGTCTTTAGTCTTTTCACATCAACTAAAGTCCCTTTTGATTGGCTTTAACTCAGCTCTGCTTTACTTTATGTGATAATAAATTCAATCAATATTGGCTTTATACTTAAAATGCACCACAACGGGCTATTTAAGTCTGTAATTTAAATTATTTAAAATGTATAAAAACATCAAAGCGTTTTGCGTAAAATGTATAATCCGCACAAAAACATAAATGTGAAAATAAGGCCAAGTTCATATCCAAAACGTTCGGCCGTAAAAAGTACTGAGATCAAAATAAGGACCAAGTTCTTGATCTAGTTTCTAGGCAACCTGTAAGCTTGGCAACATTTTTCCCATAATTCTTTCCCATATTAGAAAGGCAAAAAAAAAATATTGCCCAGCTAACAGGTTGCCTAGAAATGAGATTTTATTGTACTAATCAAGAACTAGGTCCTTACAATAAGTGCCCCATACAAATAAGGGGCACCCTTGCCATGTCTCCCACCCGACCTAGATGAGAAATTTCCGTTTTCACATTTTTCTTAGTACTTTCCCATCAAGACATACTTGTACACAAAATTTCAGCTTTCTAGCTATACTGGAAGTGCCCCATACAAAGAAGGGGCGCCCTAGTGCCTCCATATTTAAAGTTCCCGTTTTTAAATTTGATTCGTTAATTGCTCATCAGGCTTATATGAGTGTACCAAATTTCAGCTTTCTAGCTATACTGGAAGTGGAAGTAAAAAGAAGGAGTACCCTAGTCCCTCTTAGGTGAAAAGTGCACGTTTTAAAATTTTTCAGGTTAATTTCTCACCGAGTCCTATCTGTATAGCAAAGGGAAGCTTTTACGCTAGAATTTTTAAATTTCACTTGTGAGGTTACAACTGTTGGGACAACTTATGTTTGAAGTTTCATTCATTTATAATTAAGTGGAGCAAAGTTATGAAGGGGCTAACACAGCACGAATGGTTTCGTGTACTATATACACTGTATGGCCAGAACTTGGCCTACCGCATTAGCGTGCGCTAAGATATTACGGGACTTTAGTGCTGAAAATACAGAGAATGAAAAGTTAATTTGTAAAGAAAAAGCAAACAACTGATAAAATGTAATATGTAGAAAATAAAAGAATCATATTTGCACAAGTGGTTTTAAAATAGAAAATAAAAGGGAAATGTTTTATTTGTATATTAAAGTAAATAAGAAAACACAACCAATAATTCTAGAAAATAATTACTAAATACATAAGTTTTTTTACAATAAGATTATATGTTAGACATTTGAAAGTTGCATATCTGGAACTCATTTTAGGGGAGTTAAAGCTCTCCCCTTTTGTACATTGTTATAATGACTAGGAAGCCATACGCTTAAGCTATAAAATGTTTTTAGCACTTGTAAAACACCACTAGCAAAATTTTTGAGGAACATATTACCCATCTAACTCTTCGTTATATTGGTCTTTTGCTCCATTTCAAAAAAAAAAAATGAGACAAAACTCCCCTTCAGCCGCAATATAGCAGGCTGAAATGCATTTCAAAACTATTTGCCATAAAATTCTAATATACGTCCTCAAATACACCTAGAGCTCCAGCCTCAACTTAAACGCCAGAAATCATTCGAAACATAAAATATGTTTATGGGTTATTTTTGTACTTATTCAGAATTAGTACCCGCCATAGGAAATATGGTTATCCTTACGCCGAAAATATCCATGCAACATATGCATGAAAACGTTCGTACATATTACGAAATATTTCGTAATTGCGCACCTCGAAATTCTTCCGTAAAATATAAAAATAAAAAAAAATTAAATTAATTAAAAATAAAAGTAAAATAATAGTTTTGCTCAACCGGCGAACGAACTCACAACCTTCAAATTTCAATGCAATTACTCCACCCACTGAGCCACTTTCTACTTATTTTAAAAGAGCTAAAAATTTGCTGTATTTACTCGCATCTGAAAAAATATGCAAATTTATAAAAAATATTTTAATTTATTTATTTTATTTCAAAAAAAATTTAACACGGATAAATATTTACGAAAGGTTTTAGTTACTTTCCTTAATTCAAAAAAAATATTGCCTAAATTTTTTTTCGTAATATTCGTATATTTTACGAAAAACTAATTTTATTTTTGTGAATCCCAATTGATTATTAGGCTAAGGTTCGTAACGTTATATTCAGAAAGAATTGGGCATGATTAATATTCCAAGGAACAAGGCAAAAATTAACATCAACTTGATTTTTCAACGTACACAGCAGAACAGAGTAGCGCCACTTTCGGAAGCCGCTACACTTCCATCGTCAGTGCTCATGTGTATTTGCTTATCACCACTTGTCAGGTGGCTCTGTTGAATGTGATTTTAATTCTTATATATACGATTTTTTATTTTTTTATTATTATTATTATTATTTTTTAAATGTTGCATGCACTATTTTCAGTGTACGTTTAAGATAATCAGCCCTTTTATATAAAACACCACGGGCAGCATTATTGTGGAATCATTTAACCCTCTAACGCTTCATTGTTTGGGTATTTTAGTTCATTTTAAAACAGGAAAAACTCCGCATCGGCGGGGTAAAATGTCCAAAAATATATTTACCAAAAATTCTACTACAAGTCCCTGATGACACCCAAGCTCCAGTAATATCCCATCTTCCTCCCCAGCATATCCGCGCCTGGTTGCAAGAGGATAAATTTTTGATCGTAGCATAATTAGCATAAACTTCACGTATCGCCTTAAATAATTTTCAACTGTTACTGCTACATATAAATTTCAGTAGCAGTAAAGATGCTATTAAGTACTTTTAAAATGTGTACTACTACATAAATAAGGAGCAATTGAAGAAGCAGACAACCTCGTATACGAAGAAGTAGGTACACAAAATAGCTTTACCTTGCTTTTTGAGCTTTTTGTTATATAATGACTACTGTATTTTAAGTTTTAGACTTTATTACGACTGCTACTTAAGCTGTTTTTGGACTATTATACAAGCTGTTAGACTTCTGCACAAAATGCAACCCTGATATAATGTGTTGTTATTGCTTTTTTGAAACTTTCCATAAACTAATTAGATCACGGTTGTATTTTCTACAGAAGTCGAACGGCTTGTGAGATAGTATAAATCAGCTTTTACAGTGTTTAGTAGCAATAGAATAGAAGTAAAGTAGCACAAGATTTGCAAAATATAGAGATATAGGGCTATGAAGTGTGTATGATGATATTGTTTTATTACTTCCACATGTTCGTATTTCTTCTTTCTTTATATTACCCAGCTAGCATTTCGAAGACTATTTTAGCAAAACTCACTAAACTGAGTCTTTTAAGACTATCTTATATGATCAAAAACTGATTAATCAGTTGTGCGCTTAAAAAAAGTATCAAAATTACTTCCACAAATGATTAGAAAACGAATTGTTTAAAAAGCAACAACAAAATTTGCAGAATGTGCGCAATCATAAATTGATCATGCAGATGCTCGAAATTTTACTCACTTAAGTCTCGAAAATGAGTCGTGATTGATTAGAAGCATGAATCATAAAAGACTCTTTCAGAAGAGTTGCTGCTAGAATAACAGAAGAGTCATAAACGACTCATAAATGATCAATAATTTCATAAAATACTGACTGGTTAGTAGTAAGTTTATGTTAACTTTGTGCTATCGTTGTTGTATGACAGCGCTTTAGCTGAGAGGTTGGCGCGTGGGACTGCAAACGGAAAGGAGCTTGGTTCGATTCACAGTAGATTTGAAATACAGACAGTAAATAAAAATATAAAATCAGTCATTAAAAATACCAAATAATAAATATTCAATATGACGTAAGCGCATTTGGAATACATCCATCCATCATTCTCTCAATCCACATTGGATAAATTTTTACTCGCAATGATTACAAATATGCCTTAAATATGATTCCGAATATGACTCGAAAATTATTACAAAAGGGCTTAAATATGAGCCGAAGAAGACTCGCAACTGATCAAAGAACGAGTATAAATCACTCTTCCAGAAGACACGTGGGTAAGGTACCATTTTCTCCCAACAAAATTATCATTTATTATCAGAAAAATAGCGCATATTCTGGTTTTTTAATCGCGCCGATGAGTGGAAAAAAACTCGAATTTTATTAATATTTTTAAAAAATGCTAACTGGGTATGTGGAATGTGTGGGACAAATTAAAGCCACGATTTGTTTATACACCATCCAACAACAACATCACATACATACATGCGTACATACATATACGTAATCATCTATACATAAGTTTAGTTTTTTACTACTATTGTGACTTGAGGTGTAACTCCACTGCTACTCCCATATTATTTTATTGCTATCGCAATGCTATTCTATTGTTATTACCACTAAAAATTTAATGTAACACTAGATGTAGCACTAGCTCATTTAATGTAGCATTTGGTAATCTGCTATTTAAATTTAAACCATGATTTATTTATAAATCGTGAGAATAACAATATTACACACATGCTATCATCGTTTATCACCTTTTCTACAGCTTATTTTAACGTTTAACTGCTACTGTGACTTGTGGTGTAACTCTACTGTTATTTCCATATTATTCTAATGCTATATCAATGCTATTGCTCTATTGCTACTACCGTATCTCTTACTTTTATTGCTACTAAACATTGAAAGTAGAAGTAATAATATATACCTATTCATATGCTACTTAAATTAAAATCACGATTTGCTTATAAATCAGCAAAACAACAACATTACACGCGTACTCATCATTTACTTTGATTTCTACACAAACATACTCATCGCTTATCACAATTTCTACAGGTAATTTTAAATTTTCACTACTACTGTTACTTGATAGTACACTAACATACTAACTATATCATCTGCTACTTAAATTTAAACCAGGATTTATCTATTAACCAAATTGTTAAATAGCAGTGGAGTAGTAGGATTTACTTTCAAAATATTTTTACTTTGTCCCACTGTGCGCTATTGAACGTAGCTAAATATTTTCACTTCAAAAGGCACATTCACAAGAGACATTAGACAACAACAAGGTTGCGAAAATGTGGGTTGTTTATGTAGAAAATTTAATACATACTTAAATACCCGTAACAGCAACATTAAACAAGCATATTAAAGATACGGCCATACAAACATTTAAGTTACAACGACCCTTAAGATTGGCTTTTCTTCTAAAGTTCATCATCACACTTTGAATCACATACACAGTCAGACAGGCAGACAGAGAGAGAGAGAGAGATTCACTGACAGCACAGTTAAACTTGATTCTTTTTGTTGTAATCGCTAGGGTTTCTTAAATAATATAGTCATCATATATAAAGAACACAAAAAAGATCCTCAAACACTAGTCATGCAGACAACCGCTAGCCAATAATTTGTATTAAGTAAATAATATTAAAAACAAACCCGTCAGTTCTGAAAGCTGTCGTTACCAAAAGTTTATTCAAATAACTCTTATTTATTATATTTTTCTTTTGAAAAAGCATAAATAATTTCATTTCTTTTATTCTCTGTTTTTAAATATGATGCCAGATGAGGACAATTGGCTAGTTTTTGATTGATAATCTAGTGTTCTACAATCGATTATGAAACATACTTCAGCTATCAGCAATATATAAACTTACGGAAATGGAAGAACAAAATTATGAAAAAAATTTTCTTAAAAGCCTTTTCTGGTAGTGGCAGAGACAGCATGTAGATTTGAGGGTAGTAAATGTTATATATTTCAATACGGAACTTGTTACTTGGTCGACTGGGTAATAAAAACAATAGTCTTACTTTTACAAACACGTGCTCTAATTCTATGTATTAAATTTTCTATCCTCTTAAGCAGAAATTTTTTCAATAGTATTAATGATTTTTATTGATGTAATTAGTGAAAGCTGGCAATAAAGGTTCACAAACCGTCAAAATTCGTTTGTACATAATATATGCTGGTATATAATTTTCTATGACACGTGTATTCAAAAGCTATTTAAATCTTAACTACTTTATTTATACCAATTTATGACAGGTCTAAAAAACATTTTTGTATACAAAATCAATTTTGTAAACTTTTTATTATAAGCCAAAAATACATTATTATGAAGAAGGCTTATTAAACACAAAAATATGTACATAAACCTTTTATAACCAAAAACATTTTATTCTATTATAAATAAGGTCAAATACAAGGACTTTAAATACAGCTCAAGTTCCTTAGTTTAATTTTATCTTAAATTAAATTAAACTATTACTACAAAGAAATAATTTGTGTAGAAAAATTTTTGTGACAATTTTTGGAAAGTTTTAAACCAAAATATTTTCATTTTAACAACTAGAATAGCTGAATAAAATAACATGCAACTTTTCGTAATTCGCCACATCTCCAGCATCAGAGTTTCTTGTGTTCTCAATGCTTTCTAATGGTTGATGTTGGCAACTTTAAGTGTCTAAACATCAATCTTTAAAGCTCAAATTCACAGCGTCTGTCCGTCTGGCTGTTTTCTCGGGAACCGTAAGAGCTACGGACCTGAAATTTTCACAGAATATGTAAAACTTTCGCCGCTACAACAACAAATATATGAGAGTTAAGAATTAAAGGGTGTTCTAAAGCGAGCAACGAAACATATTAAAATAATAATGTAATATACAGACATAGACACTTAAAATTTTCAAAATTAGTATTAATTGGTGTAGTCTGTAGCATAGACTACACCAATTAACACTGATACTTCAAACAATAAAAGGGTGTTCCATCAGTTAATGTAATGTTGACTATATAATTAAGACAATTTGCTGTATCTTTGAAACCGTAAAAGGTAAAATCTTCAAATTTTAAAAAACGCTAAAACTAAAAATTTCCAAAACTAAAAAATGTCAAAACGAAAAATCACCAAAATGAAAAAAACCGCTTAAAGAAAAAAGAACCAAATTGCTAAAACTAAAAACATCGTCAAAAAACCGAAAAAATTTTCAAAAATGGAAAAAATCACCAAAACGAAAAAAAGCGCTAAAACAAAGAAGAGCCAAAACTAAAAAAATTGCCATGAACCAAAAAAATCGCCAATGCGAAAAAAAGTGTCAAAACAAAAAAAAAAACGCTAAAACTAAAAAACCCCCAAAACCCGACAAAGCGCCAAAACTGACAAAAAGCGACAAAACTAAATTAAATCGTTAATACTAAATATATCGTCCAAAAGCGAAAAAACGTTAAAACAAAAAAAAATACGCCAAAATCAAAAAAATAACCAAAACTAAAAAACCGTTAAAAAATAGTAAAAAATGAAAAATCGAAAAAACATCAAAATGAAAAAAGGGCCATATTAAAAACAACTTAAAAAATAAAAAAGAAAAATGAAAAAATTGCGAAATGAAATTGAGAAAATGAAATAAGGGCAAAAACGAAAAGAGATATATGTGTATTCGTACGGAGCCGTTCATGTGCGAGCTAAAGTCGCACTTTACTTAATTTATTACAATGTGAGGGGAGTAATTTACTCGCATTACAATACATTGAATTTTAATAGTTGGAAATCAAATATTATTGGAACTATACATAATCTCACAGCCGCACTAACTTTAGTCGTGGGGCTCCTAAATTGCAAAGCAAAAGCGTATATGCCAATAAAATATTTTTGAAATATTTTTATGATCGCATGGATAGCAATCTATTTCGAACACATAGTAGCAACTATTGAAATTTGTAGCTGTCTGAGAACCCATCACGTAAGAGCTACAAGAAGGATTTTGAAAAAGTTTGGTGAGGAGTAATAGCTGATCGATGTAACGTAACTTCACAAAAAGTAACACTGCCACCCCTCTATTTGTAGGTTATCCTATTACATATAAAACTCTAAATTTTAAGTCGCATTTAAGTAAGTATTCAAGGTTTGATCACAGACGCTGGTTGGTTTACACGTCTGCCTGTTACGCGCAAGCTTTCAAACAGAATCATGTGATTCCGTTCTGACAAACCACTCCAACCCAAGTTCATTGACCCGGTAATCGATACTAGACCCATCCCGTCTCATTGAGGCATATGATCAGGTCGCTCAGACCAATTTCTGATAACTCCACTAAGTTGTACAATATATATTTCCTCCAAAATATGTGTCTCGAAAAATGCAAAGCCGAGCACTCGCAGAAAAGGTGGAAAATTGTCTCTTTCCCTACCTAGTCCACGACATCTATGGCCTGGCCTACTATCATGTTTGCCGATTGCTCAGTTACCCAGTCACCACTGCGATGAGCCTTGAGTTGTACTTCCGGTTTCTGTTTGTTGGCTGTGTTGAGCACTAGTCAATACAGCAAGGCCATATTTTCTTAGCTATTTTACAAGTACTCAGCATACGCAAGCCGTCGTGTGCTCTTTGAAGATGGTTTTTGAATATATTGTTTAATAGTGACAAATGGCATTACAGCCGATATAGCGTTGGGAGCATGAAAAGCAGTACCAGCCCTAGCCAGTTCTGCGGAAAGCCTCACTGAAAAAATTATTTTACATAATTTCAATTAACTAATTATTTAATTTCTTTGGAAAAATATATAGATTCAATGTGCAGATACGTTGTTTTAATGAAAATATTCATTGAAGTTCAACGTATAACCGTTCATTCATGATTGTTATTCTTTAACAAAATTAATGAACCAGTTCATTGATTTTAAAGTAATAATTTATTAAGTCAAAATTAATGAACAGTTCGTTGAACACTCTGCCCATTTTCTTTATAACCAATATTTAAGAGTAAAATGCACTTGATCCATCAGAAAAACGCCAGAAGTGGCGTACCCCAAGATTATCTTAAAATACTCCGGAACCAACACTGCAACTTAATGGAAGTAAGACTTTCAAAGCGCTATCAAACTCCAGTTGATGTAAAATGTAATCAAAAGATCTGCTCAGTACCAGAAGTATCGGCTGCAAGGTCCTGGTATGATGGTTGGTTGGTTGGTTTACGTTGCTGCCTACTAAGCACAAGCATTCAAGTAGAGTCAAAAAGATTCCGTTTTGAAAGACCACTCCACTCGTCAGTGTCAACCTACATATTCAGGTCCGAATCCATATGTCGGATCCAATAGTAGATACAAGATCCAACCCGTCGTATTGAGATCACTTAGACCAATCTCTGATAGGTCGTCTAGTAGGCTATTGGCCAAGAATTTGTGTCTCAGGAAGTGCAATGCCGAACACTTGCAAAGAAAGTGGAAAACTGTTTCCTCTTTACCTGGACCACGGCAACTGCGCCAAAACTCATTGCAGGCAAGACCCATCCTGCTAGCATGTCTACCGATCATCCAATACGCTGTCACTACTGCGACGAGTCTTGAATTGTCCCTGCTGTTTCTATTCGTTAGTGTCCTGTGCACTTATAGTTGTAATAGGGCCAAATCTTCCCGGCTACCTTATACGTACTTAACATGCACCACCTGTCTTCATCTTTCTGCCGATAACATTTGAAATATAGTTTCTGATAGTACTAAACGGCAAAGCTACCGATTCACAGTGGAGGCATCCATAGCAGAGTCAGTCCTGGCCAGCTCAGGCGCCTGTTCCTTTCCAGGGAAGTTGCTATGTGCGAGAACTCAGATGAGGGTAACGTCAGTCTAACCACCTAATCTGAATAGCACATCGCTGCACTGGCTAACTAAAGTAGAAAAAGTGGTATGTGACCTAAGAGACAGAAGTGCCGCTTGGCTGTTGACGAAGATGCCGATTTTCCCCTGTGCACTCTTGTCAACTAACCACCTGGCCGCCTCTTATCACCTGGCCGAGTCTTATCACAAGGTCATTCGAGAAGACTTCAGAGCCCACACCGCAAATTATTTTTAATCCATCAGAGTATACCCTGGAGTTGAAGAATTTTTCTGGATGGAATAAGGACTTTGAAAGAGCTTTCAAAGTCCCGATGAGGTACCATATAATCGAAGGGTTTCCTCAATGTTGGTGGTAATAGATCTAAGATTCTGACATGGCCATAAGTCCTTGATCTCCACCTCCCAGATGCCATTAGTCTTGCCACACAGCTCAAGGCTACAGCCCATACATGAAGGTCAATTGGGACTAGGCTTAGCAAAGAACTCAGAGTCACTGAAAGACTAGTACGTAAGCACCGTGTAATTCTGATGCAAGCAGATCTCTGTACTCTGTATAACTATTCTACCTCGTATTTCTTACTTGTGGCGGACTACCATACTCCCGATCTGTAAGTCAATACCGGACGAGCAATCGCTGTGTACATCTCTTTAAGCATGTTAGGGCTTAGACCTCATTTGGAACCAAACATTCTCCGACAGGAGTATTAGACAACTGGTGACTTTTTAATACTGTGTTGCACATTTAGTTTCCACAATAGTTTAGGGTCCACGGTAACTCCTACAGAGTATTGAAAGTACGATTTTTATACAACATCGATGTTGACATCTTTTTGGAGTCACATTTCGTGATAATACGTAGATATTTTGCACTTTCGGATAGGGAAAGTTCTTGAGTCTGTAGCCGTGGGAGTTTAAAGGTCTGAAATTTAGTCTCTCAAAAAGACCAGTTCCATTTTGTTTCAATAGAACACAGTCTATAGCCCATCTACTGAATGTATCCAAATCATAAGCATGCATTTCCGATACCACAGACTTGGCGACCCCAATGTTTAATCTGAGAATAGTAGCTGCCATAACGTTTCTTGTCTGGGGCATGGTTATTATCTAATTGCTGATGTATTCCTGAACATCAACATCCCGGAGAGCAAGTTAAATAGCTAGCGCTGATACATTACTGAAAGCTTTCTGCTTCGATGCCGCCATTAAAAATATTTTCTTTGTTTCTATTTATTTCCCCCAACTTCTTAATAATACTAAAATTGGCTAGCACAATTTTTAGTATTGTTGAGAAGCCATAAAATATATGTTATCTTCTACAATATTTCATTGAATATCAATTCATTTATTGTCGCTTAAAACAAACCCTTCACTATTCATTTTAAACAAAGTGAAGTGCTTAATTATAAATTGACATGAATTTGTATACAATAAATTAAATATGTATTCTAACACCAACATCGCAGTGCATGTGACTAATTATTTAATTTTATTTGTTTAATTATAAAATACTGAAAACAAGCTAAAACCTGTATCGCATAAACGATATTTTTTTATTTATTCTATTTATTTATTTTTAATCTTTTTTTGTTCTACTTTTTATTTCTATTAAAGATAATTGTTTCAAATGTAGGTATGACGCCGGTAAAAAAAGAGACACATTTTTTATTAATATAAAAATAAGTGGAATCTTAATAAAAATAATACAACTCACCTTTTTCAAGTAAGTAGGCAGAAAGAAACACACAATTAATTGTGAAATAAAATATATTGTGGATATAGTTCAGATGGTTTTTTAAAATGTTGGTTTACTTTAAAGTTTTTTTTAATTCCTCATATATAAAATAGTGATGCTTATTTAATTTTTTCGTATAGGTATTTTTTATTTATTTATTTAAGCATATTTACATTTATTTAGATTTTTTAAACCTTTTTGTTGCACTTCTCTTAATTTTATTATTCTTTGCTGAGCATATAGGTATTTATTTTTTTATTATATATGTATTGCTATTTTCTTATTTGGTTTAGCCTTCAATGTCCTTGGGTTATATTTTATTTAATGTTTTCATACTTATTTGAATTACAGCTGCTAATTAAAAATATAGGAGCATTATATTATACACACATATTTTTATTTTTTCACTGCTTTTAAATTTATTACATTATTATTTTACTTCACTTTAATTAAACTTCTCTTCCTTTTTGTATAGCGTTGTTTTACAATAACAAGATACAAACAAATACATAAAAAACACACAGGCAACTCTATTTATTTTGATTTAATTTTTTATTCTGTACTTTAACTTTCATTTAATTTTTAAAGCATCCTTGCTTTATTTTATTTGAATTTAGACTTCATCAGCCCTCTTCTATATTTCCCTTTAATTATAATTTTGAAATATTTTAATTATTCTTGTTTCAAACCTGAACTTCGTTAAACCTTGTTGTTGTATGTGAACATTTTAAACATTTTATACCTTTAAATTTTTTATACACTTCACTGATTCTCTATGATGTTGTTGCTGCTGTTGCTGTTGCCATTTTCCTTTTTGATTGTTTTTGTTTTTCTTTTCTTCTTCATTTTTTTGGTTGATAAATAAATTATGACGAGTGATTAAACAAAAAATATGAATATATAACAACAAAAACAAATACAAATAGAAGCTTAAATTGAAACAAACCGTTAAATGGGAGAAAGGCAAATATAGTCAACACTTGAGTATGGGTGGTGGGGTGAGAGACCCCATATACAAGAGATCTCATAATAAAACTCCAAAAGGAATTACAGCTAGTTGTGTATGGGGAGATTAATTAAAAGATGCGTATTAAAATGATAAGGACACTGTCTAAAAATCCCTAGTAACACTGTACAACAAAATCAAAATAACAAGGTCCTAACGACTGATTCTAGTACAGGGGACCAAAAAATTAGATCTGTATATCGGTATTTTGAAAGTTTACGTCAAAGAAAATTATGCAAAAATAACGTACATGTTTACTGTCTGATGTCTGCCAATTACCCCTAAAACTTATGAGTTATTAGCCAATTTCTGGAATCAGAGCAAAGGTCGTGCATATAAGAATTTTAAGGAAGTAGGCTTTCCTACGCTGGTCAGTAAGGAGGTTTTAGGGTACCTATGGTCTCGCCCAAGACCAAAGTCAATACAAAGTTAGCCTCTAGGGGTTTTCTTTCGAGGCTTTACCACTAACCATAAACTGGCACCACGGGAACCAGTAGCCCCACACATGACCTGCCTTCCAGAGGGTTAAAGAGACGATGCTCGTCATTAGACGTCATCATCTTTGATGATGCTCGTTGTGGACTACGTCTTAGCCTCAACAGGAAGGATGATTCTGTGGCTGGTTGTTGGTGAGGTCGCCTTCGGGAGCTCACGTGGTGGCTGTGGTTACTATCAAAATCGCTGGGAGAGGTGTTGGCTTGACGACTGATGCTCGACCCGTGCTAGTGCCAACGGAAAGCCTCTTTGTGCTGTTGCTAAACCAACAGTGGCTACATCGGTAGTGCTTTGTAGGCGGGTGATGGGGAATGTTTTGCATAGCGGTGTCTACGCGTTTGTTGTGGACTACCTGGCTTGCTTCTTATTCCCCGGATACCTTGTGTGCATTGTGTAAGTTGCTGATGTAGTACACTCTAACACACTTTTGTTGAAAATTAGGTCGATAATAGTAGGCAACACTTTACAGATTATTATCGACCTAAAATTACACACGCATTATTTTTCAACAAAATGTTTTTATTAAAAAAGCGATTGGCTGCGTGCAGGTTTGAACCGCGACATCCTGACTGATAGTCTGACGTATCTACCATCCAGCCACAGCCGTATTATACTTTATGTTACATTTTTTTTCACTTGGACTAGATATGTTTAATTTGAAAGGTTTTTTCTTTAATAAAATTACTACAAGTCGATGGACAAGGAGAAATTTTCAACACAAATTTACACAATATATAATCGTAAATTTGAAGTAATGTTTTAGAGTGTAGAGATTAAATAGCTCAAGCACTCTAATAAGGTGCGGCCATGCATGGTGGGCGGCCATGCATGAGAAGCTGCTATACCTTGCAAGTTACGCAGGTGTGCCTTCGGGGTAATTCGGGGGTTAGGGTGAACACTCAACTTCACTCGGTGTTATGAGGACACCGTCAGGTTAGGCCATAATGGCAGGCACTGACGTTAATCATGAACACATCTGTCTGATGTCTGGTTGATTACTGCAATTAGACTTGTGTAGTTTACGAACGAACTAGTTCAATTGAACTATTTCATCAATTGAACTAAGGAAACAAGTTCAAGTTTTCACTATTCACTAGTTCAATTGAACTATGAAACAAAATGAAATATACCTTTTCCTGTGAGCAAATGTCCATATGAAATCAGTCATGTATGTATATATGTATCGCATGAAATAATATATGTATGTATGCACACACATACATACATATGTACTTAGGTGGCATCGCTTTCACAGAACATGGTCCAACAATATACACAACAAACAAAAGAATGATAGAATGAAAATCGGATAGAATGTTTCCTATCATTCTTATATTTCAGCATTCATTCATAGTTCAAAAAGAGACATTGACTAGAAGACCGCCATAGTTCATTGAGGAAATATGAACTAGAATGACCGAACATTCAAATGAACTATTTGTCACAAGTCTAACTGCAAAATAAATTCAACCACAAAAAAGACTGGACCATTTTAAACATGTTTAATAACAAAAATAGCTTGGATACGTATTAAGAGAATTCTACTCAACAAGCAAACACAAAAAAGAGCTTGGAATGTTTGACTAAATAACCACATCTGAAATTTCATACTAGATAAAAGGTGAATTAACTGAAGAATGAATAGAAGTAAAAATACCTCTCGTATTATATTTAGTCGAATAAATTGTTTAAATAGTTGATGTTCTTAGCAGAGTTGTGTAATTTTGGTCTGACCAAACCAAAACTGGCCGATTTATTTTATTTCTAGATAAATTGATAGCTTGGTCGGTCTGTGGCGTTTTTTGGTTTTTTTTTTAATCCAAAAAGAAATTTTTATATATTATAACTCGAATATGAATATTATCAGTAGAAACAAATAACACGCTAAAATATTTGAAAATCCTGGATTGAAGTATTCTTTGAGCAGCTTTATGAACATATTTCATTCAAAATCGCATATATCTCTCAATATTATTTAAGTTGTGAATATTACGTCGCAATTCTATTTGGGAATTTGTACAGAAACTTAATTTTTTGTCACGCAACTTCACCAAGAAATTAAGCTGGTATTTCAGAACCATATAATCCGCTTTTATCTTTGGCTAAATGTAGAGCTTCTTACGTTCTATACAAATACATACATATCTAAAGCATTAAAGAAAACTTAAGTAAAATCTATCTTAATTGTTTTGTGACGTACATGACCAAAAGCGGACGTTTTTTCTAGAAATACCCATACGCAAAGTTCAAAATCTAAAAATATTAAAATTCTCCAGACCACAGAACACTCTTATGACCAGTTGTGCTTGCAAAAAATATTTAGACGATTTTTGGAAACAATGACGTCTTTCGTTTGAGATATGATTATTTTTGTAGTATCAAATGTATTTTCAAAACAAATCTTCTTTATATAAATGCAATATAATGAACGCTAGTAAAATGGTCGGTTTTGATCGATTTTGGTCGATTTTGATCGGCTTTAACGAAAATTTTGGTCGAAAAAAAATGTTCCTTGCGGCACCCCTGGTTCCAAGTCACTAGTATCCACCGTCACAATTGGTAAAAATGAACAATGAACGCTAATAAGATGGTGTAGCAGCAGTCGAAATCAGTAGTACTGATACGTTCTGCTAGTCTAATTAGATATTCTAAATATTTCATTGTTACCAATAACTTCAATTTACATTAATTCAAATAATGAACTTAAGCCGATATAACTTTAAATTTATTTTTTATATACACAATTGACAAGTAGAATTTATAGCATTCTATTAAAAGAAAATAAGACCAATTAAAATAAACGTTGATCTAATTAAAATATTAATAGAAAATAAAAATTTTTCTGAGTAAACAATTAATTCGAAAAATGTTGGCAATAATTTTTTCTATGTAGCAGCGAAGACCACCTGCCATTTTTCTGGAACATTTTAACTCTCTAGCTCTTCATTTCATGTATCTTTTTGTACATTTCTTAATAAATTTGCAAAAGAAAAGTCCCCTTCAGCGGCGATATAGTGGGCAAAAATCTTGTTCACTGTATCATCTGAAACTCCTCTTATTTTTCCTGCTGCTCTACAAATAGCTAAAAGCCTCGTCATAGTGTCGCGAACTTTATGTATTCATGTGTATTAAATTAATAGTCCTTGTTGTGCCAGTTTAAGCGGAAAAACTGTTAGCAAGGGGAAACTCATAATAGTGTTTTTTTTTAGTAAAATAGGATATGAAAAACAAAGCATAGCGGATACAGAAAATTTGTAAATTATTTGGCTTAAATAAAATCAAAACAGAAAAAAATAGAAACACAGAAAGCCATCAAGCACATGTTATGTTCAAGGATTTTGATTGCGAATAAAGTCGTTTTAGTAAATGCTATTGAGACTTTCTTACAATATGTCAGCAATGAAGAATAACTATTTATGTAGTTCGTTTGGCATTTTTGTGTTTTATGTTATGTTTTTTAAAGTATTAGCTAATCGAATATATTTCTATATTAAACTCTTAAAATATATTAAAGTAGGCTATTTAGCAAACTTAGCCTAGAGAAGCAAATTAAAGTTACATATTTTTACATAAAAATTATATAAGCAGAAATTAAAAGAGTTTTCATATTCAGTGAAATGCTTAAAGAATTTGACCGAAAATATATGGTAAAATAGAAATTTATTAAAATTTAATTACAACAAGCGTTAATCTTATTAATATATTAATTACTTTTCGGCCTATCATGGAAATTAACTCCATATTTTTATTTGAAAAGATTTTAAAGTATTTTCAATTAAGAATATTATAAATACCAAAAAAATTAAATATGGTTATTCTTGGATGCTATTCCTCGGACTATTAGCTGATATCAAGTTTAAATCCATAGATTTTTGAAATAAAGAGTTTTTCAACAACGAGATCTCACGAACAACTCAACCGACTTAGAGAAAATTTACAGTATTCGATGCGACTTTGTTTGAAATATATCGAAAGTCTCAAATAATCTCATATACGATTCACGAGATATCAGTGGTCAAAGGTCACACAGCAAAATTTGCCATGCAAATTCAATTTCCTCGATACAGTAATATTTCGTAGGATCAACCGTTTTAGAGAAAGACCGCAAAGAGTAAGAAGTCTAGGCTCACGAAATATTTAAAAGTGAAACAAATTATTTGATGGCGTCATATCCTTGACTAAGATAATTAAATTTGTAAAATGTCTTTTGTTCTTATACTTCGTTCCGCTGTTATGAACTCCAATCCCTTATTATTATTTTTTTCATATCTTTCGCAATTAAAAACGTTTTATAGTAACAATAAAATTATTGGAAAACTAATTCTAATACCTTTCAATTAGTATATAAAGCTTTGAAATCCCTAAACTTATTATGAGTCAAATGCAATTTTGATATCGATATTTTTATTTAAAGTTTATAATATAATAAATAAAATCATAGAAAATAAAATGATAAAAGTTCCATTTAGCCGACAACGTTACACTCTAGCCGAAAGCTTTTTGAGAGCACTTTCTAACTGTAGAAGTGACCTTATAGCTCTGCACGTTTCCTTTTCAGGTAGCACAACAGGGTAACTAGGACCAAATTGGACTGATTTTAACTTTATAGCTGGCAACATATGCAACATAAATTTATAAATTAATTGAAATAATATCTGAGAAAATTTAATAAAATTTTAATGTTATTTTTTAATGCCTCTGAATGAATCACCTTTAACAAAAATAAAAACTTTTATTCACAATTTTTTTTTTTTGTAATGAAATATTTATAATAAGGTGAGAATTAAAAATTGTTAATGCAGCTGCCTTTTTAATGTTATTAAGTTTAAAATTATTCTGATGACGCACATTAACAATTTTAGCATTAAAAATTTTAAATCAATTATAAGTTTTTTTTTTTTGCTTAATTGGACAAAAAGTTACATAATGCAATATGATTAAAACAGTAGAGCCCGGCTATAAATAATTCGGATTTTTAACGAATTCCCTGTAGTAATGAAATTCCAAAATACCAACGTTTTCTTTGCCATTATCATATTAAAATCATCCTTGTGATTATTTCGAATTACTTTGCTTTTGAATACAAAGTGATTTTATTACTAATTAGAATTAAACGTGATCAATATTACAGGCAACAAGGGAAAATTAACATCAATTTAATGTTTTCAACTTACACCTCCCCCTTCGTAACGCTTTTTACAAAATTTTCAGTATAAATTATATAATGCGTAACAAATATTTAACCGCCACCCTCGAGCGTTACGTAATATGTGAATAGCCCCTTACGTGTATTTCCATTTATCACAACCCGTTAGCGGGATCGGTGAAATGTGGTCGCAGCTTTTATTTATACAAATCTTATGAAAAATTAGAATACGAGAATTGCATTATACTAAATTGGTGTTAACTTCACACAAATCCCAATGTTATTGATGTTAATTTTTTCTTATTTCTTGTTATATTTATCATGTCTAGTTCTTTATGAATACAACATTACGAAACTCATTTTGTATTTGGAACTTCTCGAATAACGGACTATTTCTAGTGGTCGCAAGAACTTCGCCCGAAATAAGTCGTAGATGTATTGGGTTTAACCTAAAGCAGACAATACTTCGTAACGTATTAAAATATCAATAACACTAAATATGGCACATAGCCGTAACCAGTCTTTTTATCAATGAAATTTTACGTGGGATGACGGAAAATCGTTCCAAATTCAAACAAACACCATCGGAAGAAAAACACAACACTATTAAAATCTCTCTTTAAGAAAATTGAGCTACCAAAAACTCTGATTTGGTTCCATCACAGACAACAAGTGCAACAAATTTACGATTGCAGCACATGAAATTTTACAATTTTATAAATTTAGAATTATTACAGCCACAACAAACGTATAACTTAAATAAAATTTATGTGGCTATATACAAACTTTTTTCATTATCATGTCTGAAATAATTTTTTACTTTTTATGTTAAGCTTCTGCTTTTCAAACATACTCTGCTCTACGTTAGTTTTAATTTATTCTTATGCTCCATATAATGAACATGAATAAAATAAAACTTAAATCATCCCAAAATATGTCCAAGTTAACAAAAAATAATAAAAAATAAAATAATATATTCTATACACAAAAATTAGATTTAAGAAAACATGTATAATACATCACAAATTTTGCCACATTTTAATTTAAAATTAAAGAAGCAATGACAACAACAAAAAAATTAAATCAAATTCTCTGAAAAAATACTAATAAAGATGTTAGTGAACCAAAATACAAATCTTGTAGAATTAATTTATTTGTTTTGGTTTTTGTACACGCAACAAGTAGATATTTGTATTTAGACACAAATGGTTTTGAAATAGCAAAATTCCTTACAGACATCAAATGTCAATCAAAGAGAAAAAACATTTGGTTTTTAATAATATGAATGTCAAAAAAAATTAAGTTCCCCAGCGAAAACTTTGCTTACTGGTAGGCAAAAAAGTATATGACGATTTAAGTCGTAATTACTTACAATTAGACTCGATAACTACTTATTTTTGTTTGAGCAGTCCAAAAAAATAAGGGATATATGCAAATTATTTTATTTATTAGGAGTGGAGTGTTCGAATATTCAAATCAGATAAGCAGAACGGATCAGTACTACTGATTTCGACAGGTCGCTACAACGTCTCATCAGAGTTCTTGTTCACTTTTACCATTTACGAAGGTGAATGCTTTTTCTAAGGAAACATCATCTATTTAACTAAGTTTTGTCACGAAATATAATACAAGACTCAGTTTAAAAATAAAATTACGTAAAAATAATTATTTAAATGCGACGGCCCGCGCGAATCTTATATGCATGTTTGGTTGGACGCTGGAACTAAATACAGACAAATAACTGAGACAGTTTAAGCATGTTTAAAACAAAAACAAGTAAACATCTTTGATTGTAGGTATTGGTATAAAAGCCCATCAAAGCGAAAAACAAAAAAAATAATAAGAGCTTTTATGAGTGTTGCACTAAAACAGAAGAAATTTCGGCTAACTAAAATGGAGCTGAACATAAAATGAACGCAAGAATTTACATGAAAAGTCTTGTATTCTATTTCGTGACAAAAACTCGTTAAATAGCTGATGTTTCCTTATGAAAATCATCCACCTTCATAAGTGGTAAATGTGTTATAGCGTCCTGTCGAAATCAGTAGTACTGATCCGTTCTGCTTATCTGGTTTGAATATTCGAACACTCTAGTCTTAATAAAAATAATTTGAGTTTACATTTATTCAAATAATATTGAACTAAAAAGCCGAAATAATAAAATTTCAGAAATATTAGTTTTTTTCGTTTATTTGGTGTTTAGTACGTATACTCCTATATAACTTCAAAATTTCATTCGAAAATATCAATTTATAACGATTTTATAGCATTAAGGAAAAATTAAATATACACAAAGCACTTTTAGAAAATTATGCAAATTTGGGGAAAATTTTACACTTTTCGTGTACAATTGGCATAAGAGAGTAAGAGCAGGAAATAACACAGGTGTAGCAAGACATTTTTGGGGGGAGGGGGGGGGGGGGGTGGTTGGGACGCTGAGTCATCCCCAGAACCAAAATAGTAGAGTAATTTTGATAACAGTAGGATTTAATGTGGTCTTTAGCCCTACCCCTAAAAAAATTTCTAGCTACGCCAATGCAGAAATACCAGTATACCAATAGAATAATACCAGTAATACCAATATAATTTCTAAATTCACCTTAATAAATAATATAATTAACATAATAATAAACATTTGTTTACATGTTCTTATCTTAGCAAATTACATAATAAATGATTCATTTGACAGTGGTGACTATTTAAGGTAAAATCTTTTGTTTTTTCTTAACCTGTGAAATTTATATTAAAAATCAATGTAATATTTCTTCATATATATAGATGTTAATTAATTAAGCTGAACATAGAAGGAAAGAGCAACACAAAAAAATTAAAACGTAGTAAAAAACGTTTTTGCTTAAAACGCCCACTTCGAAAAAAAAAAACTATAAATTAAGATGTTAAGTAATAACAATAAAGGTGAGAAAGAATAGTGTGTTCAGTCGCCACAATTAAAACCCTACTTTGTGTGTAACTATGTACACAGTTATAGGGCAAATACATATTTGCAAAAGATCTAAAAATTCTTTCTGCCAAAAAACCAAAAATTAAAATCTATTTTAAATAAAACTGTTAATACAGTTAAATTTAATTTAATCATAAATGAGGCTTTTCTTGCTACAAAAAACATCCACACAAACGCATAATACGCTCCTTAACAGTTTATGATCTAAGGCTATAAAAAGTAAAATAAATAAATAGAAAAGAAACCAAAATATAAAAAAATCCGCAAAAGATACAAGTAATTAATGAAATTTTATGTTTTAATTTAAACAACTGTTGTCAATCAGTCAGCAAACAAAAAATGTGACGCATCTTAACAAGATATATACGACCAAGGGGCTCTGGCAGCAAGGTGGCCATAAAACATCATAATAAATTTTGCATGAAATGAGTTTAATAAATCTACTAAACATAAATTCATTATAGAAATCGAAAACTCTTAAAAACCTCCAAAACTTACTGCAAAAATAATTTTTTAATTCTCCGAATATAAGTTATTTAGTTGATAATCGAATATGTTTGCGCCAAAGTTCTTTAAATGCACCAGAAAGTTAAAATCAGCTAAGTTATGCCGAAAAAAATTTTATTTTTCTCTAAATCGATATTTGACACATATTCGAAAAAGCACTAGAAATTCTTTAAGTCCGACAGAAACACAAAACTTCACTAAAGCGATAGAAAGTTTGCTAACAATTTAAGTTACTAAGCACATATCCGAAAACTAAGCGACAGTTACATTATTCTACCAAAAATCCACAATTCACTTCAGAAAACAAAAACTCGCTAAAATTAAAGTTACTCCGAAAAACATTTTAAATCTTCCGAATGTATAAATACATCATCGATTATTCGCGAAAAATTCTTTAAATCCACCAAAAATCCGTAATTTCACTATAAAAAATTAAAACTCGAAAAATTTTAAAATTCAATATATAAATATTATTCGAATATTCAACAGAAGTGGCTTATATCCACCAGAAACTCACAGATTTCCTAAAAAAGCACGAAAGCTCGCAATACACAAGTAACTATGAATGTGGCGAAAATGCGATGTACACTATGCAGCTTATATTTGAAATTTCATCAAAAGTGGCTTATATCACAAGAAACTCATAGTTTCACAAAGCAAAAATAAAACAAAAACTATTAGAAATCGAAGCAAACACCGAAAAATTTTTTAAATGTAAAAAAAGCAATATAAAATGAAACTCGCCAAATTTGAAGTTATTCCGAAAAAAGTCGAACATTAAATGTCTATATAACTTCTGCAAATATGCTTGGAAAATGTCTTAAATCCAATAGAAATCCATAATCTTATTAAGACAAATGAAAATTCGGTAAAGATTTACTCCGAAAAATACTGAAAATTTTTTAAAAATTCTGTGTTTTGTAAATATTTGAAAATGTGTAAAAAAAATGTTTCATAACCACCTTTTAATTTACCTAAAGAAATCGAAAGCTCGGAAAAAATTAGCTTACTGCGAAAAAATAGTCCGAAAATTCCTTATTTACAAAAACTCATAATTGCATTTGGGAAATTGATAGCTCGTAAAAATTGAAGTTACTCTGAAATAATCTAAAAATTTCCGAAAGTTCTATATTTGGCAAATGTTCGAAGATGGACCAAAAGTTACTAAAATCTAACAAAGAGCTATAATATCACTAAAAAAAGGAGAAAAATCCAAAAAGCCAAGTTCTCCGAAAATAAAGTCACTATTTACCATCAATTCGAATATGCATTAAAAGTTTTATTTACCAGAAACTGATAATTTCACTACTCCGTAAAAATGTAATTTTGTCGAAAACTCCGAATATGTATGAATGTTTCGCCATGGCAAATATTTGACGAAATAATCGTTGCTTAATATTTAAAGCAGTTAATTTAATGGCAATTTCGAAGATAGATAATATACACCATCAATCATTTAAAATACTTAACAGTTTGTTTAATTCAGAATACAATAAACGTTCTTGATAAATAAAAAGTTTATGTAAATATAATTCAATAAATTTATGTCAATAAATGCAATACGATGAATTTTTAATAGTTTTGAAATTTATGTAAATAATTAAATATTTTCTCATTTCCTTTTGCTAACAAATTCATTTATGCAATTCAAATGAAGGACCAAAAAGTTTAATAAATCTTTTCCAAAGTGAATGATAGAAAAATATGTTAACTAAATTTGTTTTAAATCGATTGAAAAATAAATTAAAGTATTCCAAAAAATATGCAGAAATTAGTATGAAAAATATGTATTTGAATTTTGATTTTGAGGGATTTAATACAAATGTATAATAAAACATAAGCCATTATGCAGAACTATAGAAATTAGGTCACAGAATCAGTTACTAAACAAGGAATTTTTCATTAAAAAGACATTACTAAAACTCATAAATATTTGTGGTCTTTCACTTAATTATAATATAAAAAGAGAAACCAAATAAATTATTTATGTATTATGTATTTTATTAAGGACATAAACATTTTCTGTGTGTGTGTGTGTGTGTTTTTTTTTATGAAAACAAACTTTTTTATAACTTGCAAATGTAAAACCTCAGCAAACATTAAATTCATTCAAGACCAAAATTAAGAATTTGTTTATATTAATAAAAAATTTTGGATTTTAGTGAAACCTATGAGGAATGGCACAAGAAGTTCTGAAAAAATATGTAGTCTGTGGCTTAGAAAATACAAAAAATATGTTTTTTTTAATAATAGAGGCAGTAATTAAATTTTCACTTCTTTATGGTCCTTCGAACTAAACAGACAGATTGCTAGACTACAAACTCAGTGCCTAAAGCGTTTTCTTCTCAAAGAATATTCATATTCATCAAACTCAGATTGGTGGATGGATGGTAGGCGGTTTGGAGAGAATGGACATTATGTTTAGTAATAAAGCCTGTTTTTTTGTTAAGGTTTTTTTAAATTACACTCAATCCATTTTGAGAGTTTGATTCGAAATCATTCTCATTTTGATATTACGCCAGCGCAGTTACCCTAGAGGGAATAGCCACTGATACCAGACAGGTCACGTGGCTGGTTCCCAGGGATTAGCAATCGGTTAGAATTCTGAAACTTTATATGAGAGGGAGCTGTCATTTTTACATAGCGTTGTCATTGGAAGTTGTCAATTTATATAATTAAGATACTTAGTGATATGTTCTAAATCCAAACTTGTTCTCTGGTGGTTTTTTAATACTAGTCAAAATACTTTACATTAAACAAATATTTTTGATTTGGAAGGTATTTTCTTAACAGTTTGCTCTAATTAAGTGATCTGTTCTCTTTTGGCCGCTCATGACTCGGAAACTTATTGTACCACTACCGTTTTCAGCAATCATACGACAAGTACGTTGAACACAATTGACACAAAATTTGCTGCAGGGTAATGATACAAACGCGAAATACCTTCAAATAAAATAATGAACTCTCTTTCCTTTCAGTCTTATGCTTTTGCTACAACAACACCTATTCAAAGCAGAGAAAAAATGATACATTGTTATTATCATTCAAAGGTAAAATCTACAAACATTCATACTTTTTTATTTGTTTTTTGTTTTTTTTTTACTTTAACCTACTGCATTGTGCTAATGCATGTGTACTCTGTGCACGTGTATTAGTGTCAACTGAACCGATTTTAACTAAATATAGAATGTGCACATCTGTCAATAAATATCTTTAAAATGGCGTGATCTTTATCGGAATAGGCGGCCTATTAAAAATCTCCATATAATAGAAAACTGTATATGTAATATTTGAATTTTGATTTTGTTGTATAGTGGTAGTTGTTATTCAAACCAAATTCTAAATTGTATGGCATCGATTTGACCATACTTTTTGTATTTCTGATCATAACCAGGGCTCGGATGTTCATACAAATACATATTTTTTTAAGATAACAAGGTATTGTCTCTCTCTGCAAATTATACGATTTAAAGACTACAGTTTTATTATGCTTCATCATAATCAATTGATCGTACTCCTTTTTTTGTAAAAGGTAACATGGTATCGACTAATTGCAGTGTAAAACAAAACAAAAATAATATGGTTCTAACGACTGATTCTGGCAGAGGGCACCAACAAAATATTGTATCGGCGCTTAACGTATAAGATGTGTTTCACATTTTTATGTAAAACACCATGAGAAAAATTTTTGTGCAACATCTTCATCCTCTCATTTTTAGTTGTATGTGTTTTTGTTGTGCCTCTAAGAGTGGCAGTATGACTTGATTAAAAGTAGACGATATTCAACTCTTGACTGCAAACCACGAAACGTCAGTTCAACCCTCCGCGCAGTCAAAAATTTTCTTTATCTACATGCTTCACATTTATCTCTAAATAAAAATATAATTAAATTGAAACATTAAATTAAAAGCGAACTCAAGCCAAAAATAATTAAATTTCCTTGGATATCAACCCATACAGTTCTACTAAGCTCATAAGGGGCTATTCACATATTACGTAACGCTATTTTAGGAGTTTTTATACCCTTAACGCTTTTTACAAAACTGTCCGTATAAATTATCTAATCCGTAACAAATACTTAACACCCCGTCGAGCGTTACGTAATATGTGAATAGCCCCTAACTTAATATATTAAATCATGCTTAAGCGGCTTTAATTTTAAATTTTATGCGCTTATTTTATGAAATATCTTACTATACTTTCAACGGACACAAAAAAAGCATTTGAAATGGGAATCACCCAAATACATATATCCATATGGACATCATCGTAAAAACATAATAATTTCCCATGACCTAAAAACAAGGCTTGGATCGAACTCGATCAGTTGTTCATTTTAGACACAAACCTATGATCAAACCCATTTATTTATTTATTGAAAAGTTAATTTACAATAAATACAAAGAAATGGGGAATGGCTTCAGTGGATTTCGAATCAATCCCTATTCGAATTACATAATATTGATTACACTATGCAACAAAATAAAACTTTTGTCTTGACCTTTGATTACCACTATAATACAAATTTGATTTATAATCAGATTTATTTCAAAAAACACTGAACATAGCCGAAATCGATTTGCTTACACTATGCAACAAGAAAAATACCAAGGAGTACCACTATATTTTTTTGATGTGCTATGGTCGTTTAACTACAAAAAAGTCTAAATTTAAAATTCTATGGATATGTTTTCTTTTTTAATGTTTTTTTTTTCTCAAAAATTTTGAATTTTTGGAGATTTTATCATAACATGGGAAGGAGTTATCCGATTTTATCAAAACAAACAATAAAAAACTTATAATAAAGTTAGCTTTAAGCCGTTGTAAATAGTATTATTTTTAATAAACATAACAGCTTCGGAATTATTAATACCGCAATGATAAAAAATATTATTTTTTAAAGTTAAAATTGAAAAATCGAAAATGTTAAAAATTTAAGCGCCTAAAATTTAGTTTGTGTAGCAAGAAAATCCGGGTCATGATCAGAACTGTATCATACATATCGCTCATTTACTCCAATAGTGTCATAACTCAAAAAACTTGATTTTGAGTTAATAACACAGAATTAATATTTTATTTTTTATTTATTTTTTTTATTTATTTATTTTGTATGTTCAAGTCCTGTACAACAAGAGTTAATCTTATATTTAGAGTACAGAAAGTAGTATCAATAAGCTAAAGCGGCAAACATAATTATACAAATTTAGACAAAATTAACTACAAATTATTTATATATTATGTATGTTTTCCTATTGTGAAAAATAATTAAATAAGAAGTGCTTAAAGCTAGTTGCGTTGATATTAAGTTGTTGTGTTTGTGGAAGAACATTCCAGAGACGCGCCACATGTATGAAAAACTGCCATTCGGAAACAAGAAAACGGTGTAAAGGAATTATAATCTTTTTTCCCCTGACTGATCTGGCAAACCGGATTTTATCAATAAGATATTGTGGCATTTCAGAATAAATGATTTTATGCAAAAATAAAAGCACACGTATGTTAAGAAGGTTGTTGAACGTAACGCCATACAATTTCGTGGCAAATTGAGAAACATGATCATATCTTTTCAATCCGTATACATATCTAATAATATTGTTGTATAAAACGTTTAGCTTTCTTTTGTTAACAGAGTCACAGCTTGCAAAAAGTTCACAACCGTAGATTAAACCAGGAACAAGATAAGCTTTTGCAAGAAGTTGTCTTATGTTGAAAGGAGTATAATACTGTGACGACCAAAGACACCTCAGCTTAGAGTAAGTCTGACCCACAAGTGTGTTAATATGGTTTGTCCAAGTAAGACCGTTATTAAAAATTAATCCCAGGTTTTTGGCAGCATTAACAATAGTGATTTTTTCTCCATTTATTAAAACATGGAAATCAGCAATATGAGTAATTGTTTTCTTGCGAATTATGATACACTTTGATTTGCAAGGGTTTAGACAAAGTCCATTTGCACTTGCCCAGCAATAAACTCTATTCTGATCTGCATTAAGTCTTGCAATATTTTCAGCAACGGAAATGACTGGGCTACTTAAATACAACTGAACATCATCTGCGTACATTTGAATTTGGCTATGTAAAAGTTGTTTTGGCAAGTCATTTGCATAAATGGAAAAAAGGAGTGGCCCAAGGATTGGCCCTTGAGGCACACCCCTAGATAAATCTAATACCGAAGATTGATTATTTTTCGAATACACAAATTGCCGACGACTAGAAAGGTACACAGAAAAAAATAAGTTTCGTTTTTGATAACAAAAATCCCGGTATTCGATAATTTTTTTTTCAAATTTCCTGTGATAAAGAATTTCCCTATATTGATAACAAAATTATTTCAAAATAAAAATATATATATAAATTAAAAAAATGTTGACATGGCTGGAATACGAACCCGGGCTTTCCGGACGTAGAGCATACACTCTCTAGCTGAGCCATATCCCATTTATTTTTTTATGGGATACAACACGGTCTTATTGAATATAATTCTTGTCTATTTTTTTCTGTGTATGAAGATAGCAGTCGTGTGGAAGTTAAAGAGAAATTAAAGAAGTGTCGAAGTTTCATGCAGAGCATGCTATGGTCAACCGTGTCAAAGGCTTTAGAATGATCAAGAAGGACCAAGAAATTGATTTTTCCTTCGTCCAGCTCACGTCGTATATTTTCAGTTACGTTAAGTATGGCAGAAACACAGCTATGATTTTGGCGAAAACCAGATTGCTTATCAGACAACAAATTATGATATCGTTCTTCATATATCGTTCTTCATATATTGTAAAAATATGGTAAAAATATCTTGTAAGCTTAAGTACTTTTTATTTTTCCATTAAGGTGTATGTAAAATTAAAACTTTAAAGTTGTTTCCTGCAAAACTATTTTTTTTTAGTTATGACACTATTGAACTAAGTGAACGATATATTTTAGATCTATAAGGATTGTATATAGCAAGATGTTTATATAAGTGGTAGAAAGGCAATTTTAAAATAGTAAAGATATAGAGAACAGTCGTGGGTGTGTGCAAAATTATTTCAAAGGATGGCAACAGAACTCCAATTATGGCTATAGAGTTATTAAAAAATCCAGGTTTTTTAATAAAGGATATGTTAGGTTTTATTGAGCAACATCGTTAACAAGTTATTACTTTTAATTTTTGGTGTTTATACATATTTTTTTATTATTCTCCTTTTAATTATTTTGATATTAAATTAAATACACAATTATTTTTATTTTTGCATCATTAACTCAATATTTACAAAATATTATGTAAATTTTTTATTTCGTCACAAGTATATTTTCTATCTTTTTCACAAAAAAAAAAATTAAAGAAAAAACAATGCAAAATGAAACTTTTTTCAATACGAGTATAATTCAATACTGTGTATGCATTTTTCATGCAGCTCATATTACACAATCAATTTTAAAATTTTTCTTTCTCTCAATGAATGAATCAAAATCTTCTTTTTTGTTAAGCAACATATTTATATATTTAAGCCTTAAAACAAAACAAATCTTAAACACTTTTTCATAAAAATATCAAACTGCTTGTATACCATCAAATTGGATTTTTTTAATTAATTATTTCAAGAACATCTTTAAAAACTGAATTTTATGTGAAAATTTCCATTTAAATTGGATTAATTTTATTTCCAAATAATTCTTAGCAATTTCACTCTTGACTTATTTTTTATTTCCATTTGACAACAAATTATCATAAAAAATTAACACAGATTCTTTATCACGGTTGCATTAATACTTTTTTTTTATTAATGTATTTTGTTTCAAATTAAGTGCAGCACACTTTATATTTGAACAAATTTTAAACTTTGTTAACTTGTTAATTTGTAGCATTTTTTATTTGTTTACTATTTTTAAGAAGAAAAACAAATAAAAAATAAACAAATTACACATACACACACACAAGAAAAAACTCTATTGTGTAAACAATCAAACTCACGTCTACGCGATTACCACGTTTCATATAGAAATTTGTTGCCAAAAAACGAAAAGAAAAACACAAAAATACACGGTTGGTCGGTTGCTCGATTTAAAGAATTTCTTTCTGGTAGAAAGAAGGTGCTTTTGGCCTAGACGACGTTTAGTTTGCAACTAAATTTCCGCATGTTATTCACCTGCAAGAACTTAATAACGAACAACAACATCATTGAACCAACATTTGTTTAAGCATTTCACTAGGAGTTCGATGTTGGCAACGAACTTGCAATTTGTTTGATTCGATAAAAAAAAACAAGATACTGAAAGTTTAATGTGTGTATCTTTTGGTTATAACAAATCAGAAAGCATATAAAATTTTTGGTTTTAAAATTAGAAAAGCATTTCTGGTTTTGTTTTATAAAGGAAAATAAAAAAAATGCCATCGTTCACATCAGTTTGTCCTATTTTTTTAAAGGAGCATAACTGAAGACAGTGTAAAAGAAACTGACGGTAGTTAAAATAAAAACATGTATGTGGTACACTCTAAAACACTTTTGTTGAAAATTAGGTCGATAATAGTCGGCAACACTTTACAGATTATTATCGACCTAAACTTACACACGCACTATTTTTTAACAAAATATTTTTACTAAAAAAAGCGATTGGCTGCGTGCAGGTTTGAACCGCGACCTCCTGACTAATAGTCTGACGTATCTAACATTCAGCCATAGCCATATTATACTTTATGTTACATTTTTTCCACTTGGACTAAATATGTTTAATTTGAAAGGTTTTTTCTTTAATAAAGTAACTACAAAATCGATGTAATTTTAGACAAGGAGAAATTTTCAACACAAATTTAGACAATATATGATCGTAAATTTGAAGTAATATTTTAGAGTGTAGTTAATAAAGAATAAAGGGTTGCAGTTGTACCAATTTTGTTTACTGAAGATTTCTAAGTGAATCAATTCGTTAATGCTGTTTCATTAATTCTCATTAATTTTTTATAGTCTTTAGATAAACATTCAGAGTTGAACACATTTAACAAAGTGAAATTTCATATATGCTAATAGATGATGATGATGACTTAGTCAAAAGGATGGGTCAAATAGCATATGAATCTGGCAACAATAGCTGACATTTTGTGTAAAAGTTGAAGAATGTTGAACTTTTTCTGAGGTACGCGCATCGCGAGCATCCCTTGTAACTTGCCTCATTTTAACACACTTTTTCAACTTTTTTGACAAGAAGTCTGTATCGCATTAGCGCATTGAACGCATGCTATGTACCTGCACCTTTAAATTATTAGCTGTCATAAGCATCAGCAAAATTATTGAATAAGAATAGTCAGAGAAGTTTAATAATTTCTTTACTCTATATGCAAATTGTATAGGATATTTTTAAGAAGTTTCTTCCAGTTTTACTTCAGACTTTTCTTCTCAATTAAAGAGTATCAGAAAAATCGAACATTTTCTCCTGATTCGTCGGAATTTTTTTCAATTTGTTTAGACATGTCAAAAGCTCTTTAGAATTTCTTAAAAAGGTTTTTTAGAATTCTTACAGAATATTCTTGGACACTTCGGGATATCTTTAAGAATTTTCTCAGAAAAAAAAGATCTGCTTTCTTGTGACTTCCGTACTAGGACTTTCCGTACGTTTTCTGAACCACTTCGTGTATTAATACTGCAGCTTGTGTAAACTTTCTGACCGAACTTGGCAAACAATATTCGTTGGGCACATTTGTATGTATGTTTTTACATATGCATGTTTTTACATATGTTTGGATAAGTTACATAAGTTTTTTTCGCGCCTAGTATCATTAAAATTGGAATATCAATATTGCTCATTCGTAAAGTAGGCTTTAAAGTTTAAATTGATTAATTTTTTGAGGAACTTTTGAACATTTTCATCTTACTTCACGTACAATTTTCGTGCCCGGCTTGTGAAATGGAAATCAATTACTAAGTAATAAATTCCAATAATAACTTTCTTTGACAGTAATTTTGACTTAGCTCCACAATTAACTTTTCACGAGTTTTTGTACATATATGTCAAAAATGCTGTTAGCTTAAATGTACTTAACTGCCTTAATGTGCACGTACCCACAATTATTTAATGAGTGCAGCTAAATTTATTTTTTTATATGAAAATAATTAAAAACTGCAAAAAAAATATGTTAAATGTGCAAGTACACTCTAAAAAACTTTTGTTGAAAATTAGGTCGATAATAGTCGGCAACACTTTACAGATTATTATGGACCTTAAATTACACACGCATTATTTTTGAATAAAATGTTTTTACTAAAATAAGGCGATTGGGTGCGTGCAGGTTTGAACCGCGACCTCCTGACTGATAGTCTGATGTACTACCATTCAGCCATAGCCGTATTATACCTTATGTTATATTTTTTCCACTTGGACTAAATATGTATAATTTGAAAGGTATTTTCTTTAATAAAATATCTACAAAATCGATGTAATTTTAGACAGGGAGAAATTTTCAACACAAATTTAGACAATATATGATCGTAAATTTGAAGTAATGTTTTAGAGTGTACACAAGGTGCATTTAAAAAAGGATTTTAAAGAATAATCACAGAAAACAAATATTTGCAGCAACTAAGATAAATTTTTTGCAATGTTCCCAATCGAAACGAATAACATATCGGTATTGATAACAAATTTTTATTTCGCTATCGGCATTTGAGTTTTATCGGTATGTATCGGTTATCGGTAATATCGGGACCGAAACCCGAACAACGGAAACACCGATGCAGAAATAAAATTTTATTACCAATACCGATACTGTTATTTGTTTCGGTTGCCAAATTGATTGTATGAATAAAAGCAATTTTAAAATGAAAAAATTTAAGGCATTTGTCTTAAAAATGCAGGTATAGAAAGCGCACTTAAAAATCGAATTCGTATGCGATTTTAAGGAATAGGGAGCACATAAGTCAAAAGTGCTCTTAAACAAAAGGCAGTTAAATCAAAACTACTGTAATTTAAAATATCTTTTATCCCAAGCATTTGAAATTTAAGTGCCGAGCATTATTCAACACATTACGAAACTGTATGAAAGCAAAAAGCTTTTTGTAAGCAACATGTTGGTTGCTAACGAACTTGTAAGTTGGATGGTTTGAGTAGTACCGGGTCAACAGGCCTCTCATGCAAACAATAAATGTAGACAATCAGCCAGTCAGTCGTCAATACAAAAAAAATGGTAGAAGAACAAGAGCAACAGTAAACAACAACAAAGTAATTAATTGTTTTGTTCATGTTCTGAATGATGGCTAAAATTACCCACACATGGCTTGGAATCGGAAAAAGAAAACATAAAGCCAAAAACTTGTTTCTCAAGTTCTTTAAGCCACAACGTGCAACAGTCAAGGATTGCAGGAAGTGGTAATAAACCAAAGTAATTATATTAAAAAAAGTTTAAACTTGCTATCTTTAAAGTTTAATATTAAACTCGAGTAAAAGGAAAAATATTACTGTTGCCGCTTTGCATAAGATAAAAGAAAACTGTTCTTTTTTATACAACATAGTGCGGAGAAGCTTTTAAACTTACTCGTAAATTGAAGGACTTTTTTACGTCATGCACTTTATTTTAATTTTTTATTATTAATTTTCTGAAGCACCTACAATTGCAGCTGTCATATTGCGCAAACTCTATTCAGCATGTGCTGTTCCAATTGTTCTACTTTATTTTTATAAACAGATATTTGTTATCTTAAAAAAGTGTAAAAAGCGCACGATATAACAGAGTTGATTTAAATGGTAATTAAACAAAAAGTATCTTGTGTGTAAATTTTAAGGTTGAATTTGTAACAGTTTTCTAAAAAAAATACGTAACAGTTAAAAGTACAGTGTTTACATAATTAATTTAAATATTTTCTAATAACGTTCCCTTTACAGTAAATATTTAAATGAGTGAAATATTTAAAACATATAGTACGCTATTGTTTGCAAACAGTTTACGAAAATAAGTCATTCCACATTTTGTTGGCTGGCTAGTAGAAGGGGGTTTTCCATTTATAGCAAGAAATGAGTATATACATTTATTTTTGGTGTCGTACAAATAAGACCCAAAATATGTCAACAATTTGTCTAAGTTTAAAATAAATAATTTTATGTAAATAAAATACAAATACAAAAATATACTTAGGAAAGATATGCTTGTAAATATATTTTTGTATCTAAAAACGAAATAAGAAATTAAAGTAAAAAACAAATTGATAAACCCAACAGACTTAAATTGTGAAATACGTCTAGGTTTTTTGTAGCAGATAAAACTATGCAACAAAACAAAATGAATCTAAAAAAAGGGTGTTTTTATGGTAATTTGGGACTGCTGAACATGAATCTGAAATTCGTTTATTTTTCTTAAGAAGCATTTCCAAGCTATTCGCAAAAACGTGTTTTTTCTGCAGCTTGCTAAGATATTTCCACAAATTTTGAGCACTGTTCATTGGAACTAAGAAATTTTCTACAGTTGCATAGACATGTTTTTCTTTCTTCTGCCAATGCATATACTGTATTGACCGGAACAAAATTCATTGAGTTACAGACGTTAAGTTTTTAAAAAAAATTGGAATTTTTAATTTTTTTTAATTCACCATTTTAAGTCACTCTAGGAAGGCAAAAAAATATATTGAAAATTTTTTTTACCCATAACTTAAATTTTTTCCCAACGTACTAGGAGTAAAATTGTTAACATGGGTAAAATTGTTAACATGGGTAAGAATATGAGAAAGTTACAACATATTTAAGTGAAAACATCCGAATTTGAATTTTAATAAAAAAAAAAAAACGTTTGTATAAAGTATGATTATAAGAACAATGCCGGTGCAAATTCATATACAGATACCAGAGGAGTGTTCTAATTAAATGTAGGAAAATGAGCTTTCCATATTGCTCAAGAGCAGAGGAATGAAGTGCAAAGTAGTGCACATCAGGCATGTAAAATTTTTCAACGCTTGTTATTTCTCAATTTCCCTGCCGATTCCAAGAATTTTTTGTGTTCTTATAGACCTTATAAGGTTCTAAAAAAGTGTCTTCGACTGAACAATTATCTTGTACAGATAATGAGGTATACTAATTTTAAAATTAAAATTTCTTAATTTTTCAAAACCATGGCCCACTATTTTCAAGATATCGAATCTAAACAAGGGCATTTTCTCACTATCGATAACTTATTAGCAACAGAACAAAATTTCGATTAGTTTATAAGAACAGCTAATGGAAATATTTTTTCTGGGTTCTAAAAATATAAAATTTTAATTTGAAAATGGAAAAATGTTGAATTTTTCACAACTTTTGCCCAAAAAGAGCAGTATTATTCTTTTTTCCATTAAAAGTGGTTCGTGAGGATCGATCATATATATAAATATTACATACATGTCTAAAAGGCATCTTTACAGACATGATTTAAGAAAAAAATTTCATACAATTTGAAATTTTTGGTGGGCCTGCACCCTTTCGAATTCAAGCCTTTTTTTATTTGTAGGAACTTTCGTAAGAATTTTTATGATTCTCAGCAGCGAATCATAGTTTTCTTCACTTGATGAGTATTAAGTACGAAATTCCTATCTAATTGCAAATTTTCATTGGAAAATATCAATAATTAACGATTTTATAGCATTAAAAAAATAAATATGCACGAAGCACCATATACATAACACAATTTTTTCCCCTGTTTTTCAAAAAGTCTTTTAAAAAATTTAAATTGTTAGAATTTCAGCACCCTGTTTTAAACTTTGATATGCAATATGTCCACTTTTCTTTTTTAATGGACTTATAAGTAAAACTCGTACTGATCTAAGGACGAACGAATGAAAATTTAAATTTGAATGTCTTCACTAAATATGTTGTAAGTTTTTCATTTTTTGTCCGGTGTAACCAATTCAACGCTTACTACATTTGCAACAAAATTTTCTTTATAATATAGTTTTTCGTTACTGGAGCGACTTCAAATAGTGATTTTTGAAAAACGTAAGAAATTGCTAATTAACACAGTCTAAACATTTGCTGAAAGAGAAAAGACATATCTACGCAAGAGAGTTAATTTTATACATTTCAGATTCGAGCTTTTTTAAAAAAAAAAGCTAAAACAACAGCATAAAACAACGTTTTTCACGAATATCGCGAAAACGCTAATTAAAAAAAAAGTAAATTGATGCCATTTTTGTGTTCAGCGACCCCAAGTAAGCTTAGAAAATATCTCTTTTTTGAGGTTATGGCAGAAAGTTAAAAATTTGTGAACTAGTGTAATACACGTAGCGAAGGAAGCCTTTATGTTGGTCCTTTCTCCATTTTAGTGCTTACTTATCTCGCATACAGGAAGCAGTTCCGTACGACGATGCCAAACACATACATACATAGGTACAAACATAACGATGGCTTAATATAAAAAAGCGTAACTCGAATGTTCGTTATTCTACAGCAAAAGCAATAAATTAAGTAAAGGGCGATTTTTTTGGTTTTTCGCGTTTTTTTAGTTTTGGCGTTTTTTCTTGGTTTTTGCGTTTTTTTACGTTTTTTTTTCGTTTTTGTGATTTTTTCATTTTTTGGCGATTTTTTCATTTTTTGATGATTTATTTCGTTATAGCGATTTTTCGTTTTAAAGACTTTTTCGATTTTTGACGTTTTTTTTGTTTTTTGGCGATCTTTTTAATATTGGTGATATATTGCGTTTTAGCGATTTTTTTAATTTTGGCGCTATTTTCCTTTAAGCGCTTTTTTCATTTTAGCGTTTTTTTTTCGTTTTGAAATTTTTTTTATTTTGGATTTTTTTAGTTTTAGTGTGTTTTAAAATTTCAAGATTTTACATCTCACGGTTTCCAAGATACAGCATATTGTCTCAATTACATAGTCAAAATTACAATAACTAATAGAATACCCTTTAATTTTTATTGTTTTAAATATCAGTGTTAATTGGTGTAGTCTATTCTACAGACTACAAAAATTAGCACTTACTTTGAAAATTTAAAGTGTCTATATATAAGTGTCTGTATATTATATTAGTATTTCAACATGTTGCGTTGCTCGCTTTAGAACACCCTTTAATTTTTAACTGTCATATATTTGTTGTTGTAGCGGCCGAAGTTTTACGTATTCTGTGAAAATTTCATGTCCGTAGCTCTTACGGTCCCGAAGATAGAGCAGATTGTCTAAATTACATAGTAAAATTACATTGACTGATAGAACACCCTTTAATTTTTATTGTTTTAAATATCGGTGTTAATTGGTGTAGTCTATTCTACAAACTACACCAATTAACACGAACTTTGAAAATTTAAAGCGTCTATATATAAGTGTCTGCATATTACATTAGTATTTCAACATTTTTCGTTGCTCGCCTTAGAACACCCTTTAATTTTTAGCTGTCATATATTTATTGTTGTAGCGGTCAAAGTTTTACATATTCTGTGAAAATTGCAGGTCCGTAGCTCTTACGGTTCCCGAGAAAACATTACATTAGTATTTCAACATAAAAGAAAACAACTTTAAACTGTCACAGAGACTAAATGGTAATTCGAAATTAAAAATCATAAGAGAAACCTAAAGATGACTTTCAAATACCTGTCGATTGATACCCATTTTGATATAGTTCTTTTTTTTTGTATAAACAAAATGGCGTCTGTTGGCCGCCATATTGAATTTTGACTACTGACAAAATCAAGTACATCATTAAAAATGTATCTCTTATCAAAAAGTATCCAAATTTTTTGCTGGGTTATCACTGTACATATCTTGATATGTTTGTTTGGCTAATAATTTTTGTAAGGTTTTTCTTAGATTTAGTTCTTAATCTTAAGTGATTTTTGTGTCTGCTGGTATGTTTTTGTTATTGCTTTCTTCTTTTTTAAGAAAATTAAGTGCCAAAGAAATTTGTGAAGTTTGAATTTTCTGTTCAAATATTTATTTAAAACAACAATAACAACGAAATTGTCATTTCATTTTAATACGTTACACATGTTCAGCAAAACTGTTGAATAGAAAAATGACAATTTGGTTGCGTTTGAAAAAACAAAACAACAAATTTTCAGTGATTGAACATGACAATTCAATGTAGCTGAAAATTAATATAATATAGGAAATAAATTTATTTCGAAAAATAAAGGTTTGTCTAGCCAGATGGATAGTTTAAATTTAAAAATAATTGACTTTCGGACAAACAGAAGTTGACAGCTTAAAAATATGAGGAGAATTTTGCTAACCATGAAAATAAAATTACCTGTTCAAAATTTGTTGATTCACCAAATGTGCATGTGTATACATTAAAATATTTTGAAAGCAGGTGATAAAATTTAAATATCTCTTTAATATTTAATCCAACTGTTGAAAGCTTTAGTACTTTTGTTTACATTCGGTTGAATAGCTTTTTAAGTGACATTGCAAGTACAATGAATGTCTTTATAATTTTAAGAGTTTTATTTTACGCATAAATAGTTAATGAATGGGAGAGAGATATCAATTTAAACCAGTGTAAAGATATTTAGATAAAAGTTTTAAATTTCTGTTTAAAGTTTTCAATGAAAATTCTTCGATGAAAATTGTCAATATATTTTTGTATGTAAAGAAGTTTTATGCGTCTCCTGTTAAACTTTTAATATGTTAGATAGGGCTTTTTGAATTATCTGTGATGATATACTCTGTTGTTAATAGTGCGTATAAGTAATTAAAATACTAAGCGATAATAACTATAATCATACGTCTCACAATGATTTCGTGAAAGTTGTTTAACTTGAGAATACGGGTTCGAAAAGGAGCTCCCGTTGTGTCACCTGAAGAGCAGACGTGTAGAGTGGTGAGGTCGCTTCTCAAGTTCCCTGTTTGTTTTAGTGCTTAGCTACTGCGATAACCGGATAAACGGCTATTATGCACAGCGGACTGCCCTTTTCTTAGAGAGAACCGTGGCAATGAGAAAAAAAGGTGTTCTACATTCTCTTAGAAGAAAATCAGATTATATTTCGGCAATAAAATGTCTGTTAAATAAACAATAAAATTCTTAAATAAAATGTAAACTCCTGCTGCAACTAAAACGTTTGCATTTTTCATGGTTATTTTTTGTAATTTTAATTATTTTCCACGCTCAAAAGAAAAACATAAACCTAATAGTGATTGACATGCAAAATAACGTTCAATTTAATGAAAAATGCATTAAAAAATTATCAATTGCAGCGAACTAATGACAACTTGCAGCAAGGATCTATTAAGTTTAATAAAGAATTTCATTTAGTTTCAAATCAATAAAAATGGTAATCGAAAAATTAACATTTAAAAAGGTTTCTAAAATAATTTGAAACTTGATGTGGCAATTTTTTATTTTTATAAATAAGTTTCTTTTATAAGAAACTAGTATTTCGTATTATTTTCTTCGCATTTTTTTAACAAGTTTCTCAAAGTATGCTTCATGTTCTGGTGTTTTTTTTTTATTCTATTCTACTGCTGCTTTCTCACTTTCTCTATTTTGCATTTGTTTAATGCAAATTTACAGTGATTGTCCCTAAAGTATGCAAAGTTTTTTTCTTCTAGTTTTTAAGTAGATTTTGATTTTACGGTTTTAGTTAAAAACACAATTGTAGTAATACCAACCAGTATTGCCAGTTGCTAGAGAAAAATATCAAATACATATATAATTTTGAAAAAAAAAGTTTTCATTGGTTGCTTTTGATATAAGCAAAAAAGCTAAAAGTAGCTAAATCGGCAAAATATATAAAAAAATTTCAATTTAAAATTCAAGTGTTTCCTAACGACAGTGCTCTGCAATCTTAGAATATTGGGAAATTTCCCTTTGCAACATATTTGTTTTACATTATTTACCGCTTGGTCAGAATGACTTTAGAATAATGGCGCATAGTGCTTTGCTCCGACATAACGACTTCACAAAAATTTATTTGATTAAGAAGTATAAGCATCTTCTCATCCATATTTTATAAGGTCACAAGCAATATCTTTTAGAGGTGGTTTTCTGAAGAGTTGAGCATAGGAGTTTGCAATAAACAACAAACACATGAAACTTGCAAAGATATTTACTTAGGGGCTATTCACATATTACGTAACGCTATTTTTGGAGCTTTGATACCCCTACCCGTAACGCTTTTTACAAAATGTTCAGTATAAATTATTCAATCTGTAACAAATCCTTAAGCAGCCACCACCCCACCCCCTCTGCGTGGGCGTTACGAAATATGCTAATAACCCCTTAACTACAAACTTAATCAAGAGAACATGTCATCCACTTAACATATAGTGATATTAGCGAAGTAATTTTTTTTATTGAAGTCATTATGTACTTATAAAATGAAAATTTGTTCCTTTACCTAAAAATATGCAGCAACTTAAATTGAAATTTGTATGTTTTCTTCATATCTAAGTTTCTAACTTGTATTTTATTTTTTTTTTTTCTTCTTTCAACAGAGAAACAAAATCTTTAACATGTTAAAAAAATTACATAAAGTTTCATTTTAAAAAGTTGCAAGTTGAAATTTTTTAAAAGTCAGTTATGGCACGTGCACGATATTTCGCAACATAAATTTTGTTACCGGAATTTCCAGTCTGAAAAACAATTGTTCAATTCACAAACTCGTATTAACGTCGTATGTGTTGTGTAATCGTCTACTTATACAGTATTGAATTTTTGTTGTTGCTAATTTTCATATAGAAGTGCGTTATAATTATACGATTGAGTATTATATGTTCTTCAAATAGTTGTATTGAGGCCAGCTTTGGGAATATTCTATTTGTTAGATTAATTTGTAAAAAATTTTTATATACTCGTATGTGTTAAGTTACACCAGAAAATACTTTCTTCTTAATGATAAATATATACTTGATTCATTTCAATTTAATTTTCAAACTATTTTAATCAAAATTGCTTGTCGCGAAAAAAGTTTTTCTATTTCGTGTCAAATTAAAATTCCCATGCCTGGTTTCATTTCATGGTATCAAATCAACGTGAATTAATACCACATGGCCTCGAGAGATCAGGTGACTACGAATTGTTTACCATATTTGAAATGCCAACTGTGTTAATTTATTAACTTTTTTGACAGCCCAAATATAAATTCTGCACGGTGAATTTGTATTTGGGCTGTCAAAAAGCTGATATATTAACACAGTTGACAGTTCAAATTTGGAAACATTTTCTAAGTCACCTGATCTCTCGAGGCCACCTGGTATTAACTCGCTTTGCTTTGGTGTTAAGTAAATTTGACATATAAAATACGACAAAATAACGATACAACAAATTTGTGCGTTCACAAGCACAGAAACAAATTTCTTATTTTTCTTAACGATAAGACATAAGACTGAGCTTGTGAATTGAACAATTATTGGAAAAAACAAATTATATTATATTTGTTGCAAGCTTGATTTGGTCCAACTCGTTCGAACTCGCTCAGCAGCTCGTTTTAGACACAAACCTATGATCAAACCCATTTAAAATACATGGGTTTGATCATAGGTTTATATCCAAAACGAGCTGCTGTGCGAGTTCGAACGATTGGACCCAAGTCTAGTTTAACTGCCAGGCCCACTATGTCGACACGATGCTTTCTTTCTTAAAATTACATATAAAGCAAAAACAAAATTTTTGAATTTGTTTTTGTTTTGAATGTAATTGTGCGAAAGAAAGAAACGTGTCGACATAGTGGGCCTGGCAGTAAATTACATGAGTTTGATTTAGACTTGGGTCCCAATAGTTCGAACTCGTTCAGCAGCTCGTTTTAGACACAAACCTATGATCAAGCCCATTTAATATTACTCTTGGGTCCAACTCGTTCGAACTCGCTCACCAGCTCGTTTTAGACACAAACCTATGATCGAACCCATTTAAAATACATGGGTCAAATCATAGGTTTGTGTCTAAAACGATCTGCTGAGCGAGTTCGATCGAGTTGGACCCAAGCCTATATGATACAAAAAACAGACCGATCATCTTCAATCCTGCCTTTTTTCATATTGCTCTTTACTACACATGACTCAATGAAAAATAAAATAATATTTGTCTCCCAAGTGGGGAATAAACAAGATATTTTTATGAACTTTATACGCACGACAAAAATCGACATGACGCTTAATTCTGCACTATTAACTTCAAAATCGAATTTTCGGAGTTATGACATTGTTTGAGCAAACGATCTATATGTTTAAACTGAATGTCACCACGACTCACACAACATGTTCACGAGGTAACCTGACAATAACAAAAACAACAGCAATAACTACCTTAACGAACAAATTAAATGTAAATATAAATTATAAAAAATCATTAAACTCCCATTTCTAATTTAAATTAATGAAATTTTTTTCAATTTTATTGTTTTCTTTTATATTATTTTCTTACATTTTTCTTAATTTATTAATGTTAAGGCGGAGGTTCACATTTGCAAATATTTTTTACGGCGCAATATTTATTCACGAAAATGGTGAGCGAGTTCAAACGAGTTGGACCCAAGAGTAATATTAAATGGGCTTGATCATAGGTTTGTGTCTAAAACGAGCTGCTGAGCGAGTTCGAATAAGTTGGACCCAAGTCTAGTTTGATCACAAGTTCACACACAAACCAAGCTGCTTAACGAGTTGGACCAAAATCTATTGCACAATCGTTCATTAGATCATTTAAGACACAAACCTATCATCAAACACAATTACATTACATGGGTTTGATCATAAGTTTAGGCACAAAACGAGCTGCTGAACGAGTTGGACCCAAGTCTATATTGCATGCGAAGGAAATTTCTTAAGCAGAGCATACACTACTCCAGTATACTGTCAGAAACGAGTGATCGGGGAATTCATTGGGGACCATTTTTGTGCTTTGGGAATTTTAGAAGATTTTTAGGTGACTTTTATTTTGCTTCATATATCTTTATTTATTTCTTGGATTATTTTAATTTCAATACATATTCCAATTGCGCTTCAAGAAAAGCGAAAATTTTAAACAAAATGCACTACGAATTGCTCGAATCTCCGTTGGGACTTAGAGCTAGATTTTGCAAATACAAATATTTTTTTCTTTTTGAAGTTTTGTATGGAAACGCATTTAAATAACTTTTCACACAAACCACAGAAATTCCGTAATGAGTTCGTTACGACAAGTCTGCCTTTAGAAAAAGACGAAACCTTTCGTTTGGTGGGATGTTAGAAATACACACAAAAATATATAGTTAAATATACACCATATCGATGATTATACGGTGACAACACGTAACTGATTGTTACAAATTTTCAGATGAAGAAATTACATTATAAATAGGCTGAAAGCGAATAAATAGACTAGAAATGAAATAACACAACTGAAAATGATTTTATAGATTCTTTTAACTAATATCAGCTTTTTATTTTGTGTAACGTTTTCTGCGTTTTGTGGAAAATTACTAGTTGTCAACGTATGACCACCGATATTTACAAATGAAATGAACTACATTCCAAATAAAGTATTCATAAGCTAATAATTAAATGATTTGAAATTGAAATAGTATTATTATTATATAATATATTTTTAAAATGCAATACTCAATATTTGAACAGCACCTAAGCGGGAAAGGATGGCTTTCGATATTCTCTTGATGAGTTTTATAAAGAAGAGATATCTTTAATATTCATGATACAAAAACAAAATATATCTTAATCAAAATTGGTTCACAAGGCATAAAACTTACTTGAATATGTGAAAAATTCAACAAAGACTTACCTGCAAAGAAAAAAACAGAAAAAAATTTAAATGCTGAAACAAATTATAACAATACATTTTTCAATAATTCTTGTAAAAATATAAACCAAAATAAAAAAAAATTAGCTAGTCTGAACATCTTACAAATCGATTTACATATATATGAATTGAAATATGTACTTTGTTTAGTTTAAATCGGTTAAAAGATTAATAAACCACATATTATTCAAAAAAATTTAACATACATTTTTAACAACGAACTTTCTTACCGCATCTGGAGAATGGGGCCAACCAATAGTAAACTGTTATCCCCTAGAGAAAAGACATCCTGTCAAAAGAAAGGTCATGTGACTGGTTCCCAAGGACTAGCAATCGGTTCGAGTTCCGGAACTTTTTATATTAAAAAGACCAGTAGCTTTTACAAGGTGTTGTCCCAGGGGAGAGGTGGGAGACTATCAATTGACATAATTAAGATACTCAGTGATAGGTTTTTTACATTAAAAAAAATATTATGAAACCAACTTTTGGAAAACTCTTTCAGACAAAACAAGAATTTTGAAAATCGGTTCACAACTGACAGAGTTATGAATGCAATTAGCAAATTTCACCTCCGATTTTCGACAAAAAAAATTAGGGGACAAAACTTCAAGCAAACCATTTCCAATAAGAAAAGAATTTCGAAAATCGGTTCATAAATGACAGAGTTCTGCGTGTAGAAACATAAAACAGTAAAAAAACACACGAATTGATAACCTTCTCCTTTTTTGTAGGCGGTTAAAAAATTATAAGATCGGGCTTTTAATGGCGACGCTATATATAAAAAAACAAAGTGTTGTATATTGGGGCATGCAAAAACAAAATTTTTTACAGTTTTAGAAACGTTATTGATATATCTTTCATTCTAAGGTGAACTTTCTTATTTTATTTTAATAGATCTGGTTTCATGTAATATGTATTTGAAAAATAAAAAATGGGCTTACTTTTGGGGAGTGGCATTAAACTGAGAAAATTAAAAGCAAAATATACTAAGTTTCAGAAAGTTTTGTTGTCACACGCAAAAAATTTTTCATTACTGGGGAAGGATCCGAGATGTCATAAGTTGCGTCCAGAATTTGTTGTTGGATTAAAAAGTCAGCAAAGAAAAATATAGCCACAGTTAAGACATGAACAACGATATGCATTATGTTATGATCGTACTACGAATAACGACACTGTGTACAAAAAAGGAAAAGGGCGGCATTCAGGGGCATGGCCAAAAAAATTCAAGATATTTCTGGAATCAGTTTCAACTAATCTTTAATCATAGGGGTGACTGGCTGAACTTTTTGTTTGTATGGCGAAAAACCACTTTAACGTACATGTTAATTATATCAACTATATTATGATTATAAATGTCGTTACGTAAAACCATATATTTCAATCGCTTACTATTTTTGTTTTTGTAACTCTCATGCGAAGGCTTTCCTTTTCTAATATATTTAAGACCTGTTGAAGAGAAAATAATTTAAGGAGCATTTTATTCTTCAATCGAAAAGTTTTCGGTAGAGCTCTTTCCTAACCATTTGCACACTTGTTTCTCTTTCTATTTCCAAAACTTATTATTATTTCTTGTTTACCAGATTACCACTGGGTAATCCTCTTTTATGATGACCTTGTAAAATCAATAAGTCTGCCAATATTAAAATAAACACACATTTTAGAAGATTATGTTATTTTTTCTTTGTTTTAAATTTCCAATACGCTTAAGGTTTTTTCGGTGACACTTCTTAACTTAGCTGACTTTTATGAAAGTGCGAAAATGTGTAGTAATAAAAATTCAATGAAATTGAATCTTTCGTTAAACCTAAATTCTGCAATCATTAAAATTGTTGCTGTCAATAAGGTTTTATGATGGCCGCCAGTGTCCACTTAAAGGGGCTTTGGTTGAGACAAAAATTATGTTTATTTTATTTCATGTTCATAGAAAAAATCAGCAATTTAAAAAAATTTAAAAAACCATTTACCTTAAATGTATATTTTTTTCAAATGTTTTCTGCATATATGCATATAAGCAGGCATATTTGTGTGCGTGTATGTATGCATGTATGTCCATAAAATATTCACATATGTAAATATTTTAAAGAACATTTTTTCATGCTCTCCCTCACAGAATATCAAACATTTATACAATTAATAAAGATTGAATCTGAATGCAATTATGGCCAGCTATTTATGCCTGGGAAACTTAAAAGTTTTATAAGGGACATCCCATGTTATATGGGCAAGTAATAGAATTATATATTGCTTCTTTATTGCAACGTACTTGTTTCTACAAAAAAAAATTAAGTATCTGAAGAAAATTGTTCCCTTCTTTATTTGAGAAACATTTTTCAAAAACATATTTTAATTTACACGGAAATTATAAAACCGCTAAAAATATAATACCATCCGTATGATTGCTAACAGTTTTTAGATATGTATGACTACGTTGCTTTTAAAGCAACGAAATGTACACAGAAAAAACTATCACCAAAAATGTTGCAAACAAACTTTGGTCTAAAATTGAATTTAATTTCCAGTAAATGTTCTTTACATAATCAATGAATTGTTTGTTTGACTCATATTTAGGACGCAAACACCAAAACCAGCAAGAAAAACTGAGTCGTAAAAAAACTACACCGATGACGACATACACACAAATAACAACAACAACAACAACAAGAACAACAGTGACAGCAAATGGAATGCGATTGTTCCAATTCCATAAATGCCTAATGGATGATGATGATGATGATCAAGTCAAAAATTTTGTTTGATATATTACAAAGAATACAGTAAATATTTTTGCTGGACTAAGTAAGCTATTTTGTTTAATATTTGTTAGTATATTTACACTAATTGTTTTATAAATTCAAACAAAAATCCAGTAAATGTTTTTGTTTGATTTAGTAAACTGTTTTGTTTACAATTTGTAAGTATTTTTAGAAAAATAGTTTTATAGATTTAAACAATTTGTTCACTAAAAAAACGTTTTTTTAATGAAATTGTTGGGGTATTTTTTGTCGATATTTACAAATTTGTTTGTAGGCCCGTTCCTAGAAAAAATATTTACTATTTCATTGAATTCCTTTACAGAAAAGGAAATTTACTCCCATATTCATAGAATTTAAAATGAATTTGAAATTTTTCATACAAAATTTTCTTAAAATAGATTTCAAATACATTTTATTTATTTATGAATATGGGGGTTAGTTTTTTTCTGTGTATATTTATTTTACAATTTTGGTAATTAAAATATGATTTTTTGTAATTATTCTGCCTTAAGTTCGTTCAATTTCTCAATTAAATTATTTTTTTAGAAAGAAAATCTAAAGCTCATAGCAGTTGACAAGTAAAAGAAAATGTGTATGCTGAAAGATGATAAACTACACGGTGCGTCAGCCAAATTGATTAAAGTAAAACTGTAGACTTTTTTTGGTTTTTATAACTGTTTTTTCTCAGCTTAAAATATTCATCACCTGATTTTATATATATATCAGCATATACTATAATTAGACCTTTAGGTAAAATGTATGTTCAAATGCATGTTTGTAGGAGTATTTCTATATATCTCCACGGTAAAATCTATAAGGCATTCTCTAAAGAGGTCTTTTTGAAGGCCTTAATTGACTTGAAATAAGATCCCAACACTAATTATTTTCTGCTTTCTTAGGATGTCATTCTAGAAAACCACAAACAACACTCTTGTCTAAAAAATGCGATACACATTCGTGCTCCCCTCTTTTGGAAGTAGTATTCTATTTTAAAATTTTTGGTTTTTTTAATAAAAAAAAAATTCTTTAGGAATGATAAACCTTCTCGTATTCTTTTTTCGTAAGTAATTTGTATATAAGAGTGAAATTTGCGTGCAAGAGACATCATACACGCTGATTAACTTATCCTTATTCTGTGGAAGCTATATCAGGTCCAATTCCTTCTTAATAAATACACGAATTTTATCCTCATATGTATAAAGATTACGTTTGATGTTTGATGTTACGTTGGTGTTCTAGATCGTAAAAATTTTGTTGGTAATTTTCACATAAACATGCTCCTAAGCAAATGTTTATTTGGAAATTACCAACAACATTTATACGATCTACAGCACATACAACAGGCTGTGAATTGGCCACATATGTATTACCAAATATATTGCCTGGATGAAAAATATTACTGCCGCACTAATCGATTTCGTATTGCGGAAGATACTTCCTTCGGGCAGAAACGTGTCTCGATGGCAATACTCCTGAGCCATACGAAAGCGATTTTAAACAAGCGATGATAAACTAGCAATATCGCCAGATAACCACTTAAAAGAACATAAGAAGATATCGCCAAAATATCAGTAGGACCAATAACAGCGGGTGTTATAAGTTTGTTGTGTGTATTTGTGTGTCTGTGTAGCTGTGTGTCCTCGTAGAGACTAACGGCCGGACCGATGTTGATTTAGTTTTTTGTGTTATCCTCTTGAATCTGTAAGATTGGCATCATAGCTCGAAAAAGGCTAGATCGCTTTAAGTTTAGTTGCGTTTGTTTGAAAGGTGACTTGATCTAAAATCTTCTAATCTTAATTTTAAAAATATCGGTAAAGCCATTTTGGAGTTATCATCAATTTTCTTCAGGATTTTTTTAAATTTTTAATTTAATGTTATTATGTATATATTTTTTTAAATAAAATGTATTAATTTATATATTTTTTTCTGTCTATATTTTCTTCGAAATTATAAAAGAAAGAAAATAAATATATTACTTTGGTTATTTTTTTCTACACGATAGTTTGGGAATATTGCTAAACTATTGCCTTAGGGGATATCTAGCACTTGTTTGTATTGTTATTGAAAATATATGAATTTCAATAACATTTGTCATTGGCTTAATACAATATTTCGTTGTATGTCTTTCCCATGCCGGTTATTTCTTTTCTTTTCATACATAAATACTTAAAACAAATTGTATCCCTTAAAAAAAACAACTTTGATATGGCACAGCTGTAGAGAGTATGCTCTACGTCCGGGAAGTCCGGGTTCGTATCCCAACCACATCAAGTTTTTTATTTTATTTATATATTTGAAAAAAAAAATTATTGAATACCGGGATTTTTGTTATCAGAAATGAAACTTATTTTTTTTTTCTTTGCAATGAGACTGGAAGTAATAATAGTGCCTGCTAAATAAGGCTTCCTTACTCCTATCTTTTACCGCTGGAATGATTTTATATACACATTTTTGCATACTATATAAATGTTTAAAGTGCATATTCGATTCTTGTATTCATACATACCCACACTTACGTTTGTATAACTAAAACTGTAGTTTTTGGCTGTATAAATTTTATCTATAGCCTCCAGTTATTGCCATTTTGCAAACGTTTGCTTTCAGGCTGTTTTACCTGTTTGTTGTCACGAGAAACGTCTAGTTATTGAGAGCAATAATTTGCATTAAACTTCATAGTTTTTATTTTTTTTATCCTCATGCATGAACAAACACATTTTTGTGAAAGTTTTAGCTGTTGTAGTTTTATATAAGAGACTGTTTTAAAAATATTACAATTAAGTGAATTCGTGTATGAAGAATAAATAAAAAATTTAAAAATACATTTCTGTGTATTTATTATTAGTTATGCATATATAAATACATATTCAAATAACAAATCTTATATCAATTTGCATACTATTGCACAGTTTTTGAAGTCCTTTCGAAAGGATTCTACATTTTTAGCTAATATATTCATAAATGGCGGAGTTTCGAGGGAACATACATAAAAGTGAAAAGAAATACATGACGAATTGATAAACTTTCTCCTTTTTTTGAAAATAGTTTTGGTAACATTTTACAGAGAAAAATATCTAGTTTAACAATAAATATTAATTTATTGCAAAGTTCATATGGATATGCCTTAGGAATTAGAGCACTAGACATATATTTTTGTAATGTGAAGAAAAAATGTTGCCTTTTCGAGACTAAATTAAAAAACAAAAAAGGCTAAAACGAAAATTTCGTGGCTAAAAGACAAAATAAAGTCTAATAGTACACTTACATCTACGCACATTGTGTCAGATGAGCACCTAGAAAGACAAGTGTTAGGGCCTATTCACATATTACGTAACGTTATTTTTGGAGATTTTGCCCCCCCCCCCTTCGTACCGCTTTTTACAAAATTTTCAGTATAAAGTATCTAGTCCGTAACAAATCTTTAACCTACCCCCCACACACACAGAAAAAAAATTTGTAAATACAATTAATTTTTTTGTTATATCAATTAAATAATTAATTGATTTTGAACCTACAACGATATTTGTAAATACAATTACGAAATTGTAAGTTAAAGGAAACTCAGAAAAAATTTTAACAATTTTTTTGTTGATTTCAAATTTATTTCAATTAAGATTATTGTTATATCAACAATGTGAATTGTTGATTTTCCGAACAAATTTTAACTATCATAGTTGTTGTTCTAACAATATTTTTTATGCACAATCCTCGAAGCGCCTTCTTGCTTGTCTGCGAAAAACATTAAATGTCTTTGGGCGGAATCGAACCGTCGACCTCTGGACTAATAGACTAACGTTCTTACCTCTCAGCTACAGAGTAATTCGTTATTAAATATGCAAATAATGCATACACAGAAAATGTGAATTGCTTTGTTTCATCTACGTGTGTGCATTCATTTGTTATATCAACAATGATGATTGTTAATTTTTTTCACAATCCATAACAAAAAATTTGGTTAGTTCAGTTTGTTGAAAAAAATTTCTGTGTTTGTCGTATTGTATTAACAAAATATATGTTTGAATTTAAATTACATATTAACAATTGAAATTGTTAGTTGCAGTTTGATGATATTTTTTTCTGTGCACCTAGAGCGTTAAGTAATATGTGAATAGCCCTTTATATCTCGCGGAAAAATAAACCACGTGCTTGGGATTCGGCACACATAATACATGGCTTAGGAGCTATAAAACTTGAAGAACAAAGAGATTGGGTTAGGGCAGGGTTCGGCAACCTGCGGCTAGCGAGCCACATGCGGCTCTTTGGATGCGAAGCTGCGGCTCTTTAGTTCCATACGCAAATATTATTTATTTTATAAAAAAAACATTTAAAAATCATTCGATTAACGAGGATTATGCACCATTTCTCTCTCTAAGCCACTTGTACTCGCTTTTCATCGCACAATAAAAACTTCAAAACAAAATAAAATCGGCCATAACGCAAAAACAATTAAATACAAAAAAAATCGGAGCAAAAGTCTAAGTTGACATGCGCCCATAAAATCGGCGGCGTCTTAGCACTGAAATAAACTCGGCGGCGGCTGCGAGCCGATTGACTTCGCGCTCTGATACATACACACTTTAACCTGTCACTTAACCCAACATACCAAATGGCTTGAGAAAAATATTATAATAAGCTTACTAACATAAGCCTTAAGCTTGAAAAAGTATTGAAAATATATTGAAAAAAGCTATCGCAACAATTGTAGAAAAATCAAAGCGGAACCCTCTTGAATATATTATAAGTGCATGCTTACTATAAGCTTATTCTTGCAATTGTAGAATAAGCTTATGAAAACAATATTATATTAACTTCTGTATAGAAAACCTAGTTTGTCTTAATATTTTTATAAGCTTTGAAGAATAACATTCACAAAGAATATATTTTTTAATGTTGAAAAAGAAAATTCTTATTGTTTACTTCAAATTCATTCGATTTCATTTGTATATTACATACATATGCAACTTTTTTATGTTTTTATGTTGTAATTTACAAAATTACACTTGTACCCAATTTGCAATTTAAAACTAGATGTAAATGCCGCTGTAGAATGTATTGAAAAAGATTAGTCCTTTTCAATCGTTATATTGTTCTCTTGAATATATGTATGACGTTTATAAGCAAACTTTAGAAACAGTTGCGTATAATAATAGTTTCTCAAGCATTGCTAAAAACTGCTTGTGAAATCACATTTTATAAACATTATTATAAGCGAAGCTAAGAAAAGCTTAAGGCCCACTATTTATATAAGCTTATTCTCAAGTTATATTGGATTTTGATTACTGTATGGTATGTTGGGTATACTTTTGGAGAATTATTTGTTTTATATACACAGAAAAAAGTTTGAACATAAATAGTATGAAAAAAAGTTCATAATCTATTATTCATATATTTTATTAATTTATAAATAAAAAATAGGAACTATTTCATACGCTGTACGAATTTTGTTTTTAATAAATAAATTTATGAAATCAAAGTTGCTTTGAACAAATTTTTCAGCTTTTTTGTCAAAAAATTCTAAAATGCTTTTCTATTTATATAAATTAAAAACACAATTAATTCCAAATAGTCTGTTTGGCAGAAAGGAAAGAGTTATGCCTAGTACAACAGACTATAAAGTTCAATACTGAATTTTTAAAAATAATTTTTTAAGAAAATATGAATTGTTTATGTAAAAGTTCCTAGCTGGAATGAATAGGATTTATGAAATAATTCCTTGGATATAAGTAATATTTTTTTCTGTGTAGGTAAGTATTTTTAATTGCGAAATATCGTTGTAAAATGTTTTTTGATAAATTATAATTTATCAAAAAACATTTTACAATAGCAAAACCGTCGACGAAGTAATAGAACTAATATAATGGCTACACAGCTTAAACAACTCAATGCCTCTACTTGACACCAGAGGGGCTTGCAACACTGCTATACAAAAAAACTCGCAATAGCAGAGTTTTAAACTAATTAAGCTTTCTATCTCTATCCCACTTCACCACCTGTTCTCTCTACACTATCCCTTTCAAAGAAGGTAACACATTAATTAATTAACTGGTAGACATTAATTGCCTGATTGTGTTACTTCTCTTTATTAAGAGAGATAATAATTGACTATCTAATAATACAACATCTATATTATATAATATGTTGTGAAAAAACACTACTTATATATGAATATATATATATTTTACTTATGAATAAATAGATTAGTTTCTTTTTTATCAAAAAGCTGTATTTATGCAAGTACTATTTATTTTTGGCAAGAAAAATTTGTATGGCTCTTTAAAAACTTTGAGATTTTGCAAATTGTAATTTTTGACTCTTCCGCCTCATAACATTTTTATTCAATTGTTGCTGTTGGATGTAGAATTAAATGTAAAATGTCATAATTTACATTATTACAATTCTTATCCGGTGTTTCGCGAAGATTGCATACCTATATAAGGATATATACGGATATATTAAAACATAAAATTAATAATTGGAAACTGGCAACACTTTTTTAATTTTTTTCCGGGAGAGGCACATTCTGGCAGAAAATTTTTTTACAAATATAATGAAAACACTGTGGGTTTTGGCATACAGTAGGTATTTGGCCTGAACAAGATGGTATTTAATACTTCTATTCCAAAGAATTTTTATGAAATTACGATTAATGCGACTTTTTAAGGCACATTCTGAATGAGTACCTTTCCTTTTTTTCATCGGCACTGTTCAATTAGAGAACAAATAGCCTTTCAAATTATGAAGACCTTTTTTAAATTCGTCCAGTAGTTACGATTTCATGGCCGCTGCTACGTAGCAATAATAATTTGCTTTCTAATTGTATTTCCCAAGAGTTTTAAATGTCAGATTTTTGGGATAATTGAGATCTAATGGTACATTTTCATTTGGTTTTGATTTCAGTTTTCTTACTCCTAATATGTTACGTATAAAATAGCAAAAAATCAGAACGCTCCGGAAACACTTATTTTATACCATTTGTCTTTGTAGATTGCTCATCCAACACAGTGTGCTACGCCATAAGCAAGTTGTAAGTGGCTCATGTCGATAAACAGGTTTATTTTCTTGTTTATAGCGGCTGACTTCTAAAATGTATCGATACAAAGTTTGCATACAGTTTAGCTGCGGTATTTAGATTGTGAACAGATGTAAAGGTACTAAATATTGCATCAACTTTGAAACCGATGCCCTGATTGCTCTTTTGCAGCGTTTCTAATACTTGTCGACAACGTTTTGATGGAAAGGTGTGCATTGTCAATGTTTTGTACTGCGACGTTATGAAACACTGACGTTTTGGAAGTCAGCCAGCCTGTTTTCCCATACAAATCAGAAACTAGTTTGTAACCAGCTTATCAGATACACCAGTTACATACAATCAGATTTTGTGAATTATCCTATTCACAAAGCAGTTTTTCATATTTGACTGACAATACTAAAAAAACAAAAGAAAATAAATTTTCATATTGCGTTTGACATAACATTCTATGAACTCATAAAATATTGTCAACGATAAACCTAATAATTGATAAAAAAAAATACCAAAGTAAATGGTAAACTCCATGCTAAAAGTGATTTTGGACTATCTGTGTTTTACAGCTGACTTTTCAGTTTTGCGACCCAGATGTAACTTCGTTTGTCTGTCAAAATTGTCCATTTACAGACGATTTTTAATTTTTGCTTTCACACGTACATGTATAATCACATCTGACGTAACCTCTAAGTGACGCGAACACATACATGTTAATTCAAAACAGCTGCTCTAATTAAAAATTTTGTCACCTGACTTTGGTTCTGTAAATTTCAGATGACAATGTTTCAAAAGGTTCACACGGCATGTATAGCTATTGCAGTGGGAAATTTGACAAGTCAGATGCAAAATACAGATAGTATAAAACCATCTTAAGTTTTCGTTATGCATACGGCCGCTAGCCTCCAAAAGGCTAAGCTGGCAACGCTGTCCACAGTGCTTACACGCAATTTGCATTGTGGCTTTTCTGATCGGCTTCAAACGCAGGCTTTTTTAGTTAGATAGAGAGAGGTGTGGAGAAGATAACGGTGTAAGAAAAAAAAAACACGAATTGAAATGCATGGCATGAATTTAAAAGAAGTCTTTTATTCTATTTGCTGGCAAAAACTAGTTAAATAGCTGATGTTTCCTTGTAAAAAGCATCCACCTTCACAAGTGATAAAAGTGAACAAGAACGCTGATGAGACGTTATAGCGGCCTGTCGAAATCAGTAGTACGGATCTGTTCTGGTAATCTGATTTGAATATTCCAACACTCCACTCTTAATAAAAATAATTTAAATTTACATTAATTCAAAATATTGAACTAAAACCCGAAATAATAAAAATTTTCTGAATTTTGAGGGGTTTTTGATATTTCTCTTTGTCATTAAGCTTGTGTATAAACGTCAAAAAAAAGCATGGAGAAAAAGTCTGTAATGTAAATGTGCATGACTTTTCGTAGGGGATTTAAAAGGAAATTGTAAAAAACAGGCTAAAAATACATAAAAGGCACTTAGTGTCCTTTCGCAGTTGAGACATTTCTTGACGGACATTTTTTCAATTATCTTTTGAACTTGCCTGAAGCTTTCACACTTCGTCAAGAAATGTCCGATTTGTTTACTTTATGTGTGTTTTGTGTTAGTATTGTGGCATTGTTTGCTTGATGTGCGTATGTATTGCGAAAAGTAGAAAACATAAGCGAAAAATGTCCAATACAGATAGTCGTGTACTACATTCTCTACCTTTACCCCCCCTCGCTAATAAATTTTTTCTGTACAGCAAGAAATGACCAAGTGTGAAAAGCCACTTACAAAAAAAAATAAACTCATAAAGCTCTCTGTGAGAAATAGCTTTTACAGCAATGAGTTGTATGGTGGGCTAAAGTGCTTGTTTAAAATTGTAAAAGTTGTATAAAAGCTTTGGCTAATGCAAATATATATCTAGCAGTAATGAATAAAAGCTGTTGAAAGGTGAAAAGCATATAAATTAAGAGGAAAACTTCGCTATAGAAAGCTTATTCGTTACGGGACTTTTCCACAAAGTTGACAACGTCAAACTGCAGATGGCAGCCTTAACATGTTTTTATTTCCTGGAAAATTTTTTTGAATTAATAAAGTCAACATACAGCATAAACTTCATAAATAAGTAGTGTCTCAACTGGACTACAACCATGAAGAGTGATTCTAATTGAAAAAAGGTTAAAAAGTCTATACATATCTTTCAAGCTTGAGATCCATTACAAAAAGATATATGTAAAAAGCATAAAGGAGGCCCTATGGCTGAGGCCACACGGGCTTTTTTAAAACGCGGCGTTTCTGCTTTTTATATTAAATTTGAAGTTTTAAAAAATTTAGAACTTTCAAATTTAATATAAAAAGCAAACACGCCGCGTTTTAAAAACGCCCGTGTGGCCTCAGCCTAAGATTTATGAATATTGATATTTGGAGCACCCTGTTGAAACACACGATGAACTACAGGGTGTTAAAACTGACTACCTCGCGTATGAAAATCCTTGTTGGCCTCATAACTTTTATAAGTACATATTTAAACTTATTCCACATAGGATTGCTAGCTATGGTTTTTAATAAATATGTAGTAAAGACATACAATAGCCCAATTCACAATCTTGTGCAAATGGTCTTGCATCGTAGCATTTGCAAAATGGTATTGCATATTGATAATCACCACTTAACAATTGTTAGTGGTGAGAATAAATATACTATACCATTTTGAAAATGCTACGATGCAAGACCATTTGCACAAGATTGTGAATTGCACTAATATAAAAAAATAAGTTTTATATAATTTTCTTGCAGGTAAATAAAATGCTTCCAAAAATTTTAGTATTTGATTATTTTTCACGACTGCATGAATTTACATAAATAAAAAATGTTGTGACAATATGCAATTGTCAAAGATAATGTTTAAAATCATAATACATATTTTTTAAATGCTTTGCTATGCCATTACCGGAGATATGTACGAAACAGAGAACAAAGTCGAGGCCAAGAACTAAATTTTTAAAATTTAAAACCAATTATCTTTGAAGATATGAATGATTTATTCATAAAATAAAATGTTTTTTTTTATCTATTCATAAGCCTTACATCAAATTGAAAATCATTAAATTCGGATAATATTTGTAAAAGTTATGAGGCCAACAAGGTTTTTCATGCCCGAGGTAATCAACCAACTATGGCACCCTGCAGCTCACAGTGCTGTTTCACATGGTGGGCAGAATTTTCACATTCTCATTTATGTAAATATTATACTATATTGTCTCGAAATCTAGTACTTACGAGATTTCGAGCCAAATCTAGTTGTTTTTCACTACATTCCTCATACAAAATCAAATCTAATTTGTCAGTAGATTTGGACGAAATCTCAAAATCTAGTATTTTTATTTTTTGTACTACTCTGTACAGCATTTTTGTATAAAAGGTGAGTGAATTAGCTATGCTGCCCAAAAATTTTATACAAAATGTGTTTGAATTAGCTGAGTTTGCACTTGCTGGTTTACAGTTTAAGCTAAAATTCAGTCGAAGGATATTATCTGGGTTACGAAATCTAGAATAAGGTCAAGTGTAAACGATATAGATTTCGATAAAGATTTCAAAGCAAATTGCCTCGAAATCTAGACAATGTAATCGCAGTATTACAAGAATTCAATAAAACTTATATGCACAAACTATACGTACAAATATACAATTTATTTGCTTTTAAAATTTTTCCAAAATTTTTCGTTAAAAATTTCAATTCAAATTTGACTAATACTAAAAATAACATTTAAAATTTAACCGATATTTTGTCAGTGAAAACGAAAGATTAGAAATTGACTGATATTTTGTCGCTCAAAGTTAACAGTTCAAAGTCAAACGATATATTGTCATTAAAAAATAACTGTTAACATTTTAGCGATATTTTTTCCGTCAAAAATAACAGTTTAAACTTAACTGGTATCACGTAAGTCAAAAATATCAGTTAAAATTTTAACTAAGTTTTTTCGTTAAAAATTATGCCGAGTTTTTGTCAGTCAAAAATAACAGTTAAATTTCTACCGATATTTTGAATGCCAAAAATGGCAGTTAAAATTATAATAATATTTTTCGCTCAAAATAAAATTATCGATTTTTTTTATCTGCCAAGAATATCAGTTAAATTATTATTTTTTAAATTAAAGTTAAAACTTACCCGTTAAGCGTTAGTCAAAAATAACAGTTAAAATTTCAGCTAAATTTTATCGCTCAAAACTCTACCAAGTTCTTGTAGTTCAAAAATAAAAGTTGAATTTCTACCGATATTTTGGAAGACAAAAATGGCAGTTAAAAATTAAATGAATTTTTCGCTCAAAATAAAATAACTGATTATTTGCCTGCTAAGAATACCAATAAAAATTTTAACGATATTTGTTCCTTCAAATATAACGATAAAATTTTACTGGTTCTTGGTTAAAATTCTACCGATATTTTTTGTTTAAATATAACAGCTAAAATTCTACCGAAAACTCTAGCCAAAAATGACAGTTAAAACTTTAAAAATTATCAGTTAAATTTTTACCGATATTTTGTCGCTCTGAAATGAAAGTTATTATTTTACCATATAATAACAAAAATAACAGTTACAATCTGACCTGTATTTTTCCAGTCAAAAATAAAAATTAACTTGAGCTCTGCTTATTAAATAATTGATTTTATTCTCAATTACTGCTCTTTTTGTAAAACTGACTTTTAAGTCAACTTGTTGAATGCTCATGAATTTGTAACAACTAAAATTTAACACACATTCATTCTTACGTGTGTGGTTTTGTAAATTTATTTGTCTTAAAGAAAGTAGCAAAAAGAGAAAAAAGAGAGGAGATAAAAGTTACGAAAAGGACTGACAGTACAATTAACATAATTTGTTGCTTTTTAAGCTTTTATGAAAATATGCTAAAGTATGCATACGATTTTAAAGGAAATTGTTAATACATACATACACACATTTGTTTATGTACTCGTGGATATTTGCATGCATGTGTTTTTTTTTTATACATATTTATCGCTCATTTACATTAAAGAAATCATATGTAACTAAAAAGAAACTTGATTGTTTACTTATGCATAATTAATCCTGCTATACAGTGATGTCAACTTTTATTTGTAGTGATTTTCGTAGTATCAAAACGTTTTAGTAAGACAAATATTATTGATTTTGATTTTGTTGTTAGTGGCTTTAGTGACTTTTTTTTACTTTTTCACATTCTTTTAAGTTTTGTTTAATAAAATTACATAAGTACAAAGTACTCTGATAAAAAAAAATTTGTATAAAAAGTTTGTGAATTTGAAATACCCAGTGAAAAATATTGGAAATCATTTTTAAGGAACTACATTTTAGCTGCTTCAAAAGTATCACTAAGTATGTATTTGCTACATCTCAGGAAGAGTAGTTATTAATAACATCTAGCATCTACACTGATAGAAAAACCCTCATGTAATCTGACATCAATGCTATGTCAAGTGTCTTCATTTTTGACCCCATGACACTTAACACCATGGTGATGTCAACCTTTACATCAGCTGGTCATCAGTACCAATGATGACAAATCTATCATCAATGCACATAGTAATGATGATAAGTGTACATCAATGCAATTTTATGTTTTTTAACTTTTTAGAAATGCGTTTAAACACAAAAATAAAAAATAACACAATAACATTTGTTTTAAAATACAAACTACAAACATTATAACATTGTTTACTTATTTCTCTTATACATATTTTACAATTTAATAATATATAATAAGTGACACATCGTATTGATGTCATTCCAATCATAGCATTGATGACACTTAAACTATGACAAATTTCTATAATGACGTTTGTCATCAGATTGATGTCAGTTTTCGTTGTATTGATGACATTTGTCATAGCATTGATGTCAGAATTCTGATCATAGGGCGTCATCAATGCGATGATACATTTTTCTATGAGTGTAGATTCTAGATAGTCAATATTCTATTTTCGCAATCCTCTCTGATAAAGACATTTAGTCTCTCAGCTACTCCCAAAGTTATTTCAAATGATGTGGCTCAGGTGGTAAACGCTCAGGTGGTAAACGCGTTGACTACTAAACAGTTGATGAAAAACAGTTGATGAAAAAATTCCGTGTTTGGAGCCCAACTTGTGCTTGTATCAATAAAATGAATTAAATTATGTAAATAAAAATGATCCGGATTGGAAAGGCAAGTTCAGGAACTTATTGACTTCTTTGGAGGCTCCTTTTTCACTGGGAAGTTATTATTTTCATTTTGAATGAAACACAGAACACACACCTAATGTAACACTTTATTTTTATCTCTTTAAGTAAATAAAATTTACAATTCATAAATTATTTAATTACATTTTTACAATTTTTTTTTAAACTTGTTGCGAACGAGGAAGCAAAAGGAAGCAAACACCTAAACTGTTTTATTTACAAATGGCTGTAATTTCATTATTACGAGTATTCATTAGCAAGAAATTAAATGCCGTTGCAAATAAAGAAAGCATACAGATAAATATTAAAAAATAAATTAATCAAGAAAACTTTTTCTACAAACATTTCACGTAAAACTATCAGTACACCGCAGGCTGTGCACCTCAATGCAGGCAAATTGCAAATGAATAAGTAAATTAGCGCAGTGGAAAAATATTAAGTTACTCAATTGAAATTAGTGTTTTAATTATGCCGTAATGCTTAGTATTTCTGGCAAATAGAAAGATTAAATTAATTTATGTTTTAAAGTAATTGAATCTTACAGAAATAACACTAGTTTACAAAAAAGATTGTTTGGCATCGTAAATTTTTGAGAGTCAATTTTTATACATCGCAGTGAAAAATTAGCTTCGAAAGAAGTCAAGTACGCTAGAAGAAAATGAGCATATTGCATAACTAGTCAAGTTACCGGTTCCTAGGATGCAGCGTAGCTTTTAGGTTTCGAGTTTTATCTGAAAGGGACCTGTCACTTTTGTGTTGGCGCTATCATTTGCGAGGATCAATTGACGCAATTACCATACTCTGTGGCATGTCCCATATTCCACATTAAAGTGCCTGTTTAATGACAGTCTGTGTTTGTGTATATTATGTCTATATTAAACATCGAAAATAAAACTAGTTTACTCTATTTCTCTTTTGATGGTTTTGAAAAAAGCCCCTGCTAATGGTACCCAGCGGTAAAACTTACGAGGCATTCACTAAACAGGCCTTCCAAGACCTGAATTTAAGATCCAAAACTAATTTTTTACTGGCTTCTAAGGATAGGCCTTCTACAAGGCCTCTACACCTGTTTATTTTGGAAGGAGTATTAAATTTTTATATTTTTGGTTTTTTTTAATAAAAAAATGTTCTTTAGAAATAAAAAAATTCTCGTATTCTTTTTTCGCAAAGAATTTGTATATAAGACTGAAACTTGCGTACAAGAGGCATCATACATGTTGTTATTATGTCGTTTATGTTGCAGCTACTACATCATGTTCAATTCGTTCCTAACAAATACACGAAATTTTGCCTCCCTCATATGTATAAAAAATTACTTTGGATGAAAAGGAGTTCGAAATAAAACATATCGATAATCCAAAATATAGATAGAAGCCTCTATAAAAATACCTAGATAAAAAAAAATTTGACTCCATTTGATTTATGAACGGGCCTTCCCAGACCAGTCCTTCTATCAGGCATGCCACATATAATCTACATGTAGGTCTGCTAAAGAATGCCTTCAATTAGGCCTGCTGAGTAATGGGTCGAGGAAGGCCTTGGTCCGCAATGATATCGCGTGTAAAAAGATATGAATATGCAATGGGTGTGAAAATATTAAAGACTACTAAATAAGGCCTTATAGAAGGACTCTTTGCTCCTTCCATTTATCGCACTCCCCATGATTGTCAAACTCATCGCATTGGCAGCCCTTATCATGAAACAACACGAAGTGGAAACTCAAAATAACGGAAACAGAACTTTCGGGAAACAGTGACGACAGCTTACAAGATTATTCGTCAATGCTAAAAGATAATGCAGATAGCGACAAAATAAACTTAACAACATCAGCTGTTAAGAAATGTAAACTTGTTAGCAGCATCATTTGTTAAGGAGCATAGTATCTACCCATCCACACGAGCAATAAGTTTGGCAATTATTGCCGTGGAATTTTTCAAATTCGATTGCCGACACAAGATATTTGTATGTGGACTGTATGAATATGTACTCATACACATATTAAGCAACAAATGTTAAAATACATTGCTGAGCAATAATCTTTTAAGAAAAGCTGTCAAATTCAATTGTCATTTGAGTTTTTTTTTGTTTGTGAAAAGTAAACATAAAAAAAAGTAAAGTAAGTAGTAATGCAACATTTCACCTTCTACCGAAACATTTTTCTCATCATTCACCCGTTTTAACTTCGGCGAACCGGGCTTCATCCGCTTCTTTTTCACCCTCGTACCTTCCTCCACACCCGACAAATCGCTCAAACCGATAAGCTTCGCATCAGACACCTCTGACTCACTCCCACCAGGCATATCGCCCTTCCGCTTCCCCGCAGACATAAATAATAGTATTATTTATCCACCAACAAAAAAGTAATATACCCGTACAAAATAGTTGGAATTACCGCAGTTAAACAGCAAAATAGCCAACAGCCAAAGACAAACGCAGTCAATAAACCGTCAGCCAAATATCGCACCAAGTTCAGCAACAAATTCGGTAAAACCGAAAAACCTATTTTTTCCAAAAACCCGGGTTCAAAAATCGAGACGAACCGGGTCTGAATCCCGAAAAACTGTACCCAAACTCCCCTAAATCCCAGGAGTTCCCAACAAAAGTCAAAAACGGCAACGCTGAAATACTCACTCAATTCAAAAACACGGCAACACAGCACCAACCAACAAACGTACGACCTTACTGCCGGAGTTTGACCTTGAGACTCCCTTTGCCAGCGGAGTTTTAAAAATTTAAACACACTATAAATACACACACGCACTGTGTATATAAAATGAATGTCTTATATCGACACGAAAAATGAAAAATTTTTATCACCTCTAAAAGAGGACAGTCCAAGCTACCGATAGCCACAAAAATTACGAATGAAACTTGAAAATTACTTCCGAAAAATCTTACCTATAGATTTTACTAATAGATTTTACAAAGAGGGACATGTGGTAGACCGAAGTCCAACCAAGCACTAGCATCAGTCCTTTAACCAAACCTCTCCCAGCGATTTTGGTAGCAACCACAGCCACCACGTGATTAGCTCCCGAAGGAAACCTCACCAAACAACCAAACACAGAATCATCCTTCCTGCAGAGGGTAAGACGAAGTCCGTCAGCGACATCATCCCAGATGATGTTGCTTAACGGCGAGCATCATCTCTTTAACCCTCTGAAAGGCTAGTCATCTGTGGGGCCACTGGTTCCCGTGGTACCAGTTTATAATACTGGTCAAGCCTCGAAAGAAAACGCCTAGAGGTTAACTTTCTATCGATTTTGGTCTTGAGAGAGACCCTAGGTGCCTGTTCACCTCCTTACTGACCAGCGTAGGCAAGCCTACTTTCTTATATAAATATGGGCACGCCCGTTACTCGGCTGCAAGAGATTGGGTAGTAACCAGGGGTGTTAAGTATGACGATTTTTTACGATATGACAAAAAACGATATGACGTAGTATGTTGTCATATCGTACGTTTTTTACGATATAACAACACTGAGAAAGCCATGAACGGTATATGGCTTTCTCAGTGTTTTCATATTGTAAATAGTTTACGATATGACAACACAGTATGTCATATCGTTTTTTGTTATATCGTAAAAAATCGTCATACTTAACACTGCTGGTAGTAACACATAAGTTCTATGGGTAATTGGCCTAAGGTAATGTCAGCAAAAACCAAATTACCCTATTCCCAGGAAACACATCACCAAGGTGTGAGTAATCACCAAGATGCATGAACCGTACCCCCCGCGGGGGGGGTAGATAGGGACAGAAGGAATCTCGTTAATCCATGAATGATGAAAGTAGTACTACTATTGCGCACTAGATGGTGTTAGTGTATTTCTATGCAGCTGTTAAGTTTCTCTGTACTTCTTGTTGTCTGTATGATTACACTAATGCACTCATACATAGCTCACACCGCGTTATTACAATCTTACTTAAAATTTGTGATTGTATTGTGAAAAAGATTTTTACCCCCTAGCGTATAGATGTTTACACATCAAAAATATACATATATTAATAAAGCTGATTTATAAAAGAACGTCGCTGGAAAATGTAAAAAATTCATAATTATGTGATTATAAATTATATACATAAGAGGACACAGTGTAAATAACGCACAACTTTCATCACCAAAATTGTCAATTTAATGTTTTAAGATTTGTACGTGTTCGCTACCAAGCAATACAAGCAAGAACATTGCCAATTGGCATCGCCGTTCTTGCTTATATATTTTTGGTTCAGTAAAATTATTGTTGTAAAGTATCTGTATTTTGTAGGCATTTCTATTCCACTTAAGTTATGTGTTCTCTTTTCATCGCTCAATTACTAGTAAAGCATAATATAACAAAAAACAACTGAACTAATTCTATTTCCACTTACCGAACATTCGCCAACGTGTGCCTTCGATTTTTTAAATATCGACTGTGATACTTTTGCAAGTCACCAATCGAGCCTTGTTCGGCTTGCATTTTGCTGGCTGGCAATAATTGAGAACTGGACGACTGTTGAGTGGCTAGAGCTGAGGCCGAAGATGATGTCAAACGTGTTTGAGCGGCCGCTAGAGCTGCACTGACGGCAGCAGCACTACTACTATTATTCGAGGATGAAGCTAAAGTTTCGCTTGAGTTGGCAACACCGCAACTGCCGCCGCTGCCACCGCCGCCGCCAATGGGTACTATACTGCTGTTCGGAGCAAATACTATACGTGACCAACCGGACTTGTGTTGTTTACGGAATTTGTGTTTTATACGCGGCGAGGGTGTTGAGGTGGTAGTAAATTCCTGTGGTGTACAACCACCACCGGTTATGGAAGATGTTGTTGCTGTGGTAGCGACAGTGGCTGACAGGGAAGTACAACTGTCACTGCTGCCACTTGGATTGGCTGTAAAGGGAGAGAGTTGATCGGATTGTTGTTGTTGTTGTTGGTATTGATGGGCAAACTGCCTTTCCGAGGTGGGTTCAGTTAAATTTTCGTCGTCGTTATTGGCGCTGTGTTGACGTTGTAGCAACTGCTCAGATTCTTCTTCTTCCTTGATGTGTGGCAACGGTGAAGTCTGCGGCGGTGGACAACAACAGCGCGATGGTGTCGACGACGATGCTGTTGAAGACGAGGTAGTTGTTGTTGCTGCTGCTGCTGCAGTAGTATTAGCAGACGTTATGCCTGCTGCTATTCCCGAAGTAGGCGATGTAACAGTTGTTGAAGCCGTCAGAGACGAAAGAGGCGGCTGTGTTGTTGCTGTTGTTGCTATTGTTGTATTAGTAGCAGTTGTTGGCACAAAACTATTCTGCTGCACTTTGTTGGATTGAGAAATAAAATTGCTTTTAGTATTCGGTGGTGTTGTTGTTGTTGTTGTTGTTGTTGTTGGTGATATTTGAGTTTTTGTAGTTTGGTTGGCCAAAAAAGTAACTTGTGTATTTGCTGCTGTTATAGACAAGAGCGAAGCTGCTGAAGCTGAGTTAATGGCCAATTGTAATACAGCTGTTGTGGGCGAGATACTCGTATCACTAAGAGTTTCTGGTTCGGCTTTGCGAGGTAAAATACCCGATGCTAATTTTGCAGCCGCTATATCAGCAGCGCTAATGTGTTGTTGCGAATCCTCCTCCTCCTCCTCGTCGTTAATAAGGGTTTTAAGCGAAATGGGTGTAGTGGCTGAAGTGGCAATAGTTTCGGCCAATGAGTGTTTCTTAACTGCCGCTATTAATGATTCGTTACCTTCTCTTGTCAATTCAATCACAGACTTACCCGAATGCTTGCGTTTTACTGTACTATCGACCGTAGCCGAGTTCGAATTTATCGGTGGTACGGGCGTAAGGGGAGGACTTGTGGCGGGGGCTGCCGAGCCGCTGCCCCCGCGACAAGGGAGGCAACAACGAAACACTGTGCTACTAAAACACTTTGTCGTTTTCGATTTACGTCTTTTGTTCGTGCATGTATTGTTGGTAGAGGCAGACGAGGAAATACAACTGCCGTTGCCGAAACTATGGCGCTGAGCACCGCTGTTGACACCAGCCACAATACTACGAGCACTGCCACTATTATTACTGCCGCTAAGTATACTGAGAGTACCGCTAAAACGCTAAAATAATAAAAAGAAATTAAAATTCAGTAATTTATAATGAAAATAGTCCTCAAATTATAAAATATAGTTCTAGAGTTTTGTAGCTACTATTGCTAAATTGCAATTATTTGTTTTTCTTAATTTTTCTCATTTCATTGAAATATTATTTCTCTTCAAAATCGTTAACCTTGCCAAATCCTCCACCTGTTTGACATTTTGTAGTGACCCATTCATTATTTTGTTGCTGTTGCAATTCATACTTAAGTTGGTTATTCTTTTTAGTTTTTTGTGTGGCAAGTTTCGCCAGACGCATGGTCTGTTCTTTTTTGTTTTTTTTTTCTAATACTAAAACTTGGTTTTAACTTCAAAAAGAAACTTTGGCAACTTGTGATTTGTCCATTTAAAATTTATTTATCCAGTTCATGTTTGTTTTTAACGAAGTAGTGAATTTTTTGTTTTTAATATCTGCAAAGAGAGTTAAGAAAAAAAACTGAAATTAGTTTTATGCGGCACATGAAAAAATAATTATCAGCCCTGTTCTGCATTTCATGTGATATCAAAACGTTGGGAACTATTAATTGTCCGAACGTTTTTATTTCACGTGAAATATAAAGCAGGGATATAAGTTAAAAATACAAAGAGCCTATTTTATTAGCTTCTCGTTCATATTGGTCATTATTTTTGAAGCGGACAACCCAAAAAAAATAGTTTTTTGCCGAAATTCTTTCATATTTGGCATAACTATAGTTCTTTTACGTATAAATGTGTGTGCAAAAACAAATTTCATGATGTTTATTTGTCGAGTTATGAGATGCGAATGTGTTGCTATATTTAAATCTTCCTATACTCATGTCAAAACATGAAACACGTATACTCGCTCCCGGTCTGCCAGACCGATGTTTGTAGAGCCTACAAAACTTACATTACTTTAAAAAAGTTTTAATAGAACTTCATTTAGTTTTAGAAATGTATGTTTTTAGTAATATGAGCACAGGTTTTAAAGAAAAAATCTTTTTTGTATATCACTAATATCCTTTCGCGGCAGTCCTTGTAATATATTATAAAATTCCTAACAGATAAAAAAACATCAAAAAAATATATTTCTATTAAAACTAAGCAAACCAAAATACAATAATTCCAAGAAAATAACACAGGAAATTAAAAAATATATAAACACAGAAAAAATTATGATAGATTTTTTTTTAAATAAGCGTGTTTTTGAAATTGATTTTAAATCTTTATTATTGTCTCTATTTCGTTTGATAAATAATTTTGTTTGACTTGAATTTGGCGTTTGAAGTGAAAAATTAATTTTTTCTGTTACGCCAATACTCACGTCGGTCTCGCAGACCAACTATTGCTATGTACGCATACCCGCCTTATTGGCACAAACTTTGTAACGGCACTAACTTGAAGTTTATTGAGAAAGACGAAACTAACAGAAATTGCAATACTTTCGTGTTCATCGTTTATAAGAAAAAAAAATTAAAGTACTATAAGTCGGTCTCACAGACCGTATGAGTGAGTATAGGAAGGTTAACAAAAAAAATATGAAATTGTTTTTTCGAGTTAGAAAAAAAATAAAATAAAAATATTAAAATAAGTGATTCTTATAGATCAGATGATGATCTTTTCAAAAAAAAAATTTATGTAAAAAAATAGTTTTTCAATTAAGTTTATAGCCAAAGAAATTTATTTATTTTGATTTGAGTTCGGTTTTTTAATTTATAATAAATAAAATAAAACTATATTTTTATTTCGAGATAAATGTAAAGCATATATACAAAGAAAAATTTTGACTGCACGGAGCGTTGAACTGACAAGTTTCGATACCAAAGTCGGCGGTTTGCAGTCAAGAGTTGAATATCATCTACCTTTAATGAATTCATACTGTCACGCTTAGAACTGTACATATTTCATTTGATACTCAAAGTATCTTTACACGGTAATACAATGAAACTCTCTTCGTGCTTAAAAAAAGAGAACATAAGTCTGTTGTAAATATTTTTCATGTTTACACCTCTGGTGTGATGAGAACAAACAAGTTTGTAAAATGGTTTAGAAAATAAACATTTACCGAACGCTTGTCAAATTTTGTATCCGTATTCTCTCCCATTGAACACAATTTGCGTTTACACATTTCACCCCGCTATCTCGCCGCCGAAAGGGAGTTTTTAGTCTCCTTTTAGAAAAGGGTAAAAAAGGACCAATGCAGCGAAGCGCTATAGGGTTAAAATGTGCCATAAAATTATTTCTGGTGGAGTTTTACATAAAAGTCCTCAACACACCTATTTTGTAAAAAAAAAAATAAAACATGTCGAAGTTAAAAAAATTTTAATTCAATTGGTCATTTCTGGTTTTGAACATGAAAAAAATTTTTTTTATTAAATATTTTTTTTAAATATCAGATGATTTCCTATAAGAATCTCTTATTTAAATGTTTTGCTTATTTTTTTCTAGTTCGGAACAATAATTCAAAAACATTTTTTTTTATAATTGAGTTATGGATTTTTAGTCGAACTGAATGGTTTTTATCCAAAGTTATTTAATTAGTTTGGCTTAAGTTCGTTTTTAATTTAATTTTTCGATCAATTTATTTTTTATTTAAGAAAGAAATTCAAAAGCATGTAAATATTGAACATTCAAAGAACATTTTTGATGTACCCTTTATTATTATTTCGCTTGCGCCAAATAATGTAATTAATGTTCGTCTTGTAAGATTGTTAGGAAATAAAACAAACAAAAAAAAATTATTTAATTTTCCTACCACTTCACTTGCAATTATTGTCTCGACCAAATTGTGGGCAAAAATAACATGATTGCTCCCGCAAAAGAAATATAGATAAAAAATGAAAAAATTCAAACCGTTTATTGAAATTTATTTGCTGAATTAAGCATTTAAAGCACGTAACTTGTAACATGTAACAATTTGTTTTAATTAAAACAAAAAGATAAATGAACGTTGATAGAAATTGTTACTTGCTTCAAGAAAAATAAAATAAGAGTTGCAATGAACAAAATCCTCTAGAGAAGTAGCGTGGAAAAAAATCATGTTTACTCTGTTTAGTATTGAACAGACTGTTTTTATATTTCATACAGTTCACCACAATTGGTAGGCGTAGCTGAAATCTTGCCAATTTAATTTTAATCTATAATCCCTCAACTTATTTTTCAGCTTTCCAAACTTAGAAGGACGCTGCCACAAAAATGAAAACGCCAACAGCGTTTGCAGTTTAGAGGATTTTTTGTGTGATTGGAGATGGAAATTTCGTGCTGAAACTTGTCTATACTGAAATTAAAAAACAACGGTCTCTTTTTTATTTACTCTTCTTTTCTCTTTTAGTGCTTTACCTTTCCTACAGCAACACCAATTCAAAACGGAGAAAACATGTTTTATTTCTATTATCGTTACAACAGCAACAGCTACAAACGCACATGCACGTCTTATTTACTCTTTTAACTTCAAATTAATACATGTATGTGTTCTAAGTGACCATGTACTAGTAGCAATTTTAAACGATTATAAATCCCAAAATAATGAACCGAATTTTAACATAATAAAAATTGGGCACATCTGTCAAAAAACACCTTTAAAATTATAAATGTTTGGCAAAATTGGCTGTAAAATCTAAGCATAAGCTACAGCACAAAAAATAGTCTCGCCTATTAATGATATAGATTTGAGAATAACACTTGATATCAAGTTGAGCAAGAGCCATTCTCAAGGCAGGTATTTATTCTCAAACTTCAACTTGTGTTAAACTTGTGTTAAACTCAAACATCAACTTGTGTTAAAATTTGAATCGCAAACGTTAGGCTGGCTTTTGAAAAAGGATTTCGAGTTACCATAACACCGTCATATTTCAAACCTTTTAGCGTGTGCTTATAGTTCTAATACAGCCTTGTAGGCCAAGTCTTCGAGACATCATCGATGCATGTGCGAAACAACCCCGTAGGCCAAGTTTACGAGACATCACCGATGCATGCGCGAAACAAGTATATATCATCGTCGACGAACTGACGACAGTCCAAGCCAACTATGGACGACATTTTCCAACAAGGGCCACAAAACTCATTGATGACAACATTGGTAGCATGCTACTAAAGTTGTCGTCAATTAATCATAATAAGCTTCACACTGATAGGCTAGATCGTTATCTACTAACCTACCGAGGTACTCAAAAAACTTTATAAAACAACTCTTTCAGTGGGCAACTTAAATTCTTTATGCACATAAATGAAAGCACGACAACTTCGATGAAGTTGTTACACTTGTTGTCGGCAATAAAACTGTATACATGACAACTTCCATGCAGCTGTTACTCTTGTTGTCATCAATAAAACTGCAAAAATGACAACTTCGTTGCACTTTGGAACGATTTTCCGTCATCCCACGTCAAATTTGGTTTGTAAACAGACCGGTTTCGGCTATGTGCCATCTTCAGTGTTCTATTGAATACTAGTATTCAATAGAACACTGTTTACAAACCAAATTTGACGTGGGATGACGGAAAATCGTTCCAAATTCAAAAAAAAGCCCCGTCGGAAGAAAAACACAACATTCGATGCACTTGTTACTCTTGTTTTCGTCAACAAGGCTTTGTAGCACAAATGTTCATAATCTTGTCAAAACAAATTCTTAATGTGTTTTATAGGCGACAAATCATTGCATTGTATTGCAGACAAGATCGATAAAAATGTCGTCGGTAACAATTGCGACTACAGGGAATTCATTTACAAGAAAAACACACCAATACATACAACCTCAACCACAAACTGTTTGTTCCCTTAAGGAAGTTCAGGCTGCAATTCAATCTGGGTTCATTTCAGTTGAGCTGGCAAAAGATGATGTTAAATGAAGGTGTCTTAAAATTCAGTCAACCAGTTATTTAGTCATTCCTTCATATATTATTTTTTTTTCTTTCTTTCTTTCTTTCTTTCTTTCTTATACATCTCACATATATCGGTACATTAATTTACAAAAGGCGTAACTAACATATAAAAAATTTTCAAGTTTGAAACAAAAAACTTACTAAAAATATATAAAAAAGCTTATTATTATTTAAAACTATAAGAAATGTAGGAAAGGATCCAGGCTACATATTTCATTGTTTTGTAGTTCTTTTATTAAGTTTTAAGTTTCAAACTTAACATTTTTTATATGTTAGATACGCCTTTTGTAAATTAAAGCAACGATATATAACTTTGTGTTTAACTGTTAACCTTTTGCATTTAACTAACACTTCTTCCTTTATCAATGTTGTTTTTGGAAAAAAAATGTACTCCCCAGCGGTAAAACAAAAAAGGCCTTCTTAATTCATGTCTTCTTGAATTCCTGCTTACAACTTTTCATCCTCAAAATAGGAATTCTATTAGAAGCGAGGAGCAAGGAGTTTTTAGATTTTTCATTTTATATCCAAAGAAATTTAATTATTTTTGGCTTGAGTTCGGTTTTAATTTAATTTTTCAATTAAATTATATGTTTATTTAAAGATAAATGTGAAGCATGTAGACAAAGAAAATTTTGACTGCGCGGAGGGTTGAACTGATGTTTCTATAGCTCCCGCTAATCTCATCAGAGTTCTTTACCGCTTAGACCACTCGACCAAAGTCGGTGGTTTGCAGTCAAGAGTTGAATAACATCTACTTTTAATCAATTTCTACTGTCAGCCTTAAAGCTGTATTTCATTTGATAGTTATTGATATTCACTTTTTTCTTTTGTCTTGTGTTAAGCATCTTTTGTACATCCTTTTTTTCATTTTGTTTAAAAAAATTTAATTTAGAAAGAAGCAAACAGTCTCGTATTTTCTCTTCGCATGTAATTTGTATATAAGGCTGAAATTTACGTACACCGGACATCACACAAGCTGCTATTATGCCGTTTATGTTGGAGCTAATTAACTTATAACTATTCCGTCGAAACAATTCATGTCCAATTCCTTCTTAATAAATACATGCATGACTTTTAACCTCATATGTATTAAAATTTACTCTGGATGAAAGGAAATAATTCGAAATAAGAAATCACATTAATCTACAAAAATACCGAGATAAAAAAATATGTGTACCTCTATTTGCTTTTTGAGAGACCTGTCTTCGGCCTTCCTCGCAATGACAGCATGTTTAAAAAAGATATGAAGATGAAATGGAGCGTGAAGTCATTGTACATCCAAAATAAGTTGTAAAGATGCCTTGTATAAGGCCTCCATAAGCCTTTTTTCTACCGCTGGGTCCTTGTGTGCATGTGTGTATGTGTCTGTCTGCTTTTCTTTAACTTGAACGAAGAAAAATGACAAGCTGTATTTACCTTGGCTTTAAATGCCTTGTAGATGTTTAATTTATTTTTTTGCTCGGTTCGCGGGTTACACGGTTGTTTGCTTGGATGGTTGCTTGGTAAGACTTTTTTTAGCATCGTATAAACATAAATACACCTGATACAGCAGTCTTTCATATGGAGGTTAGAGTTTAAGTAAATTGCAATTACAGAGTGTTGAATAAAAATATTTATGATACTGGAGAAAAAACGATAGTACAGGCACAAAAAACAGATGGCTTAAATTTCAGACCCCACAAAAACTTTCATTAGCAAGTAAAGAGTATGAATGCTAATAAATATATGAAGTGCAGACATGCATACATACATATCATTACATTAATATATGTATGTAGAAAGGCCCTAACTCATTTTTTTCAAATCGAGTTATTTGAATATTTCGATATGTGAAACCCCAATCTATCGAAATATGCAAAAACATGATTTGAAAAAATGTGTTAGGGCTTTTCTAAATTAATGTAAGTACTTTTTAGTACATCTGCTTTGGCATTATTCATTATTTTAAGTAAACAACGGAAACAAAAATTTTTTATGTACATACTTGTTGCTGGAAGTACAAACATGTTTTGTATATAAGTGCTTATATGTACACTCTAAAACACTTTTGTTGAAAATTAGGTCGATACGAAAACATACCAAAAGTACACTAAGCCCAGCAGAAATACATAACTTTTTTAATATAATCAGTCAACTCGGAGGCCATGGTTGAACCCGCGGAGTCGGTCACTTCGGGGTCTCGCAATCAGACTCATGTCTGGTTGGAGAGCTCCTCGAGGGACTAGTGTTCGCGGACGACGAGGACGCTCTCCTGAATCCAGGAGATGACGAAGTCGATGTCAACTATGACCCCGATGTTGACAATGGCGAAGATAGTGCAAATTAATCTGCACCACTCCAAGGCAGCCTCAGCTGCCCTAACCCTCCGCCTAGCAGAGAAAGGGGAGGATATTGCGCTAGTCCAGGAGCCGTGGACCAATAACGGCAAGATTCTTGGACTCAGCGCCAGTGGCTACAAACTACTGTACGCAGCAAACTCAGGTAACAATGACAAAACCATTAGATCCTGTATTTTAGCGAAAGCCAACCTTAACATCTTCATTCTCTCTAATTACAGTGATGAAGATACGGTTACTGCAGCATGGGAGACAGGGGAATCCACCATATGGATTCTGTGCTGCTATATGGCTCACGACCACATGGACCCACCACCTCACACCTTGGTCCATAAGATGGCGGGAGCAGCTAAAGAGAGGGGCATACCCATTCTAATGGGCGCCGACGCAAACGCGCACCACCATATCTGGGGCAGCTCAGATACCAACGCAAGAGGTGAGTGCATTTTTGACTTCATTCTAGATAACAATCTAGTAGTTCTAAATCGGGGTTCAGAACCCACCTTTGCGGTCTCTAACAGGCAGGAGGTCTTAGACATAACACTTGCCAGCATGAGACACGCACATCTGATTCAGGGTTGGAGAGTCTCAACAGACTGCTCCTTTTCTGATCACCGCTATGTGGTATTTTCCATCAGCATAGCCAACAGAGTTACAAGATCTTATTTAAACAGACGTAGAACGAACTGGGAGGAACACAACAACATTCTTACCAGTCTAATCGCGCGCCCTCCAACCATAGAGGTAGTAGCAGACATTGATAAAGTAGTAGACAAATTAACCAATGCGTTTAAGGAGGCCACAAGCCTATCTTGTAGACCATCCATTCAACGTCCTAACCGCAGACCACCATGGTGGTCTGATAATATTGCAGAATCTCGTAAGAACTGCCGAAGGCTGTTCAATGAGGCTAAGAGAACAGGCAACTGGACACTCTATAAGTCCTCCGTGAACAAATTTAAGAACCTTGTCAGGAACGCTAAACGCAAGTCTTGGAAGGAATTCTGCAGCAATGTAGAATCCTTCTCCGAGACTAGCAGACTGCGTAAAATCCTAGCTAAACAGCCATCCATACCTGGATTTATCCAGAAATCGGACGGCAACTGGACCAACAGCTCCTTGGAGACTCTGGAGGTCCTGGTTGACACCCACTTTCCAGGTTGTCAACACTACACGGAAGCGCGAAATGCGGCTCTCCCTACTAGCCAGTCCCCTGTAGCCATAGAAATCACTGTGGACATGTTACACTGGGCTATTAAAAGTTTCCATCCGTACAAATCACCTGGTCCGGATGGCATAATCCCTGCAGATCTGCAACACAACTTAGATCTTGCTACCCCCTGGCTAATTAGCATATACAGGGCCTGCCTTTCATGGTCATATATTCCAAACCAATGGACAAACTGCGATGTTATCTTCATCCCGAAAGGGGGAAAAGCATCGCACTCCAAGGCGAAGGACTTTAGACCCATCAGCCTTACCTCCTTCCTTCTAAAGACACTTGAGCGGCTGATCGACGTTCATATCAGAACAACTGTCGACAGTACTCTCCTCTCAGCCTCTCAGCACGCCTATACCAAGGGGAAATCAGTTGAGACGGCCTTGCACTCGCTCGTAGGATACATAGGAAAATCACTCGAGCATAAAAACTTCACACTGGTAGCCTTCATGGATATTGAAGGCGCCTTCAACAATATTAACTCGGCGGCAATCATCCAGGCTCTCATGGAGCTAGGGATTGACCGATCCATATATCAGCTCATAAAGAATATGCTTCAAAGTAGAACGATCACATCCACTTTGGGTGTATCACGCATCACCAGGCACGCACGTAAAGGCACGCCGCAAGGTGGAGTACTATCACCCCTCCTGTGGAATGTGACGTTAAACGCTTTGCTTAAGAAATTGGAATCCATGTATATCAACCCGTTGCATACGCAGACGATGTTGCGGTAGCGATATCTGGCTTCCATCTAGACACGTTAACACAAAGGCTGGAGACGGCACTTAACGAGGTCAGTGACTGGTGTTCACAGAATGGCCTAAGTGTCAATCCAACCAAAACGGAATTAGTACTCTTCTCAAGAAGGTACAAAATTCCAGCTTTCACGCTACCAAAATTAAATGGCATCACACTAGCCCTTTCGGACAACGCCAAATATCTCGGTGTAGTCCTTGACAGCAAGTTAACATGGAGAGACAATCTTCATGCAAGAGCAGCTAAAGCCTTAACGGCAATTTATGTTTGCAGAAACGCCATTGGCCCCTCCTGGGGTATATATCCCAAAGGGGTCAATTGGATATTAGAGACAGTGATCAAGCCTATACTTTTTTACGGCATATCCGTCTGGTGGAAAGCACTGGACTTGGCGAGCAATCGATCTCGTATAGAGAGGGTTCTTCGCATAATGGCAATCATGATAACTGGTGCCCTAAGATCCACACCAACAAAGGCTCTTTTCGCTGCGTTGTGCTGGCTACCAGTGGATCTGCTGGCCAGAAAGCAAGCACTACGTACAGCAATTAGGCTTAACGCAATCGGCGCATGGAACCATCTACCGTGGGGTCATGCTAGCATTCTAGAGACTACCGATACCATTCCGGATCTCATTGACTACTGCACTCCGAAGCCCTCCTTCAGGAAAGAATTCCGATACTCCTTGACGGGGGACTTTTCCCCAACACCACACGGGGCCATACACATTTATACCGATGGCTCCAAATGGGGAACGAGAGTTGGCGGGGGTGTCTATATCGCTGAGTTCGGGATCAAAATGTCTTTCAGACTCCCGGACGAATGTAGCAACCTACAAGCAGAAATATCTGCCATCAAACGAGCAATATACTGGCTAAGGTTTTACCGGATATCAAATGCCGACGTTCAGATCATAACTGACAGTCAACCGGCGATTAAAGCACTCACTGGTGTGTACACCACATCCAGCCTAGTCCTGGAATGCCTCACAGCACTTAACACGATGGCGAGCAATCTAGGTATCACCCTCAGATGGGTAAGGGGACACGAGTCCGTTTCAGGCAACATCATTGCGGATGATCTGGCTAAGAGGGGAACCTTGCTTCGGGATGTCGATATTGACAATCTCTGCGGGCTCCCACTCTCATCTTGCTGGAGACGAATTGACGCTGCCTTCTTGCAGTTGGCTCAAACCAGATGGTACAATGAACCAACTTGCTCTACTGCGAGAACAATATGGCCTTGCCTTGACACAAACAGAACTAAACAACTTCTAGATTTCACGAAACCACACCTACGCAACCTCATGGCCACGGTCACGGGGCACTGCACCTTTGGAACCCACGCTAGACGTATGGGTCTCCCATACAATGACTACTGCACAAGCTGTAATGACGTAGAAGAAGAAGAGAATGTAATGCACCTTTTACGCCTTTGTCCAGCTCTGGAGGACCACCGCCTTCGCCTACTGGGCAAGAGATTCTTCGGTAGCCTCTCCGAGTTCTCAGAAGTAGAACTCAAGAACATAAGTTCCTTCATTAGGAGCAGCGGGTGGTTCACTCGCTGACTACCCAAATGGCGTTTCTAAAACACGAACGACCCTTCCTGCACGGAACTCCGTACGCCTTACCTCTTTCTCTAATACCTCGATTTACTCCTCTCCTTTCACTCTATTTGATACACTGTCCTGTTCTCTCTTTCCTTTCCTTTTCTTTACAGGTATCACAAAGGGACCATTATTATTGGACCCAAGTGGGCTGGAACCCTTTCTTTATAATTTTCACCAGCGACCTGATAACCTAACCTAACCTAATAAAATCGCAAATTGACAAAAAGTCGAAGCTGCTCCGATAACTTCTCGGAAAATCCGATAAACATATATACATATAACACGTGCTCACATAACACATATATATATATATATATATATATATATATATATATATATATATATATATATATATATATATATATATATATATATATATATATATATATATATATATATATATATATATATATATATATATATATATATATATATATATATATATATATATATATATATATATATATATATATATATATATATATATATATATATATATATATATATATATATATATATATATATATATATATATATATATATATATATATATATTATTTCTTTCCAATATCTACGTAACTCCGAAAAAATTTAATACTCCGAAATTTCGAGTATTAAAACAATATTACATCAGAAACATATAATTTCTTAAACGAAATCGACAACTACATCAAAAAGAACTATGCAATATATGCACGAAAACGTTCGTACAAATTACGAAATATTTCGTAATTTAGCACCACAAATAACTAAAAAATTAAAGTAAAAAAAAAAAACTTTGGTTCAACCGAGGCTCGAACTAGCAATATTCATATTTCAAGGCAAGAACTCCACCCACTGAGCCACTTTCTGCATATGTTATTAGAGCTATACATTTTTTTATTTACTTGCATCTGAAAAATATGCATTTATAAAAAAATAATTTTACTTAATTTTTTTGATATTTAAAATATGTATACATATATTTTCAGCCTTATCATAAATAAAATTTCACCTGGAACTTTCCGAACGTGTGAACAGTTGGTTTCGTGAATAAACCGTGTTCTGAAAATTTTCGGATGTATACATTTCTAAACTCCGAAAACTCATGTTTTTAAAACATGGTATGTTTTTTACTGACATGGAATTCATGATGAAAAATTCAAATCCATTTAAACAAAAAATTTTATTCGGAAATTTTCACGTGTGGAATTCCGGATAAGGCTATTTAACAAGGAAAAGTGTTTACGAAAGGTTTTCGTTACTTTCGTAAACTCAAAAAAATATTGACAAATTTTTTTTCGTAATATGTACGAAAGTTTCGTATATTCTAAGAAAAAAGTAGCTACGAAAGTTGTTTTTCGTAAAATATTGCTTGTACTATTTTCAGTATAGTTTTATTTTTTTCAATATATTTTTTTTTATAAGAAAATGTTTACGAAAGGATTTTCTTACTTTCGTAAATTCTATTAAAAAATTTCCTAAATTTTTTTTTCGTAATATGGACAAAAGTTTCGTATATTCAACAAAAAATTTAAACACGAAAGTTTTTTCCTAAAATGTTGCATTGCTTCTTTTCAGTGTGGCAAAAAACGAAGTTAATCAAAAAAAATATATATTAAAAAATAAATGAAAATAAAAGATTGTGTAAAACAAAATTTTCGTGCAAGTTTTTCCTAAAACACATTTGAGGTCCAAATGAATTTTTATGAATATAGCAGTTGACATGGAGTGGAAAATGCACCAAATGTGTACTGGGTTTCTGTGGAATAGAGCGGACGCATTTATCTGCCCTTTTATCCTGAAAGGGTTTAATGGCCAACTCGAAAAAATACCACCAGAAAAGGATTAAACAAAAAGTTTTTAAAGTTTTACGTATAGTTCGACGAGAGCTTTAAAATACACTTAAGTTTAAAAAACTCCAATATCTCCTGATGAACAAGTTCGAAATAACTTTCTCCATAATTAACTTTTCCAGAAAACACTAGTTACTTATTTTAATTTCTTGGTGAAGGGTAGATAAGATTCGCCACAGCCTATAACAGCGTTTTACTTCTTGTGTTTTTTAGAATTTCTTAAAAACTTTAAGCTTGGAATAAAAAAAAAATTTAACTTTGAAGTCGTTTACGTTTTCTCTGGATTTTGTTAGTGTCTTTCAGTGTTTTCACCCCTGACCGCATAAATGGGGCGTTAAAAACATTTGCTTTTACATTTTACAAATTTTTCGCTTGCGAAAAAAATAAAAGGAGGACCAGCAACGACAAAAGAAGATGAAGAACAAATAAAAGTAAATGAAAGTAGTTTATGTGTATGCGTGGGTGTATGAAAATGCTAGAAAACCCAGCACGTACAGACAGCTGTAGTCTTCATTAATGCCTTAATGTGGGCATTACTTGTATTTTAATATAAAACGATGAGAATGGACCTTCTTTAATTTTTTGTTAAGGATCAACTAGAGATGAAATTTTGATTAACTTTTCACTAACTATCATCTATGCTCACGAGTAAAGTAAAGTTAGGTATTCGCGATCTTGTATTTAGGGCTTATATTTATGCGCACTAACATGAGTGTAAATTAAAATTACAGCACTTAACACGATGGCGAGCAATCTAGGTATCACCCTCAGATGGGTAAGGGGACACGAGTCCGTTTCAGGCAACATCAGTATCATTGATTCAGACTTTGTTAATGAGACTACTGAGAAAATATCGTTTTAATAATCACAATAGTTTGCAATTTATTAAGTTTTCTCTCTTTCCTGGAAAATGTTTAAAAATAATGATAGACCCTTTAGCATTTTATCTGATAAAATTTTAAAAAAGATTGAATTGAAATCTATTAGATTTCGCTCTGGTATAAATGTAATGTTAGCTGATTTAATCGATTATTTATTTAAAATTTATTGCAATTAATATTTTTTCAGCTCGAGTAGTTATATGATTCATTAATCGACTATAATTTTTTTGCATTCACTAGTTGTAAGTATATATATCGTATTAAAGGTGTGGTGGTCAGATTAAGGCTTTTGTGTCACGCTAATAGGCTTCTTAATAATGCTTTTTATGAACATACAGACAGTTTTCTTATTCATATGTGGCTGCTTCTTATTCTAAACGTACATTTTGTGTGTGTGTGTGTGTTTTTAACTAAATAAAATATCAAATTTATTAACATTTTTGTGTATCGAACGTTACATTTGCTTTCGCGGATGTTCACGGAATAATTTAAGCGAAAACAATACATTACAAAAATGAGTATAGGATTTCAAAGCACTATACATCTACTCTCTACAAACGAAAAATTATAACAATCGCAGAACGAAACAAAAAGTTATGACCACTTTTTAAATTTTGGCTTAGGTTCGCATGGAAAACTAAAAAAAAAATTTCCAAAGAAATTTAATTATTTTTGGCTTGAGTTCGGTTTTAATTTAATTTTTTAATTAAATAATGTTTTTATTTAGAGATAAATGTAAAGCATGTGGACAAAGAAAATTTTTTACTGCGCGGAGGGTTGAACTGACGTTTCGATAGCTCAGGCTAATCTCATAAGAGCTCTTCACTGCTTAGACCACTCGACTAAAGTCAGTGATTTGCAGTCAAGAGTTGAATATCATCTACTTTTAATCAATTCATACTGTCAGTCTTAGAGCTGTATTTCATTTGAAAGTTATTGATAATCACTTTTTTCTTTTGTTTCGTGTTAAGCTTCTTTTTATTATTTCTCTATTCTAGTATGAATTGATTTTGAAAAGAAAAAAACTTTTCTTTTAAAATTATTCCGTACAAACATTTATACATGAGCGAAGAGTAGGCTAACTCTTCTGTCAAATAAGACTCTCTTTAATTAAATTGACCAACAATTTTAAAAGTTATGTAAATTTCGAATGATTATTCGTAGCAAAATACATAATACATGCTTCAAAAATATAACAACCCACAGTGCAGTAAAAGCAAAATTTTTGCAAAGAAAAACAAATATTTTTAAACAGATAATGTTATTTATATCGTTTCTAAGCTTCAGCTGCTGTTAACTTTTGTTTAACATCCTAAAATTTATAGATAAATTATATTTAAAAAATTTGTTTACGCAACGCTCAATACATTTTTATATGAATTCAAAAATTTTTTCAGAACACACACTTTATTTTGAATTCAATACAACTCAGATGTACGAGTATAATATAATCTCCGATGTATTTTAACATAAGCTCCTTAGGTTTTCACTAAAAAATTTCAATTATATTAAAAAAAATATTGATAACACTCAATACATTTTTTTGGATACAAACTATGATTGATTGATGAAACGTTTTGCAATATAATACTACTCGTATTTGACAAAGTTCACAGAACTTTTAAGTATTTAGAAGAAAAAACCTACGCTTTTAATAATTAAACTGAGTAATGAAGCGCACTAAAAACGCGTAACGCTCAATACACAAGACTGCGGACAACAACAATTAAAAAAAATTTATAATTTCTAATATTTTTCAAAAATTTTATGTGTAAAATACGAGAAGCAAATGCAAATATTCTAAAACATTTATAAATTTAATCTCGTTTTTGGAAAATTTTATATTTTCCTAATGTGGAAAATCGACAGCAAGCATTACGGACATGCCATTTTGTATGAAGAGAGTATAAAGAGTATTTTCGTTCTTCGTTTTTAACACATAGCCGACAGACGAAAAAAAAAACATTTGCAATGAGAATCACTTTTAAAAATACGATTTAAAATTTAAAATCTAAAAATCTTAATCAAAAACACTTGAAATAATTATTTCTATTGTTTTCTGTAGAGAAATCTTTGTTCAATTTAGAATATTATTAAGAAAATTCTGAGCAACAAACCAAAAAATTTGTACAATTTGGACTTTTTTTGGCTTTTCATACAAAAGAGCCAAAAAACTCTCTTTCAGCGACGATATAAAGGACAGAAATGTCTAACAAAAATGTTCCCTGCAGAGTTTTACAGAAAAGTGCTAAATAAATATTTATCTTAAACGCAAGACTTATAAGATTTAATCTGCGGAGGTCTATTTGTAAATAAGTATGAAATCAACCCTTAAACACAATTAAAGTTTTGAATGATTTCAGACGTTCAAGTTGAGTCTGGGTGAGCGTGGGTGTCTTTTAAGATGTGTTCACAGAAAAAAATAGATAAGAGTTATGTTCAATAAAGTACTTTAAGTACTTTAAAAAAAGTTTTATCTCATTAACAACTAACTGGGTTATGGGTCAGCTGAAGAGAGCATGCTGTACGTCCAACGAGCCGGGTTCGTAACCCAGCCATGTCAACATTTTTCTAATTTAAATCTTTTTTTTTTCTTAAATCAATTTTAAATAGATTTTTTTTTATCGAAGTTCCTCAAAGTACTAATAATAAAAAAATTCCTTAAATTTGAAATAAAGTTTATTGAAAAAATTATAAGTTATTATATTTCGATTATTAATTAAAAAATTTATAATTATTTTTGCAATTTTATTTATCAATATAGCGAAATTCTTTATCACAAAAAATTTAAAAAAATATTAATTGAGTACCGGGGTTTTTTTTATAAAAAAAACATATTTTTCTGTGTAGTAAAATCTTGTGGCAAATATTTTTGTAGAATATTTTGGCCTGCTATATCGCCGCTGAAGGGCAGTTGTTTGTCCATATTTTACTAAAGGGACAAAAATGTCTATACAACGACGAGTTATAGGGATAAAATGTGCTACACAAATATTTCTTGTAGTGTTTTACACATCTTATATCTTAATCCTAACTAAGGCTTACAAGGTTTCCTAAGCCGAAACTTTAGCTCCCTCAAAGAGCCAATACACGCATCTAGTTTTTCTTTCCCTTTGCCAAAATCAGTCGTTAGACCATTGCCAACTTTTTGTTATTTTTTGTTTTACAGTGTAATTTAATAATGAAAGATACTTTCTTTTCTATTTTTACTTTTTACTTATGCTGGCTGTATTTGTCCCTTTTAATCAAGTATTAATGTACATAAATTTAAAAAAACTTTGGCGCCAAATGTCTATCAAATTGGCCATAATAAAATTAAAAAAAGCCATTGAAAATTAGTCATGCATAAAATTTTTGTGTCAATCAATCATAGAACGAGTAAAATAGAAAAATTCTGCAAGTAAAATATACGCAGTTGTTCAAAGAAATGATAAATCTCTAACCATTTACAAAATGTAAATGTTATATGGACAATAGATTAATGGATAAATACTTCTAGATGATTTTGTCCTATAAAGAAAAGTAGATTTAAATGATGGGCATTTATTTTTGTATCAATTGATGTTTTTATTTAAGGATAATGCGCTCCTTTACTTTACATCGCTATTAATTTAATGTATTGTTGAATTTAACAAATTATTTATCGATTCATTTTGGCAGTGCAACATGTTGATTAAAGGGACAACACTTATTGGCAAGGCAAATGGTTTTTTTAGGGTTCCGTACACCAAAAGTGTAAAGTAACCCTATTGTCTTCGCTACGCTGTCCCTCTGCCTGCCTGTCTATCTGTCTCTCTGGCTGTCTGTCTGTCTGTCTGTCTGTCTCTCGGAGACTGTTTTCTGGAGAGCTATAAGAGCTACTGACCTGAAATTTTCACAGTTCATGTAAAACTTTGGACGCTACAACAAAAAATATATTACAGTTAAAAATCAAAGGGTGCTCTAAAGTGAGCAACGAAACATTTCGAAATACTAATGTAATATACAGATACTTATATATGGACACTTAAAATTTTCAAAGTCAGTGTTAATTGGTGTAGTCTGTAGAATACACTACAGCAATTACCACTGATATTTAAAACAACAAAAATTAAAGGGTGATCAGTTAATGTAATTTTGGCTATGTAATTTAGACAATTTTGCTGTATCTTGGAAACCCAACTCTTGAAACTTTAAAAATCGCTAGAACTATAAAATTCCAAAATGCTAAAAAATTTCAAAACGAAAAATCGCTAAAATGAAACAAGCGCTTAAAGGAAAAAAGCACTAAAATTAAAATAAAACGCAAAAATCACCAAAGCTAAAAAGATCGAAAATAAAACTAAAAAAATTCGCAAAAAAACCGAAAAAGGCATCAAAACGAAAAAAAAACCACTAAAACCTAAAAAAGTCGCTAAAACCAAAAATATCGTCAAAAAAGGAAAAAATATCGCCAAAAATGAAAATTATCACCCAAACGAAAAAAACGCAAAAACTAAAAAAAAATCTGAAATTTCATTATTTCGGCTTTTTAGTTCAATATTTCAATTAATGTAAACTCTAATTTTATTATTAAGAGTGGAGTGTTGGAATATTCAAATCAGATTAGCATACAAGGAAACATCAGCTATTTTACTAATTTTTGTCAGCAAATAGAATGCAAGCCTTTTTCATGTAAATTCTTGCATTAATTTTTATTGCGACTCAACTTAGTTCTGCCGAAATTTCCCTATCTGATTAATAATCGAACACTCACAAGGTCTTATTATTTTTTGTTTTCGCTTTTGATGGGCACAAAACCACCAAAAACCTAAAAAAACGGAAAAAGTGTCAAAACCGAAAAAATCACTAACACTAAAAAATCCCCAAAAACCGAAAGAACCCCCAAAAACCGAAAAGCGCCAAAGATTAAAAAAGCGCCAAAGCTAAAATAAATCGCTAAAACTAAAAATATCGTCAAAAAGCATTAAAACAAAAAAAACGTCAAAACCAAAAAATTGAAAAAATAAAACAACAAAATTGCAAAAAACCAAAAGTCGCAAAAAAACTAAAAAATAATATAAATAAAAAAAGCACCAAAAAAATTGCTAAATCTAATTAAACGAAAAAGAAAAATTTTCAAAATGAGAAAAAAAGCAAAAACGAAATGGAGTATATGTGTCTTTGTACATAACCCTTCGTGTGCGAACCAAAGTCGCACTTTACAGAATTTATTTTTATTTCCTGGCTCATCCTTTAATATTTATCTTTAAAACAGCAACTTTGATTACATTGATATAGGACCTGTTATGATATATGATGTATCGCTTATCATGCATACAATGAATTTGTGTATTTGATTTCAAGGGTTTTTAAAAATTTTGTCTCCTTCATATGTATAATATGATTATAATCAATCAAACTATTTATAGAAAATAAAATAACTTATTCATTCAGTATATGTGGAGGAATAAGATAATCTTTATTCTATAATAAATTGCTACAGATTTAATAATTTATTGAAATGTGCCATGAAATAACTTTGACGTATTGTTTTCATAAATTGAAACGGTAAAGAAAAAAAAGCAAAAATATAATATGGATGTAGTAAAAATTACCCAGCTACCATTTAGTAAAAAGTCTCTAAAAAATATCTGTTTTAAGCACGTTAAATATGCAATAAGAACTTAAAAATATGCTAATACATTTTTTTCATATGACACGGCTACAACACGGCTTACATATGCGATTGATTTTAGGGGACGTTAAATTTTCCCCGCTTTTGCACATATTTTTACTGACTCGGCATAGTAAATCTACTAAGCAATAATATATTGTCAGCCGCTTTTATGTAAAACATAACGATGGGCATTTTTGTAGAATATTTTAACCCTCTACCTCTGTGAGGTATGGGTCTTTTTGGTCCTTTCTTAAAGAAGGGTCAAAAAACTCTCCCTCAGCGCCGATATAGCGGTCTCAAATGCTCTACAGAAATCTTCCTCGCGATGTTTTACATAAAAGTGGTGAATACATTTTTCACTTAATGAATGATTTTTGGTGTTCGAGTTGAGTCTGAAGGTTGAAAGTTGTTAAAGATGTATAGCAGAATTGTACGGCAATTATTTTTTAGAACATTTCAGCCCACTATATTGTTGCTGAAGGGGAAATTTTGCGGACATAAAAATGTTCTACGTAAACATATCTTATTCGCCGAGCACTAATTAGACCTTAAAAACATCTGAAGTTTGAACGACTTCTGCCGTTCAAGTTGAGTCTAGAGCTTGGCTGTATTTAAGGCCTGAAGCAGAATTTTATGCAGAATATTTTTGTCGAACATTTCAGTCCGTTATATCGGCGCTGAAGGAATTTTTTTTTCCTTTTTTTAAGAAAAAGAAAAAAAGACCCATATAACAAAGAGTTAGAGGATAAAAATATTTTATAAAAATGTTTACTATGGTGTTTTACCTAAAAGATATATTTTATCTGAAACGTAAATCTGACAAGATTTCCTATCATAAGTCCCTATAACTATGTGCAAAAGACGGAAAGCTTTAACTTCCCCGATAATGAATACGGGATGTAAACTTTCAAAACGCCGATACAAGTATATATTTTTTAGTGCTCTTTACACAGAATCAGTCGTTAGAACCATGCTATTTTTTTGTGTTATACAGTGTAATTGACTTCTATTGACAGGCCTTTACTGTTCTCCAGTCACTAGAATTTTTCAAGAGACTGTTAAAAGAAGTCAGTTGTGGTCAGCAACTAGTAGACAAAAACTATTTTCTTTTTGTTTGTACGTGACATCGAAAATTAGTTACAGCATAAGAAGGAATACGAGTATAAAACAATTTATACTATTTTCTTTTTGTTTTCACTTCCATGCGAATTGGAATTGTGTGACACATCTCGTCTTTGAAAATTCTTATAAACTGGCACACAATCTCATCTTACTACAAATACGACACATTATTTTGTAACAATTTCAGTAAACAAAACTTGTCCATAAAAATCTCAACATTTTAACCAAAATATATTTAAAAATAAAAAAGAGATTTAAATTGCTTATTTTTCATATTAATTTGAAATTATTATGAAAAGTTATTATGTTCATAAAATTCATCGCCTTAACTTGAATGCTTTTGTAGCAGAAATTTGGCTGTAGGCGTAAAATAATTGCTGTTATAAATGTAAAAAATTCTTAAAATTTTTTTCAGCGCACACACATTTATGTGTGTATGTATATGTGTGATTCTCATTCGAAACGTAAATTCGTGTTTCTTTTTTTTACCAATGCAACTAATAGAAATATGAGAAGATACGATACATATTATAGTTTTCGCCTCATTCAATGGATCCTGAAATAAAATTAAATTTAGCTTAAGTGCATTTTTAATTTTTTATTTAAGAAAGAAATTCTCAAGCATGTAAAATTGAACATTCAGGGAAAAATTTGGATGTACGGAGGAAGGTGGAACTGACAGCTGTTTCGAGACTACCAAGTCTACTCATCAGAGCCCTTTACCTACACTACCAGTGACAGTAGCAACAACACTGTAGCGAAAATCCTACTAATTTTAGCAAGCTCAACTACCAGACTGTCGCCATCTCGCGGCGAGTCGCACCTACTAATGAACTTTTTCTAAATGTTCGGAACTTCACTAACTGTCTTTTCTTAGAGTGTTCAACTATTTTAAACTTTTTTCATTTCGGTCTTACCAGCGTGGAATATCATCGATGTTCTAAATGCTGAAATTTTTTTAATGTTTATATTGCCCAAGTTTTTTGGAACAGTAAAAAATTATATTTTTTAATTTTATAAAATTCGTGTGTATTTAGCGCTACTATCGCTTTCGCGGTTGTTCTGCGAATGATTTTTGTGAAAAAAAAACACCGCAAAAAATTAGTATTGATGATGGATTAAGAGCACTATACATTTACTCTCTAAAAATTTTTTCTCTTTTAAAATAATTCTACACAAAAATTGATACATAAACGAAAAGGTAGACTAACTCTTCTTTCAAATAAGACTCATTTTAATAAAATCGACCAACAATGTTAAAAAATATTACAACCGACAGTGCGGTAGAAGCGAAATTTTTGCAAAGAAAATCCGAAATCTATATCGTTTCTACCCTTGCGCTGCTGTTGACTATTTTGCCATGCGAAAATATATTGATCAATTCTGTTTAAGAATATTATTAACGTAACGCTCAATACATTTTTATACGAATTCAATGGTTTTTTCAGAACACACACTATATTGTGAATTTAAAACAATTCAGATGTATAATCTTCGATGTATTTTAACATAAACTCCTTAGTTAGTCACTAAAAAATTTCAATTAATTAAAGAAAAATATCGATAACACTCAATACATTTTTTGGATACAAATGATGATTGCTGGATGAAACGCAATATGATAGTATTTAACACAGTTCATTTTTTCGCTTTTTTGTGGTTTTTTACATATAGCGATTTTATTTTTGTTTTGACACTTTTTTTCATTTTAGCGATTTTTTTTTTTTGGTTTTTGGCGATTTTTTTAGTTATGGCGCTTTATTTGGTTTTTGCGCTTTTTTTTTGTTTTTGTGATTTTTTTTTCATTTATGGCGATTTTTTAATTTTTTGATGATATATTTAGTTTTAGCGATTTTGTAGTGCTATTTTCGTTGTGACGACTTTTTTCGGTTTTTGAAGTTTTTTTTTGCGATCTTTTTAGTTTTGGTGATATATTGCGTTTTAGCGATTTTTCTTAAATTTTGGTGCTTTTTTCCTTTAAGCGTTTTTTTTTTCATTTTAGCGTTTTTTTCGCTTTTAAATTTTTTTAAGTTTGGATATTTTTATTTTTAGCGTTTTTAAAAATTTCATGATTCCACATCCTATACCGTATACGGTTTCAAAGATACAGTATATTGTCTAAATTACATAGTCAAAATTACATTATCTGACAGAAAACCCTTTAATTTTTATCGCTTTAAATATCGGTGTTAATTGGTGTAGTGTATTCTACAGACTACATCAATTAACACTAAATTTGCAAAACCAACAACAACACATCAGTAAATGTCTTTTATTCAAGCTACATGCATGAGAAATACGTGTGTATGTATTAGTAGCAACTTTCAACGCTTATAGCTCCCAAAATACTATACCGATTTTAACAAAATATGAATTGTACACCTCCCTAGCAAAATTTTTTTTAAAATAGTACACGTATCAAAATCGGTTGTATAATGTGAGCTTAAACTCCTTCACAAGGAATCGGTTTGCATATTAATTATATAGATATATTAAATCATGCTAAAGCAATTTTCATTTCAAAATTTATATGTTTATTTTATGAAATATTTTACTATACTTTTAACGGACACGAAAAAAGCATTTGAAATGAGAATCACTCATGTATGCACGCCGCATAAGAAATTTACCAACACATTTTTATTCATTGTTTTTTTTTTAATGTTTGTTACATTAAGCACTTTAAAAGAGGCTGTCTGATGGTTTGGTTAGCTTTATTGGTTTTATATTACAGAATTAATACATGCGTATACAAACTGATATTTATTCCAGAATTTGCTGCTTGGCGTGCGTACTTACAATGAGTTGGCTTTAACATGTATTTAAAGCAAATCAGTAGAATTTTGTAATAAACATTAACAAAGATTTGTTTTCAAAAGTCAACAAAATTATTGAAAATATTTATCATAAAAAAAATTTTATATTTTTTGCAAATTAAAACTGTTCAATTAATTGTTCATTAGACTTTATAAGTTAAAGGTAAACAAGCCAATAAAGGCCTTCACGTAACAGGGTTACCACTAGCGTATGAGTGTTTCATATTTATATTAAACAAATGAAATATTTATCATACGCCCTGATGTGCAAGTCTACAGCACATTTTATAATTTAAGGCACACACAATTTATATTAAGCTCAGTATTCACGGTCAAAATGCATTACCTGCATTCTGGCAGTATTATACCATATTTACACTATGCAACTTTGTTGTATGCAACTCTCTTTTTTCAGTGAGAAAGACAGAGAAGAAATACAAAATGTGTACATTTCTATTTCAACACTCTCACTTAAAATGAAAATTGTATGCAACAAAGTTGCATAGTGTAAATATGGTATTAGTGTAATTTTGCTTTATGCGTCACACCAACGATGCCTGAAGCAAAATCTAATTGTTTCGCTTGCATGAAGCTGGTATTTGCACGTATATTCGTAATGGGTCATGCATGTACTCAAGAAAAACAACAACTGGGTAAACTCAGTAGTATTTCATACTTAGAGCTTTCAAACTATGTACATAAAAAGGTTTGTATATGCAGCTTGACATTTGTTTGATTATAAGATGATTTGAGTTTAACTTATCATATATTTTATACCCAGTGCTATGCTTCCACGTGTATGTTAATAGCTTCATGCACACGTATATGATGCTTGTGTCATTCATTTTGATCGTGAATACTGCACTTTAAACGCATGGTTTATTATACAAGCAAATATGCTTGTTTTTTAATGAAAGTTTTTCCCCCTTTTTGGCCTGATCGTGCAGAGTATCGGTACATGAAACTATGTAATCTTTAAATCTGAGGTGTAAGGTATGTTCAGGAACTTTTTAGAAAATATTACGGCAAACATTTTCTTGGACAATTACAACCCTCTAACTCTCCGTTTTATGGGTCTTTTTGTATAATTATTAAAAAGTTCTGGCAAAAAAACCGACTTGAGTACAAAGAGTAATATACTTGATGGCCTTTCATATAAACAGTTTTGAAAATTGGTATGCAAATGGAGGAATTGTGCTATAATAAATATTTTGGGTGGAGGCGTGGAAGGCTTGGCCCAACGATTTTCGTAGAAAAACTGTGCGACCAAACTCTAAGTAAACCATTCCGAACAAAAAAAATAAGAATTTCAGAAGTCGGCTTATAAATGGAGGAACTATGCGATAATAATCAATAATTCGGAGGGAAGGGGAAATCCCGCACAGATTTTGGAGAAATATTATGGTACCAACCTGCAAGGGGGCTTGCAGCAAATTTCGCAACTGATTTTCGAAAAAAAGACTATGGAACAAAACTGTAGTCAAACTCTTTCAAACAAAAAACAATTTTTAAAATCGGTTCACAAATGACAAAGTTATGCATGGGGAAGGGGGGGAAGCAAGTTTCCCTCTCCCATTTTCGAAAAGAATTGCGGGCCCAAACTACTTGCGAACCCTTGCAAACAACACAAGAATTCTGAAAATCGGTTCACAATTGACATAGTTATGGATTGGGAGGAGGGGCGGAGGGGGAGCAAATTCGCCCCTCCCATTTTCGAAAAGAATTATGGGACCAAACTGCTAGCAAACCCTTTCAAACAAAACAAGAATTTTGAAAATCGGTTCACAAATGACAGAGTTATGCACTTGGGGCAGCAAATTTCCCCATCCGATTTTCGACAAAAACATTTTGGGACCAATGTTTGTAAAACCCTTTCAAACAAAACAAGAATTTTGAAAATCGGTTCACAAATGATAGAGTTACGCACGGTGGGAGTAAATTTCCCCCCTAAAATTTTCGAGAAAAAAAAATTATGGGACCAAACTGCAGGCAAACCCTTTCCAATAAAAAAAGAATTTTTAAAATCGATTCACAAATGACAACAAAGTTATGCGTGTACAAACATAAAAAAGTAAAAAAAGAACATACACACGAATTGATAACCTTTTATTTTATGGCCAACATCTTTGTTAAATATTTTATCCCGCGCTTCCCTTTTTAAGGGGAATTTTTTACGATTTATTAGAAACAAGCCAAAAATGAGCGTTATGTGGAGGAGTGAGAAGGTTAATTGTTCGATAAAAAAATGCAACTAATAGAAATATGAGAAGATACGATACATATTATAGTTTTCGCCTCATTCAATGGATCCTGAAATAAAATTATATTTAGCTTAAGTTCATTTTTAATTTCTTATTTAAGAAAGAATCTCTCAAGCATGTAAATATTGAACATTCAGCGAAAAATTTGGATGTATGGAGGAAGGTGGAACTGACAGCTGTTTCGAGACTACCAAGTCTACTCATCAGAGCCCTTTACCTACACTACCAGTGACAGTAGCAACAACACTGTAGCGAAAATCCTACTAATTTTAGCAAGCTCAACTACCAGACTGTCGCCATCTCGCGGCGAGTCGCACCTACTAATGAACTTTTTCTAAATGTTCGGAACTTCACTAACTGTCTTTTCTTAGAGTGTTCAACTATTTTAAGCTTTTTTCATTTCGGTCTTACCAGCGTGGAATATCATCGATGTTCTAAATGCTGAAATTTTTTTAATGTTTATTTTGCCCAAGTTTTTTGGAACAGTAAAAAATTATATTTTTTAATCTTATAAAATTTGTGTGTATTTAGCGCTACTATCGCTTTCGCGGTTGTTCTGCGAATGATTTTTGTGAAAAAAAAAACACCGCAAAAAATTAGTATTGATGATGGATTAAGAGCACTATACATTTACTCTCTAAAAACCAAAAAAAAAATTTTACATTCGCAGGACGAAATTAAAAGCTATGACCGCTTTTTCAATTTTGACTTGGGATCACATGGAATAATAAAAATTTTTTCTCTTTTAAAATAATTCTACACAAAAATTGATACATAAACGAAAAGGTAGACTAACTCTTCTTTCAAATAAGACTCATTTTAATAAAATCGACCAACAATGTTAAAAAATATTACAACCGACAGTGCGGTAGAAGCGAAATTTTTGCAAAGAAAATCCGAAATCTATATCGTTTCTACCCTTGCGCTGCTGTTAACTATTTTGCCATGCGTAAATATATTGATCAATTCTGTTTAAGAATATTATTAACGTAACGCTCAATACATTTTTATACGAATTCAATGGTTTTTTCAGAACACACACTATATTGTGAATTTAAAACAATTCAGATGTATAATCTTCGATGTATTTTAACATAAACTCCTTAGTTAGTCACTAAAAAATTTCAATTAATTAAAGAAAAATATCGATAACACTCAATACATTTTTTGGATACATATGATGATTGCTGGATGAAACGCAATATGATAGTATTTAACACAGTTCATTTTTTCGCTTTTTTGTGGTTTTTTACATATAGCGATTTTATTTTTGTTTTGACACTTTTTTTCATTTTAGCGATTTTTTTTTGGTTTTTGGCGATTTTTTTAGTTATGGCGCTTTATTTGGTTTTTGCGCTTTTTTTTTTGTTTTTGTGATTTTTTTTTCATTTATGGCGATTTTTTAATTTTTTGATGATATATTTAGTTTTAGCGATTTTGTAGTGCTATTTTCGTTGTGACGACTTTTTTCGGTTTTTGAAGTTTTTTTTTGCGATCTTTTTAGTTTTGGTGATATATTGCGTTTTAGCGATTTTTCTTAAATTTTGGTGCTTTTTTCCTTTAAGCGTTTTTTTTCATTTTAGCGTTTTTTTCGCTTTTAAATTTTTTTAAGTTTGGATATTTTTATTTTTAGCGTTTTTAAAAATTTCATGATTCCACATCCTATACCGCATACGGTTTCAAAGATACAGTATATTGTCTAAATTACATAGTCAAAATTACATTATCTGACAGAAAACCCTTTAATTTGTATCGCTTTAAATATCGGTGTTAATTGGTGTAGTGTATTCTACAGACTACATCAATTAACACTAAATTTGCAAAACCAACAACAACACATCAGTAAATGTCTTTTATTCAAGCTACATGCATGAGTAATACGTGTGTATGTATTAGTAGCAACTTTCAACGCTTATAGCTCCCAAAATACTATACCGATTTTAACAAAATATGAATTGTACACCTCCCTAACAAAATTTTTTTTAAAATAGTACACGTATCAAAATCGGTTGTATAATGTGAGCTTAAACTCCTTCACAAGGAATCGGTTTGCATATTAATTATATAGATATATTAAATCATGCTAAAGCAATTTTCATTTCAAAATTTATATGTTTATTTTATGAAATATTTTACTATACTTTTAACGGACACGAAAAAAGCATTTGAAATGAGAATCACTCATGTATGCACGCCGCATAAGAAATTTACCAACACATTTTTATTCATTGTTTTTTTTTTAATGTTTGTTACATTAAGCACTTTAAAAGAGGCTGTCTGATGGTTTGGTTAGCTTTATTGGTTTTATATTACAGAATTAATACATGCGTATACAAACTGATATTTATTCCAGAATTTGCTGCTTGGCGTGCGTACTTACAATGAGTTGGCTTTAACATGTATTTAAAGCAAATCAGTAGAATTTTGTAATAAACATTAACAAAGATTTGTTTTCAAAAGTCAACAAAATTATTGAAAATATTTATCATAAAAAAAATTTTATATTTTTTGCAAATTAAAACTGTTCAATTAATTGTTCATTAGACTTTATAAGTTAAAGGTAAACAAGCCAATAAAGGCCTTCACGTAACAGGGTTACCACTAGCGTATGAGTGTTTCATATTTATATTAAACAAATGAAATATTTATCATACGCCCTGATGTGCAAGTCTACAGCACATTTTATAATTTAAGGCACACACAATTTATATTAAGCTCAGTATTCACGGTCAAAATGCATTACCTGCATTCTGGCAGTATTATACCATATTTACACTATGCAACTTTGTTGTATGCAACTCTCTTTTTTCAGTGAGAAAGACAGAGAAGAAATACAAAATGTGTACATTTCTATTTCAACACTCTCACTTAAAATGAAAATTGCATGCAACAAAGTTGCATAGTGTAAATATGGTATTAGTGTAATTTTGCTTTATGCGTCACACCAACGATGCCTGAAGCAAAATCTAATTGTTTCGCTTGCATGAAGCTGGTATTTGCACGTATATTCGTAATGGGTCATGCATGTACTCAAGAAAAACAACAACTGGGTAAACTCAGTAGTATTTCATACTTAGAGCTTTCAAACTAAGTACATGAAAAGGTTTGTATATGCAGCTTGACATTTGTTTGATTATAAGATGATTTGAGTTTAACTTATCATATATTTTATACCCAGTGCTATGCTTCCACGTGTATGTTAATAGCTTCATGCACACGTATATGATGCTTGTGTCATTCATTTTGATCGTGAATACTGCACTTTAAACGCATGGTTTATTATACAAGCAAATATGCTTGTTTTTTTAATGAAAGTTTTTCCCCCTTTTTGGCCTGATCGTGCAGAGTATCGGTACATGAAACTATGTAATCTTTAAATCTGAGGTGTAAGGTATGTTCAGGAACTTTTTAGAAAATATTACGGCAAACATTTTCTTGGACAATTACAACCCTCTAACTCTCCGTTTTATGGGTCTTTTTGTATAATTATTAAAAAGTTCTGGCAAAAAAAACCGACTTGAGTACAAAGAGTAATATACTTGATGGCCTTTCATATAAACAATTTTGAAAATTGGTATGCAAATGGAGGAATTGTGCTATAATAAATATTTTGCGTGGAGGCGTGGAAGGCTTGGCCCAACGATTTTCATAGAAAAACTGTGCTTATAAGTCGGCTTATAAATGGAGGAACTATGCGATAATAATCAATAATTCGGAGGGAAGGGGAAATCTCGCACAGATTTTGGAGAAATATTATGGTACCAACCTGCAAGGGGGCTTGCAGCAAATTTCGCAACTGATTTTCGAAAAAAAGACTATGGAACAAAACTGTAGTCAAACTCTTTCAAACAAAAAACAATTTTTAAAATCGGTTCACAAATGACAAAGTTATGCATGGGGAAGGGGGGGAAGCAAGTTTCCCTCTCCCATTTTCGAAAAGAATTGCGGGCCCAAACTACTTACGAACCCTTGCAAACAACACAAGAATTCTGAAAATCGGTTCACAATTGACATAGTTATGGATTGAGAGGAGGGGCGGAGGGGGAGCAAATTCGCCCCTCCCATTTTCGAAAAGAATTATGGGACCAAACTGCTAGCAAACCCTTTCAAACAAAACAAGAATTAAAATCGGTTCACAAATGACAGAGTTATGCACTTGGGGCAGCAAATTTCCCCATCCGATTTTCGACAAAAACATTTTGGGACCAATGTTTGTAAAACCCTTTCAAACAAAACAAGAATTTTGAAAATCGGTTCACAAATGATAGAGTTACGCACGGTGGGAGTAAATTTCCCCCCTAAAATTTTCGAGAAAAAAAAATTATGGGACCAAACTGCAGGCAAACCCTTTCCAATAAAAAAAGAATTTTTAAAATCGATTCACAAATGACAACAAAGTTATGCGTGTACAAACATAAAAAAGTAAAAAAAGAACATACACACGAATTGATAACCTTTTATTTTATGGCCAACATCTTTGTTAAATATTTTATCCCGCGCTTCCCTTTTTAAGGGGAATTTTTTACGATTTATTAGAAACAAGCCAAAAATGAGCGTTATGTGGAGGAGTGAGAAGGTTAATTGTTCGATAAAAATATCTGCCCTAATATGTTCTACAAAGTTGATAAGCATACCCAAAACCTCAGATGCAAAGAACACACTGGAAAGAGCACATCGTTACACAAAATGCAAAAAGCCCTATCTAATATTTTAAAAGTTTTACAGGAGAAGCATAAAACTTGTTTAATTGACAATTATATTGACAATTAGTGCAAAATCTTACAATACTAGTAAAAAACGGACCCACAAATTTATATATCTATTGTAAAATTTTGCACTAATTGTCAATATATTTTTTCATGTAAACAAGTTTTATGCTTCTCCTGTTAAACTTTGAAAATGTTACATAAGGCATTTTGCATTTTCTGTAGCGACGTAGTTTCATGTACCGATATGCTACACGATCAGGCTAAAAGCGGGAAACTTTGAGCTCCCTTAAATTAAAATTCCGATGTGATCTTGTAAAACGTATACACACGTATATTTCTTTTTGTCTCCTCTACCAGAATCGGTTTACAGAACTCTGTATATTTTTCGTGTTGTACAGTGTAATTAATTAGTCAACATATTTAAGCACATTTATTCACTTTATAAAAAATTTCATTACAAAATTTAAGCCTTAATTTTTTAACTAAAAACTTTTTTTAGTAAAAAGTAAGTGAGTAAGTCTTCCTTTAATTTGTCTCCGCCATTCACATTTGATGTCAATTATGTTTTTCAATTACATCGCAAGACTCTATTGTAGCTTGTTAATCCGAAAAGGTTGTGAAGCACTAAAAAAAAATTAAATTAAACTTAAAGGGAAAGAACTGTTAAATGACAAATGAATTAAGGAAAACAATATTGTGCGAAAAGAAGACTTTATTTACTTATTTATTTGTTTAGGATATCTTTTTCAAAATATCTCGACTCGTGGCCTTAATTGTGTGCCTTTTTCTCGTACATATTTATTTATTTGTTGTTATCTATTGTTTCTTAAAATTTTGGGTTGTTTTCTATTTCACTATTTGAGTTTCTGTCTACTGTTTATTGGATTTTTTTTGTTTCTTCTATTATTTAAACAGTCATTGTTCTGTTTTGAGTGCTAAGTATTCTTACAAATTGTGTCTCTTTACTGTGTGTCTGTCCGTTTTCCTGTTTTTTTATTTTAAAAAAATATGTTCAAATTTATAAATGGACGATTTCTATACTTTGATAATGTTTAAACTTCTTATCTATTTTAATGGAAAATTTTCTAAAAGATTTTTGGGTAAATGTTCCCTTCCCTCATTATCTCCATTAGTTTCAGTGAAAAGCGTATAGGAACTATATAAGAAAAACAATTAACTGATCAGAGCAGAATATCGGTACAGGAAACTAAATGATCTTTACATCTGAGGTGTAAGGTATGTTCAGCAACTTTTTAGAAAATATTAGGGCAACCATTTTCTTGGACCATTATAACCTTCTAACTCTTCGTTTTATGGGTGTTTTTGTATATTTATTAAAAAAGGGGGCGAAAAACTCTGGGCGGCGATATAGCGGGGAAAAATCTTCTGCAAAAATATTCCCAGTGGTCTTGCACACAAAAAAAACTCCACACATCTTATACCTTAAACGAAATGCCAACATTTTTGTAAAACATTTTATCCCTGCATTCCCACTTTTAAGGCGAATTTTTTCCGATTTATTAAAAATAAACCAAAAATAACCGTTATGTGGAGGTGCCAGAGGGTTAATTTGTTCGACAAAAATATTTGGCCTAATATTTTCTACAAGGCTGATGAGCATACCCTACACTTCAGATGCAAGGAACACATTGCAAAGAGGACATCGTTACACAAAATGCAAAAAGCTCTATCTAATATTTTTAAAAGTTTTACAGGAGATAAGTAAAACTTGTTTAAATGAAAATTATATTGACAATTAGTGCAAAATTAGTTATAAATTCAAATTAAAGTTCAAGAACTTACGCGAGGTCATTAATTTAGCCCTTATGTGCAAGGCAAAAAAAAAAAACACCTTATATTGCGCTGCAACGTACCCTATGTGAAAGTTACGTGGAGAAAAAGCATTTCCTACTTAATATGTAGTTGTGAAATCTTTTTGGAACTGAACATATATATCTGTTGGCAATTTCATATATATTTTACAACGTCTTAACTTGATATTTAGTGCGAAAATGCTTGTTTTCTACGTAACTTCCATATCGGTACCAGGGTACCTTAAAGCGCAATAGAAGGTGCTCTTTTTTCATGCACATAAATGTCTTCATCGTTTACACAGACTTTTATTTATGTATGTAGACCTACTAATAACTAATAAGAAATATATGTACTTAGAATATAAAACTTCCCATATAAAACACGTACAGGTACCCGGGGACCTTAATGCGCATTTAAAGAAGTTAAGAGTAAATTGATCTCTTACATAAAATACAAAAAAATACAAATTTTTTGCTGTACGGCTGCAAAAATACTAAATATTTTGAAAGTTAGTAGTTCTCAACGTCAACGGATAAAAATGAAATTGATGTCATTCGGAAGGCTTCAGTCTCCTCTTAACGGTTATTGATTAAAAATGACACAGCTGCCTGGTACAAGTGCGTCTAAAATGCCAAAGTATCCGTTATCCTTTTTTTCATTTTTCTTTATTTTTTGCAGAATATAGCCAACTGACATGTTTTTATTGTATACAATATTTAAGATGGAATGAAAGCAAACTCAAAAGTTGTAGTTGTTTCTTTTGGATAACTCGATAATTTCTATGAAAATTGTATAAGAAATAATAATAAAAACAACTACTCGTATTTTAATACATTAGGATTTTTTTTTTTTTGTAAAAAGTAATTTTGAAAATAGCATAACTTTGTAGCGTGTCATCAGATTTTAGTAATTTAAATATCATTTGAAAGGTTCAGGCACACTTTTTTCAAATCCAGGACAAGGACATCACAAATGAAAAAAAATTTTGGTCCTTAAATATCCTGAAAAGTGGTATTTATTTTTTTTGTTTTTTTTTACAGCATATAGAATTGGCATTGTGTAAAAAATACAAATCGAGATTTTAGAAAAAACTATGACTACGGTTGCTTTTATTGTTATTACTGACACAATTATCATAGAAATTAGCGTGTTATCATAAAGAAACCACTGTAAGTTTTGAATCTACTTTCATCCCATCTTGAAAATTTTACAAAATAAAGACATCTCAATTGGATACATTGTGAAAAAAAAAATAAAGAAAATTAAAATACCACTTTTTCAGGATATTTAAGGATACTTCGGCATTTTAGACGCACTTATAGTGGGAACTTATCTCATTTTTAATCAATACTCTTTAAGAGGAGACTGAAGTCTTTCCAGTTACATCAATTTCATTTATATCCGATGATGCGTTCTAAAGTTTTTAAGCTTGCAATATGACGAACTTTTCTCAAAAATAGGTGAGATGGCCAAGTTTAGAGGCCTGTAAAATAGAAACAATAACAGGTATAGAAAAAATGTTCACTATGTTATGCGCACACAATAGTAGAATATATGTGCCGAATTTCATTAAAATCGGAGAAGATAAAAATCCAGACCGTGCTACCACAAGCAACCGTCAAAACATTTTTACAAAAAAAAAAAACAAAACTGATTTTGTTCCACAGTGTATATATTCGCAATTTTGGCAAAAATTCTCCCAATATTTGAATAAAATCAAAAATTTTCCATTGATTTTCATGAAATACAGCTTATTTTATTTGTTGTGTACGTGGCTTTATTATCATTTAATAAATAATTCTTGTAAAAAAACCCGACTACAAAATAGGCGTGGAACTGTCCACATTTTCGATCATCACGTTGTAATTTCACGACAACCATTTGTGTGTGCGAAGTCTCACAAGAATTGGTTAAGTAGACGTAGTTTAAATGAATGTTTAATCTTCGTGGGTGTGGCACTGCCCACTTTTCTAACCAGAATTATGTATTGTAACGAAAACTAAATGTATATGCAAAGTTTCATAAGAATCGTTTTAGTAGAAGTTGTTGAAAAATAATATTTATTTTCATGGGCGTAGCACTGTCCATTTTTTAATCATGGCGTAGTATTCAAACAGAAGATTAATGTGTGTGCAAAGTTTCAAAAGAATCGATTGAGTAGAATAAGTTGAAAAGAAATATGTATTTACTTTTAATGACCGTGATCCTGCCCACTTTTCAACGAGACCAATCTGGAAGCAATCTTTGTAATAAATGTAAGACCCTTTCCCAGTTTTTTAATGGTTTTTGTAATAAAATTGGACAACTCCTTCGCAAGTTATTATGAAATCGGTTGAGCATCCTTTTGAAAAATTACAAATTTTAGAAAAAAAAATAACTAAATAAACTTATCCATAGAATTTTAAATTTCGATTTTTTTTTTGTAGTTAGGAGACAATAAATAACGCATCAAAAAATTTTTGTGGTGATCAAAGGTCATGCTAAAAGATTCATAGTGTTATAGTCCACTGTTGTGGTTTGTTTATTGTAAATTATTAAATTATGCATAAAATTTATGTAGATATTTTATAAAATTATTAGTTTTGTATTTTTGGTGGTTAATTTATTATTTTTAGCTCTAATTGATGGTGGTTGAATGTATTTGTTTTATTATGACATTTACATGTCCTGGTCATGCAACAAGCATTTGAATCAATTATTTATACTCCACAAGGCAAAATAAATTATTTGTACTTTAAACTAAAATTATTATTGAACTTTATTTAATTTACAGTTTGATGGCTATGTCGACACTATGTCGTATGACGAACTGTTGTATTCATAAAAAAATAATATGGATTTGAAAGAAAAACTTGTATAAAAATTTTGCTTTATTGACTCTTCAATTTAAATCAACATGACTATAGCATTAATTTTAACTACTTTTATGTTAAATTATCACTTAAATCATGTTGAATTAAAATAAAAGTAATATTACTTATGATCAGCGAGGCCATTTTTTGCCTTTTTTACGATATGACAAAAACGATATGACATACTGTGTTGTCATATCGTAAGTTTTTTACGATACGACAAAACTGCGATATGGCAACACCGTGTATGGCTATCTTAGTGATGTCATATCGTAAAAAACTTACGATATGACAACACAGTATGTCATATCGTTTTTTGATATATCGTAAAAAAAGGCTAAAAATGGCATCGCTGCTGACGATGCTATTTATATTAGTGTATTTCCCTAATATCCCTACGGTAAATGGAACGGACACAAAACATGTCACGTGACCGGTCCCCAGGTGGTAGGGACCAGTCCGAGTTCTAACACTTCCTATGAAGCGGACCAGCAGCCACTTTTACATGGGGATGGCCTAGGATGGGGTTAATTGATACTTTGTATGCACCTTGTAACTTGTCTCTGCACTATCTTATGGAGTCCTAATCGGTGTAGAATAATATAGATTATATATAAATATTATTCTAAAATTCAGCTGTAATTATCAATTAATTTATTTTTTTATTGTGACAAATCCAAGTAGAAATTGTATATTATTTTTAAGCGGTGTCTTTGATGGGACTCGAACCGACAACCTCCGACATGACAGGCTAGTACACTACCTACTCCACCACAGGGGAACTTATATTTCAATGTTATAAATACCACTTAAGCTGGAGTTAATATCTGAATATATTTACGGAACAGGTTCCTGAGTGGCATGGCAGTCTCATTGAAGGGAAACAATTAATATTATATAGATACTATGTGATAGGCCTTAGATCCAGGTGAATCGAGTTTGTTCAGTGCAGTTTACTACAATACCAGCCGGAGTATCAACTAACTTGACTGAAAATGGCTAATATGTGACCATTTACACAATATGTCTTTTTTCACCATTCACTACTCCTTCTTTTTGGTACCAGTCTCATTTTCTCAAGTCAGTACTTTTGGATCATTTGTCACCAAATTTTCCGCAGGGATATTTGATGCTACAGTGAGTGGTTTGCGCGGTGAGTAGCAATCAAGTGATTATTGATAGATAAGCCTGAGTTCAAATCTTGGCTGAGGTAGCCAACTTGAATACAAAATTTTTCTGATGCCTGTGCTAATACACATTATTATTTTCAGCTGTTGTAAAAATTTTAAACTATTTTTCCACTTTTCTTAGGCTCTAATTTGTTAAATATTTCAAGGTCTGGGTGATAGAAATTATATAGACAGACTTATTCTAACGTTGCGTTTATGCAACATTTTGTGATTGTACAAAAATTTCAGCTTTAATAAAAGGGAGTAGTAGGTGCGCTCAAAATTAGAAAACCTACATATATGCAACAATGGGCATGAAAGTGTTAATAAAATCGCTGGATTCAATTCATGTTGTTTCAACCTGAAATGAATTTGATTCAACATGATTCTTCATATAATTTCAGAATCAAATTCGTTGTTTCACCTTGAAATAATTTTTTTCAACGTTATTCGGTGTATTATAACAGTATTAACTTCATTTTGATTTAACTGTACTGGAATGTTAAATCAACATGAAATATAATTATTTACAAAAGAAAAATGTTCCTTGGATGTTACTGTAAAATCATGTTGAATTAACATGAAATAGCCCAGTAAAAAATTTTCATGTTTTTTGCAGCATTAAAGAAATAAAGCACATCATAATTCGCTTTCAAATATGAGCTTGTTCAGAAGCTGATTTCATAGCGTCACAACAATACAGGTGTTAAAGCGAGAAAGTTACCAAATGTATATCAAACCAATGGGTAGTATGAATAACAAAAATTATTTGTTTTTTATTTATATAAAAGCTTCGTACACAAGTTATAAAAAAACTGATTTTATAGTGCTGATCCAATGCAGGTTTATTTCAGTTTCTTGGTGCCGTTTTGCAACAGTGTTTTTGGCCGAGTGGTTGGTACGTTGCACTTCAAACCTGAAGGATCTTAGTTCGATACAAACAGTGAGTAAAAATATGAAATTAATAAAACTAAATAAAGTTAGGAAATAATAAAAATTCAAAATGGCGTTAACGCCGCCAATCCACATCGAACCATTTTTTCATATATTTTCAGTTTTAGTGCTGAAAATGTTGATGATTTTCAGCGCTTCAAAAAGCACTTTTGCTAGCAAAAACGTAGTACTCCAAACCGGAAACTCGCCATGCAAAAATCAGCAGCGTGATCAGCAGGCTTGTCAGCGCTACTTTTACTCCATAATAGTATGAAACTGCTTTATTAAAAGCAATATGTTTACTGGGATCTAAGAAGCAAAAACACTGCCGAAAGATATTAAATTAACCTTGTTTTCAACGATTTTAGCATGAAATTTTGTTTGTAGTGTTTTACATAAAAATTCTGAGCATACCTTATACCGAAAATGTAAGGAATACAATATTTCATATGCCAATTAACTCACTATAGCAATGTGCAATAGGCATCCTTTTAACTAACCCCTTTAAAATCCCTAAAATAAGGCCAGACATAAGCTTTCAAAACACCAATACACGTAAACATATTTATTCCGCCTTTACCAGAGTTACCCCCATATGCAAAAAAAATAAAGTGGGCTTGAAGTGTACATTAACACAAAATGTCCATAAAAACCGGGTTCAGTGTACACTTTAAGCACACTTTATTTTTTTGCATATGGGGGTTAGTCTTTAGAACCTTGCTATTTTTTCGGCAAAATAAGTCGGCACATTATTCCAGATACAAGTATTAATGTTGTTTTTAATTAATGCGTACATGTTACAATTACAATTTAACTTTTTTGTAACGACTCTTGCCTGTTTTTACATATGTTACTGGCGTCCTTTGATTATATTTTTAATAGCAATTACTAATTTCTTTCACTCAATTGTCCTAGAAAAAAAATTAATAATGTTTAACATCACTTAGATGTGAGTTCATATTATGAAAATAAAATATGAAAAATATATGGTACTATGTGCCTCTAGTGTTAATAATTGAAGTTGTCTGTATTTAGTCGAACTATATGGGTTTTATCCAAAGAAATTTATTATTCAGGCTTAAGTTCGTTCAATTTAATTTTTACAATTAAATAATTTTTTTTATTGAGAAATAATCAATCTTGGGTGAGAAATGTAAACAAAAAGCACAATTGTGGTTGTTGATTAGGATAAGTGCCAAGTATGGTAAATTTCTAAGCCACCATAAAATAAGCTTAAAGCCAGGACACATAGAGCTTTAATGCAATTGGTTTAATGCCAGATATTTACCGCTTGACTTTTTGGGCTGAGTAGCCTAGAGTATAGAAAGCTCTGACGATGGGATTGTGGTTAATCCCGAAAACATCGATGTTTAGTTCGACCTTTACAAAAGTCAAGAAATTGGTATTTGTGCTTTTCAGTTGCCACATGCTTTGAAAAATTATTTCTCAATAAAAAAATGATTTAATTGTAAAAATTTAATTGAACGAACTTAAGCCTGAATAATAAATTTCTTTGGATAAAATATGAAAAATTTTAGCGCTAAATTTGTATTTGTTTGACAAACAAAAATGGCAACAAAATATCTAAAGCTGCCTTTCGTGCTTTGAAAACCACCACCACACACATCTACACATATTCAAATGTGATGGATGAAGGGATGTAGCTTAACATATGAGACGCCTACAAAAGAGCAGAAGAAAGAAAACTCAAAACTGATTATCATAAAAACAGGTGTAAAAATGGCTTTAAATTAACATTAAACTGTATTAAACCCACACAACTATATGAAAACAGTAAATATACGAGGGCAGTCTAAAAATTTATTTTGCGAGTCTTTGATCAACAGCAACTATATCATGACGTAAAAAGCCGACAAATAGCCGACATGCGAATATACTATGATTTGTATCGTTGCTCACCATAAAATTTTAAGGTGTTGCAATATTGCTGTCTTAAAATTTTAAGTTACTCATTGTGAATACCTTTAATAATACTATGCAACAAAATTGAACTATTGTCATGACCTTTACGATCCCCTAACTACAAAAATAGTCGAAATTTAAAATTCTATAATTAAGTTTTTTTTCGTTTTTTTTCGAGAATTTGGAATTTTTCAAGATGCTGCTGCTGCACCGATTTCATCATAACTTGGGAAGGGATGTTCAATTTTATTACACTAGAAAATTTAACACAAAATTATTTTCAAGCCGTTTTAATATTATTTTTTTATGTACTCAATATTTTTGGAATTCTTATTAGTATTATATATTTTTTATGCGAAATTAAAAAATGTTAGTTTTTTTTAATTTATAAAAAATCGATATGGCTAAGGCGATACGTCTTTTTAAGTTTTTGTCTTTGTCTTTTTCGTTTTTTTTTACTTTTCTTAATTGGTGTAGGTTACATCATAAGAAAGCACGCAATTGTGTGCAATGAGGTTGGTTTCAGTCTGTTTTGTTTTACTCTGTCTGGGTGTGTATGCTGTGTATCAAACCATATTTTTTTCTGCAACCATTAATATTAAGCTATTGTTGCCTCAATAGCTTAATATTATTTTGCAAAGACTTACTAAGTCTGACCTCTTAAATACTTATAAATATCTCCATATGCCAATAAACTTTATTTAGTCATCGAACGATGTTAAGTCAGTTGTCAATGAAGACACAAAGCAGAGCAGTGCATAAAATGAAATGACATGTGAACAAAAACAGGATTCGCTTTAAAAATAACATCAGTATTAAGTCCATATAAGAATACACAAGCAAATGGATTATAATTAACATTCAATGCTCCTTTTAAATATGTAATTGGAAAAGTAAATGACAGGCAGGCATTATTGCTTTTAAGCGGAAATAAATTTAAGGATCAATTAAAACAAAGAATTAAATAAGAAACTTATTGCGCAAATAGTAAACAACACGAAAAAAATCAATAAGAGTAGAATGCTCGAGAGATATAGAATACGAAAGGTTAACATATAGATTGATATTAGATTACACTAGGCATTATGACATTGGGGATTTTGTTATATGGGTCATTCTCATTTCAAATGCTTTTTTCGTGTCCGTTGAAAGTATATGAAAGTAAATGAAAACTGCTTTAGCATGATTTAATAGATTGTAAATAAATGTACATAAGTTGTTTTCGTAGTTTTTTCGACTTTTCGTTTTTTCAATTTTTTGCCGATTTTTTAGCTTTGCCGATTTTTTGGTTTTGGCATTTTTTAAGGTTTTTTTTCGCTTTTTCACGATATATTAAGTTTTAGCGATTTATTTTAGTTTCGGCGCTTTTTTCAGTTTTGGCAATTTTTTCTGTTTTGGCAGTTTTTTCGGTTTTGTGGATTTTTTTTTCGGTTTTTGGTGATTTTTTAGTTCTAGCAACTTTATTTTGGTTTTGATACATTTTTTCGTTCTGGCGATTTTTTCGGTTTTTGTCGATTTTATCTAGTTTTGGCTCTTTTATTTTCGTTTTGGTGATTTTTTGAAATTATTGTCGATTTTTTTCCTTTTTGATCATATTTTTAGTTTTAGCGTTTTTTTAGTTTTAGTGCTTTTTTTCGTTTGAACTACTTTTTTCGTTTTTTTTTTAGTTTTTTTTTGCGATCTTTTTAGTTTTGATGATTTTTTGCGTTTTAGCAATTTTTTTAGTTTTGGTGCTTTTTTTAGGCGCTTTTTGTCATTTTGGCGATTTTTCGTTTTGAAATTTTTAATTTTGGAATTTTTTAACTTGAGCGTTTTTTTTTTATTTCCAGATTTTAACTCTTACGGTTTCCAAGATACAGCAAATTGTCTAAATTATATAGTAAAAATTACTTTAACTGATAGAACACCCTTTAATTTTAATTGTTTTAAATATCGGTGTTAATTGGTGTTGTCTATTCTACAGACTACACCAATTAACACGAACTTTGAAAATTTAAAGTGTCCATATATAAGTGTCTGTATATTACATTAGCATTTCAACATTTTTCGTTGCTCGCTTTAGAACACTCTTTAATTTATAACTGCGGCCAACGGTCTACATATTCTGTGAAAATTTCAGGTCCGTAGCTCTTACGGTTCCTGAGAAAACTGCCAGTAATAGACAGACGGACAGATAGACAGACGGACAGCGTATCGAAAACAATAGGGTAAAAAACTGCAGTAGAATTGATCGCATCTTCCTTTCTTGAAGTCTGTTCAAAAGAGCAAAGCTAAAAAATTTTAAAAACAGTGGCTCACATCTTAGTTTATGCAGTGCATAACTTTTTATTTCAGACTTCAAAACAGCGAAAATAAAAGTATGTATGTAATATGAACAAAATTTTGTAATATTTTATAGAGAAAAGTGTCCAGTTTAACAATAAATATTCATTTATTGCAAATTTTATATTGATATGCCTTAGGAATAAGAATACTATATATAAATTTTTGTAATGTGAAAAAAAAAATTTGCTTTTTTGAGGCTAAATTAAAAAAAAGGCTTAAAAAAGTCACGAGGCTAAAACGAAAATTTCGAGGCTAAAAGGCAAAATAAAAGGCTAAATCTAGCCTCGAAAAGGCTAAACAGGCAACGGTGAATATGACTGTCCCAAAACGTAGCTATTTATAAATTTAGCTGCAGGGTACATACTGCACGCTGGAATGTGTCCACTCAGTCATTTGTCAGTTTATGTAATCTTATGATGATTTAATGGTGGTTATAAAATAATTTAGCAAAAAGTAAAACAAAAGAGGGAGAGAGAGAATAAATTTATGAAACGAAAATTAAAATTATACCACACAATATACAGTAGTTTTAAAAGCAAATTTATTTAGCATTATTATTATAGGCCTTATGATGCACCTTGGCAGGAATTTATATACTTAGCGAAGTACCTTTTGTTTCCTGACAATTGTATAGCACAATACATACACAGTTTTTATTATATTGCGTTATTTCTTAAGTTATTTATCTTAAATCATAAAAGTAACACAAATGCCCACAATTTTCCTTTAAAGCCATATAAAGAGCAACATAAGTTTCAAGTAATCAGATTTCTTATTTATGTACGAAAGAAAGTTATTTGCAACTTGTAAAAGAAAAGATACAAACAACATAAAGTACCTTAACTCTAAGACCAGAAAAGCAAAGAAAAAAATATATTAAATAATATGGGAAAACAACTTTTTGTTGAAATATTATGGCAATAGGTTGCCTCTTGTTCAACTAAAAGGACAGCAAAATAACGCTGCTTCAGCCGGCTGCATCGAATTGAATTTTCTGTATAACACAAAGTAATATAAGTATTTAAATACACAGAAAAAACTAAATTTCATTTTCAGTAAAGAAATTCAATGAAATAGTAAATATTTTGTCGAGGAACAGACCTACAAACAAATTTGTAAATATAGACAAAAATATATCAACAATTTCATTGAAAAAAAAATCCTGTTTTTTCCAATGAACAAATTGTTTAAATCTACAAAACAATTTGTCTAAAAATATTTACAAATTGTAAACACAACAATTTAATTAATCAAACAAAAAGATTTACTGGATTTTCTGAAAAATATCAAACAATATTTTTGCCTGAATATACAAACCAATTAGTCTAAAACTACTAATAAATATTAAACAAAATAGTTTACTTAATCAAACAAAAATATTTACTGGGTTTTTTGTAATATATCAAACAAACTTTTAGTCTAGGTCATCATCATCGTCCATTAAGCATTTGTGAAATTTCACTTTGTTAAATATGTTCAAGTCTGAATGTTCATCCAAAGACTCTAAAAAAATTAATGAGAATTAACGCAACGACGTTAACGAATTGATTCACGCAAAAATCTTCAGTCAAAAAACTTGGTACAATATCATTCCTTTTGCTATCCTTGTTGTTGTTGTTATTTGTGTGTATGTCCTCATTGGGGTTGTTTTTTTACGTCACAGTTTTTCTTGTTGTTGTTGTTGGTGTTTGCGTCCTAAATAAAAGTCATTGATTCATTGATTATGTAAAGGACATTTACTGAAAATGAAATTTATTTTTAGGCAAACGTTTGTTTGAAAGTTTTTGGTGGTAATTTTTTCTGTGTGCGCTATGTGGTCCTAGATAGGAAGAAAAACTATTTTATAAGAACAACTCTATAGCTGCTGTGCGAAATTCTATGAATTTCTTTTTCCGATTATTATTTTTTATGAAGCATACAAAGATTTCCTACTCCGAGTGCTATATATTTGTGAATTAGTATGGAGTTAACCCTTAAAGACATTTTAAGTTTTGAATGATTTCTGGTGTTAAGTTGTGTCTGGAGCTTGGGGGTCTGTGAAGAGCTATAATTGAATGCTATGGCAAATATATTTGTTGAACGTTACAGGTGAGTTTTTTGTCCCTTTTTGACTGACACAAAGGACGAGCTAGAGAGTTAAAATTATATACAAACATTTTTCTAGTGGTGTTTTACATAAAAGTGTCCCACAGAACTTATACTTTAAACATATGGATTAAAAGATTTCCTATGCTAATGTACTAGAGCAATGTGCAAAATTGGGGTAGAGAGGGCTCTAAAATGAATCCCATGCGTAAATTTTTAAAATGCTGATACACGTATATTTTTCTTTGGTACCCTCTACAAGAATCAGTCGTTAGAGCCTTGATATTTCTTTTGTGTTGTATAGTTTTATCCATATGTTGCATATCGCTACGACTTGAAATACTCTAGTCTTTTTTTAAACCTCGGGCGTTTGTTTCTCAGATATCTCTAAATATTTAGTTTTCTTATTTACCTTTTGCAAAAATATTTCAAAGTATTAAACACGCAAAAGATAATTTATGTTTATGCTTATTCATTACCGATGAAGGGTACAGCAAGGACAAATGAGACATTTCTTACAAAGATTTTTATTCTCCTTTCTCATCAGCATCAGCAGCAAGGAAAGGAAACCGGAAATACAACCATAAAAATTGTCAGACAAGTTAGTAAATTGTAGAAATAGTTTTCAAGTACATAAAATTTCACAAAGAGAAATAAAATATTCACTTGAAGTTTTTCTAACCAGTAGAATAAGAACCATCTTGAGTAGGACATAAAAAAAAGAAAAAACATAAAAAAAGAAACTTTTATCAATTCGCCTTAAGTGACATGAAAATCATGATGATGAACCAGGAGAGCAAGGAAAAATCAGAAAATAATTAAAGGAAATTGAAGTTGGGCAAAGATTGTTGAAGATTTGAGTTGAATGTATATTTTTTACTTCTTCGAGGTATGAGTGGAAGAAAATTTGTAGAATATTTAAATATTTAATTATTTTTGAATTGAAAAATGTCACTGCTGTTTAAATAAAAGTGAGTTGCGATTTATCTATAATATCCATTTAAATTTATGTTAATTTAAATTTTTTGTTGTTTTCGTTTTTGCGCTTGACATTAATACATTCACTGGATATATTTAGACTTCATCTCGCATGATTTACAGACCATAAGGCTTTAATAAAATTAAATAGATACTCTAAGTATCTTGTAAAAGACAAATGTTTTGTTCTCTTCAATCTTATATACCATATTTTGTCCTACACTTTTAAGTATCTTATTGTCCACCAAAATTGATGAAACATATATATTTTTAAAAGGTATTTTCCTCTAGATACACTCTAAAACATTACTTCAAATTTACGATCATATATTGTCTAAATTTGTGTTGAAAATTTCTCCTTGTCTAAAATTACATAGATTTTGTAGTTGTTTTATTAAAGAAAAAACCTTTCAAATTAAACATATTTAGTGCAAGTGGAAAAAATTTAACATAAAGTATAATACGGCTATCGGTGAATGGTAGAAACGTCAGACTATCAGTCAGGAGGTCGCGGTTCAATTGCTTTTTTTAGTAAAAACATTTTGTTCAAAAATAATGCGTGTGTAATTTTGGGTCGATAATAATCGGTAAAGTGTTGCCGACTATTATCGACCTAATTTTCAACAAAACTGTTTTAGAGTGTATGCAGAACATAATATATTATATTATTTTTTTTTTCTAAAAACCCGGTTATAAAACCGGTTACAAACAAACCCAGTTATGGACCCAGTGATCGAATTTCGACCACCAGGCGGTATCCTAGTATGTATAAATATCCGAACTAAATTTGTTTTATTATTTTTAAAAACAGACACTAACTCAGTACTGACTTCATTCATATAAATTAATTTTATGGACCCTTTTATTCAAGAACACGAATATAAATTTCGCTTTATTTTCATTTTACAAATACTACGATGCAATACCATTTGCACAAGGCTGTGAATTGGGCTAATATCTTTATATGTGTTTGCATTACATATGTGCAGCACTGTTGCCAGAATTTTTTCATCTAAAATCTGCAAAATTGGGCTAAAAAATCTGCAAATATTTTTTAAGTCTGCAAAAAGTCTGATAAACTAAAAGCACATGCAAATAATATCCATATTTTTTGAAGCATGATTATTTATACATAATTCCACAATTGTTTTAAAATGAAAGACAAACAATAATTTTCTTATAAATAATTAGCTTGAATCCAACTTTCATACTGTTTCAAAAAAAATTCATGGAACGTAAATCAAAAATATTGTACTCAGCGAAAGAACATTTTTCGAATACACAAAAGATTTTAATTAAAACAAAAGATTTTCTTAGTAATAATTTATTCAACGAAGATTGTATCAACATTTTTTAAAAAAACTAAACGAAAAACAAAAGCAATCAAAAAAATATCGAATTTGATACTGCCGCTATATTTTGAAAAAATATCGATATATTGCAATTAAAAACATCGACGATATATATCGATTTATTTTTGAGAAAATATCGATATATCGATATTTTTGCCCATCCCTAATACACATTCATATGTATAAGTATTCCCAAACCGTTTTGAGATTCTTGCTATGGTCGTTCGTGAGCTGGACCGTGTCTGAAAACTTTATATTTTTGTAGTGCTATTCAATTGACCATAATACTAGTTCAATGGAGCCATCGGTATTGTAATACTCCTCAAAAACACTTATTTTTTCAAATTTTTACACAATATATATATATATATATATATATATATATATATATATATATATATATATATATATATATATATATATATATATATATATATATATATATATATATATATATATATATATATATATATATATATATATATATATATATATATATATATATATATAATGGGTGATTTTATAAGAACTATCGGAAAGTAAAAAAAAAACACATAAAATTCAGAAAAATGCATGAAATATTTATTTGGATCGATAGTTGGGTCGATATAATTTAATGTTTGAAGATTATTTCATGCAAATGTTGGCCGCGGCTGCGCCTCAAATGGTCCATCCGCTTAGTCCAATTTTGGCATACTCTTTCCAACATTTCGGCCGGTATCTCACGAATAATGTCGGCAATGTTGGCTTCCAGTGCGTCAATCGAAGCGGGCTTGTCGCTATAGACATTAGCCTTAACATAGCCCCACAAAAAATAGTCTAGAGGCGTTAAATCGCACGATCTGGGCGGCCAATTGACTGGTCCCAAGCGTGAAATAAACTGTTCACCGAACTCGCCTCTCAATTGGTCCATTGTTTCGCGTGCTGTGTGGCATGTGGCACCGTCTTGTTGAAACCACAAGTCATGCAAGTCAAGCTCTTCCATTTTGGGCAGAAAAAAGTTTGTTATCATCGCACGGTAGCGCTCACCATTCACAGTAACGTTGTGATTCGCATCATCTTTGAAGAAATACGGCCCAATGATGCCGCCAGCACATAATCCGCACCAAACGGTTGTTTTTTGTGGATGCATTGGTAGCTCTTGCAATGCTTCTGGCTGCTCTTCACTCCAAATACGGCAGTTTTGCTTGTTCACGTATCCATTCAACCAGAAATGAGCCTCGTCGCTGAACACAATTCTTCGATGCGATGAACTTTCTTAACAGAGCACGCATTTTGGTAATAAAATTCAATAATTTGCAAGCGTTGTTCGTTTGTAAGACGATTCATGATTAAATTATAGACCAAACTGAAGATGTTTGACAGTGACACAAGATACAAAACGTGCGTGAGCTGTCAAAACTAGTGTTGCCAAAAAGATAATAGCAAAAAAATCACTCGTTATATATATATATATATATATATATATATATATATATATATATATATATATATATATATATATATATATATATATATATATATATATATATATATATATATATATATATATATATATATATATATATATATATATATATATATATATATATATATATATATATATATATATATATATATATAGCTGATGGCATTATTATACACCACTAAATGCGACTTCAAAAGACATTGCATATGATATCCTGAAGTACATAAATTATAATTGAGTTATGCATTTTTAGTCGAACTGTATGGTTTTTATCCAAAGTTATTAAATTAGTTTGGCTTAAGTTCATTTTTAATTTAATCTTTCGATCAAATTATTTTTTATTTAAGAAAGAAATTCTAAAGCATGTAAATATTGAACATTCAAAGAAAAATTTGGCTGTACGGAAGGTTGAACTGACAGCTGTTTCGTACAGCCAAATTTTTCTTTGAATGTTCAATATTTACATGCTTTAGAATTTCTTTCTTAAATAAAAAATAATTTGATCGGAAGATTAAATTAAAAATGAACTTAAGCCAAACTAATTTAATAACTTTGGATAAAAACCATACAGTTCGACTAAAAATGCATAACTCAATTATTAAAAACTCTAAAGGCACTTAGCTAAACATGAATGTGTACTGTTCCAAGAACTTGGGCAAAATAAACATTCAATAAAATCCCAGCATTGACAATATCGATGATATTCCACTCTGGTAAGACTGAAATTGAAAAAGCTTAAATAGTTGAACATGCTAAGAAGAGACAGTTAGTGAAGTTCCGAACATTTAGACAAAGTTCAATAAGGTGCGACTTGCCACAAGATGGCGACAGTGTGTTAATTGAGCTTACTAATATTAGTAGGATTTTCGCTACAGTGTTGTTGCCACTGTCAGTGGTAGTGTGGTCACGAAACAGCTGTCAGTTCAACCTTCCGTACAGCCAAATTTTTCTTTGAATGTTCAATATTTACATAAATTATCTTATCGGCAAATGTAAAAAAAAATCATACCATTCCGATCGGAAGTGGTTTCAAATCCGTAAGTTGCTTTTTCATAAAACGAAAAACGAAAATTTTCTTCGTAATCAAACCACTTTTAAACTTCAAAGTGGAATTGAAAACCACTTTTCTATTGACTAAAAAATGTGCATGCTCTTAGGAGCATAAAATAAATATTTGGTCATGAGCTTTCCATGTTAATAAAAAAGCTTAATGTGAGCTTTGCATCTAAAAACAAGAGTAAACCAACGCCTCAAGGTATAAAAACTTTATCATTTTAAAAACGAAATACAACACAAACGGAATCTAAAGCACCAAAAATGTACTCTTTAGGAATGACAACTACGGAATCAAAACCAATCCGAACGGAATCTATGACATGGCTGATATTTTGGAAAACGTCATAAAACAAATCAAACGAAATAAAAATGCACTTTTTTTGATGTCATATAAAATGAGTTTGTTTTACTACCGTTAAAATCTTAGTTTTATAGAATATCTCATTGTTGATGCTACGAATGAAAAAAGTTTCATTACGCACTGGACACGTCTTGAAAAACACTTTCAAATGATGCACACAGAAAAAAAAAGAAATTTAAAATCAACATGCCGCAATTTTGATTGGAAATCATATTAAATTTTCAAGAAATAATTTGTCGTTTGAGTGTGTTAGTGCTTATTTGCTTCGATCATTGCTACAATTCACTGTTCTGCTTAATTGTGTGACTTCTTGTTGTTTATTCTTACATGTGTCATCTACGAAGATGACAAAAAACAAATTACCAGCGAAAATTTACTGCTGCTGGCTCAAAATGACCATTCTTTCATATTAATTTTAAACGGAAAATTATTAATCTAACCTTAAATCACCGCTAAAACTATTTTGCTACAAACGTTAAGTTTCAGTTTCAATCGACATGACTATAAAATTTCAAATATGGTTTATGTTAAATAATCATTTAAATCGTGTTAAATTAAAATGAAATTCATTTTACATACGATGGTATTTATTTAGTGTATAAGTAAAGGAAAGTTTGAAGCTGTTGTGGTTGCAGTTGTTAGTGCGTGGACTATCATGCAGGTGGCACAAATTTAAATCTTGGCTGGGGCAGTCAGCAGTAAAATAATTAATAGAATAGCTACATTAAAGTCATGTTGTTTCAACTTGATATAACTTTAATTCAACATGATTCATCGTGTTTTTCAATATCAAATTCACGTTGCTTCAACTTGAAATAACTTTGATTCAACATGATTCTTCGTTTTGTTCCAATATCAAATTCACGTTGTTTCAACTCGAAATTACTTTGATTCAATATGATTTTTCGTATTATTTCAGTATCATCTTCATTAAATCAATATGAAATGTAGTTAACTCAAAATGATACATTTTCTTTCCAGATTATTGTAAATCATGTTGATTTAACATGAAACACCTATGAAGCAAAATCACTACCGAAAAATTTTTAATTAACCTGGTTTTCGACGATTTTACGCGGAAATTCTTCTATGTGTGTATTCCATGAACGGCTTTCCCTACATGTTTTGTGATTTCTCATAAAAAAGCAATTTTTAATTTTAGGGGAGATAACAAAACACATTTGCCATTTTTCATATTAGGTGTCGCTGTAATATAAATATTATGTATGTATATAACATCAGATTTCCGTGTAGTTTTACCTTCCCAAATGATATTGTATAAAATCTGCAATTTATGGACAAATTCACGTTGTTTCAACTCGAAATTACTTTGATTCAATATGATTTTTCGTATTATTTCAGTATCATCTTCATTTTGATTTAACTGTGTAGGTTTACCTGCCCAAATGATATTGAATAAAATCTGCAATTTATGGACAAAAATCTGAAAATGTCACTATGTAAATTTTTCAGTAAAAAATCAGCAAAATGAAGAGAAATCTGCAAATCTTACAACAGTAATGTGCAGTCAAGTTACCGTCAAATCAACCGGGTTTTACGAATACTTGTCATGTAGCCTTCTCGAACAATCTTGTAAGCTCTCGTCACTATTTGTAGAACTTTCCCGAAAATACTATTTCCGTTATTTTGAATATTAAGTTGCTAATGAACTAATTTAATGCTGGCAATACTATACTGTAGAAATGATTTTGACAACCGTATTCAGTGCTGTATTTTTGTTCGTTTAATTTGAACCTGCATTTTAATTTCGTAGCAATATTTTTTTACAATTGTTCTTTTTGAATAAGGCCATGAGACAAGAGTACATGAACAGCTAATTAATTTTGGAAATACCAAAGCAAAATGAGAAATTTAATGTTTTCAAGGGTCGCTACATTCGATAGCATTCGTATATTGGGTTTTAATAACATTTAGGTGGCTGGTCAACTGTTAGGATATCAACCATTTAACTTCAAATTTAACTCAAGAGGACATAACAAACAGTTTGTGTGCTTTGGGAATATTCCTTGAATATCCCCAATTTTGCTATAATAGTTGCAAAATATTTTTTTTTAGTTGCTGTCCACTTATATAACTGGTCATAGTTTCAACTGTAAATTGAAATAGACGTCTCGAACTATTTAAAGAGCTCTTATTCTTAGAAGATATAATTTCATATATATATTTTTTACTTTATTCCAACGAGCAGAATTTTCTTCTTTTTTCATCTAAAAATCTTTAGAGAAACTTTACCTTTAGTCTTTTAGAAACAGTAGTTATAATGAGTGTTAGTGAAAAATGTACTATATAACATTTGCCAACATTGTGCTAAATAAACTAAAACTAAATGTGAAATTTTTATGATTTATTTAATGCAACTGAGGTGAGTTAGCCAGCCGAAGAAGGTGAAGGTTTATGCATTAGCTCGTTATCCACTGCTATGAAAGCTTTTTATCTTAAAAGAAGATTATACGGGTGATGCAATCATTTCCATTAATATGAGTATGTCAAATACAATGTTACAAATAATAGTGCCAGAAATCATGGTCCTAAACAAAAACATTTCTTTAGTTATTCTTAAACATTTCCCCCTTTTATTTCATTTTAATTCATTACAAAAAATATATATGGAAAGGAACTTAACACTAGCCCGGTGACCATACGTTTGTCCATATGTTTGCTGCACTCAAAATATTCTGTACATAAAATTAAAATTAACTGAAATTGCAATATAAAATAAATTAAAACTCAATTAAAAACCGGTCTACTTATTTTTCATTTAAGTTTAACAAAAAATGTATTCAATTTTAAATGTTAAAAAGTTAACAAACTTAAAAAAAACAATGATTCCTTATTTGTTTAAATGAATTTAACTGTCAAAAGAACTAATAGCAGCTTCCGTAAAAATAAAAGAAGTTTCCTTGTTTCTGCTATTTTTACTGTTAAATAATCAACGCCAAGTTCCATAAAAATAATTGATTTTTACTTTTATTTTTAAATGTTAGAGGCTTATTATTTCGTTCGTATCTTTAATTATTATTTAATTATATTAAATTTATATTTTTATTCACTCGTTTGTTATGTTAACTGCTACTGGGATCGAACAAAGCTCGTTCAGGTTTGAAATCCAACGTATCAACCATCTGGCCAAAGCATAGTACATAAAATTAGCTGCATGAAGACAACATAAATTTACTCAATTTTATGAATTTAATTGTACAATAAAACAAAAACACACGCTTGGTCTTGGCTGAAATTGAACATGTGACCTCTCGTTTAATAGTCTAACGTACTAACCACTAGACCACTGATTTTAAATGTGTATTTATATAATTCAATTACGTACAGCATATTTTATTGAGTGTTAGAATCAGTTAAAAATAAGATTGTTTAGAATTTTAGATATTTAGTACTTTAAAAATGATTGCACGGAATACTTCTTGAACAAAATACATTCCGTTACTGTCACAATATTGTGAGTGTACGGTAACAGTTTTGATTGTTACTTTTCAACTTTCTATTTAGCTTTCAGTGTAAGCAAACCTAGTGTTGTCGCCATTAAACAATTCCATTCTTTAATAAAATAATATTTTTACAAATAATGTTAGTTAATTGCAAATAGTTTTTCAGTGTATTATTTTAAGAACAAAATTAATGTACTTGATTACTTTGTTGTTTTTTTTAAGTTTAGTTTTTCATTTCATTTCATTTTTCTTTTTTTTTCTCAATCTAAATATTTTCTAAGATGTTCATAAATGCGAAAAACATTTACTTAACAATTTCTTCAAGCTGCTCAGTTTACTTTTATTTTAGCAACACCAATTGGAAATTTCGTACAAAGTATTAAATAGTTAAGGCAGCAGCAGGGATAGTTTGTTTAGACTCTTTATTTATTATAAACTTTAAAGAAAAGTCTAAAGTAAAACTAAAAATTTCGACTTATCACCCCCCGCAAATAAATGATTAGCACCTAGTTCAAATACACTTTAAGTGCAAAGTATTTCAATTTCTTTGTGACATTTAATATCTGGAAGTCTTCCAAAGCGTCAGTTATCCGAAGCTTGAGATTTTTGTGGAGCTTCTGGATGTTTTTCCTTCCATCTATTTCTCAAAACTGCTGACAATATAAAAATTTCATTAAATAAATTAAGATCCTGAAACAATATTTCTTACGAGAATAGGTGGTAAAATTAAATACAGCGGGTTACTCTGTAGTGCGATGCGAAAGGAAATCTGTTCGCATTTGTACGTTATTTACACTGCAATGCGAAAGCATTTCTTTCGTTTCGAATTACAGAGTAACCCCCCTGTTTGCTTTTAAACTTTTTCCAACCGGGCAGGGCAGCAAGCATTGCATCATTTTACTCGTGTATGCTGTTGATTTTATTTATTTTTCAGAAGCGTTAGTTAGTTATTTCCCCTTTAATTTTGTTCTTTGTTTGTGGCTTAAGAATCCATCTGTTTTAATTCACTATTTTCTGTTATTTTTATTTTATTAGTTTTTGAACAAGAAAATTAATTGTAAAGTTATTATCGCAGAGTGTTTGTTTTTCATTCTTCATTTTGTTGTTCATTTATAATGATTTGTGGTTTTCTTCTTTTAATTTCAAAATGCGTTGAAGATTAATGATTGTGTTGGCAGAAGTATATTTTAATTAAAGTATTTTAATTTGTTTGAAGTGCGTAATTTATGGTGTAGTTTTTACAATCGGTTTGTTTGTTTAATTTAATAATTAATCAAAACTAAAAATTTATTAAAAATCGGAACAGAATTTGATTTGTTTTGGTAAAAAAATTTAATCATTTTCATCATTTTAATATCAAAGGATACGTAAGTGCGTTCGTTAGCTTATCTCAGAAACCGAGAAAGCATATATGCGTCACAGGTTGGGAATTCTCGAAGAATTTCTAATTTTTTCGGAGTAACCTGAATCTTTTAGCGAGTTCCGATTTCTTTAGTAAAATGATTTCACTAAAATCACGTATTTTTGTTGACATATTTTCATTTCGGTGTTTCATTTCTAATCATCAATAATTCTAATCATTTTAGCTTGTAAGACATGATTTAACACTTATCCTGTATTCATGGGTCAAAATTGCCCAAACAGTTTTTATTGCTCATTATCTTCATAACCATTTAATGGATTTTTTTGAAATTTTTATACAATCATTATTTTAGTGAATAGCATATAAATATAAAATATAAATCTCTTAGCTCTTTTCGCAACGTCTGTGTGGAAAAAATTACGCATTTGGTACACGTGGGTCAAAATCGCCCAATACAATAAATTCAATGTATAAAGTGGTGCACATGATGAGTGGTTCTTGTAAAAGGATTACAAACATCAACAACACTAAAAAAGATAAATTTATTCTTTACAAGTGCAACTGCTCGAGAGTATTAGAAGTTTTCTTTTATATTTTGCATAAAATTTTGTTGATCATTCGCTATTGTGTCTTTGCAGTGAATATATCGTTTCTAGCTTGTCAATAGTGAACTTAAGCTCAGCGTATTCTTAGAGGGCCACTTTTAAAATATTTCTTATTCAATTTTCAATCCTCCATGAGAAATGCAATATTTTATAACGAAGCGTATCGTGTAAATCGGTGGACAATGGCAACGAATCTAAAAGAATTATTTGGCATATACGATAGTTGGACATGGTGGGGAAGATAGGTAATATAATGAAACGAGAAGGAATTATGCAATCTGATTTGGAAGAAGAAACTCATAATGATTCGTCAAGTGAAGACGAACAAGATATCGTTTCTGATGTTGGATTTATTGAATATGATTCAGCATTTACATTATTCAATCAATAATTTTACGTAAATCAGTTTTTGGAAAAAGTTGGAGACAATATTTAGACAATATCGCCATCGAATCATATTTAGGACTTCTCTTGTTGACTGGTGTATACCATTCTCATGGTGAAGCCTTGGAGTCTTTATGGGATGAGAGAAGGGCCAACCATTATCCGAATAGACAATATGTTTGCGAATATATCAAAATATGTCGCGAGTGCTGCGATTTGATAAGACAAAAGATGAGCCCACGGTGAACTTAGCACTATCAGAGATATTTTGAACTACATATTGGCAATAACATATACGGAAAATGTTCCATCGTGTCAGATACATGACAGTGGATGAGCAACTAGGTACATTTCGTGGAGGTTGCCCTTTCAAACAGCCAGATACTGTTCACTTTTACAATCAGACGCAGTCCACAGTTGATATATTACTAATAAGAACATAGACCTGTAGAACATAGACCTGTATAGGAAAAGAAACAATCGATGACCACAGGCAGTATTATACAACATTTTGGATATATCAGCCTACAATGCGTACGTAAAGATTGTTCCGGACTGGAATCGGAATAAGTAGTAAAAGCGACGCATTATTTGGAAGATTTGGTTGTGAAGCTAATAAGCGAGAAAATATATATCACATAGGTCAAATCTACAACAAAGCAGTCATACTAAAGCAATCGTCAAGAGCGTTCAAAATGACTTAGCTAACAACTCAAAGGTAAAAAATTTGAAAAGTGGACGCTTCTTCTTTTACCCCAAATCGATTCAGAGCCACGAAATATTCTAAAAAAAATGTTCGGAATGTAATAAATTTATTTGCAAAAACTATTCCGAAGCCCATATTACATGCAATGAATGTAAAAAAATAATTAAAGGTAATAAATATATGAATATTTTGTATAGGGCAAAATTGACCCACTAATGTCATATGTGTTTTATTTTTTAAGTACAGGATAAGGGTTAAGTTGCGTGTCACACATATGTGTTTAGTGGCATTTTTCCTTTTTTGTTTTTATGTGTGTTTGTATGTGGATTTGTACATTTTTATGTACTATGTATGGGTCAAATTTAGTAATTGAAAATTTGCACCCTTCCTGTTGACCGATTTATCTGAAATTTCGTAGACACCTTTACTGAGTGTTGCCGTTTACTGAGTGTTGGCGCGGATTTCAGTGTTGCCGTTGCTTTCCGGGGAACTACTGGGATTTTGGAAATATTTTTGTAAACGTTTTTGGGAATCCAGGGAACTTCTAGGATTTTGAGGAGATTTTTGTAAAACTTTTTGGAATTCGGGAAACTTGTTGGATTTTAAGGCTTTTTGTAAAAAATTTTCGTAATCTGAGGAACTTCTGACATTTTGGGGAGATTTCAGTCCCAGTTTTTGGGAATCCGGGGAACTTCTAATATATCGGAGAGATTTTTGTCCCAGTTTTGGGACAATGATTATTTCTAATATATTTTCTTTATATTAATCTTAAAACGGCATTTGTTTTTGCTTCCATACAATTTAAACAAATGACAAGTGTGACTTATTTGTTTCCAATCATTTTAATGATTTATAAGTACTTCTTGGTTTTTGTAGGTGTGCTCTTTTCATTTGAGAGAAACAATTCATGTAATGACTTGATTCTCACGAAACAAAACATGATTTGATTCTCTTAAAACTGTTTGTTGCTTTCATTTGTTTTACTTTGCTTTGCTTTGAGATTTAGCAATAGTGTGTGTGTGATTTTAATGTTATGAATTACTGTGAACTGACATTCAAATGGCTTGTTGGATATGATTAGTAGCTAACAAATGTTTTCTGTATGTTTATCAAGAATTGTGCTAAAAATCATAAAATATATTTTTTTTAAATTTGGCTATGACATTACCGGAGATATGGACGAAATAAAAAACAAAGTCGAGGCCAAAAACCAAAATTTTCAAATTCAAAGCCTAATATCTTTGAAAACATTTAAGATATCTTAATAAAAAAACTGCATTTTCTTTATCTATTTTTAGGCCTTACAAGAAGTTTTAATTCATTAAAATATTTGTAAAAGGTATGAGGATGACAAGATTTTTTATGTTTATGTATTATGTGTTTCACAGATTTAATACCCTCTTTCCCCAATTGGAACCACTGTGCGCTGGTAAGAGACAGCACTCTTAATTTTTAATAAAATTTTAAAGAATAATTAAAATAAAGCAAATAAATAAAAATTTGCTAAGACAATAAAAAGCTTAAGCATATAAAATTGTCTTTATCTTTTAGTTTTAATATTATTAAAAACGACAAAAAGTTTTAAATACATAAAAATGTTGCTTTCGAAAAAAATCGTAATAAAAACTTTGTAGTTTTTTTTTTTATTAAACAAAAGCTTTCAATTTTATATTATTTTTACTTTCAAGGAAACAATGGTTTCACTTACTGCCAGTTTCAATTTTCCTTCAGGATTTATTTAACAGCCTGAAGTAAAAATAGAAAGCTGCAACAATTTCATATTTAAGTTCAAGTATTTTACATTTCATACTGTTGAATTCTATAGAAAAAAAGTTGTGAGAACTTTAAAAAGAAAATATTCATAAAATTAAAGAACTATAAATCAAAGGCTATGAAAGGTATGAATTATTGGTTGAAAGAGAATACAAATTTGGAAAAGGAAACGATTGGTTTTTTTTTTTTTTTTAATATTTTATAAAGCCCAATTGAAAGATTTTATTTTTGTTTTCTGTGAATAATGAAAGTAAAGTTATTAACTTTACAAGAGTTTTGTAGAAGAACTCGAGCAAATACGGTTTTTTTTTTCAATTAAAGGTGGAAACGTAAAAGTAATGAAATTCGTTTTATTAAATAAAAATAAAAACATGGCTGGCTTTCTTTTGCAACTTTGGATTTTTTTTTAATTTAGGGCCATTATTACAACTTGCAAATATTCAAAGGCAGGAGGGATAAACAGTTTATATTTAATGCAAATTTACTTTCATTGCAAGTAAGTGATAAGTTAGAACCAAGTTCGTCCTACCTGCTAGGTTAGAGTAAATTTGTAATAAGGTAAAATCCAGCCTTTTACTATTGCCAAGTTATATAAAGGCCCTTAGTTGTTTAACTTCTATTGCAAAATATGAACACGTAACACAAAATATTATAAACAGACAGCAGAGCGAAAAATAAGTTGGCACTCTGCGTACACTCACAATATTATGACAGTAACGGAGGAATGTATTTTGTTCAAGAAGTATTCAGTGCAATCATTTTTAAAAGAGTAAACATATAAAATTCTAAGCAATCTTATTTTTAACTGATTCTAACATTCAATAAAAAAAAAGTAAATACACAATATACTGATTTTCTGTTGCTTTCAATATAGTCCGTTGTTTATGTTATAAGTACCAAAACAGTACATGCATAGAAATAACACACACACACAAATACTCAAAATATTCTGTACGTAAAATTAACGGAAATTGCAATTGAAATTATATAAATATACATTTAAAATTAGTGGTTTAGTAGTTAGTACGTAAGACTATTAAACGAGAGGTCACATGTTCAATTTCAGCCAAGACCAAGCGTGTGTTTTTTTTAATTTGTACAATTAAATTCATAAAATTGAGTAAATTTATGTTGTCTTCATGCAGCTAATTTTATGTACTATGCTTTGGCCAGATGGTTGATATGTTGGATTTCAAACCTGAACGAGCTTTGTTCGATCCCAGTAGAAGTTAACATAACAAACAAGTGAGTAAAAATATAAATTTAATAAAATAATAATTAAAGATACGAACGAAATAATAAGCCTCTAACATTTAAAAATAAAAGTAAAAATCAATTATTTTTACGGAACTTGGCGTTGATTATTTAACAGTAAAAATAGCAGAAACAAGGAAACTTCTTTTATTTTTACGGAAGCTGCTATTAGTTCTTTTGACAGTTAAATTCATTTAAACACATAAGGAATCATTGTTTTTTTTAAGTCTGTTAAATTTTTAACATTAAAAGTTGAATAAACTCTTTGTTAGACTTAAATGAAAAATAAGTAGACCGGTTTTTAATTGAGTTTTAATTTATTTTATATTGCAATTTCAGTTAATTTTAAGTACGGAATATTTTGAGTGTATTACTAAAATTTAGAGAAATCAACATGTGAATTTATGCTTTGAAGAAAGACAAAAATTAATAATAAATAAAAGCCCATTTATCACACTTTTCAAAGGCCATGAATAAAAGAAGTTTTTTTTTAATCTACCAGAATGAAAAATTAAAGTCTGAAGAGCTCCTTGATATTATTAGCCATGACCTAAATACATACATGCATACCACATACACATATGACAACCAAAATAAAAACTGTCTTTGAATCCTACAAAGAGAAACAAACCCGTGTTTAACAAATCATTTATTATGGTTTTAAGGAACCGGAAGGAAATGTTCTATAAAAAGACAACAAACAATAACGCACGCATTAAGGATTTTAATATTTTATAAGCCACAATTCTGCCGAAGCGCAGCAAGTTGGTTCGGCATTAACGTTTAGATAAATTAAGGCAATATTTTATGACCACCTTAACAGACAACAACATCATTAGCAGCATCATTGCATTGACAATGAGACGATAAGAAGCTGTGTGGATAAAGTTTGCTATAATATATAATAGGATATTTACACACAAAAACAACAAAGACACCTTGTAGCTAGTGACAGCAAAAAAAATATGGTATTAACAAATGATGCGCACTGTCTTAAGAAAATTATATTTCATATTCAGATTTGATGGGAAGGTCTCTTTTAGCTGCTTGTTAGATTGTTATAAAGTTGAAAGTGGATAAAACATTAACTGCAACTGCACCTGTTCATTTGATGATTACAAAAGAAAAATTTATGAGAATGGTAAAAATCTTAACATTAAACATTTTATGTAAAAATTCAATATATCAAGTACATCTCTTTTGATTCTTAGATTTTCTATTGAAGTTTTAAAAAATTGGTTTTTTTAATTCTTATCACAACAAATTAACTTGTTTATCACTTTGATGAATGCTTTCAAAAGGCGCATTTTTGTTTTTGGAATATTTTTTACAATCTTTAATGTACAAGTTGATAAATTTTTATTTTATTTTATTTTTATTTTTTTTTTTTTGAAGAAAAGAAACACAATCAGGCAATTAATGCCTACCAGTTAATTAATTAATGTGTTACCTTCTTTGGGAAAGAGATAGTGTAGAGAGAATAGGTGGAGAAGTGGGAGATAGATAGAAAGCATAATTCATTTACAACCCTGTTATTGCAGTGCTGCAAGCCCCTCTGGTGTCAAGTAGCTGTGTAGCCATTTTAATAGTTCCGCCGACGGTTCTGCTACAATACCGACGAAGGAGGGTGCTATGCAATGCACATTAGAAAAATGTTGGCTTGCCTGAAACTAGTCTTGAACTCAAGACCTCAGGGCTTGTAGTCAAACGCGCTAACTACTCAGCCAACAGCACTCTCAACAGATTAAATGTATATTTTACTAATTAGTTTTGCACGTGAAAAAATAATAAGTAGACGTAGTACAGAGGCTTCCTTTCACCTATAAAATAAAGGTTGTGCTATGGGCTAATAATCCATACACGGAAAAAAATCTTATTAGTGAAACGACAAATAGATTATTACAACACCCCTCTACCTCGATGACAGCCTATGGCATCAGAGCACGGATTATGATTGCAACTTGGAATTTAAGAACGCTTTCCGAAAGATCTAAAATTGAGCAAGTATGTAAATAGTTTGACACTTATAATCTTGACATTCTTGGGTTAAGTGAAGTAAGATGGACAGGAAATGGATGCATTAAGCTCACATCTGGACTCCATTTCGATTACTCGAGCAACAGTCAACATCACATAAATGGAGTCGGTTTGGTGATGTCAGAGAAAGCAAAAAATTCACTCGTACTATATCGCAACGTATAGTATCGGAACGTACAGTAAGAGCAAGGCTATGCTCCCACGGAACATGATGATGACGACTCTAACGACCAATTTTGCTGTACCCTCCGGGGATATAAATATAACTTGTAATGAGTAACCTCAACGCAAAAGTCGGTTCAGACAATGGAAACCTCAAGTCTATCATGGGCATTCATGGCCTTGGTTTAGAACGAAACAACAATGGCGAACGCCCGGTCGACATTTGCTACCAAAATCTTTTATTTGTCGGTTGTGCTAAATTTCCATATAAGGACATTCATAAATATATATGGACTTCTCCTGATGGCAGATGCAGAAACCAAATTGATCACATTCTTATCAGCAAACTTTTTTGTCGACTGAATGCTCGATGTAAAAACTGGAAGAGACGCAGACATCGACCGTGATCATCAGCTGCTAAGTCGGTACCTTCTGCCTCCGCCCTGCATCAACTACCAAACCAAAATCTAGGACGCTACAAGAAACGCAGGTACAAGTTCTATACAACAACCTCGTACAAGAATATCGTATAGCTGCCAAAAATATAAAATCTTAGTCCACGCTGATAGAGAACGATACTATAATAGCACCGCAGACGAGGCTGAAAAAGCAGCAAACACTGGCAACCTTAGGCATGTATATTCTGCAATTCAGAAATTGAAAGGAAAAAATACAAGAGTATTCAATAGAACACTGAAGATGGCACATAGCCGAAACCGGTCTGTTTACAAACCAAATTTGACGTGGGATGACGGAAAATCGTTCCAAATTCAAAAAAACCCCGTCGGAAGAAAAACACAACACTCACAAGAAATACCCCCCTTCTAAAGGATATATTCGCCAGAGGACCAACTCTCTAGATGGAAAGAATTATTTTCTGATTGCAGCTTCTTCTCACACGAGCGCCCTGTAGATTTCATAAATAACATTAGACGAAATCCTCGTAGAAACCTTATCTATCATCGAACCTTCGTACGGAGAAGTTTATGAAGTACTCTTTAAACTCAAGAATAACAAATCGGCAGGCCCAGATGTTATTGCTGCGGCGCTCATCAAGTACGGTGCAGAGGCAACAACACAACAAATAACAAACCTAATACAGGACGTACGGAGATCAGGTCGCATATCCAAATCTAGCAGACCACGCCAACACATTGCGCATTATCATTGAGCAGTCCCTCGAACACAATTGCCAAATGTTTGTGGACTTCCAGCGCGCTTTTGACCTGCACTGTGGGACGCACTAACAGCAAAAGGCATGCCGGCTAAGATAATAGATTTGATCAAGTGATTCAGAAATTAGGGTAAATTTTAACGGCTCAACAAGCACACCTTTTCAAAGTCTATTATTATTTACCCTTAAGATAAAGTTTTGATACCATGAGGCGTTTGTTTCCTCTTGTTTTTAGATGCAAAGCTCACATTAAGCTTTTTATTAACATGGAAAGCTCATGACCAAATATTTATTTGACGCTCCTAAAAGTAGGCACGTTTTTTTACTATTTAGTAATTATTTTGATAGATTCATTGCGGATTTAGCATGTCACCATATTAAAAATATTACAATTGATTTTTTCATTGAATCTTAAAAGAATTTCAATTAATTTGGTTATAGGACTTTGAAAAATATTTCAATTAACTTTTTATAGAGTAATTAAATATATACAGCCATGTCACACAATACCATTCCGATCGGAAGTGGTTTCAATTCCGTACGTTGCTTCTTCAGAAAACAAAAAATAAAGAAAATTTTCTTCGTAATCAAACCACTTTAAAATTTTAAAGTGGAAATGAAAAACATTTTACTACTGACTTCATTTGCAGTAAATACTAAAAAGCGTGCCTACTTTTAGGAGCGTCAAATAAATATTTGGTCATGAGCTTTCTATGTTAAGAAAAAGCTTAATGTGAGTTTTGCATCTAAAAACAAGAGTAAATAAACGCCTCAAGGGATATAAAAACTTTATCATTGTAAAAACGAAATACAAAATGAATGCAATCTGAAGACTGCAAAATAAAAACGCCCAGAATGCAAGTACGGAATTAAAACCATTCGGATTGTTATGTGTGACATGGCGGATAAAATATAAAAATACGTCAATTAACTTTTTGATTGATTCATGGAAAATATTACAATTTACATAGGAGGGACTAGAGCACAAGGGGTTCAACACTTAGGCGTGGACCAAGAATTAATACTAAAATCTATCACTCTACACAAATTCAGACGTCTATGGTGACCGCAAAAAACTATTTGTATTGCAAAGCTAAAATATTATGCATGAAATGAATAAGAACAAAAAAGTTTGAAGCTTTACTTCTCAGCCCCTCATATAATATATTTTTAGAATCTTAAAAGCTTTTAAGTTAATTTGGTTCTATAATTTTGAAAAATATTTCAATTAGCTTTTAATAGATTCACTAAAAATATTCCAAAGAATTTTTTAATCGAATCAGTAAAAATAGTTTAAATAACTTGTTTATTGATTCATGGAAAATCTTTCACTTTACATATAAAATATATTTTTAATTTCAAACATAATTTCAATTAAAATGGTTTAGTGACTTGTGATTACTCTGTAGTATAAAGTTATGATTTTGCTACAACCATGAAATTCACTTATATATGTTATTCCTAGAATATGTTGACATCAATCATGTGTTCTTACTTTGCGTGACACCTTAAATTTATTTTAAATTAAGAAACAAAAGTCGTCTAAATTTTTATTTTACATATTTGTTTTTTTTTTTTTTTGTTCTCGTTCTTTTTTCAAGCACAATAATTTGATGTATTTTATAAGAATGAATTAGATTAGCAAATGTACTTCTTAAAACGTGACTATGCGCTATTAAATTATGCCATGATGTTTATACTTCTGTTTTACGGTTGTCAAGAAAGAAAACAGGAATGAGTATGATTTAAAGATACTAACTATTTCTGGCTTTAATTTTTGACAACCTTGTCTTGCTTTCATAAAGAAGATAACAACTAAAAAAATAATTGTATAAAAAAGGAAAGACATAATTAAGGTTAGAAAGTAAACTAAGGAATTTATTCAAACACTTACTAGTAGTTGTTGATACAAGTTCTTAGGAAACATTTCACTTAAAATATCAAGATAAATAGTTACCTGCAAGGAGAAGAAGGAAAAGGAATGAAATTAATTAATCTTCTGAGTTTTATGGTATATAATAAAAGTTTCTTTAATTTAGAAACACTTAAAGGCTTAAGATTTTTGTAATAGTAAAAATATTGGAATTATACAAAATTTATTTATAATTAAATTTATAGTAAGTAGCGCCGCAGTTCACACGTCAGTCGGTATTTCCCGTTTGGCATCTCTAGTTGATACCATAGAGAAGAGCGTATGATTGATATCAAACGTTTGATATAAATATTAGTCATACGCCGTCCAGAAGGTGCGAGTCGGTTATATTAGCAAAAGATGAATACATATAAAATTAGGGAAAATTATAAAATTTCAAAACCATGTCAATTATTTATAATTCTTTTTTTCATTCTATCAAAATACTAGTGCAGTTCACACAACATTCGATGACTGTTTACTCGTTAAATTGGTAAATTTATCAAATAAACAGTTATTAATTCCATCCAAGCAAATCCTGATTAAATCCAGAATCGTGGTTTAATCAGACGTGCAAAATTGCAGTCAGATCCAGAGAGGAAGCATGCAGTATCTAGTGTAGTAACAAAAACGCAGATACTGATTCGCTACGTAAAAGACCAAGATCTTCCTGCGCCAGAGTATTAAGGCGTGATAAGGCTTTGTACGAGTAGTGTCTTCGTGCTAAACAGCTTGCTATCCCTCGGTGTAGTAAGAGCTTTTGGTCATTCGTTAAAAGAGTAAAGGATAATGCTAGTTCTTCAATTCCCACTCTTTTAAAATATGACCAAGTATTCACTGACCCGGTTGATTAAAGCTAACCTTCTGGCTGAATTATTTGCAAGTAATTCTCACTTGCCGGAAAGCAATCAACCACTGCCTATACTCCAAAGGGTATCTGTAACTATGCCAAAGATATTCTTACGAGCACGGAAGGTTAAAAAGGTTTTAACGAATCTCAGCATAAACAAGTCTCCTGGGCCGAATGGCATTCCAGCACTGGTCTTTTTTTCGGCGCTAGCACGCCTATTTGTAACCCTCTTCAGCACTTTGTATCATGCGGGTGAATTTTTATCGTGTTGGAAGGTTGCTAATTTAACGCCCATCCCCAAAAGGGGAGAGGCTACTAACCCTGAAAATTACCGCCCAATAGCAATTTGTTCTGCCCTTTCGAAAATTATGGAAAGTATGGTGAACTTCCATCTTGTGAAGTATTTGGAGTCCAACAGATTTCTCAACGACCGTCAGTATAGCTTTCGTAGGGGACGCTCTACGGGAGACTTACTGTCATTCCTCTCGGAAAGTAGGTGCCACTCCATACACCACTTCGACGGAAGTAAGGTGGTGGCTCTAGATATATCCAAGGCATTTGAGAGAGTTTGGCATGGGGCACTTTCGTCAAAACTAGTTTCTTTTGGTGTTGGTGATGTCTTCTCCCGATTTATATCGAGTTTTCTCAGGCATCGCACTATAAGAGCTGTTATAGATGGGGTCTCATCAAACGAGTTCAAGATTAATTCAGAGGTAACGCAAGGCTCCGTTCTTTTACCTACTCTATTTCTTATTTTTCTTAATGACCTTCTCTGTCAAACTTCCAATCCTATCTACTCTTTTGCAGATGACAGCAGCATCTGACATTCATATTCATTCAGGAATAGGCCAAGCTTGTCGGAGATTGGGTCCATGTGGCAAAACATGAATGATACACTTAACGACGATCTTATAACAATCTCTGAATGGGGTCGTTCGAATAGGGCCGATTTTAATGTTCGTAAGACCCAATGCCGTATGCTTACGCACAGGCGTACGACCGAACTTGCTGTTCCATCTGTAATTATGGATGGTGTTAATGTTGTGGGGAAATCAGAAGTTCTTGGCATGAAGATCCAGTGCGATGCTCGATGGACTGACCATATTTTTCAGGTCTCAAAAGAAGCATCCAAGTGCCTCGGACGGTGTAAGAGATACTTCACTCCATTTGATCACTTTAGCATTTACACCACCTATAGCCGTACGAAAGTGGAATACAACTCTCGTGCATGGGCCGTCGCTTCAAAGTCTTTTTTGAAGTTACTCGACCGCGTACAGAAAAGGGCGAAGAATGGACAGTAGGGTAACCAACTCTATTGACTCGCTGGAGCATTGACGCAATGTGGGTTATGTTTCACTGTTTTATCGTTACTACAATGGATTTTGTTCTGGTGACATCAGGGAACTTGTTCCCGAAACCCGCTTCTTTTTGCGAATAACACGTTCTTCAGTAAGCGAACATCCATTTGTGGTGGATACGCCAGTTAATCGCACTACGCATTACAGATAAAATTTGTTCTTTAGCCGAACAGTTCGTATGTGGAATAAACTCCCTGAGGAGGTCTTTCCTGCCACCTTCAATATGGGAAAGTTCAAATCGAATGTTCACAAACACTATTCGCTCTATCCTCCTTCCCTTAACCAATTTTCGTTCTTTAGCCGAACAGTTCGTATGTGGAATAAACTCCCTGCGGAGGTCTTTTCTGCCACTTTCAATATGGGAATGCTCAAATCGAATATTTACAAACACTACTCCCTCTATCCTCCTACCCATTACCAATTTTCCTAGTTCCGGCACTAGGCATTGCATGAGTAGGGGTCATCCCCTAAATGCTGGTAAAAAAAGGACAAAAATCCCTTTAACACAGAAAAATTTTCATTTGGTAGCAGAGTGTTATTACATTCAAAAGCTCTTCAACAATACATTCATGCTGGCCAATCCTGGTAATTGCTTAAATAAGCAACTCCTTAAAGTATATTTTTGTACTTAGAAACATAATTTGAAAACTAATATGTCCTTTTTTCAAGTAAAATTCTTGCATTTCTTTTTTCTTCTTCTAATTGCAATGCTCTAAAGAATAAATTAATATTGATGAGATTAAGGATAAACATGACACACATAAATAATTCAAAAATTCTGTGCTTAGTTCAGAACGAGAACATAACATGGCAGCGAGTTAGTAAACATTTCGTTTCCATTTTGCTTTCGTGGGTTAATGGAATATGAAACCACTTAAATGAAATGAGTGTCAAGAGTTTATGTTTTAATAATGAGTTTCCTTTAATTTTTTTAATTCCATGCTAGCGCGTGGACTTTACTTATTTATTTTATTTTTTTTTTTTCTTATCCATTGTTGTATTTTTGTTGTCGATACACACATAATTCGGTTGCAATATTAAATTTCACAAAAAGAAAAAGAAAAATGTTTTTCACTTGTAGGAGAGTTGGTGGGTTAGTGTATGTAGATTCCGTACGAATGTTTTTGATAGAAAGCAATCAATGTCATGGCCAAACTTCCAGTTTCAACGATTAATGGCTGGTAGAATCAATATTACAATTGTACAAACATAATTCATTAGGGTAAAACTGATTTGTATGGCATAAAATCATGAAAGAAATTAAGAATAGAATAACATAAACACCGACAAAGAAAAAAGTGACCCATGTTATGGTCACATACATATATTTGTTGGTGGCTATAGTAAAATCATATTATTATTATTATTATTATCAGCTTTGAGCCTCTTTAGGAGATTTCAAAATCCAGAAAAAATTTTGTATGTAAATAAAAATCAGCTAAAATTATACTGAGAAATATTTTTCAAATATTAGTTCCAGCCTAATAAATTCTGAAATAAATTCTTTTGGTGATCACAAAAAAAAATCACGTTGGTCGTTTTCAAAATTGAGTTGTGTTTTATATTTGAAATGCTTGAATGAACAGAAATTGAAAATCTATGTGTTATTTCGCAACAACGAGACATCATTGTTTATTGTTGGTTTTTGGTTGGCGCGCTTTTGGTATGCACCAGGGATGGCAAAGTTGATACAATTGAACCATTTTTGGTACAATTCGGATTTTAAAAGTACAATGGTACACCAAAGGCTTATTTAGTACGAGTACAACTAATAATTTTTCTATTTTTTCAGAAAATCTCCTTATTTCAATTTTATTTATTGTGATAAAATATTTTATACTTTTTGTCCACTAGCACATACACTGAAAGGAAAACGGTTCGTAATGGGAATAAAACCATTACGTTAACCACTTCCATTAATACAACGAAAAATGCCATTAATGGCATGAAACATTGCATATCAGCAATGAAAAATTGCATTAACGGTATGAAGCTTTTTTCAGGCACATTTTATTCATTTTGTGTTGTCATTAATAATATGAAACATTTTTCATTCGAAAAATTAAAAAGTAAAATATTAATAATGGCTCGAGTTCAAATACAGATATCGGAAATGAACTTTTTTATCGAATAATTTTCTTTTTTTGTTTTTTTTTTAATCATAATAGAATAAAGAAAAAACATTACATTTTTCATTTTCCGGTAGAGTAAATTTCTTTTTATTTTTAGTGGAAATATACTTAAAAATTTAAGTACGAATAAATTTCAATTAAAAACTCATGAAATTGTCAATTCCAGCACGAAAGTCTTTCTAAACTACTCATAAATTCATTTTATGCACATATATATTGATTTTGTACTATTGATTTTATATGGTGACATGGCTAAAGAAGTAAAGTCGTTGTCTTACAAACATGGGATCAAGAATTCAAGTCTAACATTTACAAATTTATTTGTAGGAAGTAAAATTAAAGTAAATAAATTTCAAGTATTAAAACTATTAAATTAAGTCTCTGACACGACTAAATGATTGCCACAAATATATGTACAGAAAAGTGATGTATTTTCTGTATTTAAAAAGTTGTTCTGATTTTAAAAATCAGTTTTGGTATAACGAAGCCCAAAAAAGTACAATTTTAGACAATAATTGGTACAAATTTAAAATCTCATTTGCCATATCTGGTATGCACTGGACATGCATCTGGACAGAAATGCCAAAATTTCGTAGAATGTAAAAAATAATTTAACCCATTTACACCCAAGAAGATCTGGAAGGCGGTGTCGTTTAATGATATTATAACTTTTCTAGAAATGAGTTTATCGTATTATGAACAACACCAAAAGTGCTTTAAGTCCACTTTACTATTGTTGTTGAGGAGCTCGCAAAAACCGAATATATGCCGAATAAATCAAAAAATCTCTGAAAAATTTATATACATACATACAATACCTAATCGAAATTACTTATCATTACCTTAAATCAACCTGAACCCATGATTTTATAAGAATAAATAAAAAATAGCAAGGTAGAAGTTACTTAAATACAACAAATTTGTCTTAAATATACCAGAAAAACTCGATTTCATAAAAAAATCTTAAAATTTCATAAGGCGGAGTTTCTCCGAAAGTTGGAAACTAAATGCATTTTCGGACATGCATCAAAAAAGTCCCAAGTCAACCAGAATACCTAATACTTCACAAATAAAATCAGAGAGTAGCATCAAAAACGTAATCAAAGTTACTCCGAAAAAATCAAAATGTGTTTTGAAAATTCGCTATCTAATACACGTTAAAAGAATATACAAAATACTCTAAATCGACTAAGATCCATATGTTCCCTAAGAAAATGGTTCCAGCGGAATGTATTTATGTCAGAAAATAAGACCAAAATAGCCTTTAATTTACTTGAAATACGGAATCTTGTCAAAGAATTTAAAAACTAGCAGATAATTTAAGCTTCTCAAAAAAAATTCCGAAAATTCGGAATTATTTACATATTCGAAAATGTTTTAATAATAAACTAAGAACTCGAAGGTTCAATAAAGAAATCCAAATCTTGCAGAATAATATTATTAACTCCGAAAAGTTGGAAAATTGTCTTGAAATGCTCCGAAAGTGCTTTAACATTAAAGTTTTAATTTTAAAAAGTTTGGAAAATGCCTTACCTTTATCAAAAGTCCATAACTTCAAGAAATCTTGCAAAAAATATTAGTTACGACGAAAAGCGATTGCTTTTAGAAAACAAAAAAATTGCATACTCGTATGTAAACCAAAATCACCTTTACCAAAAACTCACAGTTTCGACAAAGAATTTAAAGCTCTCAAGCAATTAAAGCTACTACCGAAATATTAACAATTTCCCGAAAATTCGGTATGACATACATATTTGCATATTCGAAAATGGTTCAATAGCGGCTTAAGTTTACCAAAAACTCTTAGTTAATGTAAAGAAATGCATATCACCCGAAATATATGATTAACTCCGAAAAAAAAATTATAGCTCCGAATTTGTATAATTTAATTTAAATATGAAAATGGACCAAAAGTATCTTTAAAAAATGTCACAAAAAAACTAAAAAACGGGAAATTTCTTAACTGTACGTCACTCCGAAAAAAAATTGAAAATTCTCCGAGCATTGGATATACAAAGCGAGTTCGAACATGCATCAAGCAGTACACTAGAACTGCCCCAAAAATCCAAAACTCGCCGATAATCGGAGTTACTCCGAAAAATAAAATTGGTAAAATATTTCAGGCAAGTTAATAAATAAATCAAAATCGAATAAAAATTCATAATAATTAAAAGAAATATAAAACGTTCGAAAAATCAGATGTACTCCGAAAAAAATCAAATAGTCCGAAACTTCGGTATAACACGCATACTAAAATATGCAGCAAAAGCGCCTTGAAGCCATCAAACACCCAAAATTTTATTAAATAAATTTAAAACTCCCGAAAAACGTGTTGGCTCCGAATAAATGAAAAATTTACCGAAAATTTTTTGTATGCATGTTTTAAAATGCGCAAAAAAAGCATAAAAATCTAAGCTAATTTGATAAAAATCGATATTTGAAAATGCAGCAGTAGTGCCCTACGTCTCTAACACTCGGAATTTACTTCCTATTCCTCAAAATATTTTCCGAACATTTATATTCTCCCTTATCACCGGTCATGATTTGAGCAAATATGGTACTATATACTCCCATTTTCCCAAGATTACTGTTTACTATATAAATCTTCGTGAATAATTTTATTTCGCATTTAAAAAATAGCAAGTTAAGTAAAAAATTGCGGCGTATGGGAGAGTCTGATGAGTTTCTGAGAAGAACCAGCGCACCTATATGTACTTCCTTCAGTATAGAATAGAATAAGTTTCAATCTACCACTCATACAAGAACAAACATTTGCAACAAGCAGACTTATATACTTGGAACAATGTTATAATTTACAAGTGAGAATAAATACTTGCTGGGTTTAACATCAGAAAGCTAACTTTATAAATATCATAATAATGAAAATGACTTAAAAGCTTTTTTCTAATGTTTCAATCTCAAATTTCTATACAAATTAAGATACATAAACCTTTAGCCAGCGGTCCCGCTGTGTCGATATATTTTGTTCTTTCTCTTCTTTATAGCTAAAATTTAAGACCAATAATAATTTTATTGCATTGTTTCTGTATTTTTGTTTGATATTTTTTTCTCGAACACGATTAATAAGTCTATCCATGAGGCTTATTTGCATTGATTTATTTATTTTTTTTAGGTTCAGGGAAACATTTAATTTTCATTGTTGATTTCACACAACTTTTAAAGAAAATAACAGCAACTTGAATGGAAAATACGCAAATTTTCTTATTTTACGATTTGTTTTAGGGCAAAATTTATTGTAATTTTGTTATTAATTTAAGACGCCTCCTGCTACACTAAACTAAATAAATTTATGGCCGAAATGTCAGCAATAATTATTGACTGATTTTCATTTCCTTCAGTTGATTTAGTAGAATTTAAAAATTTAAATATTTTATTAACATTATCAGCATCAACATTATAAAAAAGAAAAGTCAGGAATACGGGTGAAAAGGTCCAATAAAAAAGGGCAGACAGCAGCAAAAACCAAAGTCAGTAAAAGTCAATAAAGGGCTTAGATATAAATGAAAAATATTAATGCTAAGATTCAAACAAATACCATTTACCAGGCAGATGTACATTAGCCCACTTCACAATCTTGTGCAAATGGTCTTGCATCGTAGCATTTGCGAAATGGTATTGCATATTGTTACTCACCACTTAACAATTGTTAGTGGTGAGTATACCATTTTGCAAATGCTACGATGCAAGACCATTTACACAAGACTGTGAATTAGGCCATTGTGTTTTTACTGCAATGCACAATGGGTCTGTTTGAAAGATAAATGGTGTTGACTATCCCAGCAAAAAAAATTTTATGTTTCTAGAAGTAGTAGAAAAAATCCATGTCTTTCAAAAGGCAGACATCACTCACTGTTTATATGGTTTCAATTACGAAGTCAGTCGGCCTTTTACATTTATTCAACACGAGCTTAAAAAGAAACAAAATCTTATTAAGTAGCATTATACCTTTCAACAAAATAGGTTCTAAAGAATTGCACAACGCAGTGTTTGAAATAAATACTAACACATTTAAAGCTTGCTCACTTTCTACATTTCTCCTCACTATTGCATGGACGAGAGAGATTTATAATAAAACACGATTTGATTTATCTGTAGTTTAACGATGATGCAATTGGATGATGCACTAAGAGAAAGAGACATGACTTTATCAAATTTTGTATGCCTTTTCGAAGCTATTTTCGAACCAGCAGAGAAAACAACAACGAGCATCTCTCGCTTACAAACCTGCCTCGGCCGAAGCAGTAGTTTTTGCTTGGATATAACTTCTAAGCTACAGGTCAGATATAATTTTAATACAAGAAGCGAAAGATGTGTAATTACACAACAACTAATTTCCAGTTCCGCTACAGAATGAGAGAGAGAGAGACAGAGGGAGAGAGATAGAAAGAGAGATAGAGTTCAAAGACCCTCAAAATGGACTGTAGTTGCCGACAAAAATTTCATCTTCAGGGCTTACGAAACTAGGTGAACTGAACTGCACATTTATTATTTTATAAGTGTGATTCACATTTTAAATGCCTTTTTCGTGTGTATTGAAGTATAGTAAAATATTTCATAAAATAAACTCATAAATTTTAAAATGAAAACTGCCTTAGGATGATTTAATAGATTATAAATAAATGTACATACGTGTTTTGTGTAAGACTATCCATTATGTGTTAAAAACGAAGTACGAAAATACTATCAATATTCTCTTCATACAAAATGGCGTGTCCGCCATGCTGTTGAAATGCCACATTAAGAAACTATGAATTTTTCCCAAAACGAGATTAAATTTATAACGGTTTTAGAATATTTGCATTTACTTCTCTTATTTCACTCATCAAATTTTGGAAAATATTAGAAATTAAATTTTTTTAAATTCTTTTTGCTTGCAGTCTTGAGGTCTGAGCGTTACGTTAGTGTGCTTCATTAATCAGTTTAATTATTAAAATTAACAGCGTATGTTTGTATTTCTAAATATTTAAAATATTTGTGAACTTTGTTAAATATTACTATCTTGCAAAACATTTCATCAATCAATCATGGTTTGTATCCCAAAAAAATGTATTGAGTGTTATTCATATTATTTTTAATTTAATGGAAATTTTTTAGTGAATAACTAAGGAGTTTATATTAAAATACAACAAAGACTATACATCTGAATTGTTTAAAATTCAAAATATAGTGGGTGTTCCAAAAAAAAAATATTGAATTCGTATAAAAATGTATTGAGCGTTACGTAACAAAAAATGTTTTATAATACTTATTTTAGGACGTTAAAAAAAGTTAACAGCAGCTGAAGGGTATAAAAGATATAAATAATACAAGATAATAATGTAACGTTCCTTACATATTGTTTAAAGTTCCCGTTATATAAAATAAACAGTGCTATCAACGTTAAAAAAACAAAAACATCTTTCTAATTTCCAACAACATTTATATTAGTAAAATAGAGTATATTTTAGTTTTTTTTTTTGCTATTTTAACTTAGAAATGATTTATTTTATCGCGGTAAAAAGTACTCTAAGTTTGAATCAGGACCCTAAAGTACCGCCATACCAAATTTCATGAAAATCCAGTCAGTGGTTTTTGCGTGAAGCGTGTTCGGACATACACCCAGACAGACAGATGGAAAAAAATTCCAATATTTGGTGTTTTGTTCTCTACATCAATTACTGTTTACGCCACCATGAAAATTTTGAAAAAATATTTCATGTAAAGACACGCCCCTTTTACAGTTTTATTATATGTATAGATTATCTTTTTACAAATTTCGGATTTCCTTTGAACAACGTTTGCTTCTACCGCACTGAGAGTTGTTATATGTATATTCGAAAAATGTATTACACTCTAAAATACTTTTGTTGAAAATTAGGTCGATAATAGTCGGCAACACTTTACAGATTATTATCGACCTAAAATTACACACGCACTATTTTTCAACAAAATATTTTTACTAAAAAAAGCGATTGGCTGCGTGCAGGTTTGAACCGCGACCTCCTGAGTGATAGTCTGCCGTATCTACCATTCAGCCATAGCCGTATTATACTTTATGTTACATTTTTTCCACTTGGACTAAATATGTTTAATTTGAAAGGTTTTTTCTTTAATAAAGTAACTACAAAATCGATGTAATTTTAAGCAAGGAGAAATTTTCAACACAAATTTAGACATTATATGATCGCACATTTGAAGTAATATTTTAGAGTGTAGGTAGGTTGTATTTTGCCACGGATAAATATTTGAAATTGACACAACTTTTAACGTTGTTGGTCGATATTATTAAAATTAGTCTCATTTGAAAGAAGAGTTGGCCTACTTTTTGCTCATATTGAGTTATATAAATATATAATTTTATTTTTCCATGTGAACCCAAGTCAAAACTGAAAAAGTGGTCATAACTTTTAATTTGGCCCGGCGATTATTATAATTTTTTTTATTTTTAGAGAGTAAATGTATAGTGCTTTCAAACCCTATATTCATTTTTGTGGAGTATTTTTTTCGCAAAAATCATTCTCAGAACAACCGCGAAAGCAAATGTAACGCTCAATACACAAAAATGTTAAAAAAATTATATTTATAATTTTACCTACTTTCTCATATTTTATTTAATTACAAAATGTACGTTTAGAATAAGAATCAAGCATGTATCGGCGTTTTGAAAGGATTAATTTTAGAGGGAGTTAAATTTCCCTCCTTTTGCACATAGATAATCTTGTAAGCGTTACGTTTGAGATATAAGATGTGCTAAGCACTTTTATGTAAAACACCACGATAAACATTTTTGTCGAACATTTTACCTCGCTAGAACTTCGCTATATGGATCCTTTTGCTCCTTTATCAAAAGATTGGCGAAAAACTCGCCTTCAGCGCCGATAAAGCGGTCTGGAATGTGCTACAAAAATCTTCCTCGTGGTGTTTTACATAAAGGCGATGACAACATCTTATACATTCAATGCAAGGCTTACAGGATTACCTATGCCGAGTACTAATTATGAATAAGTATGAAAGGCGCTCAAGTTGAATCTGGAGCTTGAGTGTCTTCAAAGGCCCATAGTAGAATTTAATAAAAAATATTTATGTGGAATATTTCAGTCGACTATATCGCCGCATTGACTTCAATTTTTCTCTTATATGGATATATATAGGTGATCGTCGAAACTTTGGTAATCATGGATCAGCAGGGTTATCGAGCTAGCTTTTTCCTTGCTAACAAATAAATATTCAAAAATCTTCTTTAAATGTAAGAGGACACTTCCCCGTTATTATGAAAGGCGACGTCGACGTCACATCAACACGACAGCAAAAGAAATGCCGGACTAATTTCATAAGCTTCGGAAAATAGTAAGAGACTGTCAATAGCAGTCACAATAGGCAGCACTGTGTAATTTGTTTTATCTGATATTTAATTTTAATAAAAATTTTACTAACATTTTCGTAAGCCAGTCTACGTACGAACACAATCACTCTACTTTCATATTTTTTATATCTTTTTGGGGTGTTGGTAGGCATACAAATGTAATGTAATTGTGTGTATCAAATATGCATACACACACATATTGATTTTATATTAAAATGCACAACGCCGCATACAAAAAAAAAGAAGTTAAATAACTTTTTGTGTGAGAAGGTTGATCCAATTTACGCTGGCTGCAGCCTTGCGTGTGGTATGTTTTATTTAATTTCCTTAAAAAAGAAATAAAATTTAAAAAATGTTATAAAAATATACTTGTTATTTTATTATGAGAAAACCAGATAGACAAGACCAAAATAGCTTAATGATAAAATATACACTGAGTATAATGAAAGGCAGTTATGGAAGGCGTACTAATTGATTTATGGGTGGTGGGTAGATGGTTTGACGATACAATAATGAATTACAAATGATTACAATAAAGTCATTTTAATGACAAATATACAAAATGATTGATTTGTTAGAGTAAAATAATTGTTATTGTTATTATTTATTTGTTGCTTGAGCTGCTTGAACTGTTTTTTTAATAGTAGAATGACAAAAAGTCTACTTAAGTCATGCCTAAGTAATCTATGGTAGAGTCGATGAATATATTGATGATTAAGAATACTTTCCCAGCAGATTTTTGTAATCGTAGTACTTTATTATTGGCTTACAAAGTAATGAGTGGTACTTATTTATCTTAATAATGTGCTTCTAATTAGAACTACTATCTAGTTTTTAATAAAATTAGTACGTATTTTTATCATTATCTGAAAGTAGTTACAATTTGTTGTTATGTATTAATAAAATAAGTAGACAACTACTTTTTGAGTCAACATGTGTTTGTATATGAAAACTAATTTTTGCCGCTTAAACTTATAAGTCAACAATAGCTGAGTGGGTAAAGTTCTTGTCTTCATATCTGAACGAGCACATCTACATGTTCGTATCCCAGCTTGGTCAAATAATAAAATAAAATTGAAAAAAGATAAATAAAAAAAATACCTATAAATTTGGCTGTTTAATTTTAATTTGTTTATTAGAAAATGTAAATACATGTGTAATGGGTACCCCTTATTTTTTGACTTCTCAAACAAAAGTAAGTAGTTATCGAGTCAAATTGTAAGTAGTTACGACTTAAATCCTCATATACTTTTTCGCCTTCCAGTAAGCAAAGTTTTTGCTGGGTACCTTCTACACGGCGACATTCCGAGGAAGCCAATATAAAATATTTAAATACAAACGAATAAGTAACCTTCTCAAACTTGTTCCAAAATAACAAGACTCTAACGACTGATAAGAGTTTTTTTTTTATTTGGCAACTTTTTTCATTTTGACGTTTTTCAGTTTTTAGTGATTTTTTTAAAAACTTTTTCAGTTAAGCATTTTTTTCTTGGCGATTTTTTCGTTTTTATAGATTTCTTTTGGTTTTGGAATTGTTTGGCTTAGCGGTTTTTGTAGCTTTGGCGATAGCACTGGTCTGCCGAGAAAATATGACACCCAACATAGAACGGTTACCCTAATATATATCATCATAACTAAAGAGCGGTTTATCCGATTTAGATACTCGTAAATAAAATAGCACAAGATGCGAAATATAATTACCTTTAAGTTATGCATATCTAAGTTCCCTCACTTAATTGTGAATAAAATCGATATTTGTCCATCGGTTTTAATGATGTATGGATTATTTTGTTCCTAGCACAGCAACAAAATTTGTATCCTCTTAATTTGCTTATGAGTTTCTGAAAACAAAATCGGACGAACCGTTCTGGAGTTATGGTGAAATATATAAGCCTTTTAGAGTGGCCGCCATATTTCGGGAGTTATATTAGTCATGCCCTTGAAAAAAATCTGTACGGGATAGAAAAAACTGAAAACAGATTTGAGTTTAGTGCATTAAAATCTTTATAATCCACATATTTTTATTTAAAGAGCGAAAAAATGCGCTGACCATTGTAATTTTTGTTTTGGCGTTTTTTTCGTTTTGGCGATTTTTCCGTTTTTAGGTAACCTTATATTTCCGGATCTAACTAAGGTAGACATAAAATTCCAAAAACAGCATAATAAGATCAAAAAATAAGCGGACGAGTGTTTGGTACTTTTTTGAAATTTTTACATTTAGGGGCCGAAAAAGGGTAAAAATATAATTTTGGTACTTTCTTGTTAACCGTATATCTCCTAAAGTAATGAAGATAGAAATTAAATTTAAAATGTATTCTTCTATTCTTCCGTAGCCCTCAAACATGTTTTGGTACTTTTTTGTAATTCGAATACATAAAGGGTAAAATTGGTTGCTATTTTTGGTACTTTTTTCCATACAACTATTATTTATGTAAATTTATATACATAGTGAATGAATATGTTTGTATATTTTCACTAAGAAAGGATTTTTTAAACTTTTAATTCTAAGGGTAATAAAAGGGGTAAAAACGGGTAAAATCGGTAACCTTATATCTTAGAATCTAAGTAAGGTAGACATAAAATTCTAAAAGCATTATAATAAGATAGAAAAATGAGCGGATATTTGCTTGGAACTTTTTAAAATCTGTAGATTTAGGGGACGAAAAAGGGTACAAATATAATTTTGGTACTTTTTTGTTAACCGTTTATCTCTTAAAGTAATAAAGATAGAAATTAAACTTAAAATGCATTATTCTCTCCTTACGAACCCCTCAAAAAACGTATGGTACTATTTTCAAATTCGAATATATAAAGGGTAAAATTGGTACTTTTTTCTATACAACTATTTTTTATGTAAATTTATATACATAGTGAATGAATATGTTTGTATATTTTCACTAAGAAAGGATTTTTGAAAATTTTAATTCTAAGGGTAATAAAAGGGGTAAAAACGGGTAAAATCGGTAACCTTATATCTTAGAATCTAAGTAAGGTAGACATAAAATTCTAAAAGCATCAAAAATTAGCGGATATTTGTTTGGAACTTTTGTACACCAAAAGTGTAAATTAATCTCATTGCTTTCCATATGCTGTCCGACAGTCCGTCTGTCTGTCACAGGCTGTTTTCTCGAGAGCCGTAAGAACTAGGGCCTAAAGATTAAAGGGTGTTCTAAAGCGAGCAACGAAACATGTTGAAATACTCATGTAACATACACACACTTTTATATAGACTCTCGAAATTTTCAAAGTTAGTGTTAATTGGTGTAGTCTGTAGAATATTTAACACAACAAGTTAAAGGGTGTTCTGAAAGTTAATGTAATTTTGACTATATAGTTTAAACAGTTTGCTATATCCTGGAAACCGTAAGAGACAACTCTTGAAATTTTAAAAAACTCTAAAACTAAAAAATTCCAGAATTAAAGTCAAAACGAAAAATCGCCAAAATGAAAAAATCGCTAAAACCAAAAATTCGCCAAAACTAAAAAGATCGTCAAAAAACTAATCAATTTTAATGGTTATTTTTAAATGAGTTAATTAATTTTTCTATGTCTGCACAACAATGGGGTAGCGAAGCACGCCGGGTATAGCTAGTTATAAATAAATATACAGAAATTTTTTTGTGTAAGACTGTCCATTATGTATTAAAAATGAAGAACGGAAATGCTATTTATACTCACTTCATACAAAATGGCGTGCCCGTAATGCAAGCTGTTGATTTTTCACATTAAGAAACTATGAATTTTTCCAAAAACAACGGTTTTACAATATTTGCATTTGATTTCTTCTTACACACATCAAATTTTTTTTCAAATATTAGAAATTAATTTTTTTAAATTGTGGTTGTTCGTAGTCTTGTGTATTAAGCGTTACGCTTTTTTAGTACGCTCGATTACTCAGTTTAATTATTAAAATAGCATTAACAATATGTGCAAAAATAACAGCTTAGGTTTGTACATCTAAATATTTTTAAAGTTTTGTGAATTTTGTTAAATAGTATTATATTGCAAAACGTTTTATCAATCAATCATGGTTTGTATACAAAGAAATGTATTGAGTGTTATCCATAGCTTTTTTAGTTTAATGGAAATTTTTTAGTGAATAACTAAGGAGTTTATATTAAAATCTGAATTGTATTGAATTCAAAATACAGTGTGTTTTCTGAAAAGTATATTGAATTCGTATAAAAATGTATTGAGCGTTACGTAAACACATTTTTTAAATATAATATACATATCTATAAATTTGAAGAGGTTAAAAAATTAACAGCAGCTGAAGGGTAGAAACGATATAAAGAACATTATCTGTTTATAAATTTTATCGGCCTAACCATTTTCCAACCAATCTTTTTTCTGGGTGCATATTTTGTTAATAAACTTTGACATAAATTTGAAGAAAATAGTACACGTTATTCTGTATACGTTTGTTTTCACAACTGAGAACCCTTCTGCTATTTCTTATTATTACTACACTTTCTAAAAATAAACAATAATAAATCATATTTGCTTTGACAGAAGACAACCTTATTAATGATTGTTTACAAATTAAAAAACAAATCAAAATTATTTACATTTAAGCTTCTTACAAAGCTGTGCAACATGCGTAAATTAAAGCAAAAAATTTAACAGTCAGGACATTTAGTTCATGTCGTTTAGCACTTAAAGAAGGAGAAAACGAAAATAAGTATAAAGAACCTGTGTCAGGCACTTTTACATCAAAACACGAATAAAATTATTGTTCATGCAAGAAAAATGTAATAAAAATCAAGTGAGAGTGTCTAGAATATTATACACCCTAAATCCAAATAAGCAAGAAAATGCTTTTATAGAAATATAATCATGTTTCTAAGAAAAAATTAGTGCTTACTGGGAGAATTTTTGTAAGCAACACAACATGATGGAATCATTTGCAATTTTGCTAGTATAATGCATGATTTTTGTTTGCAATGAATCGCTTAGAAGCAATATTGTCTCTTTCCAAAAAATGCTTACATCAACGTTTTCAGCACTAAAACTGAAAATATAAAAACAAAATGGTTCGATATGAATTAGAGAAAATAATGGATAGATGTATGTATATGTGTGTGTGCTGTTGTTTTAAAAGTCTTGCTTGCGTTAGAACTTCCAAGGAGCAGTAACGTCATCGAGCGAAGTTAAATCTCAAATACTTATGTTGCTTTGCCTATATTTTTACATTTTAAAATTATTCTTGCAAATGTTAGTCCATTTTTGGAAGCATTTGTGCTTAAATGTGCAAAGTGTTGCTTCTAACAGCTTTTAGAGCATCAAAATTTCGATATTTTTTTGCTGCGTATGTATCAAGTAGTTTGTTAATAATTTGGTTCTATTTTAAAAAGTTATGGACTTTTAGTAGATTTGGGTTAAACATTTTTTCATATATAGAAAAATATATCATCAAACTGCAACTAACAAATCAAATTGTTAATACTTAATTTAAATTCAAAAATATATTTAGTTAATATAACAAACTAAGTTGTAGATACGACAAACAGAGAAATTGTTTCCAGCAAACTAAAATAATCAAATTTTTGCATATGTATAGCGAAAAAATCTAATAAATTTTTAATATTTTTTTTATTAAAAATGTCAATTAAAGGTTTTTTGCTGAAACATGTGAAAAAATTAACAATCATCATTGTTGATACTACAAAATAGAACTTTTCTAATCAATTAAATTACTCAATGAAATTATTTGTGAAATAATATCCTAATGGAATGCATACATATAGAAGAAACATAAGAAATAAAGTTGTGTGAGTATGTATTATTTACATATTTAATAACGAATTGCTCTGTAGCTGAGAGGTAAGAACACCAGGCTATTAGTTGAGAAGTCGCCGGTTCGATTCCGTCCAAAGAAATTTTGTGTTTTTTGCAGCCAAGCAAAAAGTCGTTTTGAGCTTTCGGCTTGTGTATTAAAAAATATTGTTAATATAACAATTATGATAGTCAAAAGTTGTTCGGAAATTCAACAATTCACATTGTAAATATAACAATATTTTCAATTGAAATAATTTTGAAATCTAGCAAAAAATTGAAAAAAAAATTTTTGATAACAAATTATTTGTTGATATATATTTAAATCAAAATATTTTTCTGATTTTCTTTTAACTTACAATTTCATAATTCTATTTGCAAGGTTCGTTGTAGGCTTAAACTCAATTACTTATTTAATTGGGTGGAACAAAAATATTAATTGTATTTACAAATCTTTTTTTCTGTGTGGTTTAAATTGACGATCCCAACTCTGTAATAAATAACTTTCAATAATACTAAAAATCATATATTTTACGGGTTTACCGATGAATGTTTTAAATAGTTACTACAAACGGAAAGACAAACTTATATCTACAATTTTCACCTGTGGTGAGTGAAAGTTATAAATTATGTATGGATTGCCATCAAAATTACACTCAACATTTATTCTTTTGTTATTATTGTCTTTTCCTTTTTATTCGCTTCTCTTTGAGGAAGTCGTTAAAGTTATTTTTGTTTATACTCTTGAAAACCGTCATTTATCTATTAAACGTGTATGACTAATGAATAAATTTATAAATTGTGTGTATGTGTTTCTGTTGTTGACTTGAAAGGATATTTGTGTAGTTTTGTATATTTTCTATACACAGTTAAAGAACACAAGTTCGTTGTGTGGAAGAAAAGTGGTGTGAGAAAATAAATGGCGAAAAGTAAGTAAACATGTAAACAAATTTTTGCAAAATAACCAAACACTTGTGAGACATTTTGTTTATTTTTGATTACATAGAGGAAAATGATTTATTAATAAAGGATTTATTAATAAATGTTGATACATAAGTTGAGGAAATTGATAGCCTATTGTTAACTTTCTTACACTTTCTCTGGCTATCAAAGCCTATCTTAACCTATCGTGAAAAACAGTTCATCCAAATTATTCATTTGATATTCACTTTCACACTTCTTTGAAGTCTTGAGGCTCGTTTCCGCATACACCGTAATCCGGACGAAAACGAAATTCCATACTACGAAAAGAAATTCGTTTCAGAGCAGAAACGAGCCTTTACTAAAATCTTTTTAATGACATCAATAGCTTCAACGATATTTAAGAAGATGTGGCGAAAAAAGAAAACAACAAATACTAAAAGTTAGTGCAAGCTAAATATTAAAGGGTGTTCTAAAGCGAGCAACAAAACATGTTGAAATCCAAATGTTATATACTGACACTTGACATTTTCAAAGTTAATTTATTATTATACAGACAATACCAATAATCACTGAAATTTCAACAAAATAAAAGCTAGAGGGTATTCTATCAGTTAATGTAATTTTGACTATGTAATTTCGACAATTATCTGTATCTTAGAAACCGTAACAGCCAAACTCTTGAAATTTTCAAAGCTAGTACAGCATATTAAAGGCAACAGTAGTGAATGCTAAAAACAAACAAACTAAAAATTAAAGGGTATTCTAACAGGTAATGTAATTTTGAAATCAAGCTGCATCTTATGAACCGTAATAGTTAGAGACTTGAAACAAACAAAATTCAAAATTAAAGGCTAAATTAATAATAAATGGGTATCACTTCAAATAAAGCAAGGAACAAACCGAAAAATAAATCAATAAAACGAAAAAAATCGCCAAAAAGAAAAACATTACCAAAACAAACAAGAAACCCCAAACAAAAAAAAAACTAGAAAAAAATTGGAAAAGCGCTTAAACGAAATAAACACCAAATTAAAAAAAAATCGCCAAAAATAAAAAAGTCGCCAAAAACGAAAAAAGTACTCGACAAAAATAATACAAAAACGAAAAAAACTCGACAAAACAAATAATAATATCAACGAATAAACGCCCAAACTAAAAAAACAAAGTTAAAAAAATAACAAAAACAAAAAAATGGCAAAAATAAAAAAACCGCTAAAACGAAACAAGCACCGATTCGCTAAAATGAAAAAAGCGAGGTAACGAAAAAGCACCGAATCGGGGGAAAAATCGCCAAAACTAAAATATCCCCTATAACGAAAATAATCGTTAATCGTTAAAAAAAATAATAGTCAAAACGAAAAAATGCCAAAATAAAAAAATTCGCTAAAACGAAAAAACAGCAATATGAAAGAAATCACCAAAACTAAAAAATCGTCTAATACCGAAAAAAATATGCGCATTAAAGTGACGCTTAATATTAAAAGACTAAAATTTTCCCATTATCACCCACCAACCACCCCGCTAAAATTTAGGAAGAAATACAAAACTTCTTTTTATTTTACTTATTTCAATTAATTCAAACCGAATCATATTGTTTCGGTTGCTGATCTTCTTTTGTTTACTTAAAAATTTTTCAATTGGTTTTTTCATTAGTTCAATTAATTTTGTAATTAGTTCAATAAATTTTTTATTTAATTTACTTGTTTTCAATTTACAAAATTAATTTTAAGTTAACTCAATTTGGAACGATTTTCCGTCATCCCACCTCAAATTTGGTTTGAAAACAGACCGGTTTCGGCTATGTGCCATCTTCAGTGTTCTATTGAATACTAAATCCATTTAGTACTCAATAGAACACTGAAGATGGCACATAGCCGAAACCGGTCTGTTTTCAAACCAAATTTGACGTGGGATGACGGAAAATCGTTCCAAATTCAAAAAAAACCCCGTCGGAAGAAAAACACAACACTTAACTCAATTTGTTTATTAATTCAGCTAATATTTTAATTAATGCAATAAATATTTTCATTGATTTTAATCTTATTGTTTTCATTTTCTTCCTTCTTTCGTTCACTTAAATATTTTTCACCGAATTAATTTTTCAATTAATTCAACTTATTTTCAATAAATTTGTTAACTAATTCAATTTATTTTTCATTAATTGAATTTATTTTTAAATTAACTTAATTAATTTTTCAATTAATTCTATTAACACTCTAATTAATTAAATAATTTAAAGTTAACTTAATTTGTTTATTAATTCCATTAATATTTTAATTGATTTTAATCCTATTAATTTCGTTTTCTTCCTTCTTTCGTTCACTTAAATATTTTTACCCAACTAATTTTTCAATTAATTCAACTTATTTTCAATAAATTTGTTAACTAATTCAAATTAATTTTTCATTAATTGAATTTATTTTAAATTAACTTAATTAATTTTTCAATTAATTCTATTAACACTCTAATTAATTAAATTAATATATTAATTAATTCAATTACAATTAAGTTATGAAGTTATATGAGCTGTGTATGATTTTTATCCAAAGTTATTTAATTAGTTTTTATTTAATTAATCGGTTTAGTTCAATTACTTTATTAATTGATTTTAATTTTTATAGAATATTATATTACATGTTAACATAGATTGCTATATAAATACAAAAAAAGACTACAAACGTTGTTGTATTATTTTTAATGCGTTTTCATTAAAAACAAATCTTTGTTTTTCTCCAAGAAAGATTCCCAAATTTTCATCGCATCCATTTCAGAAAAATCAATTATTTTCAATTCATCACTTATATTAAGACACTTGTATAACTCATCAGTTTTTTTATCGGATCCCAAACTGGATTATCCATGCCATCAATTTCACTATTATACGGATTACCAGTAGTAGCAAAATTTATCCATATACTAATCGTACGCTATATCGTTTTATATTAAATTGAGGCATTAGGAAAACGTTTTGCCAACATATTCCAAAAAAGATATACTAATTCATCAGCATGACTGATATATCTATCACATTCGCCATAGCGACGTATGCGATAAGGGACGAAAATTTCATTCGAATGGATATTAAAACGATATAAATAAACCGGAGTACCAGATGTGTGATTAAAACGCAATTGCAATAAACGGCGCCAGGGGAACCCAAAATGGATATGTGAATAAATTTCCATAAAGTTATCACCTGTTGGAGCGTCTTCCTTTTTAATTTCTGCAGCCATTTCTAAAGTTTCAGGAGCAGTTCGCTCCTCATTCTCCAATTCAGAAGGTACAACATTGGCACAAAAATTTCTGGCATTTGTTCCATCATTGATATATAAATTAAGCCTTTTTTTGAAATACAACCCATCATTGTGGCTATAGAATTGCCCCAGGCAGTTTTTACCATTTCTCTGGGGTGTATTGGTATAACACATTCAGCTGTTTGATAAGGTTCAACAGTGGGACAAAAAGCAAATATTACTTGATTTTTATGTTCCTCGGCTGTAAGAACTTTATCCTCCAATGTAATCAATTCATGAGATTTCGCTTTCACAAGAAATTCCAGTACATCTTTATCATTATCTTCACCCTCGTAGCCGGCCAATTTAGCAAGGGTGTAACCACGATGTTGGTTTTGATTATTGGGCCAAGGCGCCATGGCATTGTCCGACATTAAGACAGCACGATGAAAAAGATTACGAGTTTGTTCAGTCAACATCATGTAATGGAGCGATGCACCGCCAGCACTTTCACCAAAGACAGTAATATTTTCTGGATTACCACCAAAGTTGGAGCAATTATTTTTAATCCAACGCAACGCCATTACTTGATCCTTGAGACCTGCATTGCCTGGTATATTAAGATCTTCGGTATTTAAGCTAAGGAAACCTAAAACTCCTAAGCGGTATTGTATGGTTACAAAAACTATATCTTTTTTAATAAAATAATCAGGACCATACCAATCTCGGCTATTATTCATTACGTAACCACTACCATGTATGAGTACTAAAACAGGGCGTTTAGTTTCTGGAGTCAAATTATTCGTATAGATACTCAAGTATAAACAATCCTCTGAACCGCATACTTTTCCCAAAATAAAATCTCTTTGCATTGCCTGATCTTTATTATTGCTACAATCACGCACACCATCCCAAGGTGTTGGCCTTTGAGGTGCTTTAAATCTCAGCTCACCCACTGGAGGCTGGGCGTATGGTATACCCTCAAAACTATAGTAGGAATCCTCATACACAGTTAAACGTTTAACTCCTCTTACTTTGCCATATTCAGTTTCAGCCTCAACCGTTTCATTGGTTGTTAAGCGATAGTTTAGCAAAGTATTTTCAATGCATTTCACTCTCCATTTCAATTTATCCATTGAACTATCATCTTCAAAACTCATTTTGCTATGACTAACTTTGACAGATCAACAGTTAAAATTTTAACAATATAATAATATTTTTGTTGGCTTTTGTTTTATTATTAAAACAAACAAATAGAAAAGTTCAAGTTAAAGTTTCATTCTATATAGAAACTGTTTCAATACTATCGTCGAAGAATATTAAGTAGAAGTAACAACTGTATTGTAAGAATGAAAAGTTGAAACTGAAATGAGGAAATATCTTAATAAAAAAGGTAAAATATAAATACCGAACTGAGGTTGATGATTTATAAAAATACAAAAAATAAAAAAGTAATAATAATTGTAAGACCGCACTGCAGCGGAACTGCGCGATATTTTTAGTATATCGCACTGGAACTGCAGCAACGCAACATTTCGCTGCAAAGTTTTTATTTTTATTTTTTTACCGGTGGTATATCCGCAATTATCCTTACTTTTCTAGTTGTGTTCTCTCGGTCCGTGCCAAATCGACCAGCTAAAAGGCTGGCCGATTTGGAGATGGTTTTCTTTGCTTAAAAAGTTATTTCATCTTTAGTGTTCTACGAAAGGTTTAAAGATAATCGGTTTATCCAATTGGAAGCTATTAGTTGTTTTCTGCAGCACATCTTGTGTCGTGGGTTTTTTTTAATTCACGGTTATGGCTATTATTATTAATACATTTGGATCATCTGAAATAAAATCCTTCTTGTGTATTTTATATTTAAATCATTAATTAATTATAGTTTGGAAGGTCAAAATCATCCCTCTAGCTAAGAAATAAATTAATTATAAAAAACAAACATTTATTCCCTTGTAAGTTTGCCCTTACTACTCTCCAAATATTTATTTTTCACTTATAAATTTTCTGTGTTAAATAAATTTTCATATGAAAAATTTTTTACAGTTATTTGCACTGCTGAGTAATTCCATTTAGACGGGTGTGACCATTTTACACACATTTTTTGTTATAAATCAAGAATATAAAAATTTTTACTTAAAAAAACATTGCGGCTAGCAAGGACATTAAGCTTAGAGTCGTTGAATAAGGGTTATATACTAATAGAAAACTATTTCTGCTCAGAATGGTCGTCAGAAAGCTGCGACGGGTGTGACCTTACAAATCTTTGCTTTAAAGAATTATGACTTTCAGTATAAATTCTGTAAAATTTTGACTATAAGGTACACAATAATTTTGGTATCGATATCTGTTCAAAGTGTTTTTAATTGTATTATGTATTTACTGTTTGACAACAAATTATTTTTCTAATAAAAAAACTATTTTTAAAATGAGACGGGTGTGACCGACGGGTGTGACATAGTACGAAAATTTAAAAAATTCGAGGGAATAAAACTTTTTATTGATTAAATTAATGTAAATAATATAAAGATAAACTCATAAGAAAATAATAAGACATTAAATTATTTGCTATCCATTCTATTATAGACAGCACAATACTCTAGCTGAATATTTTTTTTAATTCAATAAAAAGCAAAAAAGTATATTCTTTTCAGAGATAATGAACGGCTTTTATTAATAATGAGAAAGGAACTAAAGAAAATCTGAAATAAATATTAAACATACAAAGAGGGAGAGCAAAATGTTTCTTGCATGATCATTTAAAAGTGCCTCAAATTGATTAAAAAGTATTAAATAGTGTATTTTTTTATTTTTTCTATAATTATCATTCTCTAAAAAACATCAATTGAGAGATTTTTATTAAAAATGAGAAAATTATTTTTTCCTTGCATAGGGCCGTTTTACGTGGAATCCCTCCGCTAAACAAAACAAGAATCGCAATGATGTGTAATTTTGAAAAACTTTTGTTTCGTTCCAATGTTTTTCATATGAAAAAATATTGACATTACTTTTCATTGTTTCATTAAACGAGAATCAAAACTACTATAAAAAGGTGAAAAATCTTTTTATTTCACCGTTTCACAAAACAAGAATTGACGCCCTGCTGGTATGTGATGGAAATCGATCGATTTAAATCGGAGCCGATTTCAAAAACAAATTCTGCTTAAAAATGATTTATTTACGTTTTTTATCGAAAAAAAATATTCGATTAGAATATTCTAAGACTTGAAAAAATTAAAAGTGGTAAATAATTTAATAGTTTTTGAAATCACACACCACAATGTCTCAATGTGGTCCCATAAGAACCACCTAGTCTATAGTAAGTCAATATTTCCGAGGTTACTAGTGGAATCTCAAAGACAAGCACATACTAAATTTATAGAGCACAGAACATTGCCTGGGGAACAATTAGTCAGTAGTACTGGAGACAAGGTCTATAGTGAATCAGTACAGTTTTGCTATCGACATTTCCTTCAGGGAATTTATTCTCCTTCTCCCACAGATATTTACTGATATATTAATTGAACCTAATCGCGATTATGGTCACGTTATATTTATGATTATGCGTAAATATTTATTTTACCTTTTTTTAATGTAAATATGTATATTCCACTAGCGGCATAAGTTAAAGTAATGATTATGATATTTTAATGCTCAAAAATCACTGCAGTTTCTATTATTTTCCATTTTTTTCATCTCTTATTTTAGTAAATTTCTATACATATAAATGTACATACATATTTAATAAAGAGTTTCATTCATATAAAGTTGATCAATGACCATAACGGACTTACTTGGTAATTTTCTTTAATAACCAAAATTAATATAATTTAAAATCAATATTCAATAAGCACATATAAATGAAGAAATTTTAAAATATGTATTTACAACATAAAAAATTAATAGGAGCAAGGCTTTCCGAACACACTCATGTACATAAATGGCTGGAGCTATTAAGTTTCATCATTAAGTTTGAAAAGAAGAAAAAAACAATAGACGTCCTTTATATGACAAAATACTAAATACTACATCTAATAATTTCCGCTCTAATAAATGTTTCCACTTCGCAAAATTCCTTACAGTTTTAAATTAATAAACTCTCTTCATCTATTCTCTTTTCAAATTTTTTTAATACTAAACGTAGTTTTCAGTGTTGCCAGGAGAGGGAGAAAAAAAGGGACTAAGATGGCTTTTGAAAAATACTAAAAACAGTTAATAACTCAAAAAAAGATATTAAAAAAATAGACAAATTGCAATTTACAATTGAAGTTTTTACCAATTTTTTGAAATAAAAGTTTTCAGAAACATCTTCATGTTACAATCCAGTCCTGAAAAGTTACTCGAAATATAAAGAATGTGCGCCAATGAAAAAAAGTATACAAAAATATAATTAAACTTTTAGGCTAAATAAGCCACCAAGAGAAAACAGAAATTTCAAAGCTAAAAGTAAAAAAAAGAAGTGGTAAATTTAGCACCGAAATATCTAAACTGGCAACGCTGATACTTTCATAACCTAACAATAGCAGCAAGAATAAACCAGAAATGGCTTGAAAAATAAAGGAAGAGAGGGAGAAAGAGAGACAGAAGAGACAGAAGAGAAAGAACTATGTTTTATACTTTTTGTTTAAAAGGTAATAAATTTATATAAAAAAATATTAAACAAATTCATTACATGACATAATTTATTAAAATCAATATTAAAAATAAGTTGGCTGCGATTTTATAAATAGTTGATGAGTTGAGTTTATTGCCATAAGAGAGCAATAAAAAAATAACTTACAGGTTAGCAAATTTATAAGCAAGGCATCCACTTACAAGTGCCATAAAATTTACATGCAGAATTACTTGGCGTTGTGCCCTTTTTAGAAAATATGTTCTATATAAAGATAATTTTTGCATCTTATAAATTAGTTCTGATTTATTACTTTTATTGGTTAAGTTTTTTATACTGACAAGATCAAAATGGATTATAACAGACAATCAGTAGATTATGACTAAACTCCGTAGTCTGAACTTAGTGACGGAAACAATCAGCCATGTCACAGATTCCGTTCGGATTGGTTTTGATTCCGTAGTTGTCATTCCGAAAAAGTACTTTTTTGGTGCTTTAGATTCCATTTATTTTGTATTTCGTTTTTACAATGATACAATTTTTATACCTTGAGGCGTTTGTTTACTCTTGTTTTTAGGTACAAAGTTCACATTAAGCTTTTTATTAACATGGAAAGCTCATGACCAAATATTTATTTGACGCTCCTAAAAGTATGCACTTTTTTAATATTTACTGCAAATGAAGTCTGTAGAAAAGTGTTTTTCAATTCCACTTTGAAATTTAAAAGTGATTTGATTACGAAGAAAATTTTCGTTTTTCGTTTTCTGAAGAAGCAACTTACGGAATTGAAACCACTTCCGATCGGAATAGTATTCTGTGACATGGCTGAATATTATAATAGTATAATAATTATAGTCATAGTCTGGTCATAGTGTAGTCATAGTCCTGTCATAGTCTTGTCATAGTCTGGCCATAGTCTAGTCATAGTCTAGTCATTGTCTAGTGATAGTCTAGTCATAGTCTTGTCATAGTCTAGTAATGTTATAACAAAATCATAATGCCATTCTTATCAATCAATACACATTTGGAAATCCTGATAATGACGTGTTGCTGTATGATTTCAGGTTTTTTCATCATCGAAAAAAGCCAAGAATATAACTCACATGGGGAAACTCAGCGGCATATATTAGTGGTACAATGACTGACGAAAGTAAAGCCAACAGATGTTTTTAAATTCTGCTTTGAACCCGAGTTTCAATAAAAAAATACATGAGTTTACTTCTCAGTGAGTCCACGTAAAACAGCCCTATGCAAGAAAAAAACATCTTCTTTTTTTAATAAAAATCTCTCAACTGATATTTTTTAGAGAATGACAATTATAGAGAACTAAAAACTGTACAATATTTAATATTTATTTATCAATTTGGGACAGTTTTAAATGCTCATGCACGAGACATTTTGCTTTCCCTCTTTTTATGTTTAATACTTATTTCAGATTTTCTTTTATTCCTCTTCTCATTATTAATGAAAACCATTATCTCTGAAAAATATATACTTTTTTGCTTTTTATTGAATTTAAAAAATTACTCAGGTAGAGTATTCTACTGTCTATAATAGAACTGACAGTAAATAATTTAATATCTTATTATTTTCTCAAGAGTTTATCTTTATATTATTTATATTAATGAAATCAATAAAAAGTTTGTTTAGTAGATTTTTTTTTTAATTTTCCTACTAGGTCACACCCATCGGTCACACCTGTCTTATTTTAAAAATGTTTTTTTTAAGAAAAATTAGTTTTTTGTACGTTATAGTAAAAAGTTAACAGAATTTATACTGAAAGTCATAATTCTTTAAAACTAACAGGCATGTTCTGACACTCGCATTTCGCATAACATTTGCGATTGTGACTTGAACTCGCAAGAGAGCTGATCTGTAAATCGCAATCGCCAGACTTTTTTCGAGTTCAAATCGCAAGAGTAAACTGAAGTGACCTGATGAATTTAGACTAAACTCAACTTTAAAGCAACAATACAATGGCGAATAAATTAAATTAAATATGTTTTATTTTTATTTGCATCAAAACTAGTAACATATTCTTACAATTTGTATTAAAAATATGAAATTTAAAAAAATGTGATTGGTTTTGCTTGTCCATTGTTTTCTTCTGCACAGGCGATTTCAATAAACAACTGATCTATTTAATACGGCAAATCGCAAGCAAAACGCGTGTGTTTCAGAACATGATAAATCAAGTTTGGCGATTTGCAACTCACATGCGATTTGACAGTCGTGCGAGTATCAGAACATACCTGTAAGATTTGTAAGGTCACACCCATCGCAGCTTTCTGACGATCATTCTGAGTAGAAATCTTGTTCTTTCAGTGTCTACTCATTATTCGACGACTTTACGCTTAATGTCGTTGCGAATCGCAACCTTTTTTATGTAAATAATTTCATGTGTGTAAAATGGTCACACCCGGCTAAGTGGAATTTCTCTTCTACCACTCACTGTCAGTAATCAAAAAATAATACTCAAAGCTTTTTTTTTTGCAAAAGTTGCCAATTAAACTCACAAACAAATACGCAAAATATTTTTGCTTTTAAATATACAAACCAATATTTGTTTATTTTTGCCGTTTTACTCTTTCTGTTGACTTTTGTTTTATTTTTCTGCACTGTCCAATTAATAGAAAAATAATCAAACTGTAGTCAATGTCATCATCATCATCATCGTTGTATTTGTTCAATTGATATGCGTCGACCACTTTGGTTGTGGTTTTTGCAAAATGAATTCATGATTAAGGAAAAACAAAGACAATCGTACAAATTCAATTTCAATTAAACAATGCACAGTGGGGACTTTTGCAAAATAAATGGTCATAAATCTGGAACTACTAAATTGCTAATTGGATTCATATGAAACTTAAACACATCTTTAGAGAACATTTTTAATACCAATGAACCTTATCAGATGGGCTGTTGTAGTAGGTAGTATTATTTTTAAAAATAAATAACGTATTTATGTTAGTTTTGGAATTAGATATACATAATTCGAATAATAAATGAAAAAAGCTTTTAAAAGTTTTGTTATCTTTGTCGCCTCAACTGTAAACTATTTCTGTCAATCTTAGTTTACTTAACCATCACAAGCAATTAATCTTTCATTATTTATTTACTGTTTCATAAAACTGCATTGCACAGTGGGGACTTTAGCAAAATTAATGGTAATAAATCTGGAACTTCTAAAATGCTTATTGGATTTATCTGAAACTTTGAATATCTTTAGAAAACAAGTCATACTTTACAACTGATGCCTTAGTGGCCTTCTGGTTGAAGCACGAGCAGAGTTTCAGTAGGCCAAAGTTGAGTACTTAGAACTCAAAAAAACTTCTCAGGCTTGTACCTTTTTAAATGTTATTCGATTTTAAAAAAGTTTTTTAATGAATTAAAGACAATTTGATTCCGCATATTCTAATAGTTTATTTATTCTAATCGGACGAACCGTTGGAAAGTTATGATAAAATATATTAGCGTGACAGCCCAACGTTAATAGTGTTAAGTTCTCTTATATGAAAAACAGATTATATAATTACAATGAATTTTGTTAAAGGAAATTGTACAGCAACGTTTTGAATAACATTAGAAATGTAGTTTTTTTTTGTTTTTATATGGTTTAGGTATAGTTTTAGAAATTATAACAGTTGTGGGAATAAAAGGAAAGAAGCTAAGAGAATGCTTTTGAATTGCATAATCTACAACCGGCATATCTCAAGATCTGTAAAAGATATTTGAAAAAAATTTTTCAGGCGTAGTAAAGAGATTATTATTGAAATCAAAAATGTTAATTTGAAAGAATTAAACTATTTTCATATATATTTTTTATGGTACAAAACCTTATATTTCCTAAATTTTGGCTTTTTTCAGAAAATCGGCGCGTTTATGAAAAAGCTCTTTTCAATTTAGGCCAATATTTTTAGAACTATTTACATTACAAAACGTTGTTTTTGGAATTTTCAAAATCGGCCTTCACAATTTTTTATAACCCCTTAAACACAAAAAAATATTTTTTAAATTGACGATTTTCGCCCATTGCTGCATGTAGGGTAGATGTCCAAGATACAATATTATTGACGCTAAACACATTTTCAATTGATTGCTTTTTACAATATGTAATTGAAGAGAGAATGTGTTAAACAAGGTTTTTCACAAAATTTAAAATGACAAAGATACTTTTTTTTAAATACATGCTTTTTTAGGTTAATTTAAACATTTTGAGTTTTTAGCCTTTTTCCGACTTCAAAAATGCAGATATTAAAAAAATTTTTCACCCAATTTTACTTAGACATTTATCAAGAATTAAATGCAGACCTTTAATTTAAAATCCAACTGTAAACTAAAAAGTTATTGGCGAAAAACGTTAAGACAAAAAAAAATTCTTTAAAGTCAAATATCTTCTAAACTATAAGAGATACGAAAACACATAGTGTGGCAATTTATTAGCTTAAGTCACAGCGACTTAAATTTTAAAAATCCAATAACATTTAAAAAAGGTTACAAGGCTCAGATAAAGCCAATTAGCAGTTTAGAAGTTCCAGACTTCTTACCATTTATTTTACCAAAGTCCCCACTGCGCATTGGAGTTTCATGAAACAGTAAATAAATAATGAAAGATTAATTGCTTGTGATTGTCAAGTAAACTAAGATTGACAGAAATAGTTTGCGTTTAATTGTTGGCAACAGTTGAGGCGACAAATATAACAAAACTTTGAAAAGCTTTTTTAATTTATCTTTTAATTTATTATTCGAATAATATTTAAATTCAAAAATAACGTAAATACGCTATTTATTTTTAAAAATAATACTACCTACAGCCAAAGTGCATCTGATAAGGTTCATTATTATTGAAAATGTTACTAAATTAGCTTTCAACTTACGAAATTGAACCTTTAATACATTTGAAGTTTTTAATGATTTCAAGCAGGCAAGTTGAGTTTGAAACTTTGGAGTGTTTCAAGACAGTGGAATTTCATGACAATTATTTTTTGAGGACATTTTAGGTGTCTAAAACTCCGCTGAAGGGGAGTTTTTTCCAATTTTTTAAGAATTGATCAAAAAAGCCTATACAGCGAAGTGTTAGAGGGTTGAAATTTTTCACAAAAGTGTTCGTCGTGGTATTCTACATACCAAACCTGAGCACATCTTATACTTTAAATATAAGGATTACAAGATTTCCTATACCAATAGACTACACTGAAAGAGTTTCGCTTCATAAATCCAATGAAACAATTTCGTTGGTTTTTTCTTCACCAATCTAATGAAATATTTCACAATTCTTATGAAATTTCACAAATATTGTGAAGCAGTTTCATTGGAATTGCTTCATTAACTTTCATAAGTTTCGTTAGAGAATTTCTTTGGACTTATGACAGCAAAATTTTGCCGTTTTATGGAAAACCCTTTAAGTTTGGACAAAATATTTTAATTGATATTTCAAGTTCTTTTAATATACACTATAAGAAATTAAAAAATAAATAAAAATTGTATGTTCTAGAATGTCATAATTTCAATGAAATATATTTCATAGATTTGATGAAAAGTTTCATTGGATTTATGAAATATTTGAATCACATACATATTTTTTTTAAACATACCTTTATTTATTTCAACAGTTGGCAGCCAAAAGCGAACAACAAAAATAGTTTTATATGTTTGTTGTTCTTCTACTCTTTCTTATTATTATACACACATTGTTTTGACTGTTGCTGTTGGCTGAACTAGTTCAGACGTTGCCTATAAAGCAAATTACGAGAATCAAAGTCTGAGTTCGATACTGTGAGCGGTCACCAATATTAAAAATTTTTCTGATGTACATTGGCGTCTTCGGACGTATTTAAACCATGCAATTGTTAATAAATTAAAATAGACAATAAAAAAGATAAGTTAATGAGGCTACTAAGTAATGTAATAATATCATTAAAACAATGAAATAATTTCGTTAACATAATGACAGAATATCATTAAAATAATGACAAAGTTTCATTAAAATAATGAAATAATTTCATTAAAATTATTAAAAAATTTCATTAAAACAATGAAATAATTTCACTGATATAATGGATGATATAATGATATAATGTTCATTGCCTTAGTGAAATTATTACATTGGAGCAATGAAATTATTTCATATATTTAATGAAATTTTCATTAAAATAATTTTAACGAAGCTTGTTTCATTAGTCCAACGAAGCGTGACGTTGGTTGAGCTTTAATGAAATTTTTCATTGGATTAAAGTCAAAATTCACAGAATTTATCAACAAAATATTTTCGGTGTACAACAATGTCATAATTAGGGAACTATAACACTCTCTAAAATGAGTCCAAGATGTAAACGTTCAAAACGCCGATATAAGTATATTTTTTTGTGCCTTCTACCAGAATCAGTCGTTAGAATCTTGTAAATTGTTTGTGTTGTACAGTGTAATCAGCATATTTTACTTTTCTTTGCTATAAATTAGAATTTGAGTCCCTATTGAAAGTTGAACAGCTTTTAAGGCCAAAGTGCACATTAAACTTACTTCTCCACCTTCTTAAGTACTAATGAGTAGTAAAAATGACAGCATAAAATTCTGCCATAAAAATCCTATAAAATTACATAACCTGTAAATTTATTTATAAGTTGTTAAACATATAAAAGGGTGGAAATAACTTACGGCTGTATGCAAAAATAATTAAAGTAGCTTTGCCAAGCAATGTTGAGTAAAGTTGTATTCTAAAAAAATTATTATATCAAAATTTTAAAGTAGGCACTCACGTTTGTTAAGACTACTTTAAGTTGATATTTCCAAAATGTGTATTTTTTACCTCAAATATGTTCGTTAATATAGCACATATTGATTCATGTTACATATGAAAATGATGCTTGAAGTCTTATCTCTTAGCTTAAAATCATTATTTGTTTCATGTAATGGGAAACAACACCAAATTATCTAGTTGATTCGAAATACATAGAAAAATTCATTAAAAAAAATACAAATATAAAAAAATGTCTTAGTGATGTATATAAAATCAAAACAGATCGAAAAAAGTTAGATATTCAAATACTCATTTCATTCGAGTAAAAGAAATTGTGTTAATTCTTCTACGTTCATCATATTTTTTACTTTTACTTAATAGAAATGTTTTTATGCTTTACTACAATGTCAGAAGCTCATATTTTTTGAATTAAGTTGTTTTACTTCAAAGTAATAAAAAGTTATTTAATAATATAAAAAGTTATTTGACTACTCGAATGAAATTTGTATTCGCTTTTGTACATCATAAACTATGAAGTGGTTGTTGAACACGGTGGTGTTGCCAGTATTTATTATTAAATCACAAAATAATTAAAGTTGTCTTTTGCATATAATTTCTTAACAAAGTTATGTTAGCCTTAAAGTGCTTGGTAACTACTATGAACTTCAAAGCCAAAGTAAAATATTTTTTAGCATACGGCCGTTACATTTTGATTACCACTATATTAAATTTGAATGACGAAAGTAGGTAAAGGACACACCTACACAATAAATGCCATAATTTAGAATTCATTTATAAAACAATAAAATATTCACATGACACAGACTAGTCAATTTGAAACATATAAAAAACTATATTGCTGCATACATATTAAATATGTGTTTAATTGTCTGAGCATGTATAAAATTCATTTAAGCCAAAAACCAGCATAATTTTTTTAGTTTAACTTCCACATAATTGAATAAATAAAACAAGTTTATTTATTTTTGCAGTTAGTATCTAGCCACCACGACTAACTTTATTTTGTTTGTAACAAACTCACTTACTGTTTTCCTTCCTTAATCCTTTTTGTAAAATACGAATAGAAAAACTTCCTTTAAAGTTTGTTTTTTTTTCAATGATATTTTTAGTCCTTAGTTTTTGTATAGAGAAAAGAGAAGTATAACCAGCATGACATTCAAAAAAAGTATATTTTCAACATTTCTCGCTTAACTGAGAGTGGAAAGTTAAATATTTACATTGAAGAAAATATCACACAAAAAAGAAGTTTATTTTTTTATATTTTAACATTTTATATCTTTTTATATTAAAGTATAGTCAGAATAATTATATTGAGCTCGCAATGGGTTAATCGATTTTGAAATTGTACATATTAATTGAAAAGTACTTCAGTGTGCTTTCAAATAATGCCAGTTTTATTAATAAAGGTTTTAACTGAACACAGTGTTGTACACATATATACGACTCTTGCGATCCATTGTTATTCTTCAATTACACTGCACAGAAAAAATTAATTTCATTTTCTGCAAAGGAGTTCAATGAAATAGTAAATATTTTGTCTAGGAACGGACCTACAAACAAATTTGTAAATATAGACCAAAATATCTGAACAATTTCATTGAAAAAAACGTGTATTTTCAGTGAAAAAATTGTTTAAGTCTATAAAACAATTTGTCTGAAAATATTTACAAATTGTAAGCAAAACATTTTACTAAATCAAACAAAAAATTTACTGGACTTTCTGGAAAATATCAAACAATATGTTTCTCTGAATTTCTAAGAAAATTAATCTAAGACTACTAACAAATATTAAACAAAATAGTTTACTTAATCACACAAAAATATTTACTGGATTTTTTTTATTAGTTTCACGAATATTGTAAAAGAATTTTATTAAAAAAGCTTCATTAGCTTTTATATTTTCATTAAAAAATTTCATTGAAATTGTGACAACAACATGTTGTCATATTATGGAAACCCCTTTAAGGTTTAATACTAACAAAACTTGTCCCATTAATCCAACGAGATTGATGTTGGATGAGTTTTATCTACGACGGCATGTAGATGATATACCGTGCTAAAACAGAATATCGCCATTATGTACATGAACTATATTTTGTTTCACGCAAATCATTAATGTTCTTATTTGTATATAGTTTATATTTTTTTACAAAAAATCATTGTTTACTGTGGTTTGTGTAATAGGCAAGAAAATACCTTTTTGCTTCTTAGAAAATAACAAAGACTTAAGAAAATTCTCCTTGCCATCATTATTTTTAATGCTTCATTATGTTAATATTATTTTCTATATCATTCCTTAATAAAAAATAAAAATTCTTTTGTAACGCACCTTAGCGGAGACACGTGTCAGTTTATAGCAAACCAATACATACATGTATGAATATATTTACTTTTAATTTGAAATTTTCTTTTAATCTCTTTTCAAAGTTAAAGACACATAAAAAGCACAATATACATCTTCTTCTTCAGGGTCAATCGAATTAAGTATGTTTACGTATATAAAAAAAAGACACATGTACAAAAACCGATATGAATCTATAAAAACATGTAGAAAAAAATTTTAAATTTGCTTAGAATATTTTTTAAACCAACCCTGCAGTCCCAGTTGTTACCGACGACATTTTCATGAATGATGTCTGCAAGACAATCAATGATTTGTCGCCTATAAAACACATAAAACTCATTTCGAAATAAGTTTGGCGACACAAGATGTTATACGTTGTCGTGTATGAAGAATTTGTCCCGACAAGATTATGAAAATTAATGTTAAAAAGCCTTATTAACAACTGCTTTGAAGTTGTCATCAGTACAGTTTTATTGACGACAACAAGAGTAACAACTGCACCGAAGTTGCCGTTTGTACTGTTTTATTGACGACAACATGAGTAGCAAATGCATCGAAGCTGTCGTGTATACGGTTTCATTACCGACAACAAGAGTAACCACTGCATCGAAGTTGTCATGCATCCATTTATGTACATTAAAGAGTTTAAGTTGCCCACAAAACGTGTTTTTGTACAAAATTTTTTAAATGCCTCGGTAGGCTAGCCTATCAGTGCGGAGGTTGTGGGTTCGATTCGATTATAACATTTTTAAATTTTATTATTATTCATTGAATACAACTTTTGTAGCATATTACCAATGTTCTCGTCAACGAAATTTGTACCCTTTGTTCGAAGATGTCGTCAATAGTTGGCTTGGACTGTCGTCAATTCGTCGTCGGTTATAGATAATTGTTGCGAAAATACATCGCTGGTTCTCGAAGACATGGCCTACAGGGAATATACCACCACACACACATACACACACACATCTCTAATATCTACAAACCTTAGAAATCTTTTTTCTTTTGAAACAAACTCCTCTACCCATTTTAACTGAGATTTTGTTGTTCATAAAATTTTAAAGATTACGAAATGTAAAAATCGGATGGAAGCTATCATGTGACTTTAACCTTTAAAGGCCTTGATTTTGCATTAAGATTTTTATAAAACCACAAAGTAACCAGAAAGAAAAGAGAGAGATGGAGAGCAGAATGATTTAAAAAGAAAAGTTTAGCATAAAATTAGAAAGCATAATATACATTTTGTGATTTTATGCATGTACCACATAGGATCTTATGAGCGTGTGTATATGTACATATCGGGCCTTTGCTGGAATAGAGTCATAACTCAAAAAAAAACATGATTTTTGAGTAAATAATGCAGAATTAATTGTCATATCGTTTTCATATTGTGTAAAAATTTTATACAAATATCTTGCATACTTAACTCTTGAGAGAAGAGTAAAATTTTATTTTACCATTAAGTTGTTAGTAAATTCAAAGCATTAGATTCGTTTTCTGTAAAACAAGTTTTTTTTTGAGTTATTACAGTATTGCAGCAAAGCCTTGATATATATTTTTATATAAGCACACGCACAAAATAAACATGTTTGCGGCAACCATATAAAAGCCACATACTATGATTGAATAGTATAATTGCAGTTTAATCATAGTACATATTATCAAAATAAATCTGTTTTATATATTAAACTTTTGTCTAATTTAATAATAACAAATTCATTATCACTCATCGTAATAGAGCTAAAGTCTTCTTTTTTCGGAACTAACTTCCCTATGGCTCATTTTCAATATCAATGTCTTCTATGCTGGTGTGTAAAAAAAAATTTTTAATACGAAAACATACTTGTAACGAATACGTGTAACAAATAAGTGTAACGAATACTGGTAACGGATACTGATAATGAAAATAGTAAACAAAGGCAGCAGGCCGGTGTGGGGGTTAAACTCCTTCAAAACTCAGTGTTGCCGCTTTGCAAGTTTCGCGGTTTCCGGTCTTGCCGTTGTTTTTCAAGAAGTTCGGGGGAACGTCTGTGATTTCTGGGAGATTTTTTCCAGTTTTTGGTAATCCTTGGACCAGGTTTGTGCCTTGAGTAAGTGTTAGTGTCCTTGCTAAAAGATGTTTAGGCTGAACACCAGGTGTCTCGGCTATAGTGGCGATAGTAGTTTTTGTTTACCAGTTAATTAATTAATGTGTTACCTTCTTTGGGAAAGGGACAGTGTATAGAGGAGAGGTAATGAAGTTGGAAAGAGATAGAAAGCTTAATGCATTTCAACTATGCTGTTTTCAAAACGTGACAACACATATAAAAAAACTCGAATCGCAACCGTTGAATCCTAATACTTTGCCTAGTAGTAGCTGGACTAGTTATTACCAATTTTAGTACTAAGATTTGAATACTTATTATTGGTTCAATTTATAATTCAAGATTCAATAAATTTAAAAGTTAAAAAGAAGTATAAAAATAAAATAAATAAATAAAAAATGTTTGTAGAGCAGAGTTGTAGCCCCTCTGGTGTCAAGTAGAATCATTAATATGTTCTTAAGCTGTGTAGCCATTTATTAGTTATTTTACTTCGCAGACGATTCTGCTACAATACCGACGAAAGAGGGTGGCGTGATGTGAACTTCGCTATGTCAGCATTAATCGCTGCCGGTACTGCCAAAGTGACCAGTGCCTTGCCTAGTGAAATTATTACATTGCAGCAATGAAATTATTTCATATATTTAATGAAATTTTCATAAAAAAATTTTAACGAAACATGTTTCGTTAATCCAACGAAGCGTGACGTTGGTTGAGCTTTTTTTTTTTTAGCAAACACAACCCGCGAAGCGATTAGCTTGTCTGCGGAAAACACCCAGGATCTATGGCGGGAATCAAACCCACGATCTCTGGACTGATAGGATAGCATCGCTGCCATTCAGCCACAGGGGCACCCTAATGAAATTTTTCATTGGATTAATGTCAAAATTCACAGAATTTATGAATAAAATTGTTTCAGTGTAGTAACTAATAAAAATCAGAAAATTTTGTAGTGTTGCTGATCGCTCACAGTATCGAACTCAGACTCTTGATATTCTAAACTTATTATAATTTTACACTCTTCTAAGCATAATGTTGTATTGCAACGATAACTAAAGGTGTATGCAAAGTTTCATAAGAATCGGTTTAGTAGAAGTTGTTGAAAAATAATATTTGCTTTGTATGGGCGTGGCACTGCCCACTTTTTAATCATGATATAATATTCAATCAGAAACTTAATGTGTGTGCAAAGTTTCATAAGAATCGGTTGAGTAGAAGTAGTTGAAAATTAATGTAAATTTTATTTGTACGGCGTGACCCTGCCCATTTTTCAACGGGACCAATCAAAAAGCATATCCTTTTAAATAGGAAAAAATCTGATATCTCTTAAACATACATAAAAAAATAAAAATACATGACGAATTGATAACCTTTCTCCTTTTTTTTGAAGTCGGTTAATAAAATCATTTTTTATTTTTGTACTATTTTTATAACAATTGCAGCCTTCTAATTTACTAAGTCTTCGATTACGAGTATTGGAATGAAATTAATTTTCTGATTACTAAATGTCCTTTTTTGTCACACACACACAAACACACACACATTTATTCCCTTATTGCATGTTCTTCTCTCGGCATTAGTATCCTTTCTAAGACAACAAGTTTGTTGTAGTTGTTTTTTTTTTTTGTTTGTGTCTTGTATTTTTATATAAAATGTATTTTCTGCTTTGACAACAACTGTTGCATGACAAGACAATTTAATTTATTTTTAATTTTTATATAAAACCTTAATTGTCGTTAGATAGCATAGAAACCACATGATAATCGGATTGAGTAAACTAAAATTTTATTCAAAGTTAAGGTTAAAATACCAAAGAAATATATACAAATCAATTGGTTAAGGAAATCTTTTTTATGAAATTTTATAGTAACTAAGTAGGACGAGCGAAATTTGTTTTTGTAAGAGAAAACTTTTTCTACTTTAATTAAAAAGATTTTAAAGGTCCTTCATAACTTTGAACTTGATGACAATTCACAACTCTTCACTTTGAGACAATTTGTCAATAATGACGATAATGATGTTGCGTTTAAGGCAATGACAGGCAGAAGGAAAGGACTTTATAATGTTAATGTATTGATATTTTCTTTAAAGTGGTGATAGATGGTTTCTTGAAGCAATAACCAGTTTCAATAAAATATTAGTTTAAATTAAATCTCGTTTGCCACAAAACTGCCCGAAGCGAGGCGCCTTTTTAAGAAGTATTTTCTTAAAAATTAAATCGCTTTTGAATGGGAACTTTGCTTGAAAAAAAAAGTTTTTGGAATTCGCTGTTTGAAAAGGTACCTCCGTCAAGTACGCTTTTCAAAAGGTGCTTTTTTCAAAAAGTGCTTTTTTTTAATACTTTTTTAATAAGTACCTTTTTAAAAAAGGTAGTTTTTTAAATAAGTACTTTTTAATAAGGTACTTTTATAAAAAATACTTTTTGAAATAGGTACTCTTTTAGAAAGGTACTTTTTTAAGAGATACTTTTTAAAAAGGTACTTTTTTAAAAAACGCACTTTTTTGAAAGGTACTTTTTTAAAAAGGTGTTTTTTAAAAAGGTACTTTTTTAAAAACGCACTTTGTTTGAAAAGTACTTTTTTAAAAAGGTGTTTTTTAAAAAGGTACTTTTTTAAAAAGGTACTTTTTTAAAAAGGTACATTTTTAAAAAGGTACTTCTTAAAAAAGTAATTTTTTAAAAAAGTGCTTCTTTAAAAGGGTACTTTTTTTAAAAGTTACTTTCTTAAAAAGCTACTTTTTTAAAAAGGTACTTTTTTAAAAAGATGCTTTTTTAAAAAGGTACTTTTTTAAAAAGGTACTTTTTTAAAAAGGTACTTTTTTAAAAAGGTACTTTTTTAAAAAGGTAATTTTTTAAAAAGGTACTTTATAAAATGGTACTTTTTTAAAAAGGTACTTTTTGGAAAATCTACTTTTTTAAATAGGTACTTTTTTAAAAAGGTATTTTTTTAAAAAGTTACTTTTTTAAAAGGTACTTTTTTAAAAAAGTACTTTTTTAAAAAGATGTTTTTTATAAATTTACTTCGATTACGAGTATTGGAATGAAATTAATTTTCTGATTACTAAATGTCCTTTTTTGTCACACACACACAAACACACACACATTTATTCCCTTATTGCATGTTCTTCTCTCGGCATTAGTATCCTTTCTAAGACAACAAGTTTGTTGTAGTTGTTTTTTTTTTTTTGTTTGTGTCTTGTATTTTTATATAAAATGTATTTTCTGCTTTGACAACAACTGTTGCATGACAAGACAATTTAATTTATTTTTAATTTTTATATAAAACCTTAATTGTCGTTAGATAGCATAGAAACCACATGATAATCGGATTGAGTAAACTAAAATTTTATTCAAAGTTAAGGTTAAAATACCAAAGAAATATATACAAATCAATTGGTTAAGGAAATCTTTTTTATGAAATTTTATAGTAACTAAGTAGGACGAGCGAAATTTGTTTTTGTAAGAGAAAACTTTTTCTACTTTAATTAAAAAGATTTTAAAGGTCCTTCATAACTTTGAACTTGATGACAATTCACAACTCTTCACTTTGAGACAATTTGTCAATAATGACGATAATGATGTTGCGTTTAAGGCAATGACAGGCAGAAGGAAAGGACTTTATAATGTTAATGTATTGATATTTTCTTTAAAGTGGTGATAGATGGTTTCTTGAAGCAATAACCAGTTTCAATAAAATATTAGTTTAAATTAAATCTCGTTTGCCACAAAACTGCCCGAAGCGAGGCGCCTTTTTAAGAAGTATTTTCTTAAAAATTAAATCGCTTTTGAATGGGAACTTTGCTTGAAAAAAAAAGTTTTTGGAATTCGCTGTTTGAAAAGGTACCTCCGTCAAGTACGCTTTTCAAAAGGTGCTTTTTTCAAAAAGTGCTTTTTTTTAATACTTTTTTAATAAGTACCTTTTTAAAAAAGGTAGTTTTTTAAATAAGTACTTTTTAATAAGGTACTTTTATAAAAAATACTTTTTGAAATAGGTACTCTTTTAGAAAGGTACTTTTTTAAGAGATACTTTTTAAAAAGGTACTTTTTTAAAAAACGCACTTTTTTGAAAGGTACTTTTTTAAAAAGGTGTTTTTTAAAAAGGTACTTTTTTAAAAACGCACTTTGTTTGAAAAGTACTTTTTTAAAAAAGGTGTTTTTTAAAAAGGTACTTTTTTAAAAAGGTACTTTTTTAAAAAGGTACATTTTTAAAAAGGTACTTCTTAAAAAAGTAATTTTTTAAAAAAGTGCTTCTTTAAAAGGGTACTTTTTTTAAAAGTTACTTTCTTAAAAAGCTACTTTTTTAAAAAGGTACTTTTTTAAAAAGATGCTTTTTTAAAAAGGTACTTTTTTAAAAAGGTACTTTTTTAAAAAGGTACTTTTTTAAAAAGGTACTTTTTTAAAAAGGTAATTTTTTAAAAAGGTACTTTATAAAATGGTACTTTTTTAAAAAGGTACTTTTTGGAAAATCTACTTTTTTAAATAGGTACTTTTTTAAAAGGTATTTTTTTAAAAAGTTACTTTTTTAAAAGGTACTTTTTTAAAAAAGTACTTTTTTAAAAAGATGTTTTTTATAAATTTACTTTTTTTAAAAGTTACTTTCTTAAAAACGTACTTTTTATAGCGGTACTTTTTAAAAACGTACTTTTTAAAAAAGGTGCTTTCCTATAAAGGTACTTTTTAAAAAAGGTGCTTCTTAAAAAGGTACTTTTTTAAAAGGTACTTTTTTAAAAAGGTACTTTTTTAAAAGGGTACATTTTTAATAAGGTACTTTTTTAAAAAGGTACTTTTTTAAAAATCTACTTTTTTAAAAAGGTACTTTTTTTAAAGAGATACTTTTTTAAAAATCTACTTTTTAACAAAGCTACTTTTTTAAAAAGGTACTTTTTTAAAAAGCTACTTTTTTAAAAAGGTACTTTTAAAAAGGTACTTTTTTAAAAAGGTACCTTTCTAAAAAGGTACTTTTCTAAAAAGGTACTTTTTAAAAAGATACTTTTTAAAAAGGTACTTTTTAAAAAGGTACTTTTTTAAAAAGGTACGTTTTTAAAAAGAAAGTTTTTAAAGAGGTACTTTTATCAAAAGGCCCTTTTTTAAAAAAGCTACTTTTTAAAAAGGTCCTTTTTAAAAAAATGTACTTTTTTTAAAAGGTACTTTTAAAAAAAATACTTTTTTAAAAAGGTGCTTTTTGATAGATAATTTTTGAAAAGGATACTTAAAAAAAATACTTTTCAAAAAGATAAAAAATACTTTTTTAAAAAGATACTTAAAAAAATACTTTTTTAACAAATGTACTTTTTTAAGAAGGTACTTCTTTAAAAGGGTACTTTTTTCAAAAGGTTATTTTTTTAAAAGCTAATTTTTTTAGAAGGTACATTTTAAAGGTATTTAAACGTACTTTTTATCAAAGTTTTTTTTTAAACGTACTTTTTATCAAAGGTATTTTTTATATATACATTATTTTTAAAAGATTACACTGTATAACAAAATCAAATTTTTCTAAAATAACAAGGTTCTAATTACCAATAGTGGTAGGGGCGCCAAAAAATATTTTAAAACACCAAGAGGAACTTGTTGAGGAATATTTTTAAGGAATATTTTTACCCTCTAGCTCTTCGTTGTATAAGACTTTCTGTCTTTTTCTTAAAAAAGGGAAAATAAGTACGATATTAACCCTTAAGCACATTTTAAGTTTTGAACGATTTCTATCGTTTAATTTTAACCTGCAGCTTGAGTGTCTTTAAAGTTTTATAGTAGAATTTCATTGCAAATATTTTACTAAAGCATTTCAGACCTCGATATCACCTCTTAGGGATAGTTTTCTTCCTTCATATTAAGAAAGGGACAAAAAGACCTACAAAACAAAGAGTTAAAGGCTTAAAATGTTTTACAAAATTCTTTATCGTAGTGTTATACATTAAGGTACTAGGCGAGGTACTAGGCGAGTACTAATAGTAAAGAAGTACGAAATTAGCCCTTAAACAAGTTTTAGGTTTGAATGATTTCTGACATTCTAGCTGAGTGTGGAGCTATCGTGTCTTTGAAAACTTATAGTAGAATTTCATGGGAAATATTTTTGTAGGATATTATAGACCGTTATATTACCGCTGAAGGTAAGTTTGTTTTCTTTCTTTCAAGAAAGGAACATAAAGACCCATACAACGAAGAGTTATAGGGTTAAAATGATCATCGTGGTATTTTACATAGAGGTGCTGAACTCATCTTAACGTAAGGCTTACAAGACATCGTATGCCGAGTAACTACAACTGTATGAAAAAGAGGGGAAACTTTATTCCGCCTAAAATAATTCCAGATGTAAACTTTCAAAATGCCGATGCACTTGTAATCTTTTTTTGGTGCCCTCTATTAGATTTAGGCATTAGAGCAATGTAATTTTGCTAGTATGTATTTAAAATCAATATTAATAAGATTTTTGTTTAAACACAAAAAAAATTTTTTTTATATAATTTCAATGAATTGCATTCATTAACTTTGATTCATTAATTGTTTGCAAAAATACGTTGATTCAATGAAAATATTCATTGAAGTTCAATGTAAAAAGGCTCATAGAAAACATTCGCTGCTCTTAGTGTTTAATAAAATTAATAAACCATTTTATTGATTTAACGTAATAGTACATTAGGTCAAAATTAATGAACAATTCGTTGAAACAATGAACTTTTTCCTTGAATTTACCTAACTTTTTGATTCAGTGCAAAGTGTTCTTGTTTGAACGAGACCTGCAGTAACAAATCGGTACAAAGTCTATGCGGGTCTTAATTAAAAAAATATAAATAAATAAAAATATCCTGGTAGAGTAATTTGCTGGCCTATCAGTAGGCTTTCTATATCCTTGATTTCCATGAAAAACTATCGTCTGCTTCACTATTTTACAATGATCCATTAAATTAACAATTTTTGAAATTTTTTACCTTAAAAGTCATTAAAATCTTTTTAATATCTTTTAATTGCTTTAGTTACTTTTTTTAAGAAGCTGTAATTAAAATATTTAAAAACTCATAAAAATCGTGTCTTTGTGACCTCATAATAATGCTGTTCACTTTGAAATTTCAAAGCAAATACTTCGTAATTCTTTATTATTATTTTCTTCAGTTCTCCTGTTGCTGGTCTTCTTTTTCAACACTGCTTTCATAAAATGTTTTTCTACAGCAAATAATAATTTTTTTTTCCTCATTTACACTTAATATTATTCTTTTTTTTCTTAACATTCATTTTTATGATTTTTTTTTCAAAGTCCACATTTATTATTAACAGGGCTCGGACTTTCATGCAACTAAAAATTGATTTTAAGCGCTTAACAAATGCACCTAAAAATGAAAAATATGCGGAAAAATATGCATTTACCTACGAACAAAGTACCAATACTAAAATAATAATATGAAATTATTTTGTTTTTAATTTTGTATTATTATTAGAGAAAAAAACATAAAACAAACACAATTGGTTCAGTTATTTAGTGCAACCGAACTATAGTTGCGTTGCCAGTCGGCAACTGAAAATTAATGGTTGCCAGAAAGGCACTAAATAGCAACTGAAAGTGACAGCTCTCAATAGCCAGTTGCCATCAGTAGTATCAAATTCAGCAACTGGCAACCCAACTGAGGCTCATTTGCCGTCCATAATCGGCCTATTGATTTTTTTTTTAAATTGAGAAATATGCATTAACAAGTTTTTTATAACTCCAAAAATATGCATTTATATGCAAAATATGCAAATATATGCAACTTCAAATCGATGCCAAACTACTTAAATTTTGATTAATCGCATAGATAATTAGTCAATACCTGTTTATCTATCACCACAAAAAACATGCATTTGCATGAAAGTCCGAGCCCTGATTATTAAGCATGTACGAGTATGCATCTGCCTGAACAGAATTTTACACTTAAAATTTTAATTTTTATAAGATTTTTCGTTCTAGGAAGTCATTAACGTGCTTTTATTGTCACAATGAAAAAATAATAATTTTTAAGTAATTTAAAGACACATTTATTTAGAAATGTGTATATATTATTCTTTTTTTATTGCCTAAACATTTTTCATGTTTATGTATGTCTGTCTGAAGAACGATGTGAAAAAAAGTTTTTAGTTTATTGGCCTGTTTAATATTAGATTTAATTTTTTACAAGATGATGACTTTATGAATATTGTTGATTTTTTTAATTGCAGATACCCAATTAAAAATGATTTTATTTGGAGATTTTAGCATGATTTTCGAACGTAAATTATATTAAATCAACAATTTAATTTTAATTAATACCTAATAATAATTGTTCGCAGTAATTAATGACACTATTATTATTGTATGTATTTTAGTAAATTTGTTTTGGTTTCAATGAAATAGAAATATAGAGTTGCTGCATCTCAAATCAACCAACAGGTGGACCTCACCATCTTCGATTTTGATAAAATTTTCTGTGAATTTGTTTCACTATATTTTGATTTCTAACTTCATCGGCTGTGGAGATATGCTGTCATCAAAACTAAAAAAAACATATATCTATAAATTTGAGTTTACTTAAAAACTTTTCAATATCTTCAACAGCTCTTAAGTTACAGATCTCAGCAACATACCGTTTAAAAGGTTATAAGACCCCCTCCACAATGACGTAACCTAAATTTTTCACGAAGCACAAAAATAATTTTAAAAAATGTTTACATTCCCGAAAATTAAAAGCGCGATATCTTAAAAAATGGCAACTTTAAAATGCTGAAAAAATGTATGGTTTGTTTCAGTTTCATGTCTACCGAGACTACTCAACCCCAAAGTCGTAAGTTATTAACAAAATTGTAGAAATACTTAGAGAAAAAAATAGTAGAATTTTCAATTACAGTAGTTTCCAATAAAAATGAAGCTTAAAACAAACGTGGTTTCCACAACAGTTATGGATAGCTGAACCCGAAACTGAAATTAATTTATTTTTCCTTTAAACGTTTTCGAGTTATCCGCGATAAACGTGATTGATTGAAAAATTAGGTTGTTCGCGGATATCTCGAAAAGTGTTCGTAAGAAAAATAAAGGAATTTCACTTTCGGGTTCAGCGATCCATAATTATCTTCGAAACCACTTTCACTTTAAGTTTCATTATTATTGCAAACAGCTGTACTCGAAGATTCTATTAATTTTTCTAACTTTTTCTACAAATTTGTCTATAACTTCATATATAATAATTAGAGTTTGGAATTTCCCAGACTTTTGCACTTCCCGGGAAACGGGAATAAGAAAATCTTGTTCCCGGGAATTTTCGGGATTCCCGGGAAAAGTTGATTTTCTTGATTGCATTCGACTTGCAATGGTGTAATAAGTATACAAGTGGCCGCAACTAGTACAACAATAAAACAAAAACTAGATAATGGTTGTCAAAAAAAATACAAGTGTTTATACGTAGTTTATGCACAAAATTACCAGAGTAAAAAATAATCATCTGACGTTATACTGCCATTTTTATACTTATTACACCACGGACTTGCCACTGTATACAATTTTTGCCTCTCACTGAACAAAATTCGCAGTAAACATACTTGTCACAAAGGGTTGCATTTCGAACTTTACTTAATTTATGATACAATTAAGTACTAGTTGCTCAATTTATTAATTGAAGCCTTGTATGGTAAATTGAGTTCAATTAAGGCCTTAATTGCGTAAATTTCCCAAATTGCGCAATTAAGACGTATGTCTGAATAGGGTATAATTATTTAGTAGTGTACGACCTACTAATCGGCTTCAGCTCCGGTATCGGCCAAAAATTGTAATTTGGCCAATAATCGGTATTAGGCATTAATTTGACCGAATTTCGCCGAAGGTCGAACTTTTATAAGACAATTATTTTAAGTGTTACAAAAATATGCAGAAATTATCAGGCGAAAAAATGTAATATAAATTTTAACAAACAATTTTATTAACTCTAAATTATACATTTGTATTTAACCTGTACATCTCATGAATGTTAGTAATAATATCATTCAGTTTAACAAACATTGTGTAGAAAGTACACTGAAAATAATCCATGCAACATTTTACGAAAAAAAACTTTCGTAGTGACTTTTTTCGTAATATATACGAAACTTTCGTATATATTACGAAAAAACATTTAGGCAATATTTTTTTAGATTTACGAAAGTAACGAATAACTTTCGTAAACATTTTTCCTTGTTAAAAAATATATTTGAAATAAAAAAATAAATTAAAATATTTTTTTTTATAAATTGACGTATTTTTCAGATGTAAGTAAATAAAACTAATTTTTAGCTCTAATAAAATAAGTAGAAAGTGGCTCAGTGGGAAGAGTACATGACTTGAAATATGAAGATTGTGAGTTCGTGCCCCGGTTGAGCCATACTGTTTTTTACTTTTATTTTTTGATTATTTTCGTACATTTCGTATATTTTACGAAAGAATTTCGTGGTGCGAAATTACGAAATATTTCGTAATATGTGCGAGCGTTTTCGTGCATATGTTGTGTGGAATTTTTTCAGTGTATATTTGTAGATGATGAAAAGGCTAAATGGAAAGTTTGTGGAAAATATTGTCTTTGCAAAGTAAATTGCTAGAAGCACAGACTAACTACAAGCAATATAAACATTAACACACTAGTACTTGTAATTATGAATGATAATTGATACTAGAACAGAGAAATAGCAAGAAGCTTAACACAATACATAAGGAAAAAAGTGAATACTAATAATTATCCAATGAAATACAGCTCTAAAAGTGACAGTATGAATTGATTAAAAGTAGATGATATTCAAATCTTGACTACAAACCACCGACCACCGAAAAAGAACTCTGAAGAGATGACCGGGAGCCATCGAAACGTCAGTTCAATCCTCCGTGCAGTCAAAATTTTCTTTGTCTACATGCTTCACATTTATATCTAAATAAAAATATAATTTAATTGAAAAATTAAATTAAAACCGAACTCAAGCCATAAAGTTCGATTAAAACTCATAACTGAATTATTAAAAACTTGTGTTATCATTTTCTCTGGATAGAGACTACACCTGGGCAGAAACCAATAAAATTAGTTCACATTTATAAAAGTTACAAGGCAACATTGACGCATTTTAGAGAAATTTTATGAACCCTCCTATGAATAGAAGTTTTCTTCTACATGGCTTATAAGTTACGAACTCACTATCACTTCTTTTATATTTCTCTCCATTTTAAAACGTTGTTATGTTCTGCCGTGCATGCAGCAATTAATTAATGTAGCGCTTGTTTTTTGAGAAAATTGTTTCATGGCCTGTTCTTTCTAAATGGCCCACTTTTTTACGTATTATTAATTACTTTGTATTAAAAACCAATATAGTTTAATATAAAAATCACATTAGAACATTGATTAGTTGCGACTCAGCTGAAAGCACTTAATTACTAGAAGTACGATACGTAATTTGTTAATGAATTTTCGATAACTTTGGTCTGTTAAATATGAAACAATTTATTTACATATTTGTGAGTTCTTGAATTCATTTCAAATATATTTCTATTTAATTGTTCATGCATGGACGTTTAAATCATAAAACGTCTTTAAAATATACAATTTGCTTATAAAAATTTAGGTGGCAGTCGAAATTTATATTAAAGTCTTTGGTAAAATGTATCAAGATTTGTTACTTTTTTCTTTCGATTCAAACAGCAGCAACATCCTAAAAAATCCTGTATCTTATTACTAAATTCTCAATAATTCCCTTTAGGAGTTGCTGCAGCATTTTCATATACCAATAAAAGGAACAAAATGAACAGGAAAATATATATGTGTCTGTTGCTTAATCTTCTTAAATAAAATAAAATAATAATACGAGCAACAATAAAACTGCTCACAGCATATGACAAGAAAAATAAATCTAAAATAATAAAATATGTACTAAAATACTCACTCATACAACTGAGTTAAAACGTATTACAATATATACTAAAAAGAGATAATGAGATGTTATATGAACATTTTCACTCCTATCCAGTGTTGCCAGATAGCTTTTTTTCTTCCCCCAAAAAATTTTTTAAAACCTCCTAAATTTTGCCTATTTTGAGAATAAAATGTAAAAATTTATGTAATAGTTTAATTTAAAGCAAATTAACTTGATTCAGTTTCAATTTATGTAATAATATTTAAAAAATTTTTCTGAAATCCCCCCCAAACGTATTTTTCTGGTTTCTTGAATATTTTTATTTAATAATATACATATTTAAAATATATAGCACTAAAAAAATAATGCTACGTATGTACATATCTTCATATAAAAAGCAAAAGGGCCTATCATAATTTTAAAATTTTTTTCAGGAGATAAAAAACTTAATAAAAAGCAAACTTTTATGATTATAAAAATGATTTTTTCTGGGTAGTATAATTAATGAAGTCTAAATTAATGATACTATCCTGAAAAACCAGTTTTTAAAATCACAATACTTTGCTTGTTATTAAGTTTTTTACATCTCCTGCAAAATTTTTAAATATAATAGGCCATTTTGCATTTTATATGACGATATGTAAGTATGTATATAAACTGAATTTTATATCAAAGTAGCGGTAGTAAAAAACTTGTTTTTATAAACATTGGAATCAAGTTTTTTTTTTAATATCAAGAGCTGCCAAATCCTCATCGCTATCGTTATATGTACATGTTATCAGCATTAAAAAAAAAGTTTAGGTATAAAATTGAAAAACAACTTACATATTTTCAAAAGATTGCTTTGTAAATCTTGCACTTTAATTAGCAAAAAAAAAAATTATGTAGTTTTATTTTACTTTATCTACTACGAAAAAGAAATAGATCAGTTGTGAAATGCAGATCTATTAATTATAGGGAAATCTCCTAGCTATCATATATAATAATGATACTCAATTATCTACTGCGAAAGAGATGTTGCAAATAGTAAAATCCCCTAGAAATCCCCTATATATAAATTTATGCCCCCTAAATTTGCCACTAAATGAAATAAAAACCCCTAAATCTAGGCGGGAAAACCCCTAAACTGGTAACTCTGCTCCTATCATTGAAAGCAAAACAAAACAAAAAATAATAGAACATGCGTATTAGCAAAGCTCTAAAAAGCTCATTTTATTGCTCAAATATAGAGAAAGTTTTTTTGAAAAACAAAACGAGAGAATGAGTAAATTTTACATATCTAGTTTATGTAAATATATTTATATACATGTGTGTGTGTGTCTGTGTGTGTGTGTACGCTATTAAACTAGATAAGGAGTCGAGACTGTTAAGTCATTTCCCTTTCCGCCAGGAAGAGTGCCATAGTATAAGTAAGTGTTGATTGGTTTGTTGCATATACATATATCTATGTTTGCATGTATGTATGCACATCTTGTGTATAAATGTGGTTTTTAAAGTATCTTTACAAAAGTGGCTTGCCTTGGTAGTGTGTTTATATGTGAACGACTAAAATGTGGTGAGCGATAACTACACACGTGTACTACGAAATGTCTTACAAAGGCATTGACATTGCCTTACTTGACTTGTGTTCTATGTGTAAGTGGTTTTTTTCTGCTTTTGTATGTGTATGTTTGTGTGAAGGCTTGAGTATTTAGCAATGTAGTAGAAAAACGAATTTATGTCAAAATTTAGGTGTTTTGTTACGTATCATATTGTGCGAAAAATTGTAAAGCCGGCTGTTGGTTGTTATGTAAGCGCTAAATGACCTACAATCGCAATGATAAAGAAAACTGGGAGAGAAAATTGTTAAATTCATTTTATGTTATTAAATATTTTTAAATAATTCAATATAACGATTTAGTTTGGGGAAAAATTATAAAAAAATATATGAATTTTTCGTCTGCATGACTTTGCATTTCCTTGACTTTGAACTGCTTTTATTTATTTGCAGACTTACTTTACTTGCCAATTTGTCTGCTCATAAAATTGCGAAAAAAAAATTTTTGTATGTAATTTATTATCAACAATATTGATTTATTTTTTTGATTTCTTTTCGGCAATTGGTGACCTAAATTTTGAATAAGATTTAGTTAATTAGATATGCATAGAGGAAGGAAAAAATTTGTTTTGTTTGTTTAAGCCTTATTTCTAGGCTTCATTGTCTAGAAATAAAATTTTAAAAATGGGTTTATTAGCTTTAATTGTAGCTAACAATATAATTAAATATCTTAACGTAAGTTTCACCAATTTCAAGACATCCTAACAGCTTAGAACTTTACGCATACACTACGCAGCTGTGACAATTATAATTTAGTGCCAAGAAAAGTGAGCAGTGCCACAACCTTTACTTCTTTTTAATAGATTCTTATAAAACTTTGCACTAACATTGCTTTCACCTGACTAAACAATTTGATAATAACAAAAGTAGGTAGTGCCACGCCCAGGCAATGTAAATATTTATTTGCAGCTACTTCTACTAAATCGATTCGTAAAAAAAATCTTCACACACGCACTGAACTCCTCTGACAAAATGAAAAGTGGCCACTACCACGCCCATAATAAGAAAATATAAATTTTCAGGTACATCTACTTATCCGATTGTTATAAAATATTGCACACCGACTTAGACCATAGCTAATACTTTATTGATTTAAGAAATAGGCAGTGCCACGCCCATTGTCATTAAATAATATTTTACAACTACTTCCACTTGACGAATTCATATTAAACTTTACACACGCATATTTAACTTTCCCACGAGGTCAAACGAACTTCATATTCGTGTTTAGCACTCCAAAATTATCATAAAAAACATCTCTTTTTTGAGGATCATATTTTTTTTCTTTTTTGTTGCATAGTGTTATAGCTTTATATCTCACTACCGTTCAGTTCTACCTCTTAACACTTCTTGTACGAATTTTACAAGAATATATTTTTTTCATTAATTTATATTTAAACCAAATCAATCATATGCCACAATTTACTTGGATGTATGACCTTTTTAATAAGATTTTAATAGCACTGAAAATGCCAATGGTTTTCTTTCGCCTTTTTTTTCGTCAATCATTAAAATTAAGTAATTTTATTATCGATTGATTGGTGAGCTAAGAATATTAACATGTTACCTAGATTACGTGCTTTGCGTCGTAATTTCGCTCCAGGTTTATTAAGTGGTCTTAATAGAAAAGTTAATAACTGCGTTAATAACGTTTTTTTTGTAATTAATGGATATTAAAAACTTGTTACGCTCAGAATAAAAACATAAAAAGCGGGAAAATGTAGAGAAAACTAATGGTGGTATATTTATTATATTTTTTTTCATATATTTGTTTTGCTTGTTTATTTATGGATTTTTACACATTTAAATCAATCAATTTTGTTTTTTTTAGTGCACATGTGTGACAATAAGGAGTAAGTACTTAAGTCGAGATAAGCAAATTTTTAATTAATAAAATCCTGGTATTCTCCATATTCAAAAGAATCTCTGGCCAAATTTGCATTTATTTCGTACAAATTTTCAAAAAGTTATAGCATAATGAATTGCTGCTTATCTTTTTTCAATCCCTAATCTCATATGGAATAATTGCTTACACAGAAAAAACTATAATCAAAAAATTTTCAAACAAAAGTTTGTCTTAAAATAAATTGCATTTTCAGTAAATGTTCTGTACATAATCAATGAATTGTTTGTTTGACTCTTATTTCAGACGCAAACACCAAAAACAACAAGAAAAACTGTGTTGTTAAAAAAACAACCCCGATGACGACACACACAAATAACAACAACACACAAATAACAACAACAACAAAAGGAATGCGATTATACCAAGTTTGTTTACTGAAGAGTTTTGAGTGAATCAATTCGTTAATGTCGTTGCGTTAATTCTCATTCATTTTTTTTAATCTTTAGATAAACATTCAGACTTGAACACGTTTAACAAAGAGAAATTTCATAAATGCTTAATGGATGAAGATGATGGATGATAAATGACCCAGACAAAAATTTTGTTTGATATATTACACAAAATCCAGTAAACATTTTTGTTTAATTTTGTAAATAATTTTGTTTAATATTTGTTAGCATTTTTAGACTAATTGTTTTATAAACTGAGACAAAAAATTGTTTAATATTTTTCAGAAAATCCAGTAAATCTTTTTGTTAAATTTAGTAAATTGTTTTGTTTACAATTTGTAAATATTTTTAGACAAATTATTTTATAGATTTACACAATTTTTTAACTGAAAAAAACACGTTTTTTCAATAAAATTGTTGAGATATTTTTGTCCATATTTACAAATTTGTTTGAAGGTTTACTATTTCATTGAATTCCTTTAAACTTTAAACTTATAATATAGTTTCTTCTCTGTTAATTAAACTTATAATATATTAAATTTCAAATCGAATATCTTCATTATAGTAGATAGGATCATATATTCTTGACTCAAAAGAATCGAAGAACGAAAAGTCAACAATAGGTGCAGTAGGAATTAATTTCTTTAAGTCCACTTGAATGTTTAAATGTGCACTTCTACGAAACTATGAAATAAAACTTAAAATAAGACTAAAAATATTCCTTATTGCCACAGATATATAGGATGTTAAATTTAGTAAAAAAATTTACTTAACTGATAAAACTAAGCTCAATGTCAGCTATAATTGCTGACATATTTGTTTAAACATAAAGGTGTTTAACATCAAACAGTTTTTGTTATCGAATTGGTTTGTGAATTTTCTGAAAACTTCACAAATTTAAGAAAAAAAAAAACAAGCAAAAACCTTCTTAATGTTTTAGTGCTTTCAGTTTCCCCTACTAATTTACTCAATACTACTCAATACTTTTTATTTGACTATTCAATACTCATTCGACATTTCAAAGCTTAAAAAATTTTATACTTTTAAACAAAGTTGTATTTTGTTCCCCTTTTTTCCATATAGTTTACAAATAACAAATACTACCCGGAACGTATCGAGTAACTACTTTTAACTCTTGAGAGCCCTAGAACTGCACCAAATACTCGGTAGCCACTACAGAATACTTTGCCAGCACTTTAGTACTTACTTCTTGATATTATTAAACAATTTATTACCTGAAATGAAAAAAAGAAAGATATATATTAGTATAAGTTATATATGGAAGATGAAAAAAAAAATCTGAAAATAAAAATCGAAAAGATATTTTAATCCAGAAGTACTATCCTACAAAATTATATCCATTAAACCAGTTATTCATTTAGACATTCGCAGTCTTTTTAAAAGTCCGAATTAAATCTTTTTATGCAAAGATAAAATATGTTTTTACATGTAGCCCTACCCAATTGCCAGATCGTCTTACACGACATTGCCGTGTACGATTTGTCCTCTGTCGATTCGGTTTTCTAACAAACAATTGAAAGGGAGTCCTCGTTCATAACAATATGAGCGATAGTCTCTTACGTTTTGTCTTCACTTAAGTTGTTGGGGACAAGACAATTGCTAATCTCTTCTATTTTGTCCTCAATCCAAGCTTTGTTGACATCAATATGAGCGACAATATCAGCAACAATGCCTTACATTTTGTCCTCAATCCAACATTGTTGAGGCAAGATGAGCAACATTGTGTTACATTTTATTTTGTCTTCTTCTGCGATAATGTCTTTCCTTTTATCTTCGACTATGTCTTACATATTGTCCTCAATCTAATATGATCTACAATGTCTAAAGTTAAGTCTTCAGTTAAGTTGTTCAGGACAAGATGGGCGACAATGTCCTGCATTTTGTCCTCCGTCCAACTTTGTGTAGGACAATTGTCGCTCATACTAACTTTTTGTCTTCAGCTAAATTTTTGAGGACAACATGGGCGACAATGTCTTCAATCTTGTCCACAATCCAACTTTGTTGAGGGCAATATGAGCGACAGTGTCCTACGCTTTTTCGTCAGTTAAATTCCTGAGAACAATATGAGTACCAATGTTTTACATTCTAACCTCAATCCAACTTTATTGAGGACAATATGAGAGACAATGTCTAACGTTTTTCCTTCAGTGAAACTGTTGAGGACAAGATGAGTGACATTGTCTTAAATCTTGTCCTTAATCAAACTCTATTGAAGATAAGATGTGCAATAATATTTTTCATTTATGATTGACAATGTCCCACATTTTTTCCTGAATCCAACTTTGTTGAGAACAATATCAGCGACAGTACCCAGTTATATTTTTGAGCACAATATCTGCAATAATGTCTTACATTTTGTCCTCAATCCAACTTTGTTGAGGCAAGATGAGCAACATTGTGCTACATTTTGTCTTCTTCTGCGATAATATCTTTCGTTTTATCTTCAATCAAACTTTATTAAGGACGAGATGATCGACAAGGTCTTACATTTTGTCTAAATTTTTGTCTTCAGTTAAATTTCTGAGGACAACATAGGCGACGATGTCTTCAATCTTTTTCTGAATCAAACTTTATTAAGGACAATATGAGTGACAATGTCTTACGTTTTGTCTTCAGTAAAATTGTTTTCTCATCAATCAATCTTTGTTAAGGACAATATGAGCGACAACGTCTTACATTTTGTTCTCAATCCAACTTTGTTGACGACAATATGAGCGACATTGTCTTATGTTTCGTCGCCAGTTAAATTTGTGAGGACAATATGAGCAACAATGCCTTACATTTTGTCCTCAATCCAAATTTGTTGAGTCGTTTTATCTTCAATCAAACTTTATTCAGAAGGAGATGATCGACAATGTCCTACATTTTGTCCACAATCCAACAATGTTGAGGGCAATATGAGTGACAGTGTCTTACGTTTTGTCATCAGTTAAATTTATGAGAACAATATGAGTAACAATGTTTTACATTTTGACCTCAATCCAACTTTGTTGAGGCAAGATGAGCAACATTGTGTTACATTTTATTTTGTCTTCTTCTGCGATAATTTCTTTCCTTTTATCTTCAACTTTTTACTTCAAACTTTATTAAGAATGAGATGATCGACTATGTCTTACATATTGTCCTCAATCAAATATGAGCTACAATGTCTAAAGTTAAGTCTTCAGTTAAATTGTTCAGGACAAGATGGGCGACAATGTCCTGCATTTTGTCCTCCGTCCAACTTTGAGTAGGACAATTGTCGCTCATACTAACTTTTTGTCTTCAGCTAAATTTTTGAGGACAACATGGGCGACAATGTCTTCAATCTTGTCCACAATCCAACTTTGTTGAGGGCAATATGAGCGACAGTGTCCTACGCTTTTTCGTCAGTTAAATTCCTGAGAACAATATGAGTACCAATGTTTTACATTCTAACCTCAATCCAACTTTATTGAGGACAATATGAGAGACAATGTCTAACGTTTTTCCTTCAGTGAAACTGTTGAGGACAAGATGAGTGACATTGTCTTAAATCTTGTCCTTAATCAAACTCTATTGAAGATAAGATGTGCAATAATATTTTTCATTTATGATTGACAATGTCCCACATTTTTTCCTGAATCCAACTTTGTTGAGAACAATATCAGCGACAGTACCCAGTTATATTTTTGAGCACAATATCTGCAATAATGTCTTACATTTTGTCCTCAATCCAACTTTGTTGAGGCAAGATGAGCAACATTGTGCTACATTTTGTCTTCTTCTGCGATAATATCTTTCGTTTTATCTTCAATCAAACTTTATTAAGGACGAGATGATCGACAAGGTCTTACATTTTGTCTAAATTTTTGTCTTCAGTTAAATTTCTGAGGACAACATAGGCGACGATGTCTTCAATCTTTTTCTGAATCAAACTTTATTAAGGACAATATGAGTGACAATGTCTTACGTTTTGTCTTCAGTAAAATTGTTTTCTCATCAATCAATCTTTGTTAAGGACAATATGAGCGACAACGTCTTACATTTTGTTCTCAATCCAACTTTGTTGACGACAATATGAGCGACATTGTCTTATGTTTCGTCGCCAGTTAAATTTGTGAGGACAATATGAGCAACAATGCCTTACATTTTGTCCTCAATCCAAATTTGTTGAGTCGTTTTATCTTCAATCAAACTTTATTCAGAAGGAGATGATCGACAATGTCCTACATTTTGTCCACAATCCAACAATGTTGAGGGCAATATGAGTGACAGTGTCTTACGTTTTGTCATCAGTTAAATTTATGAGAACAATATGAGTAACAATGTTTTACATTTTGACCTCAATCCAACTTTATTGAGGACAATATGAGCGACAATCTCTAACTTTTTTCTTCAGTAAAATTGTTGAGGACAATATGGGCGACAATGTCTTAAATCTTGTCCTCAATCAAACTCTGTTGCAGATAAGATGTACGTACGATAATGTTTTTCGTTTTATCTTCAACCAAACTTTGTTAGGAGATTTGGTACGGATTAGAAAATTTCTACTGAAAATTTTGTAAAAAGCGGCAGGCTTAAAAAGTCTGAAATTAGCGTTACGTAATATGTGAATAGCCCCTAAGTCAGTAAGTCTTCAACATCAATAATTTAAAGCAAATGTAAGCAAACAAGTTAGCAAAAAGTTAAATTTGAGTATTAAAACTATTAAATAATATGAATTCTATGAGGACAAAATAGGCGACATTGTCGGTTATCTAATCGTTGTCGACAGAATAAACGATATTGTCGCCTATGTACTCACAGTCGCTTATGTTATCGGTGATGAGAAAATAGGCAACATTGTTGCTTATTTCATCAGAGATGACAAGATAGGCGACAATGTCTGCCACGTATTCCCACTAGTATCAATTGAACGACAATCTCAACGTCATTGCCTCTCATTGAGTCGTGCACGATTTTCGCATCATTTGTTCGAAAACGCCGTTGATGACTTGTTCTGGCGACAATTTAACATTGTCGTGCATCTTTCATTGATGATGTTTTAAAGATGAGACCAACTGCGTACCTAAGTGACGTTTATAAATACCAATTAATGCCACTAATATTAAAAAATTTAGCACAGAGCTGAACATAATATATTCCTCAATATGGCTTGCGACACTTTTTGAGTATTTAACAACAGGCAGCCATCAAACAATTAATAGTTTCACACGTCTTTAATTAATAATAATTACTTATTAGTTGATGCAGTTATTTAAAAGCAAACCGATTGCTGTTATCTCTTATATTATAATTTCATAATAAATAGAAAAAAATCTGATGCAAATGCTAATTGATAAATTGTGGGAAAAGATAAACGAATTTTGCTTTCTTTTGAAGTCAATGCAAAAAAATAAAATTAAAAAAAAAACCTTAAAAACTGTAGCTAAAGAAGGTAAAGAAATATCAAATCCAAATAGTTCCTTACTTAACCATCTTAAACAAATACCAGCCTTATTTTCATTAACATTTTATGCCAACCATTATCATTAGTTGGAGTGTAATATCTCGTTCAATTTGTTTACATTTTAGTTGGATAAACAATATTTTTAAATAGAACAGAAAAATTTATTAAATAAATATTTAAAAACTAATTTGTTGGGGGGCATTTACATTTATAGAAATTATTTACGACAAACAAACAGAATTTGTATTTATTCGTTGAAATTCTTTTGAAAACATCTGTTTTTGCAAAATGCAATTGCAGCTCAAATACAAAGAATTGATTGATGTCGACAAAGACACACAAACACACAGTTTCATTTGAATTTAGAAAATAAATGTGTAAATTATAAAACATATTTTAATGGCTTCTGAAATTAACGTGATATAAAAAATTTTAGCTAAAAAGAAACACATTTTTTTAATTTGAAAGAATTTGACATTTTTACAGATCCCACAGGCGTAATAATCGTAAAGTCACACACATGCTGTGGCATACATCAATTTATAAAAAAAACTCATAATTCAATCAGAAAATCACAAGTGTAGCCGTAAGTAGCTATAAAATGACAAGCATACAATTTCGGAGGGACAAACGTTTGGACTGTGCAAATAACGAGGGCGGTATTATTACCTAAACTGAATTTTAAAACCAATTCTGTTCACTTTGTAGCCATAGTTTCCACACAGAAAAAAACTAAATTTAATTTTCAGTAAAGAAATTTAATGAATTAGTAAATACTTTGTCTAGAAACAGACACCCAAACAAATTTGTAAATACAGACAAAAAATTTTTCAACAATTTCATTAAAACAACCGTTTATTTCAGTAAGCAAATTGTTCAAATCTTTAAAACAAATTGCCTAAAAAATATTAACAAATTGTAAACAAATTAATTTACTGAATCAAACAAAAATATTTACTGGATTTTCTGTAATATATCAAACAATATTTTCGTCTGAATTTATAAAACAATTTGTCTAAAAATACTTACAAACTTTAAACAAAATAGTTTGCTGAATCAGACAAAATATTTACTGGATTTTTTGTAATATATATCAAACAAATTTTTTGACTGCGTCAGTAAAACACTTTTTTTTATATTTTTAAGTTTTAAATAATAACATCATCATTCATCAAGCATTTATGAAATTAGTCTTTGTTACATATATTCAACTCTGAATGTTAATCTAAAGACTCGAAAAAAATTTATGAAAATTAACGCAACAACATTACCGAATTGATTCACTTAAAAATTTTCAGTCAACAAACTTGTTACAATCGCATTCCTTTTGCTATCATTGTTCTTGTTGTTATTTATGTGAATGTCGTCGTCCGGGTTGCTTTTTTACAACACAGAAAACTAGGGTTTGTTGTTGTTTTTTGTGCTTGCGACCTAAATAAAAAACAAACAAATAATTCACTAATTCAGTAAAGAACATTTACTGAAAATGAAATTCTATTTTAGACAAACTTTTGGTGATAATTTTTTCTGTGCGATATCAACTCGTCTGGCGATTTTTTTTCAACTTTTTCTACAACTTCGATGACATTTTGCGCTTTAGTCACTTACACTTGCAACAAACAAAATAAGCGAGAAAAAAGAGTAATTTTATTTCAGTTTCTTGGTGCCGTTTTGCAACAGTGTTTTTGGACGTTATCGTTAACGCTGCCAATCCACATCGAACCGTTTTTTTCTTCACATAGTTTCAGTTTTAGTGCTAAAAATGTTGATGATTTTCAGCGCTTCAAAAGCGCTTTTATGAGCAAAAATATATAGTACCGGGAACTCGCCATACAAAAATCAGCAGCGACATCAGCAGGTTTGTCAGCGCTACTTTTACTCCATAATAGTAGAAACCTGCTTTATTGGAGGCAATTTTTTTACTGAGTATGAGTATAATTATTATATGGATAAACGTACATTTTGTGTGTATGTGTGTTTCGTTTTACCAATGCAACTAATAGATATATGAGAAGATAGGATTCCTATTCTAGTTTTCGCTTCATTCAATAGATCCTGAAATAAAATTATATTTTTAGATATTTTAAAAATTTTTGTATTGAGCGTTACATTTGCTTTCGCGGTTGTTTTGGTAATGATTATCGTGAAAAAATATACACCACAAAAAGTTAGTATAGGGTTTGAAAGCACTTTACATCTACTCTCTAAAAACAAAAAACTAAACTATATCCCAACACGAAATTAAAAGTTATGACCACTTTTTCAATTTTAACTTGGGTTTACATGAAAATATAAAAAAATGTATCTTTTAAAATAATTCTTTACAAGCATTTATACCTAAGCGGAAAGAAGGCTAACTCTTCTTTCAAATAAGTCTATTTTTAATAATATCGACCAATAATGTTAAAAGTTGAATCAATTTCAATTAATTAATCGCAACAAAATAAAACCTATCTAATACATTCTTCGAAAAAAAATTTTGCTAACAAATCAGAAATTTCTAAACGGATATTGTTTTCTATATTTTTCTCCGCTTCAGCTGCTATTAAGTTTTTTAACATCCTAAAATGTATGTATAAATTATATTTAAAAACTTTTTTTTTACTTAACGCTCAATACATTTATATACGGATTCAATATTTTTTTCAGAACACGCACTATATTTTGAATTTAACAAAACAATAACTAATCACTAAAAAAATTCAGTTAAATTAAAAAATATGGATAACACTCAATACATTTTTCACAAAACTGTTAAAACTGTTCACACAGCTGTTAAATATTTAGAAATACAAACATACGCTGTTATTTAAGTGTGTTGTTAAAGCAATTTTAATAATTAAACTGAGTAATTAAGCAAACTAAAAAACAGTAACGATCAATACACCAAACTGCGGTCAACAACAATTAAAAAAACAGCTATAATTTCTAATAGTTTACAACAATTTGATGTGTGAATTAAGAGAAGCAAATGCAAATATTCTAAAACCATTATAAATTTAATCTCGTTTGTATAAAAATTCATAGAGCATGCATTACGGACACGCCATTATGTATGAAGAGATTATAAACAGTATTTACGTTTTTCATTTTTACCACATAATGTACAGTCTTACACATAAAAAAACGTATGTGCATTTTTTTATAATCTATTAAATCATGCTAAAACAATTTTAATTTTTTTTTAAGAGAAGTAACACAATCAGGCAATTAATGCCTACTAGTTAATTAATTAATGTGTTACCTTCTTTGGCAAAAGGATAGTGTAGAGAGAACAGGTGGTGAAGTGGAAGAAAGATAGAAGGCTTAATTGATTTACAACCCAGCAATTGCTCGTTTTTTTTTAGAGCAGTGTTTGTTGCAAGCCCCTGTGATGTCAAGTAGAGGCATTGAGTTGTTTTAAGCTATGTAGCCATTTTATTAGTTCTTTTACTTCGCCGACGGTTCTGCTACAATACCGACGAAATAGGGTGCTGTGAAGTGCATTAGGATATGTTAGTGTTAACCGCTGCCGGTACTATCAAAGTGATCAGTGCTATGCCTTCATCACTTTAACAGTCAACCAACAACCAACCCAATAACACACTAATGCACATGAGAAAAATGCATGATGTTGTTGGCTTGCCTGAAACTAGTCTTGAACTCAAGACCTCCGGGTTTGTAGTCAAACGCGCTAACTACTCAGCCAACAGCACCCTCAAATGTATGTGTTTATTTTATGTTCACTTTATGAAATATTTTACTATACTTCCAACGGACACTAAACAAAAACATCTGAAATGAGAATCACCCATATTTCAATCTTGTTTACAAGTTAAACAGAAGAACAATCGAAACAACATTTTCTGGCAATACGATAGATAAATGTTTGGCCACAAATAGATCGACCATAATTTGTTTTAAATTTGTTCTCTAAACTTAGCGAAACAAAGCTGAAGCAAAGTATGAACCTAAAATTTTTCTTTTAATTTTTAATAATTTTTAAGTTCGCCCTCGTTAACACTCATACGTCGCCAGTGAGAAAAAAAACCAAACCTGTGAGTAGTGGCGGCCTCTGCTATTGATATGTTTAGTATGTCATGCAACTGCTGTTTTTTTCATTTATTAAGCAGAGATTTGATAGAAAAAAACACGCAAATTTACAATGGATTTGATATCAAAAGCATTCTTTTTTATTATTTGTTTGATTGTTTAAATCTATTGTAATTACAATACAATTTTCTGTCTGTTACCGTATGTTATGCGCGAATTGTTTTTGTGGGGCATAGAAAAAAAACATTCCCTCACATTTTACTTCCATTCTCATTTGTTCTATTGTGGTCGCTATTAGAAAGAATAAATAAACGGCGAAAACTAAAATCTAGTGTGTATGTTTTTTATTCCTCCTCTTTTTACGAATTGTTGATTTCACTATTTAATTAACAAAATAAACACTAGGAAAAGCGTACAAAAGATTTTTTTTAATGAATAGGGGAATGGCTTTATGCAAACAATTACCTGAGAACGTAATATAAAAATGCATAAAGAACTACATACGAATTTAAAACAAATATAGAGAACTTTTCAAGTAAATATAATTTTTCATGCAGTTTATTTAAAACCGAAGCTTTTTTAACCGAATTCGCTAAGATTTTTAAGTAGCCTTAACTACAAGCTCAACCTGTCTCTATTGATTAGATACAAATTTTGATAACCGAAGGCAATGGCATTCCTAAATATCTTTGCTGGGTTCCTAAACGAACTGTCAAAAAGTGCAGGTATTTGAACCGCAAACGTTACAATCAATATGATAAATATGTATACATCATGAGAACATAGTTTATCGAAAGATTTACTCTCCTAGCGTAAACATTTATAAAATAATCCATCGTCATTTATATATAGGCATTTCCACAGGAATGTCCACTTTTTGTCACGTGCGACACCAAGCAATTATGCTTGCTTTTTTCTTATATTTGTGTAGGTCATAATTAGCTCTATATTAATTAAAAGTTTGGGGAATATCGAACTACATGGTTCTTAAATACTAACTTAATTGCTTGATGTCGCACGTGACCAAAAAGTGGAGTTTCATGTGGAAATGCCCATATTGAAAGCACACACAATTGCTGTTGTATGCAAATAGCAAATTTTTATCAATGAAGTGCCATCATTTAATCTATATCTACACATATAATAAAACTCTAAAAGGGGCGTGTCTGTACATGATATATTTTTTGAAAATTTTTTATGGTGACGTAAACAGCAATCGATGTAGAATACGAACTTTTAGAATTTTTGTCTGTCTGTCTGTCTGTCTGTCTGTCTGTCTGTCTGTCTGTCTGTCTGTGTCTGTCTGTCTGTGTCTGTCTGCCCGAACACGCAGCACGCAAAAAAAACTAAACCAATTTTCATCAAATTTGGTATGGAGGTACTTTGGGTATTTTTTACCGCAATACAAGATCTCATTTGAAAGCTATATTAGGAAAAAAGCGAAAATACGCAATTTCACTGATATAAATGAGGCTGGAAATTAGAAAGATTTTTTTTAGCGTTGGTAACACTATTTATTTTGCATAACGGGAAATTTAAACCTCTGCTAAAGAACTATGTATTAAATTCTATGGACACCTTATAGTCATAAAGCGAACTTTAAGCACGGGAAGCGAGCGGGCACATCTACATAGTTGTAAATAAAATCAAACCTTGTGAATTAATATCCCTTCAAATGTTGTTCATTTAACTAATTAATGTTTCTATTAATTCAATTTATTTTTTAATTGCTTTCAAAAAGTTTAAATTACAGCAAGAAAAACAGAATCATCTCGTTTCGGTTGCTGATCTTCTTTTGTTTACTTAAAACTTTTTCAATTGATTTTTTAATTAATTTAATTAATTTTAAAATCAGTTCAATAATTTTTTTAATTAATTCGCACGTTTTTAATTTAGAAAATTAATTTTAATTTAACTAGATTTTTCAATTAATTCCATTAAAATTTTAATTAATGCAATTAATATTTTAATTGATTTTGATCTTACTGTTTTAGTTTTCTTCCTTTTTTCGTTCACTTAAATATTTTTTTCCAATTAATTTTTTAATTAATTCAATTTATTTTTCATCAATTTTTTAACTTATTCAATTTATTTTTTATTAATTGAGTTGATTTTAAATTAACTTAACTAATTTTTCAATTAATTCTATTAATACTCTAATTGAATCAATTAATATTTTAATTAATTCAATTACAATTAAGTTATGAAGTTATATGAATTGTGTATGGTTCATATCCAAAGTTTTTTAATTAGTTGTAATTTAATTAATCGTTTTAATTCAATTACTTTATTAATTGATTTTAATTTTTATAGAATATTATATTACATGTTAACATAGATTAATTGTATATAAATAAAAAAAGACCACAAACGTTTTTGTATTATTTTTAAAACGTTTTCATTCAAAACAAATCTTTGCTTTTCTCAAAGAAAGATTCCCAAATTTTCATCGCATCCGTTTCAGAAAAATCAACTATTTTCAATTCATCACTTATATTAAGACACTTGTATATGTCATCAGTTTTTTTTATCGGATCCCAAACTAGAAATTCCATGCCATCAATTTCACTATTATACGGATTACCAATAGTAGCAAAATTGGTCCATATACTAACCGTACGTTCTATCGTTTTATATTCTTCTGAGTCATTAGAAAAACGTTTTGCGAACATATTCCAAAAAAGATATACTAATTCATTAGCATGCCTGATATATCTATAACATTCGCCATAGTAGCATTTGCGATAAGGGCCGATCATTTCACGCGATTTGAAATCAAAACGATATAAATAAACAGGAGTACCAGATGTGTGATTAAAACGCAATCGCAGTAAACGGCGCCAGGGGAACCAGAAATGGATGTGTGAATAAATTTCCATAAGGTTTTCATCTGTTGGATCGTCTTCCTCAAAAATTTCTGGCATTTGTTCAATCATTGACAAACAAATTAAGTATTCCTTTGAAGTACAACCCATCATTGTGGGTATAGAATTGCCCCAGGCAGTTTTTACCATTTCTCTGGGGTGTTTTGGTATAACACAATCAGCTGTTTGATAAGGTTCAACAGTGGGACAAAAAGCAAACATTACTTGATTTTTATGTTCCTCGGCTGTAAGAACTTTATCCTCCCATGTAATCAATTCATGAGATTTCGCTTTCACAAGAAATTCCAGTACATCTTTATCATTATCTTCACCCTCGTAGCCGGCCAATTTAGCAAGGGTGTAACCACGATGTTGGTTTTGATTATTGGGCCAAGGCGCCATGGCATTGTCCGACATTAAGACAGCACGATGAAAAAGATTACGAGTTTGTTCAGTCAACATCATGTAATGGAGCGATGCACCGCCAGCACTTTCACCAAAGACAGTAATATTTTCTGGATTACCACCAAAGTTGGAGCAGTTATTTTTAATCCAACGCAACGCCATTACTTGATCCTTGAGACCTGCATTGCCTGGTATATTAAGATCTTCGGTATTTAAGCTAAGGAAACCTAAAACTCCTAAGCGGTATTGTATGGTTACCAAAACTATATCTTTTTTAATAAAATAATCAGGACCATACCAATCTCGGCTATTACTCATTACGAAACCACTACCATGTATGAAAACTAAAACAGGGCGTTTAGTTTCTGGAGTCAAATTATTCGTATAGATACTCAAGTATAGACAATCCTCTGAACCGCATACTTTTCCCAAAATAAAATCTCTTTGCATTGCTTGATCTTTATTATTGCTACAATCACGCACACCATCCCAAGGTGTTGGCCTTTGAGGTGCTTTAAATCTCAGCTCACCCACTGGAGGCTGGGCGTATGGTATACCCTCAAAACTATAGTAGGAATCCTCATACACAGTTAAACGTTTAACTCCTCTTACTTTGCCATATTCAGTTTCAGCCTCAACCGTTTCATTGGTTGTTAAGCGATAGTTTAGCAAAGTATTTTCAATGCATTTCACTCTCCATTTCAATTTATCCATTGAACTATCATCTTCAAAACTCATTTTGCTATGACTAACTTTGACAGATCAACAGGTAAATTTTAAACAATATAATAATATTTTTGTTGGCTTTTGTTTTATTATTAAAACAAACACATAGAAAAGTTCAAGTTTAAGTTTCTTTCTATATAGAAACAGTTTCTATACTATCGTCGATTTTTCAAAGAATATTAAGTAGAAGTAACAACTGTATTGTAAGAATGAAAAGTTGAAACTGAAATGAAAAAACTTCTTAATAAGAAAGGTAAAGTATAAATACCGAATTGAGGTTGATGATTTATAAAAATAAAAAAGTAATAATAATGGTAAGACCGCACTTGGCGACGCAACACTGAAGCGGAACTGCGCGATATTTTTAGTATATCGCTGCAAAACTTTTATTTTTATTTATGTTTAAACCTTAAAAAAAAAAAAGATGAATGTAAGTGAAATTGATGTGGTAATAGTATCATTTTTACGCGACGAAGAAAACATTTGGACAAGAGTAAGCCAGAAGAAATTGCAAAAACTATAATGATGTTTTGTATACACTGAAAGAATTTCGCTTCATAAATCCAATAAAACAATTTCGTTAAATTATTTTCACAAATCTAATGAAATAGTTTACAATTCAAAGTTATTAAATTAGTTTGGCTTAAGTTCGTTTTCAATTTAATCTTTCGATCAAATAATTTTTTTATTTAAGAAAGAAACTCTAAAGCATGTAAATATTGAACATTCAAAGAAAAATTTGGATGTACGGAAGGCACTTAACTAAAACATGAATGTGTACTGTTCCAAAAAACTTGGGCAAAATAAACATTCAAAAATTACAGAATTTAAAATATCGATGATATTCCACGCTGGTAAGATCGAAATGAAAAAAGCTTAAAAAAGTTGAACATGCTAAGAAAAGGCAGCTAGTCAAGTTCCAAACATTTAGAAAAAGTTCATTAGTAATAGGTGCGATTCGCCGCGAGGTGGCGACAATCTGTTAATTGAGCGTACTAAAATTAGTAGGATTTTCGCTACGGTGTTGTTGCTACCGTCGCTGGTAGTGTAGGTAAAGGGCTCTGATGAGTAGACTGTGGTAGTCTCGAAACAGCCGTAAGTTCAACCTTCCGTACATCGAAATTTTTTCTTTGAATGTTCAATATTTACATGCTTTAAAATTTATTTTTTAAATAAAAAATAATTTAATCGAAAGATTAAATTGAAAATGAATTTAAGCGAAACTAATTAAATAACTTTGGTTAATAAGTACTATAAATTTGTTACCGTTTACTTAACAGCCTGAAACTGCTGAAATATAATAAATACATATGAACACTGATGCAGGGGGGCTTTAGCCTCCGAAAACAAGTTTGTTATGTCTTGTCGTGTAGGTTGGAATTAATGAATGTTAGTTTTTGTCTTGGAATAAAACTTACTTTGGAGTAAAATGTTCTCAATTAAAACTGTTAATACTACAAATTTCGTGATAGATTGGTCAATGTTTTTTGTAATCCAATACTATTTTCAGACATACCCTAAAGAGAAGAGAAGATGTCACAAGGCAGGTCATGTGACCAGTTCCCAAGAACTAACAACCGCTTCAAGTTCTGAAACTTTATATGAAAGAAATCTGTCACTTTTACGTGGCATTATCATTGAAGGCTGTCAATTGACTTCATTCAGATACTCAATGATAAGCTCTAGACCCAGAATCGAGATACTAGTTCTGTGATGGTTTCTTTAAAACTATTTAAATTACTGTAATTTACAGCAAACATTTTTGATTTGGAAAGAATCCGCTTGTGCACGCGTCTATTTGCTAACATTTTTGTTCCAGTTTTGTGACATTTTCTGTTTTCATTGATCACGGCTCAGAAACATTTTGTAGCATTCCCATTTTCACCAGTCATATGACAAGTATGTTCACCACAATTGCTACAACATTTCCCGAAGTCTAGTTATAGCTCTCAAATACCTCGCTGTGGTGAATGGGGCCTTTCTTCCCTGGGAACGAAGATCATAAAGTACCTGATCCACCACTTCTGAGTACAGAGCCATGGTGCTCTAAGTTTTCCATCTTAAGGTTTAAATAATAGAAAAAAAACTCATAAAACTTATCCTACTTGTAAAACTCATCCTATAATTGCTCATTTCCTCTATAATTATAACAACTCCCTTGACATTATTCACAAGCATACCAACTCGTATGCTGGCATTTGCTTCATATTTTATTAATAATTGTCTGTTTAGTATTTACCTAATTTAGCAACCATTAAGAACAATTAACATGTTATATGTCTACTTAGGTGAGTACGGATAAACTTATACACCAACATATATGATGAACCTACAATGGAAATTATTATGTAATTAGGATAAATACATATACATATATTTAGTATAAAATGGTTGACAAATTACACACAAAGTTCTGCAAATATGTTCAACAAAAGAGTAAAAGCTAAATGTAGTTCTACTGTAATTTTATTATAAAATATTATACAAATGTTTAGTAACAAATACACACATGAATTAAAATAAGGCAACTATATATAAGTTTTTATGACCACCCTGTCGGAAACTGAGTTGTTTTTAAATTAATTTTAAGCTGACTATTTCGCAACTAGTGCTGACTGACACTTGGATTACTTTCCAATAGAAACAACTAACTATTTTAGCATTGAGATGTCTTAGGCTGTAATCGATTATCCCACTCTGCACTACTTTTCAACTAACTTAAAGTTGACTTTATTTAGGTCACCTGGTAGTTAATACATTTGCAAAAAGATGTTGCTGGGGTTCGAACTATGTATCACACGTTTTATAGTCAACGCGCTGACCAACCAGCTAAGGTACCATTTAAAATAATAACAGCAATAAGTTAATATAAACTTGAAATGAGTTTCAAAGTAGCTGAGAGTAAGTAAATCTGTTGGCTCTTATCAAATCCGATTATGTACTCAATTTAAGAATTGATTTTGGGTCAATTCTGGATTACATTGTAATTAGCTCTTAGTTGGTCTAAGAAAAGTTAACTATAAGTTGATTATTTTTGTAGTCGACTTGTGATTTTATTAATTAATAATTATATGAATTTTTGTTTGTTGAAATTACTTGATATATGAAAAAACTTTATTAATCGGTTAACTGATTAATACCGAAATTATCCGATTGGTAACCGATTAAGCTGAAACCTCGATTAAATAATCGAATGCTTAACCGATTGAAGCAAAAGCTCGATTAAACGCATACCCTAGTTTTACATAAAAGTGCTGAGCATATCTGGTGCCTCAGCTCCGGCCTAAAATGATCCCCAGATGTAAACTTTGAAAACTTCGATAAACGTATATTTTTTTTGTGCCCTCTACCAGAATCAGTTGTTAGGACATCATCATTTTGAAGACAAACATTGATTATGTTTTACAGTGTAATTTTAATAATTTTTTTCGCTTATTGTGTTTTAATTATGTTAATAGCTTTAAAAATCTAATCTTTATGAATTATTAACAATGTAAACGTTTCGTTTTTGGTTTGTATTTCTATTTTGTTCTTACGATTTCATAATTGAAATCAAAACCGTAAAATTGTGGTTTTTGTTATAACATAGAATTAATATTTTTGATATTATTTAATCATGTAATAGAAAAGTAAATTAATTTTTAATATTACAGTGTGTTTTTTTAGAGGTATAGAACTTCGAATTGAAATAAAACACAAGAAAATCGTTTTAATGTCCATCAATTTGGCTTTATTGGAAGGATAATTTTATGCCATTAATGTTTAAATATGATTTCGGGCATGTGGCCGCCGCGGCTGGCTCGAATAAAGCCAATTCTACAGGTCCAATTTTCAACCACTTTTTCGAGCATATGGGGCCGTATGTTGGCAATAACGCCACGAATGTTGGCTTCCAAGTCCCCTAACGTTTCTGGTTTGTTGGCGTAGACGAGCGACTTCACATATCCCCAAAGAAAATAATCCAATGGTGTCAAATCACACGATCTTGGTGGCCAATTGACAGGTCCATTCCGCGAAATTATGCGCTCATCGAATGTTTCCTTCAATAAATCGATTGTGACGTGCGCTGTGTGGCATGTAGCGCCGTCTTGTTGGAACCACAACTCATCCACATTCATGCCATCCAATTCGGGAACCAAATAGTCCAAAATCTTCCATAAAGTTGATGGACAAAGCTCCAATTGCTGTGCACGGTGGCGAATCGATTCATTCGGGTCCTCTTCAACACTTTGCTCTACAGCGGCAATTGTTTCTTCGGTGCGCACTGTTCGACGTCTCTGCGGATGCGTATTATCACATAGAGTAAACGTAGTGCGAAAACGATCCATGGTTAACCGAATTAATTGCTCTGATGGACGATTATGTCGACCATAAAATGGACGGAGCTTGCGGTAAACTTCGCGAACTGAACCATTATTTTCGAATTAAATTTGCACGCTTTGCAAGCGTTGTTCTTTTGTCAACCTGTTCATGATGAAATGGCAAACCAAACTAAATATTAATCACTTGACAGCTGACAAAATGGCCGCCAGTTAAAAAAGTGATGCCAACTTAAAGTTCTATACCTCAATAAAAAACACCCAATACAACACACAGTGGGACCGACTAAAAACGATGTACGGCTAAGTCATACACAGAAAAAACTATCACCAAAAATTTTCAAAGAAAAGTTTGTCTAAGAATAAATTTAATGTTCTGTACATAATCTATGAATTGTTTGTTTGGCACTTATTTAGGATGCAAACACCAAAAACAACAAGAAAAACTATGTTATAAAAAAACCCCCGATGACGACATACACACAAATAACAACAACAACAACAACAACAACGATAGCAAAAGGAATGCGATTGTGCCAAGTTTGTTTACCGAAGATTTTTGAGTTAATCAATTCGTTAATGTCGTTGCAGGTTTATAAGCGAGAGAAGCTAGTTTTGTTGTTTCTACTAGAGGGCTGCAAAGTGTACTCAAATGTATTCGTAGAATGTACTCGTGTGAATTTCGTGTGTGCATAGATGTATGTTCTTATTTATATTCTTATGTACACATGCATGTGTATGTATGTACATACATAGCCACGACCAAAGATACATATAAACATACATATATACATACATACATATACAGAAAAAAATATGCATGCATACAAACACAAACATACATACGAGTACTTGAGAGTATATTCGTGCAGCCCTCTAGTTTCTACTATTTCAAAAAGCGCTTCGAACATGCATGATTTTTGTTCGCGGTGTCCTACTTTGGAGCTCTTGTTTTTTATATAAAACAGCGCTTCTTTCGAAGCTTCGAAAATGCCCTAAAATCATGTCTCATTTTATCATCGTTAAACTACAGACAAAACAAATCGGTTTTATTATAAATTTCTCGTTTTCATGCAATAGGTTGGAAATATAGAAAGAGAGCATACTTGAAATGGGGCTTGAGTGTTCATATGTCTTACTGTTTATTTGAAACAATGCGTGCGACAATTCTTTATAACCTATATTGTTGAAAGCTACAATGCTACTGAATATAATTTTGTTTATTTTGGAGTTCGTGTTGAAGAATGTAAGATGCTGAGTAGCTTCGTAATTTAAAAATTATGAACACTGAGAGATCTCTGCCTTCTTTTGGGGCATCCTCCGAAGCGCTTCAAAAGATCGCATGGGGAAGGCATGAAAGGTTTTTACTGCTTCCAGAAACATGCTATTTTTTGCTGGGTAGTTACCAATTAATACACCTTTGGTTTTTTCATATCCCAACAAAAACTTTGCTGTTAGGCAAAATAGTATATGGGGATTTAAATCGTAACTAATTATAATTTGACATGATAAACTTATTTTTGTTTGAAAAGTTCAACAAATAAGGGTTGCGTTCCAAATCTCGATTCATCGAAAAAAAATACCTCTTTTTGCTGGTTCTTTTCCACAATTTCATTGAGATTTTTTTTTTAATTTCCCCTTACAAATGCACTAACATTGTCATAGCAATTAAGTAGTTATTATTTGACTTACTTGAAGCTAAAAAATAAGTAGTAAAATAACCAAATAAAAGAAAAATGTTTTTACCCAGCTCTTTCAGATTTGAAGACAAATACTTTACTCACTCAGCCATTGATCACTTAAAAGTTAGATCGCCAAAAATTTGCAAACCAAAACTGGATTTACAATCAGATTTTGGTCTAAACTTTACGATATCATTTTGACTCGTTGGAGCTTTCTAAAAATTATAGCAAAATTTTGAGCATTTGCTCATTTGTTCAATTAAATGAGCTTCTTCCCATATATTTATTATTTGTAAGTCATTAGGTTCAAATATGTAAACCTCAAAACATGTACGCTCAATGTATCAGCCCAACATATTTTATATAAACCAACACTATTTCAAATTTGTTCCTTTGAAAAAAAGTTTTTATTTCCGCTTTTCATATTTTCCCATCACAACAAACGGCATTCAAGCAACTTTAAACCATTTACTCGTTTATCTGTTACTAAAGTTCTGTTTTATTTATCTACTTTTGTATTTTACCTATTCATTCACATGCCTGTACAATAAACTTTCAAATAAATGTTAAATTTGTTCGTTTTTTAACTTCTATTTTAAATATCAGATACGAGTGAAAGAACATATAGAAAAAATGTTTTAAGTACTTTTGTATAAATGAATAAATAATACGCTCGAGAGCATGAAAAATTAACACATAACAAAACTTTTCACTTAAACAAATTTTAAGCATCAATAAATTTATGACGTTGTGAAAGAGATTTTTTAAACAAACAAAACTTAAATTTGAAACTTGAGATTTTAAAGGTATGAAAAGATCTTTTGACCGAAATGGATTCTGACAGTTAATGAAATGCCTGCTGCCATTAATTTTTTTGTTACCTTTTCCAAATTTTTTATAACTCTTTATAGTGTTTTAAATTACGTTTTAAACTTAAAGCAACACAACCGATAAAACTATATTTACAAAATAATGCGCTATCAATAGAGTTCCTAAACTTTTGGCAACAATAAACTCTTCATTTTCTTCCAAAGTACTTAAGGCCTTCATAAATCTAGCCTTTCTTCCCTTTCCATATTTAATGGCTAACGAATACCTCACGTTTTCGAAATACTCTCGTACCATCTATTGAAACAAAAAACCTTAATAAAACATTCTTTAACACACAACAGTTTTACAACTTTGGTGTGATAATAAATCTTAATTGTAGTTTGAGTTACAAAAATATTATACACACGAGCTAAAATCAGAAATTTGCTGGCTGAAGCAAGTCAAATGAATAATGGCCATGTGCAAAAGTAGTAGTTGGAGGCAAAAGTATTCCTACACTTTCAGCTAGTATATGGAAATTGAAAATTAATAATTAACAATAACAAATTGACTGACTGCTCTGTAAAACTGGAAAGAGCATTTTACATGCAGTCGAAAAAAAATTAAAAACAGGGGAAATGGTGCACCGAAAGAATTTTCTTCATAAATTTAGTGAATATTGACATTAATACTATGAAAACTTTCATTAAAGTTCAACCAAAGCCGCGCTTCGTTGGATAAATGAAACAAGTTTCATTAAAATTATTTTAATGAAAAGTTCACCATGTATATATAAATATTTCATTGATTCCATGTAATAATTTCGCTAAACTAATCAAATAACTTCATTATTTTGACGAATTTAAATCATTGATACAATATAATTGTTTCATTATTTTGATGAAACTATCGCATTGTTTTAATGAACAGTTTCATTGTTTTAATGAAATAATTTCATTGTTTAAATGAAATTCATACATTATTAAGTGGGCTGCTTTGAATTTATTGATAATTTATTGACACTAAAGAACGTCAGAAAATTTTTAATTTTGATGACAGCTCACAGTATCGAATGCAGACTTTTGATTTTCATCATTTGATTTATAGGCTACGTACTAATTACTTCAGCCAACAGCAGTTGCTGAATATATATAACAAGTTTCGTTAAAATTATCTTAAGAAAAATTTCATAATATATACGCAAATATTGCATTGATTCAATGTAATAATTACGCTGAACTAATCAAATAATTTCGCTATTTTGACGAAATTATTTCAATGAAATTAAATCATTGTTGCAATGAAATCATTTTCTTATTTTAATGAAATTATATAATGATTTTAACGAATTTATTTCATTGTTTTAATGAAACAATTCCATTGTTTTAATGAAATTATTACATTATCAAGTAGGCTCTTTAGCTTAAACTTATTTATTGGCTATTTTAATTTATTTACAATTCTATGCTACAAACATAATGTACGATAGACACTAGAGAAGATCAGTTTATTTTTAATGTTGATGACCGCTCATAGTATCGAATAGAGACTTTTGTTTTTCATCATTTCTTTTATAGGCAACGCATTAATTGCTTTAGCCCATTGCACTCTCAAAACAAAGTGATCTAATCAGAAGAAAAAGTACAACAACAATAACCACATAAAATTATTTTTGTTGTTCGCTTTTGGTTGACAACTGTTGAAATAAATAATATGGTGTTTTTTTTATAAAAGGAACTAATAATGTGATCTATTTCATCAGTAATTCATAAATGCAATGAAATGTTTCATCAAAACTATGAAATATGTTTTATTGAAGTTTTGACATTCAAAATCTTGAAAATTTTTTAATTTTCTTTTAATTTAAGATCATTCTATATTCTAAGCCTTTTAAGTATGCATTAAAACATTTTGACAAAATTTAATGGGTTTTCCATAAAATTACAAAATTTTGTCCAGTCCAATGAAATTTTCTAATAAAGCTAATGAAGAATTTCCAATGAAATTATTTTACAATATTCGTGAAATTTCACATATACTATGAAATATTTCATTAGAATTCTAGAAAAGAATCAAACGAAACCGTTTCATTGGATTTATAAAGCGCACCAAGTTTGTTAATTAATGTAAAAAAGTAAGTAGTTCCGTATTGTTATTCATTAATAATTATGGTAAATATTAAATTAAAAATAATTCCACAGGTCGACAAACAAAAATATTTATTTTGGGAATTCGTATATGTTGAAATAACCAGAATTCTCGTATTCTTTTCGCCTACTTGATCTGCACAAATAAAGTTCTGATTCACATACAACCAGAGCTACCTAAAAAGTGATGATATATGATAAAACACACAGGAAAAAACAGCATTGTTATGTTCTGTCATGTTGATTGGAACTGATTTCCAATTTTCAGTGTAAATGAAGTTTTCTTGGCGAAAGTTAAAGTGTGTACAGGCTCACTGAAGTGCTGTACCTTCAATTTATTATTCACTGTATAACTTTAGCAAACGTTAAATAGTGTTTGTATGACTATTTGCCTTACACAATATAAAATTTTGTTGAGCAAGCCAAAATATTAGCACAAAAGGGGCAGTACAAACATCGAAATAAGTTTATGCTTCGAAACAGTTAATTTTCCTAACATTTATTAATGAAATATATATTTATGTATGGTTATATACCACTTGCAGACTGTAATTTTAATAAGTTTTATGCTATACACCCCCGAAGCTTTAGGGCAATAAAAGTTGATTCACCTTTATTATACAAAAAAGCTAAAGTTAATTCAAATTGTTGAAATATTTGAAACAATAAGCATAACCACAAAAACAAATGGTTTGCAAAAATTTTCATTTTATATATGTAAGATATTTTATTTGAAAGAGCTTTTAGCAGGAGCTTGTTATAGACAGTTTCCATAAATAATGGTAACGTTCATTTTGCCAAACATCTCGGGGAAATGAATTGAAATCCTGTAGCGCCATAACTAAAGTGAATAATAAAATACCGCAAGTAAATTGCAACTACTGCTGTTTTAAGATACGAAATATATTTATGGCATGCAAATCTTTTATTTCTGGTTTTTTGATAATATTTATATGAGAGTATACAATATTATAAATGTGATTTTAAAATAATAAAAGAATTTCATTTGTTTTTTTTCATTATTCCAATGACAATTTCACAAATCCAATGAAAATTTCATTAATATTGTGAAATAATTTCATTGCTTAAAACAATTTTATTCGATTTTTCATTAGTCCAATGATCCAATTTCACAAATTCAATGAAATTTTTTTTACTATTGTGAAAGATATTGTAAAATGGAAATAATATCCATGGTTTTCTCCTCTGGGTATAGTTACTCCCCTGAGTTAGGATTTTCTGCCTTGACAGTCGGGATTAACGGGTTTATCTTGTATGTGTGTCGAATATACTGAAATATGTATTTTACATCATTTCAATGAATGAAGTTCATTCATCTACTCGTAGATTCATTAATTTTTGCCAAAATACATTGATTCAATGTACTCTCACCTTGTTGCAATGAAAATATTCATTGAAGTTCAACGGTTCATTGAAAGCATTCGTTGTTGCTGTGCCTTAAAAAAATTAATACTTCACAAAAGTAATGAACCAGTGCATTGATTTGACGTACTAGTGCACTATGACATAATAATGAAGAATTCGTTGAAACAATGAATTTTTTCCTTGAATTTTCGCTTCAGTGCACTCTTTGTAAGAATCGGTTGAGTAAAAGTAGTTGAAATACAAAAGAGGGCATAGTACTGCCCACTTTTCTCATTCATAAATTGTATTCTTATGGAAATTGTAATTTCATACAATTGTTATTTCAAGAAAAACTTGAATGCTGCAAATTTGATTTGAATCTATTAAGTGATGCAAGTTTATTTATTTTTAATTACTCCAAAAATCTATGAGCTTTTTGCGCTTTGAGCTTTAATTTAGCGGAAACACTGAAAAAAGTGTTAAACATAATTTCAATGAATGACATTCATTGACCTACACACAAAAAAATTACTTTACATAATTTCAATGAATGACATTTATTGACTTTGTTTCATTAAGTTTTTGCAAATGTGCACATACGTTGTTTCAATAGAAATATTCATTGAAGTTCGATGCAAAACGGTTCATTGAGATCATTTGTTGTTGTTATTCTTTTAAAAAAATTAATGAATGAAATCATTGGTTGAACGTACTAGTACATTGGGTCAAAATTAATGAACAATTAAAAGAAACAATGAACTTTTTCAATGAATTTATGTACCTTTTAGGTTCAGTGTAGGTTCATTTATTTTTTTGGAAAAATACAGTGATTTAATGTACGCATACGTTTTTTCAATGAAAATATTTATTGAAGTTCGATGTAAAACGGTTCAATGTAAAAAGCGTTCGTTGTTGTTATTCTTTAAGAAAATTAATGAAACATTTTATTGATTTGACGTACTGGTACATTACGATAAAATTAATGAACAATTCGTTGAAGCAATAACCTTTCTTCTTGAATCTTTTATTCATTGTAGTGGCTATGCTGAGTAAGGATTTTCTGCCACGTTCGCCTCCAGCCGGCAAAAGGCTTACATTTTTATCCCAAATACACATGTAACTTTATTTTTCAATAAAATATTCCTGAAATTTTATATGTATTTTAATTTTGTTTAATTTTCATAACGAAAGTTTCGAAAATCCCGCGATAATAAGCAACATCTACGAGCTACCTTTGTTTGATTCTTATCATCCAGTCTTAAGAAAGTTTTTTTTCCTTTTGTAAAACTTAAAAATGTATATGTAGAATATTTAATTAACAATTGCATTATACTTTTCAAAAAAGAACATAGCCATGTCATTAATATCTCAACAACTGTTGCCAAATTTGATTTAGTACCTTGACGAAAAATTGAATAATGATTCGCTATAGTTAAATATATAAAATAATGCTCTTAGACAAATAAAATGCCTAATTAAATCCATCAGCGATTTGTAAATATGATTGTCAGACATAAGTCTTTTTAAATATATTCTGTTCTAAATTTATCTTGAAATATTAATTTGAATAGAAATATTGGCTGTGAAAACTGCCAACGCACACACACACACACGCACACATGCATATATATACTCGCATTCTATTTTAAAATTCTAAACACTTTTTGCACGTAGTGTTGAGTGCAAGTGCATAATTTTTAAGGCCGTAGCTAAAATATAAATACAGAAGTCCCTATGAAGCCAAAGCAGTTTATTCAGCGCATTTCCGGGAAAAGTATAGTAAAATATTTTATACTTAAAACATATACTTACTTACATAAACTTGATAACATATGTATATGTGATATACATACTGACTTGTCCAATATTATGGCACATTTGTTCAATAATTTGCTGTTATCGGCAGTTTTTCGTACTGAACGTTACTCCTTCTTAGTATATATCATTCCATATTACAAACACTATATATAACAAGAGTATATGTTTGCGATTCAAACCTTTTAAAAGTCTTGCGAACTTATTGTGAACTTGTGATATATTAATTAATATACTTTGCTCGACCTTTTGATCAGTAAACTCAAAAATTATTTTCTTTTTTAAGAATATTAAATATTTGACCTAGAGCTTGAAGAATTTTTGAATTTATCAAATGTTAGTTTTGAAAAATGTTTCATCAGTCGATAATGGCTTGTGTTCTTAGAAATGTATTTAACGTTGCCCAAAGTTTTCTAAATTAATTCAATATTTACCTGTATAGTGAGGAAGCTTTTGCTAAACTCATCACTGATTATCCATCTCAGTTGTTGTACATTAAATTTTTACTGTGTTTTTGGAAAATATATGAACGAATATATTGAACGTTACTTTGACAAAATTCTTAAATATGTTTTCGCTTTGAGTTTTAGGATGGTAAGTTAATGTCATCGAAAAAGCAGACATATCAACATGATAAGACCCGTCATAACGAAAGAAAAAGATATGAATGACGAAATGAATATTATTAAATTTACATTCTTAATTACAGAAATGTGAAACATATCATAAAAGTGAAATGCCTGGAAGGATGCAAATAGCTAAGAGAAAAAATCTTAAAGCCTATCAACGAAAACGATGGATATTTGTGAGTGAAGGGTAACGTTCAATACCGTTAAAAAATCGAAATTTGCAGAATCGATGGAATGTTACCAAAAAAACACGACATTTATTTCGATTTGTCGTATTTTTAGTATCTTGAAAACCTTAAGTAACCAATTTTAAAAAGGAAACCTGTAGATTCTAACAACCGTAATTTGTGTGTGCAACAAAGTATCACAGATTGCAATGTGTGATATATAGTGATATAATAAATATAACTTTGATATATAAGTATAATTTTGTGCATATATTTTCTTTTTTTTTAGCTAACAACAAAATCATATTTATTACCTAAATATCACAGTGAATCAAATCTTCTCTGCTTTGTTGCTTTTTTCCATTTATTAATTTAAAATTTATGTTCATAGCACCTTTAGAAATGAAATTGTGCTCTGGTTTGTTCATAATTTTAAAAGCTACTCAGTTGAAATCATATTTGAAATGCTTTACAGTTTTGACATGTACAATGGACATTACGCAGGGTCGGTTCCCACACAAAAAAGTTGTGCCAGTTTCCTCCTAGAATGAAACATTTTTTTGCCAGGCCCCAAAATACAGTAAACACTTTTTATTTTGCCAACCCCCCAAAAATTAAGTATTTTTTCCCAATTCAAAACAAACAAATTTGCACCAGTCACCACTTGAATGAAAGGTATATCAATGACAACTCTAAAAATTTGTTGCCACACCCCAAAATACAACACTTTTGATATTTTATATATTGCGCCGCCATTTAAAATCCGATCTCATCATATCGCATATCGTTGCTTATGGTTAAATGTGGCTTAATTTTTGCTTCAGTAAATTTTGAATCCGGCATAAAATTCTGGTCACCACTTATGCCATTTCGCATCCTTCCCTTCTAATGTCGAATTTTTTGCACGTGGCAGAAAGGCCCTTCTAAAACGTTTTATTCGTACAAAATATCGACATTAGAAGAGGAGCCCAGAATTTGATATCAGATCAAAAAGCCACTCAAGGAAAAATTAAGACACAAGCAAGCTATAAACAACGATAGGACTTGACTTTGCGTTACACACGAAGGGTTCCGTATAAATACAAATATATCGTATTTCGTTTTTGCCCTTTTTTTCTCATTTTGAAATTTTTTTTCGTTTAATTTTACTTTTTTTTATTTTTAAATTTTTTTTTGTTTTAGCGTTTTTTTTTCATTTTTATTATGTTTTCTTTTTTTTGACGATATTTCGTTTTTGCAAATTTTTTGTTATTGCCGATTTTTTGGTTCTAGCGTTTTTTTTAAACGCTTTTACCGCTTTTTGACGATATTTTTAGTTTTAGCGATTTTTTAGCTTTGGCGCTTTTTTAAGTTTTGGCGCTTTTTTCGGTTTTTGGGATCTTTTTCGGTTTTTTGTGATTTTTTTAGTTTAAGCGATTTTTTTATTTTGAACCTTTTTTCGTTTTTCGATTTTTTTTTAGTTTTGACGCTTTTTTTTTTGTTTTGGCATTTTCATTCCGTTTTGGTGATTTTTCATTTTTGGCGATTTTTTTTAGTTTTTTCGACGATATTTTTAGTTTTTGCGACTTTTTTAGGTTTTAGTGCTTTTTTCGTTTTGTGCCTTTTTGCGTTTTTTTTTTTTAGTTTTTTTTATCTTTTTAGTTTTGGTGATTTTTTGCGTTTTAGCGTTTTTTTTATTTTGAAGCTTTTTTCCTTTAAGCGCTTTTTTCATATTGGCGATTTTACATTTTGACATTTTTTTAATTTTTGGAACTCTTTAGTTTTAAAAATTTCAAGAGTTTGGCTCTTGCGGTTTCCAAGATATAGCAAATTGTATAAATTACATAGTCAAAATTACATTTACTGATAGAACACCCTTTAAATATTATTGTTTTAAATATTAGTGTTAATTGCTGTAGTCTATTCTACAGACTACACCAATCAATTGTTGTAGCGGCCAAAGTTTTACATGTTCTGTGAAAATTTCAGGTCCATCAGCCTGTGACAGACGGACAGACAAACAGACAGACGGACAGCGTAGCGAAGACAATAGGGTTCCTTTACACTTTTGGTGTACGGAACTCTGATTGCTACTAATCGATTACAACGTGATTTTTGTTAGGCTAAAGTTTGCTAACATTTTATTCGCGAAGAATTGCATATGAGACAATATTCCAAGGGTCAGCAAAATAAGTTTATGTTAATTAACAACCCACATGGCAGAAGATAACAACGTTGTTTTTGTAAGGAGAAACGCTCCACAATTACTGTTTATGTACGTTTCATATATTTCAACACTTTTTAGCTGACGCGGTTTGTAAATTCAACTCTTATTTATACAAATGATGAATGAAAATTCAATACGACAATAATTAATTATTCCAACGCAAACAGGGGTCCAAAGATCGATAATTTCAGCTTTAGCATCACTAATTGAACTTTAAATTAACTGTTTAGCCGCATTCATTTGCATTTTTTTTACGTTTGTTTATTGAGAACTCTGCTATTTGTTAACCGATTTGGAAATTTTTTTTATTAATATGAAATAGTCCGTGTGTGTTTCTGTTTTAGAATCGATCTTTCTGCAAGAATAATGATTTAAGTGGCAAGACGTCCATGAATATTATGACACTTTTTTGTGTGTCATAAAGTTCATGGACATTATGACATTGATCATTATTTCATGTCTCTATACGCGCCGGTGACATTAAACCTCCTGTAGTAAGTAAAGGTTAAATGCTGTCAAGAAAATAGTTAAACACAATTTTAGATCATATTATTATTGAAATTCTACTTTTTCATTATTGTAATGCTGACGTTGTCAGCAGTTTAAATTTTATAGCCATTTTAATGCGACTTAAAAAACTTAAAATTTATATGACCTGCCTGCTTACTGACTGACTACTTGGTTGTCGATTTGCTTAAAGCATGATTGGCACTTTTTTCCAATATCCATAATTGTTGCTTGTTAAGTTTTATATTTTATATGGAAATAAATAGCTGGAGAAAAGTCGATAGCATGTTGTGTTGTTGTAACACCATGTCTAAATAAACGTTAAATAAAATTAATTCATTTAAAACTGCAGTGCATCATTTTTTGAGCATTTCTATTTTATAGTAAGTAATATAAAAGATTATTTACAGTGTGAAATAAAAACAAAACTATATAATTATTTTAAGAGATTAACGTTTATTTCAACCAACAATCAGAACATGAGTCCTACTCATACAATTGTAATATAATTGGCACAGGGATGCAAAATTTGGTACAATTGTACTTTTTTTAGCACTATTTGAAAGGCAAAAGTACAATAGCGCCCCCAATGAGTATTTAGCAATATTTCAGCATTTTTGAGGGTAAAGGGGTTTGTTTTAGTTGGGAACGATTTTCCGTCATCCCACGTCAAATTTGGTTGATAAACAGATTGGTTTCGGCCATGTGCCAGAAGGAAAATGGTTCCGAATTATTAAGTATTTAAAAAACGACAAAATATGTACCTTTTGGTCGAAGGTATAAATGAAAAATTAACTAACCCTTAACTACCCAGTATGCTTTTGTAACGTAACTGACCAGTAGTGTCCAATGGACTCATTAAAGAAAATAATAACATTTAAAGAACGACAAAATCAGTATACATTATAAAAATGTTTTATTGGTATTATTTACTTGTGTATTTTGTTTATTTACATTTAGTTACTTATTTTTTAAACAAACATTACAAACAATGTTTTTACAAAGTATTTAGAACAGCCATTCCGTTTGCATTTCTCGCAGCGCTGTATAAATATTTTAGAGGAACAAATATGACAACGCTTCTTTCTTTTCGTATCAGATTCAGATGATTGAGCACCTCCTTGATCAATGGCAGGATCAGATGATAGCAAATCTTTGATAAGTGATAACTCGTCAGCCCTTTCTTATTCCATTTTCGTATATGAGGCACTACCAAATCATTTGCTATTTCTCCCAAGAAAAGTTTTCTTTGCATTTTATTTTTATGTTGATTCAAAAAGGGTATACGTTTTTTCATATAACTAGTGATGCGACCCTAACAACATCTATTACATTTTTAAAAATGGCAACAGGCCATCTATTTACTTTGCGTCGAACCGTATACTCATAAACAATTTGATCAAGTATATCAGCACTTCGATTGTTGGTTCGCTGAGTAAATATTGTTTGAATGATACTCGTCCCCAAAAAGGTCAGATTTTCTCCAGGCAAACAAAACTTTTTTAAGCTTAGATTTACACATTCCCACAATTTCTTAATAGGTCCAAGATTGTCTTTTGACTTTCTGAGAGATCTTGTATTTTTATCATCGAACCTCAAGAAATAAAGAGGCAAATCTATTTTTTCCCATTGTGGCGAGAAATATCGGGTTTCCAATAGTGGATCCCAGTACTCTCTACAATCAACACCTCCCTGTTTATTGACTATTATAGTTAATAAAAGCCTTATAAATGCTTATATTTCTATTGTGTCTGTCGGCTTCCATTGATTTTATAAAACTCTATGCACTTCAGAATTCGTATATGTCATTATAATTTATAAAACCTATTCGTTAAGAAATAGCTTGAAAGTATCTACCGGTTCCACTATTTCTTGGCCCGGTGGGAGCATCATCTTATGAATATCACCGCAAATATTGTTGTGGCGAAGAGTTCTAATATGCTTCTCAGGTTCAGATTTCCATGTTGTTCCGTCTCGGCCCTTATATGTTTGAACAGACACAACATATTCCTGCAGCTTGACATCATCAGTCTTACTCCATAATTGTTCATCTTCACTTCAGATGCTGCTTCTGTGCCGGCACTTTCGGAACAGTATGAACAGCGAAATCCTCTTCGTATCTTGTATTTCACACCTAAAAGGTTTTCGTTGTCACTTTCAATTTCTCCCTGTGTTACTTCTTAGCCACTTCTAACACTAAATAATCAAAATTGCTGGTTCTAAGACTAATATTGTGACAAAATATGCTCTGAGATTGATTTATTTATAAATATAAATAAAAAATCAGTTCAGAGAAACAAGGAGAAGCAATGGCTCCGCAGACAGTTTTATATCGGCCGTCGATTGTATAAAATTTGGCCGACTCTATTCAAACAATATATTAATGTGTCTATTGGATACTGGTGGGTTGACGCGCTACTATTTTTGTTTATTGATAATTAATAAAAACTATTTAGGTTACAAATATTTTTATTGCGCATTTGTATTCTGAAGACCCTCGGGGTAGAATAGGTAAAACGGTTTACCAAAAATAAGTACTTTAGTTTTTATGAACAATAGAATTCAAAAATGTGTCCGCGAGACACTTGTGGGTAGTTAAGGGCTAAATAAACTAATATTTATTGATATTTTAAGACATGCGAGAGAAATAACCATTTCATATTCATCTGCAAATATGGAAAGGATATCAATATATAATGAAAACCAAAGAGAACTACTGTGTTTCGACTGTCTCCAATCTAATCCATACAAAGGATTTGCTGAAGTCATATAATTACAGCTGCTACAATTTAGAAATGACTAAGAGTTTGTTAGCAAGAAGTATATCCTAAATAATACTTTTATATTCAGATCTCAACAACTTGTAGCTTTTTGTGTGCCTTCTGAAATTAAACATTAATATTAATTGCTAAGTTTATCTATATATATGATGATCCTGATGAAAATGGGCCTTATCTTCCCAGCAAGAATTTTCATTAGAGCCAAAATAGCTGTTCTCCCTAAATTACACACAAAAAAGTATGGGTTGGAAAATAATTAGGCCAAAAAAATATTAGTTAAATAAATATATGATGAGCACAACCGAATAAAATGTTATGAATTGGATCTTAGTACCAATTATTGGTATTTGCAATTAAAGAACTTGTCTTTCTAAATTTATTTTACTTTTTATCCGTTGTTGCAACCCAGTAGTGATTAATTTTATTATCATTGATACCCCTAACCGATGAAGCGGTTGGCATTAGCAATTATTGATTATTGTAAAACAATTTCTTTTTCAATAAGAATTCGATGATAGTTGGTGCAACTGCTAAAATTCTATTGGAAACAAAGTTGGTTGTCTTAATGAATCTGTTTTCTCTGTGTACACTTAAAGAGAAATGGACCTTAACTTTCGTTATATGAAATGCATTGGTGAAGTTATGATCTATTTTGCGAAATGCTATTTTTATACACAAGCTTTTATGCTTTACTTCAGTTTTTCACTCATAAAAATAACGATAAATGGCATTCTTTTCAAAATATTATCCAGTTTTAGGAAATGCAGCTAACTCTTTTTCGGCTTTAGGAAGATAAGGTCCCATTTCATCAGGATCATCACGTACACTACTTGGTGCAAGTGCACTTCAATGTGCCTTTTTTGTTAATTTTGAGTAAAAAATATTTTAAAACAATACAACAAAAATTTTGTACAATCGGACTGAAAAAAGTAAAATTTTTATTGACAATTAGTACATTAGTAAAATCTCATTTTGCATGCCTGAGTTGGCATTATTTGTTATGGGAATGATTTCAATTGCCCTCTACAAATTCAAGGTCTGTGTTTGTGTGAGATACTCCCAGTTGGCCACGACTTTAATAACAAGTATACGACAATGTTAAATCCTCGACGACAAATGTTGGACATCCGAAACAAACCGACGAGGACGTTTTCGAACAAATGCCGAGAGAATCGAGCACGACTCAATGAGAAACAATGTCTCTCAGCTTGTCGTCCACATAATACTAGAGTGACTAAGGGGGCGACATTATGTCACCAATGATTTTTCGCTCACTTGTTTGTTTCCGTTTCATTTAAACTATTGATGTTGACTTAGCTGGGATTCGAACTTGGTTGGTTGGTTGGTATACGTAGCTGCCTACTGCACGCAAACAATCAAATAGAATCAATAAGATTCCGTTTTGACAGACCACTCCACTCGTCAGTGTCAACCCATGTAGGTTCGCACCCAGATCTCGGATCCGGTTGTAGGTACTAGATCCAATCCGTCGCGTTGAGATATCTAATCAGGTCAGCTAGACCAATTTCTAGTAAATTGCTGCCCAAGAATTTGTGTCTCGAGAGGTGCAATTGTTGGGAAGGCCTATCCTGCTAGCGTGTCTGCCGATCGCCCAGTGTCCCGTCACTACTGCGACGAGCCTCGAGATGTCTCTACGGTTTCTGCTAGTAAGTTGCTCAACTTGTGTCACCTGTCTTCAGCTTTCTGCCGATAGTTTTTGAAAATATGGTTTCTAATAGTGCCAAACGGCATTGCTACCAATGCAGCAGTGGAGGCGTCCATAGCAGAGCCAGCCAGCCCTGGCCAGCTCATTCGCCTATCCATTACCAAGAAAGTTACTATGTACAGAGACCCAGATGAGGGTGACGGCCGCCTGACCACCTAATCTCGATAGCATGTCTTTGCACTGGCTAACTAAAGTAGAAAAAGTAGTGTGTGACCTTAGCGACAGAAGTGTCGCCTGACTATCCACGAAGATGCCGACTCTCCCCTGAACACATAATACTGTCAATTAGCACTCTGCCCGGCCTCCCTTATAGCCAGGATCTCAGCCTGAAATACACTAGCTTCGTTGGGAAGTCGGAAGGAGAGTGTTACTCCAAGGTCATTCGAGAAGACTCCGGAGTCTACACCGCAGATCATTCTTGATCCATAAGTATACACCCTGTAGAATAAGGACTTTGAAGGTGCAATCGAAGTCCAGATGAGGTGCATGCTTGTAAAATATCGCGCTTACCACCTTGCTGTAGCAGCACCTAAATCATCGACAGCAAGAGGTCTATGTTAGACTGAAGACAAAATGTAAGATACTATCGCTCAAAATGTCCTCAACAAAGCTAGAGTATGACACAGTGTAAGACATTGTCGCTCAGTTTGACCTCAATAAAGTTGGATTGAGGACAAAATTTAGTACATTCTCTTTAGACAAAGCATAAGATATTGTCGCTGATATTGTCCTCAAAAGACCAAAAAAAAAACCTAAGACACTCTTGCTCATATTGTCGCTCATATTGTCCTCAACAAAGTAGAATTGAAACCAAATTTAAGACATTGTCGCCCATCTTATCATCAACAATATTACAGAAGACAAAACGTAAGACACTATCGATCAAATTGTTCTCAACAAAGTTGGATTGAGGAAAAAATGCCAGACATTTGTCGCTCATCTTGTCCTAAACAATTTTACTTAAGGCAAAACGTAGGACATCGTCACTCATATTCTCGTCAAAAATGTGTAATAGAGCGTAACAACCAGCAATTTGTTGCTTAGATTTTCCTAAATGACGATTTCCTTTAAATTGTCGACTAGAAAATCTAATCTAATCGTACACAAACAATACCAGACAATAGAATAGGGGAAAGATCTGGTCCATAGACCGACACTGCGACACCTAGAGGATCTTTTGTTCCATATCGAAGACAATATCTTTTAAGACGACCTGGCCAAATGGGCTGTTATATGTAACAGCAATATTATATTGGTACTCCTTCGCATTTTTCTTGTTGCATAGTGTAATTTATGGACACAGAAGCCATGTTGTTATCGGTTGATGAATGGCAAAAGAAATTATTTCTTTTATTTATTTCGTTTCAATTATTTTTCAAATAATGTGATTTTTCACTTGTATTTAAAACTTTAAACTTAATTTTTATTTCAATGCAAAATCGAAACTAAATTATAAAAGTTTATTTTGCTAATACCAATTAACACCCACTTGTGTTGATTGTGTACAAAGAAAACTTTAAAAAGTTTTCAATGTTTTAGCTTATAGTGTAAGCCTACAAGTACCATGCGAGTACTTACTTTGCATGCCCTGCAGACAACACGACTAGTCCATTCACTCATGTAAAGTATACTCCATACAGGACAAGAACTGGGCCAAAAGTAAGCCAAATGTATGAAGAAAACATGGTCGATATATCCTTAGGATATCCTAGGGCTGGATCATTTAATCCAGCTTTGCATAACATCGGAGTAGTCTCAAAACTAGTATATGTCACTAGTTGATAGAGCACTCAAGTATTCGTGTTTTAACAATTGCATATACTATTTTCAATCGTTAAAACGTGAACGCTTATCACTTAACTGCAAGCTCTTTTTGGATATGGCATGGTCCGTGACTGTATTACATAGAACCATGTTGTAACTAGTTGGACGATGTAGTCGAATATCCCTGCAGATAACGCGACTAGTCCATACACACACATAAAATATACTCCATAGAGGAATAGGACTAGTCCAAAGATAACCCAAATGTATGCACATAACGTGGAAGAATTTAACATTACGGTGCCCTAGGGCTGGGCCATATAACCCAGCTTTGCATTATATCGGAGTGGTCTCAAAACTACAGTCCGTAACTACTTGATGGAGTCTTCAAGTCTTCGTGTTTTAATGATGGCAATCACTAAAACACGAGCACTTTTCGCTTCACTATAAACTCTTGTTTGCAAATGACATAGTCCATGACTGCATTACTTCGGGGTAATCTTAAAATCACTCTATGTAACTAGTTGATGGAATACTCAAGTGTTCATATTTTAACGATTTCAATCATTAAAACGCAAACACTTGTCGATTAACTAAAAGCTCTTTTTTACAAATGACATGGTTCATGATTGCATTACATAGGACCATATTGTAACTAGTCCATTTCAGCTGAAATGGACCATGTAGTCCAATAATATCTGTAGGGATTGTCTGCAGGGTGCAGAAACACATACTCATATACAAGCATTTCCAGCACTATGGCACTTGCTAGTCTATTCAGCTGTTTTTTGTTTTTTTTTCTCCTCACAAAACAATCAAGTTTATTTTATTGTAACAAAAAAAAAATTAAACTTTTTTTAAATTCAACTTTTATTCTATATAAATTTATTTACAACAAATTGGTTTTAATTTTTCTTTTTTTCTATTTAATAGTATACTTTTTTTCATACAATAACAACTTCAACAATATTTTTATTATGTGGCGTATTTAGTGGCAATTGTGTATGAGTGAGTGTTTTAATTTTATTAGTCAAATTAAATTTTAAATTTAACACAATTTGCAAAATAAAATTTATTAGCCAACGTTCATTTTATACTTTTTTTTTTATACAGAGAAGCAACACAATCAGGCAATTAATGGCTACCAGTTAATTAATTAATGTGTTACCTTCTTTGGGAAAGGGATAGTGTAGAGAGAACAGGTGGTGAAGTGGAAGAGAGAGAAAGAAGCCTTAATTAATTTACAAATCTGCTATTGCGCGTTTTTTTAGAGCAGTGTTGCAAGCCCCTCTGGTGTCAAGTAGAGGCGTTGAGTTGTTTAAGCTGTGTAGCCACTTTTATTAGTTCCTTTACTTCGCCGACGGTTCTGCTACAATACCGACGAAGGAGGGTGCTGTAAAGTGCATTAGGCTATGTTATTATTAATCGCAGCCGGTACTGCCAATGTGGTCAGTGCTATGCCTTCATGACTTTAACAGTCCAACAAAAACCAACAGAATAACAAACGAATGCACACGGGAAAAATGCATCATGTTGTTGGCTTACCTGAAACTAGTCTTGAACTCAAGACCTCAGGGTTGGTAGACAAACGCGCTAACTACTCAGCCAACAGCACCCCTAACAGGTCATATTCAACGCTTTATGGTGGTAAACACAATAAAAGGATGAAAATACGTGTTTTTTACGTGTTCAGAGATCTGTGACAGCTCGTTCAGTTTTTTTGCACCTGCATTTGAAGGAACGCTACTAACATTAATTTAAAAATTTTAAGCCAAAATGTTTTTATAGCATGCCGTCTAAATTAGACCTGGAATGCTGTTAAGGCATGATGATATGAAAGCTTTGTTAAAGCAAATTCTCTAACAACCACGTTAAAAATGAAGCAAACATTAACATGAGCAGTCTACACTTAACATTAACCTGATGTTAGGTGTTAATGGTAGTTAATAGGTAGGGTGCCCCTGTGGCTGAGTGGTAGCGATGCTAGCCTGTCAGTTCAGAGGTCGTTGGTTCGATTCCCGCCATAGACCCTGCGTGTTTTCCGCAGACAAGCTAATCGCCATAGATTATACGTAGATAGTCAACTGGGCTCCTGTCAAAAAAAATTTACAACTCTCTTCACACCTATGGGTATTTTGTTATCCAACACACTGAGAGAGGCAACTCAACACTCATCAGAAAGCGTAATTTTTGCACTTGAAAATGCACTAAAATTTATTTTTTTGCACACACAAACACTGTTTTATATTATTAAATTTTTTTATTTGCCATATAACAAATTTCTTGCTGTAATTTTAAAATATTTGTTTAATTTTGTTGACATTTGTGTGTTGAAATTTATCACAGTTTTCAAAAGTTTGTTTATTTTCTTTTGTTCTTATATTTCGTATGAAAAATGTATGAAATTTTATTAAAACACGGCAAAATTGTTGAGAGAATGAGTGGCTAAAACTGAGAGCATGAGAAAAAACGTTCTCAAAATAAAATAGATTCCATCTCATGACTGCTTTTTACGGCGTATGATTACTGTCAATTTGTATGGAAAAACTCGTCTAGCCCCAGTTCTGTTTAATCATTAAGTATGGTTTTGTAGCTGTGGGCAATATTTTATTTTAAACCAATACTAAAACAAAATGTTCTACTAACACATTCTTAGACTTAGGTTTTTGACAAGGTGTATCGAACAGGTGGGATCACTAGGTCAGCAGACTCGCCTGATTAAACGTCAAACTTAGTAGTGCTGATAAAATGCTCATGATATCACCACCACCTGCCCTGCCCTGGTAATACCACCCGTTTTTTGACATCTGTTAAGGTAGTTTTACAACAGATTTTCTACTGTTTTAGTACTGCCCGTACCTGTTCAATATGCCTTGGGTTTTTGACAGCAGACTTGTGTTTTTGAAGTTTTAGTGGACTATCTACGTATAATCTATGCTAATCGCTTCGCGGGTTGTGTTTGTTATTAAAAAAAAAAAATCAGGTGTAGATGTCAAGTAAAGACGCCTTGGAAATAAACATCAAATGTTTCATTACAAATTAAAAATATATTGAATAAAATAAGTAAAAACGGAGAAAAGGAAAAATTTAAAACAAATCTCAGACAATGGACCCCGATTTGCAGATAGATTTCATGCTTTCCGAGAGAGATCATTTTATTGAATTGTGCAGCAGAAGCCGTTTATATAAAAATCCCAACTACAGAAGACCTTGGAAAGTGTTCTCGTCGTAAGTTAAAAAAAATTTACATTTAAAATATTTTGTAATCGAGTTCTTTTAAGGATTTCCAAAAGATTACTGAATGATGCTCTGGCATTAATTGAAAATGATTTCATGTTGGCTATTGAAACATGTGTTGATAACTTTCTGAAAATAGAAACAAACTCTTTTTGATATTTAAGGATGTTTTAATTTTATAATAAAACAAACAGTTTCGTGCTTGGCAAAGCTAAATTTTTATTTTTGTATGTCAGCAATAGGACTGCATTACAGAACTACTGGACTATCCTTCCCGTATAAAGTAATATGTGTCACCAATCTACTAAATTTTTTTTTTTTTTGGTACTTTCTACCAGAGTCTGTTGTTAGAATCTTGTTGTAAGTTGTAAATTTGATTTTGTTGTACATTGTTACGCTGTAATTCAATTCGAAAAAGTCTAAATACAATAAAGCTCGAAATTCAACACGACAAATTTAAAATGTTATTAAGGGCTAATTTCATGCTTATTCACAACTGGTGCTACCAGCACTTTTTTTCATTTTCAAAACTCAAATATTTGACCAAAAGCATCCCATTCAGAAACTTGTTGATCAAAATCGCTAGGAATCTTCCCAAGAAACTTTACTAATTTTTTTTTTCAAAATTAATTATGTATTAAAAATTTTCCGAAATTCGGTACCTACCAAAATCTTTTGTCATTTTTGTAATCGGGAGTACTTTATTGATGGATTACGAAGTAATGAGTGGTTCTTATTTATCTTATTACTATGCTTCAAACTAGAACAACTACTTAATTTTCAATAAACTTAGTACGTATTTTTTCATTATCTGACAATACACTGAAAAAATTTCATGCAACATATGCACGAAAACGCTCGTACAAATTACGAAATATTTCGTAATTTAGCAGCACGAAATTCTTTCGCAAAATGTACGTACTGTACGAAAATAATTAAAAAATAAAATTAAAAAAAAAGTTTGGCTCAACGGGGCACGAACTTGCAAGGCAAGTACTCTATGCTCTGAGCCCCTTTCTACTTATTTTATAAGAGCTAATGACAATTTAAAAGAAATAATTTTAGTTTAATTTTTATTTCAAATAATTTTTTTAACAAGAAAATATGTTTACGAAAGGTTTTCGTTAATTTCGTAAATTCAAAAAATATTGCTTAATTTTTTTTCGTAATATGTACGAAAGTTTCGTTGATTCTACGAAAAAAGTAGCTACGAAAGTGTTTTTCGTAAAATGCTGCATGTATTATTTTCAGTGTAGCTATAATTTGTTGTCATGTATTAATAAAATAAGTACACAAGTACTTTTTAAGCCAACATACAAACACATGTATATGAAAACTAGTTTTTGTCGCTTAAACTTATAAGCAGGGACTGAAACCGAGCTCGAACCAGAACCAAAACGGGTTCAGGTTCGCTGCTTATAAATACTTTGAACCCGAACCCGTTGAACCCAAAAATTCAGCAAGATTCGGGTTCAAAAATATAAAAAAATTGAGAAAAATTTAATAGAAGAATAATAAAAACATTAAGGGTACCCTATACTCACATATTTGTATGACACACATGCCATGTTGGACAGATTCCCTGACTGTGTATGGTTAAATTTTTAGTACGACATACATGTTGGACGAATATTAAAAAGTTTTAATAATTTCTGCTTTGCTCACACATTTCATATGGTGTAAGGGGAAGAGTGACATACTTGAATGTAAATATCAAAGGAAAACGTACAATATTTAGATTTTTTTCATATGCAGCGACATATTTTTTTAAATTATTTATATTTTCAATTCAAATTTGAAATCACAATTGGTTTTGTAGAAATTTTATCTAGTTTAAATATGATTAAAAATTGGAAAAATTTTTCAGTTTTCTTTTGAAAAAAATTTAAATAAATGTTTGTCAGTTTCCATGAACAGTGTGAGGAGAAAAACTGACAAATACCAATGTTTGTCAGTTTTCAAGTATGTCATTCATGTATGTGAGTTTATTGGGTCCTTTACATTTCTTGCATGAAAAAAAATTAAAAACAAAATCAAAATAAAATAACGACCAAGGCAAATTCATACCAGGTGGCAGCCACACAGCAGCTGACTATATTTTGCAATTTTTAAAAGTGCCGAATGGTTGCCAAAATGTTTGTTTTTTCTTGTTCTGGATATTTCTAATAATTTATAATTTGAAGTATATTTTCCTATGTCAATGCGGTACGAACGCTACAAAGTTGAAAAAAGTTTTTTGAAAGCTAAATAAGTTTAATTTAATTAAATAAAAAAAAGAATATATTTGGGTATGTTCTGTATTTCATATGGAATTAAAATGTGCATTGTTGTTGCAATTTAATATTTATAACAACAATGCTTTGATAATTCCGAATATTTTAATTTCACATGAAATACAGAACAAACGAATAATCGTGAATGTAAAATTAATTTATATATTTTATTATTAAACAAAATAATTGCGCGTGTTTAAATTTTTGGTTTTAAGCCCGAAACCGAACCCTGAACCGAACCCGAAGCTGAACTTTTTATTTTGATTAACCCGAAGCCGAACCTGAACCCATTTTTTCATGGTTTCAGTCTCTGCTTTTAAGTCAACACTAGCTGAGTGGGTAAAGTACTTGTCTGCAAACCTGAGCCAGCACAGGTTCGTATCCCAGCTGGGTAAAAAAAAATTGTAATATAAATAAAATATGTGTAAAAATTTTTTTTAGAAAGAGATGTATCAATCAGGCAATTAATGCCTACCAGTTAATTAATTAATGTGTTCCCTTCTTTGGGAAAGGGATAGTGTAGAGAGAACAGGCGGTGAAGTGGGAGAGAGATAGAAAGCTTAATTCATTTACAACTTTGCTATTGCGCATTTTTTGTGGAGCAGTGTTGCTGCCCATCTGGTGTTAAGTAGAGGTATTAATTTGTTTAAGCTGTGCAGCCATTTATTAGTTCTTTTACTTCGGCTACCTATTTTTTTAGCTTCATGTAAGCAAAATAATAACTAGTTAATTGCTGTGACAATGTAAATACATTTTTTGGACTTCTCAAACAAAAATAAGTAGTTATTGAGTCAAGTTGTAAGTAATTACGACATGAATCCTCATAAACTTGTTTGCCTACCAGCTGGGTACGTACGCAATACATATTTGATCAAAATTATCACCAATCTCTTCAAGGAATTTCACTAAAAAAACTTATTTTTTTCATAATTAATTTTTGTAAGTCTCCGAAATTATTTCCCGTTAGGTGACCAAAGAAACCTTGCGACTACCCATTTCTTTATTATATGGGCAACTAATACCAATTCCTATTTTTACTTCGCCCCCTCAAACAATTTTGTAACTACTGGTAGCTGGTTATGGCTGTTTTAAACTATCACAAACCGTTCGACTTCTGTAGAAAATGCAGCCTTGATCTAATGGGTTTATGGAAAGTTTTAAAAAAGCAAAAGCAACACATTTAAGAGGGTTGAATTTTGTGCAGAAGTCGAACAGCTTGTTTAACCGTAGATTGAGCTTCAAAAAAAATACATAATTCTTCCTTTGTATAATATTTGATACACACTGAACAACGAAAGAAAACAACTCTTAAAAAAGTACAAATGTTTGTTTTTTTTATTTGTTTTTATTGAGACTTTGTTTAAATTATACAATATTTAATAAAATTTTAATTTATGGACTACTAATGCAATCTGCGCAAATACTTTTAGAGTGCTTCTCATTGCAGCATGGCTTTTTGCACAAGTAGCAGAAATAAGACGTCCATTTATTTTTGTTTTCGCCCGAAGTGTAACACTTTTGGCATCTTGCACGTTTCTTTTTAGCAGAATCATCAACTTTTCTTTTTTTAGAAGGACCAGCTTCACTGTCATTTGACTCATTAAAATTTTTATTTGAAAGTTTTGAGTATATCATCAAAGAAAATTCACTTCGAGGAAGGTTTTTACGTTTTTCCATATATGGCTTTGCGAGTGAGATTGCCAACTCATGAAGAAAACACTTACGTTTTGTATGTTTCTGAGTAGTTTTCCAATTTGTGTCTACTTCGTTATAAATAATATAGGCGTTTAAAGCAGAAACATCAATTATGTTCGAAAAAACAGCCATTGTCCAGCGATTGTTTTTACGTTTGCAGCTGTAACTACTTAACATTTTGTCAACGGTGTCAACTCCTCCTTTAGTGGAGTTATAAAACGATATTATTTCGGGTAGTTTCTTTGGACCGTTCAAAACTTTTTGATCATGATGCATTGTGCTAATTGCAATTGTGCATTTGTCTTTGTGGCTGATATAACTAACAAGAGTTGTATTAGGGGTAAAAGCGAATGATGACTCATATCTTGGTACTTTTTTGCATACTAACAACTTTGGAGGAATTGATCTTTTATTTTTCCGCATTGTTCCAACCATTGTTAAATTTCGTTGCAAAAGTTTTTGACCAAGACTGTGCGAAGAAAAAAAGTTATCCATTGTAACGTTATGCCCCTTAAGTCCATCAACTAAGTCAAGGACGACCCGTTCACCCTGATTTCGCTCTGGAACGCCAGATACATCTTTGCCCAAATACGGCTGTATTTTCCACACATAATATGAACGCGAATCAACAAGCAGCCAGAACTTCAGACCATACCGCTCTGGTTTTGATGGTATATACTGTCGAAACTTACAGCGCCCATGAAAACCTAAAAGTTGCTCATCTACAGTCACACAGTCATTTGGGTTATAAAACTGTGATAGACTTTCAGACCATTTGTCCCAAAGGTTCCTTATTGGCGCAAACTTATCCGAACTTTTCTGAGCACGCCTGGCTAAAACGTTATCAAACCGTATGATTTTGTGAATGTTCAAGAATGATCCTTCAGACATTATTGAACGAAATATGGGCCGTCCATAATATTCATCAAACATATCATGTAATGTCTCATTTTTGGATCTATAATGCAAAAGATATATTTACATTTTCTTTTGAAAAGCTATTATTTTTATTTACTTGTACACTCCGCCCAATAATAAAACAGCCAAATAAGCATAAAGCGATTCTTCATCTACATCAATATGGTTGACACCGTTGAGATGTTTTCCATAATTGTTAGTGTTTTCGATTATAATTTTTGTTACTTGTGGCGAAAAATATAATAAAAAGGAGTCCCGAATATTACAAACACGACTTGAAGCAAATCTTGTAACACCTAAAAGCATTGGCCTCATATTTGTTCTTTTTTCAAATTACTTTTTATTTACCTGGGCGCATGTTGATGATATTTTCCGTTCCCAATCTTCCAGTTGAACAAGGCTCTCTTTGCCAAGAAGTTCCATCTTTGGCTATATATGATGGATCAGAACTTGCGTTGTGAATTTTGTCATCATCAGAGCTACTTTCCTGATCTTCCAACTCGTCATCAGATATATTCGAAATATCAGAGACATCTGATAAATCTCCATCTTCTCCACCAGAACTCTCGTTAAGAACATCATTTACAAGTTCTTCCAAAGTCAAAAACCGTGAACTAGACATTTTAATAAATTAACACAATCAAATATCTTTTTTCAAATAATAAAAATGCACGAGCGGCAAAAAAATTACACTTGTTCTATACAAAATTCACAAAACTTTAGTATGTATCAAATGTGATACAAAGACAATATTATGAACTTTTTCAATTTCTCATAGCCTACTTACATTTATTTTTTCAAACGATGTTTTAAATACGGGAAATAACAATATTTACAAATTGTGAAAACAGGTGTGCCATATAGTGTTGCCATTCAGAAAAATTTTTGAAATAAAAACGAAATGTATCATTTTTGATACAAAGCTCGATCTACGGTTAATAGTCTAAAAACAGCTTTATAGCTACTTTACACTATTCCACAAGCCGTTCGACTTCTGTAGAAAATGCAACCCTGATCTAATGAGTTTATGGAAAGTTTTAAAAAAGCAATAACAACACATTATATCAGGATAGCATTTTGTGCAGAAGTCGAACAGCTCGTATAATAGTCTAAAAACAGCTTTAATAGTACTTTGTTATCTGCTATGTAAAAAATGTGGTTTGCGTCTCTGCTGGTTATATACGATTTTACCTTCATACACATATACAGAGTAGTATATTTACTTTTTATGCCCACTTTTCTTATCTTATAATTGTAGTGTCAGGGAAACTTAGTTTGTGTGCAAAGTTTCATAAGAATCGGTTAAGTGGAAGTAATTGAAGAATAATATTTACTAAGTGTGTCCCCTTTTATACTTTGAAAATTGAAGGGCAGACATTTTTTTATTTCTTTTTTCAGCTTTTCGCTTTTTTTTACTTGATATTTATATGTATTAGTATTTTCATTCGAACAAAAACCATTCAAATTTTCAAACAATTTATTTTCATTTTTGTTCGAACGAACAAAATTTTACAACTCACTTTTGTGCATACACTAAATTTACAGCGTACTTCTAAGTGTTTAAAAGTTTTGTGAACTTTGTTAAATAGTATTATATTGCAAAACCTTTAGTCAATCAATCATTGTTTGTATCCAAAAAATTGTATTGACTGTTATCCATATTTTTTAATATAATTGAAATTTTTTAGTAAATACCGAAGGAGTTTATGTTAAAATATATCGAAGATTATAAATCTGAATTGTATTGAATTCAAAATAAAGTGTGTGTTCTGAAAACAATAATTAATTCGTATAAAAATTTATTGAGCGTTACTTAAAAAATTTTTTTTAAATAATTTATCTATAAATTTTAGGACGTAAAAAAAAGTTAACAGCAGCTGAAGGGTTGAAACGATATAAAAAACAAAAAAGCGCCAAAACAAAAAAAGCCAAAAAAACTAAAAAAGTCGCCAAGAACTGAAAAATCTCTAAAACGAAAAAAAATGTGAAAACAAAAAAAAAATCACCAAAAACCGAAAAAATCCCCAAAACCGAAAAAAGTCCCTAAAACCGAAAAAAATCGCCAAAACTGATATTAATAGCTAAAACTAAAAATAACGTCAAAAAATGAAAAATCGTTAATACAAAAAAAACGCCGAAAACCAAAATATCATCAAAACAAAAAAAAAATTGCAAAAAACGAGGAATCGAAAAAAAGAAAAAAATCACAAAAATAAAAAAGCGCCAGAACCAAAAACAAAAATCGCTAAATCAACAAAAAAAAAACTTTAAAAATAAAAAAATTTAATTAAACGAAAATTGAAAACGAAAAAATTTGTCAAAATGAAAAGGGATATAATGTGCATTCGTACGGAACCTTTCGTTTTGCGAGCCCAAGTCGCACTTTACTGAATTTATTTGGATTGTTGTAGACTTTTCTACATTTTTCAAGAGGTTCAAAATTTTCACTTTATCGTGTAATGACATTACATTACGTTTGGTAATTATATTTTAGCTTTAGTCATTTCTAAAACATTTTATAAAAACACAACAAATCTTTTTAGTTGTATTAATTATGTACTAGTACAATGTCTTTTACCAGGCAGTTGTTGATGGTTACCATAATTTCTTAAGGGTGTTATACTCGTATTAAATTCGCGTAAGAAAAGCGCGTAATTACTATTATTGATCCGTGCAAATCTAGGCTTACCTGTAGTGGTACAGTGCATTCAAACCCTATGTTCATTTTTTTGTGTATTTTTTTGCGCGAAAATCATTCCCAGATTAATCGCGAATGCAAATGTAACGCTGAATACACAAAAATTTTTTTAAATCTAAATATATAATTTAATTTCAGGATCCATTGAATGAGGCGAAAACAGTACTATGAGTCCTAGATTCTTATGTACGTTATAATAAGAATAACCCATGTGTAAAGTTTGGAACTTGATCGGACGTCTTGAAATTGGCGAAAACTACTTAATTAATATTTAATATTAATAATATTTAATTACGAATATTTTATTTGTTCTTTTTTTTCAAGTGAAGCTAAGAAACATTAAAGGACTTATTTTGTAAAACGCAATGCTTAGCGTTGGAAAATTTTGTATGGAAAAAATTTTAATTACAAAAACAAAACACATACAAAATTATTCAATGCTTAGCGTTGTATTTTACAAAATAAGGCACTAGGTCTCATAATACTTTAAACCTGTTACATATGACAATATGACATAAAGTCACAGAAACTTTAACGGGCATAATTCTTCTAATTTCTTACATCAATGTCCGCCACTGGCTAGTCGATAGTCAGAAAGAAAAATTTACAGATAATAAAAAAATAATTAATAACAGACAAAAGCAAACAAAAAAAAATGTTTATCTATAAGGACTTGGTCAGATAATAGTAGATTCCATTAAGTGCTCATATAAATGTACGTACTTTGTACACAAGTATGTAACTGTCACAACTAAGATAAGACTAGTTCATAAGATAATGCGATAGTTATCAGTCAGGAGAGATGGAAAATTCTACGATAAGAAATCAATTTATATGAGAGAACTGTAAAGCAAAAAAACCTGCTAGACCAATACTTAAAACTTCAAGATGGAGAAATATAAATGTTGAACATTGAAATTGTATATAAAATCCAATAGAACAGCAAAACAATTTTATTTATTAACTACAATTTAAGTTCGCAAAACGTTCAACGGAAAACTAGAAAGAAAAAAGAAAATTAAAGACAATTGAAATCAAAAAATATTTCATTACATAATAAATAGTGCAATTAATAAGAGGATACAAAATAAATTGATCATCATGATTTTGGATAATAAAGCCGAACAACCACCAACTTACTTAAACAAGGATTTTTTCAAAACGGCTCTAGAGGATGGATTATATGACAAACATATTGAACTAAAGCAAATTATATTTGCTGAGTCAAATGGTGGTGGTGAAAATTATTGTAGCAAAATTTATCGCGTTAAAGCAATCTACCGCAGCAGTAAATATCACTTTGATAAAGAGATGGCATTGATCGTAAAAACTATAGCGATTACACCAGCTACACAATTTCTGGAAGATTTAGCTGTATTTCTAAGAGAGAAGATATTCTATTTAGATGTTTTGGGTAAATTGGAATTATTGATTGGAGACGGTGCCAAGTTTGGAGCAAAGTAAGTAAAGTGTTGAATAATTTCAACTCAGCGAATTTCTTGTTTTACGCAGCAGGTTGTGAAATGGAAGAGTTTTTTTCAGAAACTTTTCTTTTGCCAACTTTAATGAAAGTTGATATGTAATAAGTTCATTTAATTACTGTTTTTTTGCCATTGGCTATCGAGCATTGGCGTAGCTGGAAATTTTTCTCGGGGGCTAAAGCCCATATCTACGCTCTAAGACTTTTTTTGTTGAAAATTAGGTCGATAATAGTCGCAACACTTTACTGATTATTATCGACCTAAAATTAGACAAGCATTCCCTTTGTTGATTTTTGAACAGAATATATTTAAAACAAAAAAATATAATAAAAGCGCCTGCGAAGCGATTGGCTGTGTGCAGCTTCGAACCGTGACCTCCTGGCTGATAGTTTATCGTAACTACTATTCAGCCATAGGAGTATTCTACTTTATGTTAAATTTTTTTCACTTGGGCTAAATATGTTTAATTTGAAAGTTTTTTTTAATAAAAATGTACAAAGTACATTTTCTTAATTAATTACATTTATTAAAACAAAAAAATCCTTAGAATTTTGTTTATAAGTTAACAATATTTACTTACCAATATTTACAAAATTTATATATAAAAACCTTTAAATACCAGATAATAAACTTTTTTCTGCTGTTTTTTTTAGACAGATTGCTTAATATTCAAAATTTTAATGTTATTTAGACATACTTTGCTCAAAAATAAATACTTTTGACAGCAGATTTGTATTTTTGCGAAAAATTAGACAAATTATGTTTTTTGTAACAAATAACTACAAACTCGATGCAATTTTAGACAAGCAGAGTTGTTCAATACAAATTTAGACAATATATGATACTAAATTTCAAGTAATGTTTTAGAGTGTAGCTAGCGTGATTCTGAGAGTGGCTTAGCCCCACCCCCTCCCCAGAAAACCATTCTTTTTGTTGGAAAAATTCAAAAAATTTACTAAAAAAAATAATTCAAACGAAAAAACTTTCAAGCTAGAAAATGTATATATTTTTTGATTAATTTAAAAATTGATTTTTTCAAAATATTCAACGCAGTTTTCCAATTCCAAAAAAGCGGCTAATCGGCGGAGCCACTTTAACTCCCTCTAAAATGAGTCCCAGATGTAATCTTTCAAAACGCCAAAAAAAAATTTATTATTCAGGTTTAACTTCATTCGATTTATTGAGAAACGATTTTTCGAAGTAAGTAAAAGGGTCGAACTGAACATCGATATGTTAGGGATCAACCACGACCCCATAGTGAGAGCTTTTTATACTCTAGCCTACTACAGCGCAAGCCGATAAATATCCAAGCAGATAAATATCCAACGTTAAGCCAATTTGCATTAAGCTCTTTTTACTTGCTTAAGCTTTTTTTGTGGTTTGGAAAATGGCCATATTTGGTCTTGTCTTAGCCAAACACTACTTGTGTTTTTTTGTTTCTCACCTACTCTGAGAAACATTGTTTCTCCAAGTCTTAAGGTTTACATGTGTTTGTTTTTCCTTATATTACTCGGCCATACATGTTTATATTTTTTTGGTGCCCTCAGCCAGAATTAGTCGCTAGAAGCATTTTATTTTTTTATGTTGTAAAGTGTAATTTTTTTAATTAGCTTATCTTTATGTTAATATTAAGCCTATGTCTATACCTGATATATTTTTATCATGACAAATGTCAAATTCCATATATAAAAAACAGCTAACATAAAATAAATTATTTTTCAATATAAAGTTTGACTTTTGTCATGATAAAAATATATCAGGTATAGACGTAGGGTCACAAAGAACTTATTTTTTTCACTGTGCGGAATTATCACTTAAGATAGTATGTATAAGTAAATATAAACAATATTATAATATTTTTTAGAAAAAAACATAGAAAACTGAATGAAATAAAACAATCATTCATACTGGTTTCACTTAAACTGTTTACATATGTACATACATACTGTGAGGGTCGATGAAAATAAATTAGTGCATAAAACAATAACATTCGTAGCTAAATAACATCTCTTAGTTGATAAATACAGAAAACAACAAAATAAGGCGGCAAACGTATTTGCTGCTGCAGAAGATAAAAAAAAACTGCCCAATATATTTAGATGAGAGTACCCATAGTGCCAAGCCAGTGATGGCGATAACGCTGTTGATCAGCCTATCATTTTCAGACAGAACCGTACTGCACACATAAATATTTATTCAATCAAATAAAATAGTTGCTAAAAAGAAGAAACTCAAAATCAAGTCAATTATTAGAGAAAACTATTTTTTGTTTCTGGTAGAGATAAACAGTTCAAACGGAAACAGAAAATAATAAAATATTTATAGAATTTAAAAGTTTATGTTTGAAAAATATATTTATTGTTCGAGGGCAGGCGCGGATCCAAGGGAGGGGAATAATGGATATTTTCCCCTCCAAAACGAATAAAATATACATAATTTCTATGGAGTTTCTAAAAGATATAATACAAAAGTGCCCCTCCTAAGCGCTTGAGCTGGATCGGCACCTCGTTGTGGGTTGTCTAATCTTTAACTGAAGGTAAAACCATCGCCGTCGTTTTTGAAAATTGGAGTCGCCGCCCAACACATTGATTTTTGCGGCTCTTAAATGTACTTAGACAGTGAAAAATGCATTGTTTATTTTAATTTGCGAAAAATTATACATCACATTGTACAATTTTTCGTTACAGCAGAGAATTTGGTTTTATATGTCTAAAAATGTTCTTTCAAAAATTTGTTGGTAGCCGACGGCTTGTAGTCAAATTTATTGATTCGCCGCCGCAAAATGTTATATTGTCAAAGAAGATATCATTTCACACAGCAAAAACATGAATTTTTTTACAGACGTCCAAATCTTATATTGTCAAAAAACATACGATTTGGCACAGCAGAAACATGAAAATTTTCCCCACAGGCAAATATTTTTTTACTATAATACTGTTCTACCGTTTGACACAAGCCCATAAACCCAATGAAACAATTTCATTAGAGTTTTTTCATTATTCTAATAACAATTTCAGAAATCCAATGCAAATTTCATTAATATTGTGAAAGAATTTCATTGAAACAATTTCATTAGAGTTTTTTCATTATTCTAATAACAATTTCCGAAATCCAATGCAAATTGCATTAATATTGTGAAAGAATTTCATTGGTTGAATGACAGTTTCATAAATCCATTGAAAAGTTACATTAAAATTTAACCAACGAAAATTTCATTAAAATTCAACCAGTGAAATTGTTTCACAATATTAATGAAACTTTTCATTGAATTTATGAAATTGTCATTTAATTATTGAAATTCTTTCATAATATGTATTTGTGAAATTTTCATTGAATTAATGAAATGAATGAAATCTAATGAAATTATTTCATTGCTTTTTTTATGAAGCAAAATTCTTTCAGTGTATATGCCTACATTTCCTAAGGCGCTAATGCCATCTCATCAGTAAATCGTTAAGCATCATGTTTGAAAAGTTTTGAAACTCGCATGCTTAAAGACAAACTCTCAAACAGGAAATGAGAATTATAAATATAAAAGCGTAATAGATTCGTCTAAAAGCATACGCGTTTGTAAGCTTTCCGAACATGATGGTTAAAGATCTACTGACGTGTTGGCATTAGAACCCAACGAAATGCAGGCATAAACACAAATCTCGAATAAATTAATACATTTTCTTAAAAGTTTATTTTAAACAAATGTTTGTCCTAAAAGTATAATTCCACTACAATTAACCTTTAAGACGCAACATTTACGTTTGATTAATGATCCATTTTATTGTCATATTTAAGGTGCTTTTATACAACAAGAGAGCCAATGCAAACGATTATTTTCGATGACTTAACACAATATGGTTACAAATTGGCAAATCGGCAAACTGGCTTAAATGAAGAACATTGTATTGTTATCCTAAAAAAGTTGGCCAAATTTCATGCATCCTCAATGATTTTGCTCAAAAGGGTAAGTGAATTGTAATCATTAAAAAACAAATATTATTGTTTATAATTCTTTTCCAGGATTCTAGCATACGAGAGCATTTTCAAACTGGAATGTTAGATGAAAATTACATACGAACTAATAAAAGATTTATAGAGTTTATGACATTATTACTGAGAACATTAGCGGATTTAGTTCAAACTTGGGATGGCTATGGCATGATATCGGAGAAACTACACAGACATTGTGATAATTTAAAAGAAAATTTGGTAAAAACCGGTAAAGAAATACCAGATGAAATAACGGTATTAAATCATGGCGATTTATGGGTGAATAATTTTTTATTTAAATACGATAAAGATGAGCCCGAAACCCCTGTAGATGTGTTGTTTGTAAGTAATGTACTTAGATATTATAAAAGAAACACTACTTTAAATGATCTTGTATTTATTTATTAGGTGGATTTCCAAAATAGTTTCTTTGGCAGTCCGGGTTGTGATATAAACTTTTTCTTAAATAGCAGCGTTCAACTGGACGTGTTAATACATCGTCGCACCTTTTTAATCGAATCATACTATGAAACGTTTAGGCAATCGTTGAAGAATATGCACCATAAACACATTCCATCATTGGACGATATAAAAAGCGAAATACGGTCACGCGAATTATATGGTTTCTTTTCATCATACGCATTTTTACCCATGGTCGCCATGAAGAAGGAGGACTCCGAGGATAACAGCATTGAAGCTTTTGCAGATAAAGATTTTGCAGCAAAAAAAGTTAAAATTATGTTTGCCTCCAACCCGAGAACTACTAACACTTTAAAATATACTTTAAAACGTTTTGATGAACTAAAAATATTTGATTAAGTTAAGATTTTACAAAATTATTGTACGAATATGTACTTTGCTCACAATTCGCACCTTAAAGTCCAAAAAAAGCTTTTCAATGGCATTCATGTACATACACACATACATACATACAAATTTTATTAATATCTTGTTTTATGTAATACGAATTAAAATTTGTTTGAATAAAGCCTCATTAAATTATAATTCAAATAAAACGAATTTAATTGAAGGAGCATTTTACTTCCAATTTTGACTCTGTAGATAAACTAAATTCAATATCAGTTTGAGAAAATCCACAGACTTTTTTCAATATAGATCCATTAAAAATTTATGTCTGAATATGAAGATTCATTTTAAAATTTAAAACCCTATACGCGAACCAACAAGATTTAGAGAGCCCTGTTAACAGGTTAACATTGCTCTACTAGCATACTGACTGCCCTTTTCATAACGTCCGATTAAAAGTTAACGTGCACTTTAACGGCAGGTTCGGTATTCAAAGTTTACCGTTAAAGCCCACGTTAACTTTTAATCATACATTGTGAAAAGGGACGTAAAACGTAGTATATGCATTTAAAAAGCTCTTTTAGGCAGTAGTCAATATGCACAAGAAAAAATTAAGGAAATTTCGGGCAACGTAGTCCTCTATAAGTGCCCATAGTTAGAGATTTTAACAGTTTGAATTAGAACGAGTGGTCGTAAAAATAAATACAATTTGGATTTTTTCAAGTCTCATACCCCAAATCGATCGGTATTTATAAAAAAAAAACTATCTTAAAAAATTTCAGGTCAATCAGTTTAGATTAAGGCGTGTCGCACGCCCACCAAAGTTTGAATAAATGCCCTTTAACTGTTTTATGTCTCATAACTCAATAAATATTTTATCTATAAAAAAATTTCTTCTACAAAGCTGTTGTCTGTGAAGCTTTCAACATCTTTTACCTTACGGACTTTTATCTAGATCTCATATTTAACAAAAAAAAACAGCAATATCGAAAACAGTAAATAACTATTAAAATCTCACACAAAAAAGCCCATAAATTTACAAATTTCGGTAAACTTTTTCGTTCCCAAGATATGATAGTTGTTTCTTTAGTTGTTTGGGCATTTGAACGATACACAGGAAAAAAATAACATCAAACTGCAACTAACATTTTCAATTGTTAATATGTAGTTTAAATTCAAACATATATTTTGTTAATATAACAAATTGAGTTGTTGATACGACAAACACAGAAATTTTTTTCAGCAAACTGAACTAGCCAAATTTTTTGTTATGTATTGTGAAAAAAATGAACAATCATCATTGTTGATATAACAAATGAATGCTCACGCGTAAATGAAACAAAGCAAATCAAGAAATTTTTTTCAACAAACTGAACTTACCCAATTTTTTTGTTATGTATTGTGAAAAAAATTAACATCACCATTGTTAATATAATAAATGAATGCACACACGTACATGAAATAAAGCAAATCACGTTTAGTGTGTATTCATTATTTGCGTATTTAATAAAGAATTTCTTTGTAGCTGAGAGCTAAGAATGTTTGTCTATTAATCCAGAGGTCGCCGGTTCGATTCCGCCCAAAGACATTTAGTATTTTTCGAAGACAAGTAAAAAGTGGCTTCGAGGATTGTGATTGTATAAAAAAAATTGTTAATAAAACAATTATGATAGTTAAAATTTTTTCGGAAAATCCACAATTCACATTGTTGATATAACAATAATTTTAATTGAAATAAATTTGAAGTCAGCAAAAAAAAATTGCTAAAATAAATTTTCTGATTTTCCTTTAACTTACAATTTCGTAATTGTATTTACAAAAATCGTTGTAGGTTCAAAATCAATTAATTATTTAATTAATATAACAAAAAAATTAATTGTATTTACAAATATTTTTTTCTGTGTACGATCAAATTTTACAGCTTGTATTTCAAAAGCTATCATTAATTTGGAAATTTTTACGATTTTAAACTATGGGTATACCCAGAGAAAAAATTAATAAAAACCATATTGATTCAATAAGAAACATTAACGAAAGTCTAGTCATGTCGAACATGTTTATTTAAATATTTAACCACATTTATTCAAAGTTGGAAATGATTGATGAAATTTTGATTTCAATATAAATTTTTTTTTACAAAATGTCGCTTACGATCATTCCACGCGATATACACTAAATAAATACCATCGTATGTAAAATGAATTTAATTCAACATGATTTAAATGATTATTTAACATAAAATTTATTCGAAATTAAAGTTATAGTCATGTTGACTTAAAACGAAATGTAACGTTTATAACAAAGTTGTTTTAACAGTGAAAAATGTTAAATCAAAGAGATTTAAAGTTAGATTAATAACTTTTTGTTTAAAATTAATATGAAACAATGGTAATTTTAAATCTGCAGTAGTAAATTTTCGCTGGTAATTGGATTTTCTTCGGCTATATAAGAATTAACAGCAACAAAGCAACAAGCAAGTCACACAACTGAGCACAATAGTGAATTGTAGCAATGAAGAAATCAAAAAAACACTAACATACTTAAACGACATGTTATTTCTTGTAAACTTAATATGATTTTCAATCAAAATTGCTTAATGTTGATTTTACATTCCCTTTTTTCTGTGTGCATCCATTTAGGGTCCTTAAGAAACTCAATAGAAATTGGGTATGTGATACCCGTTTTTGTGGGGGGGGGGGTGAAATATCCCGTTTACCCTGCCCACCCCCTTTCTCTGCGATTATGAGACCTGAAGAAATCCCAATTTTCTTTTTTACGTCCACTCTAGTGGTCCTCCCTTAGAGAATCCAAATTTCTAACAATTTCAAAAACCAGGAAAAACTCGTTCCAACTCAAACTGTTAAATAGCGAACTATGGGCACTTCAAGAGGACTACCTTTCCAACAAATCCACATAATTCTTCTCGCCCACGATGACCACTTTTTAAACAATTTCAAAAATAGGGAAAACTCGTTCTAATTGAAACTGTTAAAAAACCCAACTATGAGTACTTATAGAGGACTACCTTGGCCCTAAATCGCCTTAATTTTTTTCTCACCTACATTGACTTCTTGCCAAAAATAGAGCAATAGAGCAACAGAGCAACGTTAACCTGTTAACAGAGCTGTTAAACTAGATGGTTTGTGTCTAGGGTTTTAATTTTAAAATTTAACTTCAGATAGAGTAAGTGCGGGTAATGTGGTATACCTATTTGTATTTTGATTGCCAAATATTTAGGTATTGCCCGATCAAAGTAGGATTTTGCCATCCATATGCTGCATGTGTTATGCTTCCAGAAAGCCACTTGCGAAGGATACTAAACACATATTTTTAGAGATTTTTGAAAAATTGTTGAAAATCTCATTAAACGTGAATTTAAAAAATGTGCAGGTAATATGGTACACCACATGATGCTTATGTGGTATAGTGTACCACATTACCAGCTCATGGTGATTATTTTACATTAGATCCTTTTTTTACACATAAGTATGTGAGAATTAGTATTTTATTGCAATTAAAAAATAACAAAAATAACAAATTTAATTCATTAAAAACATAACAATTTCATTAATTTCTACTTTGTTGAAATGACTTAGAACTTTCAGTCTTAGCAAGAGTAACTCAAAAGAAAAGATAGAATATAAGGTACACTTAGTTGCAGGAATCACAAACAAAAATTGCGCTTCGCTTAGGAATGCAGAGCTCGTGAGCCCAAACCTGTTCGCATTGCAAACATGCAACCCATGGCTTAACTATGGCATCATCTTTATAAGCCTTTTCACAGTAATTGCACAAGGTGTCTCTTGTAGGTGGAACATCTGAATAGTCCTCTTCCTCGGATGTGTCATTTAAGTTAAGGTTTTGATCACTATCGCTTGATTGTGAATCAGTTCGAGGTTTCTTTCTGTTGCAATTTTTAGGCACTTTTTCAGCAGATGTATTTATTGCAACTTTACGTTTTCTGTTGATGTTTTCAATGCTCTGCATTAAATCGTTTTTATACGGCGAAGTTGTGAGTACTGTAGCTTTAGTTTTTCTACCCTTGCGATTCGTTTCTGGCTTCCGCATTTTAGGTGGTGGAGAAATCTCCCAGGGGGTAATGTGATTTCTACTCGTGCTAGGGCTTTCCTCTGAAAAATTAGTATCTAGTAATATAATGATATCTATCTACGACGATAATCAATGGACTTACGATCCCCAGATATTACGTCATTTGAAGTTTCTGCCACTGTGCTGTTCGTAGTTTCCACTGAATCTGTAAAATAAATTGATGGAGTTAACGCTTTTTGAATAAAAGTAATATCTTGTATCTACCTGATACATTTTCTGCAATGAAATCAGCATCGGTAAAAATATTTTTATTAAAAGGATAAATGCCTGTGGTTTTAAAACCATTTATCGCTATTTGGCCAGTCTGAACTTTTAAGTAGGCTTTGGTGAATAGGCCTGTGATATCGAAGTGTGTTAGTTTTCTTCCTTGCTCTCGTATGAATCTTCTGATTTCATCATTATAATACTTTTTAAAAGGACCCATAAATGTTTTGTCTAACGGTTGGAGTTTGTGTGTTGAATGAGGCGGCAGTGATATGATGGTAACGTTGTGTTCTCGAGCTAAATTGAGAACTTCTATATTGCGCGTGTGGCTGTAATGTCCATCTAGAATAAGCAAAACCGGCTCGGCTGCAGACGGCTTGGTTTCGTTTAAAAAATGGCGGAACCATTCCGTAAAAATAGGAATTTGTACCCAACCAGATAAATGGCACGCCGACTTGGAACCAGGGGGAGCATCCTTCATAAGAAGTGGGTTATGATTTTTACGGGGAAATATAAAAAATGGTGGCACAAACGCTCCTCCTGCGCTCATGCACGTAATCACGGTAACTAAAGACCCACGCTCAGCTGATGTCATCGTACCAATTTGCTTTTTGCCTTTTCTAGCAATTATTTGTTGTTGCTGTGAAGGCACCACTGATATACCGGTTTCGTCTACGTTCCAGATACGTGTAGGTGGAAAATTATGCTTAGTGTACTCTTGATCAAGCAAATTAAAAAATGTGTCAACATTTTCTCTAGAGAAACCTCGAGCACGATCTGCGCTGGTCCCACTTGGTTTTCTAAAGCTTAAAACGCTTCGATGACGGTTAATAAAACCGTTTAACCAGTATCTTCCAGCGCATTCTTTCATTATAGAGAACTTGTTGGGAATTTTGTTGATTGTGGCAATTTGAAAACATAACGATCGTATATCGGCCCTTGTTAGTCCCCAATATCGTGACTCCATTTCCAATATATACTGAACCAACTCATTTTCCATATTCGCAGTCAATGTTGGGGGTCGACCAAGCTTACTTCCCAAAAGTTCTTCAATGGTTTTATCACTTCTTGCATTCCGTTGCAAAGTTGTATGGGGTACGCCAAATGTTTTTGATGCCAAGAGAATACCCATTTCACCATCTCGAACAACCTGTATGGCTCTTCTCATGTCTTGAGTTTCCCATTTTCTTATTTCCCCTTTTTTCGGCATTCTGTTTTCTTTGGAAGATAATGTGGTACACTATACCAGATTAGCTGCCTCAAGCTCTACCACAATAGCTGCACTTGTGTTTGATGACAATATTTAATTATTTAAAAAAAATTACTATATATATGGAACAAGTGTATATATTGTTTACTTATTTGGTACTTACCAATCAGTATACACTTAAATTTATAAACCTTAAAAAACACCTTCAACAAAAAAATTTGTTTTCTATCACCAGCCAAAAAAAAGTCGACCACACAACAAATTGAATTTTTTCAACTGACTTGCAGAATGACTTGCAAAAATGAAACAGATGATTGCTCTCTTAATTCTCAGAGCGCCCCAAACTATTAAGCTTGTTTTTGTTATAGTTGTGTTGTTAGTTTAAGAAAAACGCTACTATACCACATTACCAACCTATACCACATTACCCGCACTTACTCTACATTAAAATTTGTTGGAAAGAAAACTATACTTTTTTAATATTTGTTTCATATATTTTATCACTCAGCAATAAAATAAAGTAACAAAATGGGCACGCACAGTACATGTTTTCTTTTAGTTGCTTTTCATTTTTAATTAAAATTAAAATACCAAATGCGTCATCGAAAAAATTAAAATAGTGTTCCAATTAAATAGCGGCATCGTTACACATTTTTAGTTTAAAAACATTATGATGCTGATCGTTGATTAGATGCTCCATTTAGTAAACAAAAACATAAAAAAGTGAAACATTTTCAGGAATTCATTTTAGCCATCCACAATAATTTTTATTTTTATAAAAATATATGAACATTTCACATTCGTTTAATGAAAATCTAAAGAAGTAGAATTATATCTTCTAAAATTATTTTGAATATATTTGCACCTTAGCATTCATGGTGGAGAAGAAAAATTTTGTTTTATAGAAATACATATTTTAATATTTAAAATATTGAAAGAAATGAAGAGACCAAGAGACATCTTTTATGTATAGAATCCATAAATCAAAAGGCCATTCAAAATCAAACCAAAACAGCAAAATGAAAAAGAAATTGTCAAATAATTTGCTTATTAATGTTATTCGTATGCCACCAGTACAGTACGCCATGCATGAAAACACATTTGCACTAAGAACTAAAAGAAATTCGGAAAGCTAAATTTAATGCTCTCATTAAGTAGAAATGATCGGCTATACAATTTCGAAACACAGTAAGTCACAAATTTTTCATAATCGACTTTTTTATATTTTTAGGTCTTGTGTAGTCTTGTTCATATGATTCGATATAAATTTCATAAGTCTCATTTTTCAATTGCATTTGTGAATTTTTTAACAAAACTTTGAAAATTGAACATAGTTAAATTTTTAACGAACTCCGAGAGATTTTGGCCATATGTGGGCACATACTTACTTGTCGCTCATTTGAACCATATGACAATTGTAGCCATTGATCCACACTATTCATGAATATAAGTCATCAAAAATTTACTTAAGTTCAATTTTCAAAGTTTTGTAAAAAAAATTCAAAAAAACAATGGAAAAATGCGATTTATATTCTCGAATAGTATAGCTCCTTGGCTACAATTTCCATTTGGTCCAAATGAGCGCAAAGGAACATCTTTCCCAAATATGGCAAGAATCTCTTAAAGAAAATTTTCGAAATTAAATTTTCAAAACTTAAATTTGTCGCATAATATAATTAAAAGATTTTTTAATTTTGTATTTCATTAATCCCCCTTATCGTGTTTGGTGATTTTCGCCTTCGACTACGAAATTTTTGTAATAGATTAAAGAATTACAAAAATGTCGTAGTCGAAGGCGAAAATCGCCAAATACGATAAGGGCCAATATTATTTTCCAGTTTTTTTTTCTTAAATCACGATAATTAGTATAAATAAAATACTTTATTTGTAAGGTAACGTCAAAACATATTCAACTTTTGAGTTAAATATCGACCCCTTAGCGCCATATGATCGTAAGCGACATTTTGTAAGAAACTAATTTTTTTTATTGAAATCAAAATTTTGTGAGCCTGCACCCATAGTTTAAAATCATTCAAATGTCAAATTTGTTGATAACTTTTGAAATAGAGGCTATAACATTTGATCGTAAGCGACAGTTTATGAATATAAATCATGTTTAAATATAATAAGAAACCCCTCTCCTGAAAAATTTTAATTTTGTCGCTTACGATCATTTGGCGCTAAGGGGTCGATATGTTTGACGTAAGCTCTTAATATTTAGTTCGGCAATTTATCCTCACACACACAGGCTATTTTTTTATCAACATCTTAAAAATAAATTTAAACAGATATTCCTGAAAACAACAGAATTATTAATTTATAAGAAACAATACTAAAACACTGAAAGAATTTTTTTAAAAAATTTTTGTAAATTACGACATTTATCCAATGAAAAAATGCATTTAAATTCAAATAACGTCACGCGTCGTTAGATTAATGAAACAATTTTCGATACAATTATTTTAATTAAAAGTTCAGTAAATATATTAAACAGTTTCTTTGATCCAATGCAATAATTTCGCTAAGCTAATGAAAATGTTTCATTATTTTAACGAAGTTGTTTTATCAGAAATTTATTATTTCGGCATTTTAGTCCAATATTTGAATTAATGTAAATTCAAATTATTTTATTACGAGTGGAGTGTTCGAATATTCAAATCAGATTAGCAGAACGGATCGGTACTACTCATCATCAGTGTTTTTATTCACTTTTACCACTTATCAAGGTGGATGCTTTTTATAAGGAAACATCAGCTATTTAACTAATTTTTTGTTACGAAATAAAATACAAGACTTTTTTTGTGTAAATTCTTGCATTCATTTTTATTTCATTTATTAGGGGAAATCTCATATATTTGATTTAGTCCAACACTCAACGCTGATGAGACGGTGTAGCGGCCTGTCGAAATCAATAGTACTGATCCGAAATAATAAATTTCAGACTTATACCTATTCAGTTCAAAAATAAAATTACGTAAAAAGAAATTATTTTTTTATAATTTTAACGAAATTAGTTTATAATTTTAACGAAATTATTTCATTATGACTTTAGTGACATCATTAAATTTTTTGATAAAATTATTTAATCATTTTATTGAAATTATTTCATTGTTTTAATGAAAATATTTCATTATTAAGCTGGTACACTGATTTTAACTGTTTTATTGGCTATTGTAATGAACCTTATTACGATTCTCGATTCGACTCGAGAGTTGGTAATAGATTAAAGAAAAATTTAGTATTTAGTAATCAGGCTCAATATATTGTCAATTCAATGCAACAGTTACGGAGGATAGGAAATGTGTAGTGTTGCTGACACCGTTTACCATATACAATTTAGACTCTTTTGATTTTCATCATTTGCTTTATAGGTAACGTCTCAACTACTCCAGCCAACAGCACTTTCAAAAGAATGTGCTCTATGAGTGTATGATAATAAGCAAGCGTACAAAAATAATACAAAATTATTTTTATTCTTCACTTTTGGCAGACAACTCTTGAAATAAATAAGGCTGTCTTTTTATAAAAGAAAATATGTATATATGTGATTTATTTCTCCAGCTGTTCGTATTTCATTGAAATTATGACATTTAAAAATTTTTTAATTTTCTAGTTACTTTTAGTTTTTAAGAATATATTTCAAGCTTTCTAAACCTATGTCTACATAAGACATGAAATGACTAACATTAACACCTAACATCGTGTTAATGTTAAGTGTAGAGTGCTCATGTTAATGATTTCTTCATGCTTTAATATGATTGTTAGAGCATTTGTTCTAAAGTGGCTGCTAGACGGATCAAAATTTTAGCTTCATTATATGTGATTGTGTGCGCTTGTTATGAAAATCAAAACTATTTTGATATTCTTCGTATAAGTCTAACAATTTTTTGTAAACAAACGCACACAAACACATATATTGAAGCAGAATATTGATGTGTTTAGCAGCCACTTAACAATGCTTTTATAACATCATGTCTTAACAGCATTTCATGTCTAATGCAGGCGGCATGTAAGTATCGATTTAAACATTTTGTCACAACTTAAAGGGGTTTTCATAAAACTACAAAGAGTTTTGAAATTTCCTAACGAAACTATGAAAGCTAAGGAAGCAATTCCAAAGACATTATTTCACAATATTCGTAAAATTTCACAAACATAAAGGGTGGGCAAATTTGAGGTTAGGAAGTAAATAGGCTGTCAAATGGTGAAATGTCAAGAGTTGAGCTGTCATCCTTTGGCATTTACTTAGGGCAGACTTGGGAAATTTTAACCATGGAACGCTACACTATTGAGCAACAAATTTTAGTTGTTCTCAGCAATTACATACGAGTATCACCAGAGGCCCTTTGGCAACATTTTGCATAAAGATCTTCATCTTCGCACTTATAAAGTTCAACTCATCCAAGAACTAAAGGAGTCTGATTATGAAGAAAAGCTGCTCGAATTTGACGAGGTGATACAGTAAAATTTTCACCATTTTGATACTAACTTTTCATAATTAAAATTCGTTGCTCAATAGTGTAGCGTTGTTCCATGGTTAAAACTTCCCAAGTCTTCACTAAATAAATGCCAAAGGATGACAGCTCAATTTTTGACATTCCATCATTTGACAGCCTATTTACTTCCTAATCTCAAATTTGCCCACCCTTTATATTATGAAATATTTCATTAGAATTATGAAAAAAAATCTAACGTAATCGTTTCATTGGACTTGTGAAATTCTTTTAGTATAGAGAATGTGGTGAAACAAAATGGCTCGAATTCGGTTAAAAAAAATTCTGAATTTGATTTGTAAAATCATATGCATTAGATTTGGAAAATTCTGAAACTACCTTTTAAAACCTGAACATGATATGAAAAAGGCGGTATTTGATGTAAAAAAAATATGTGCTTCATAATGCTGACTTTAGACGACACGTTTTTTACATATGGTTTGTTAGGTGTGTGAGACATATATAACTTCGCATGTTTGTCAAAATTATTTATAATATTTGCTTTCACACGTACATGTGCAATTACATCTGACATAACCTCTGAGTGTTCACAACAGCTGAGTTTTTGCACAATTTTCGTAAATATATAAAGCGTTCTTTGCTTTTTAATGTTTTTTCAGCCAAACCACACTTTTGATCATTTAATACAGCTGATGTCAGATGCCTTGTCAGATGAAAATAGAACACGCTCTAACTGAAAATTTTCATCTGACTTTGCTTCTGTAAATGTCATCTGACAATGTTTCATATGTTTCACACGGCATGTATCACTTTTGCAGTGGGAAATATGACAAGTCAGATGTAAAATACATGTCGTCTAAAGTCAGCATAAGTGCCTAAAGTTCGCCAGAAATTTAACAATTTCATTAAAGAAAACGAAAACTTGCAAAAAATCCAAGATAATCCGAAAAATCGAAAATTTTAGATTATTCACAATTTCGAAATGCACCAAAAGTGTCTTAAGTCCACAAGGAATCCACAATTTTAGTAAAGAGATCGAAGCCCCACAAAAAAAACTCAATGTTACTCCGAAAATAATAAAATTTTTCGTAAATTCCATTTTTAAATTGAAGACTACGACACGCATATGCCTTCTCAGCTTTTTAGCAAAACTGTCGGTCGCACATAGACTACCTTGGTCGTAAATGGGTTAAAAATATTTTTAAACTTTCATGTTTTTTGTATCTTACTAACGTGTCTAAAATTTCTCTAAATTTCTAATTTATTTATCATAAACTTTATTTTCCACCATACTGTATGTCTGCTATAAAATTTCATAAAAACAATTTTTGATATTTTAATTTAGAATTTTCTTTATTTCAGCGTCTGTGCAGAAATAGAAAATAAACTAAAAATATTGAAAATTTTAAAAATAAAGACATTTTGTTTTAAGTATCGCTCGCTCTTTGTTGTTGACTACTTCGCTACACAATTAAGGTGGGATGACATTTGTTTTAATTTTAAATTTTAATTGGTTTCAAATTTTCTTCATAATTATTGGATTAATAAAATTTTCTTTTTTCGAATTAATAAATGATGTAGGAAAATGTAGTGCATATAATAATTAAGGAAAAACTAAAAAATGTTTTAGACAGGAAATTGTTTTTGGAACAACACAATTATAGGAAAATATTTAAATGAAAATTGCCAACTAGGAAAGAAAGATCATAAAACTATGTGAAATTTTTCGAATTTATTTTATACCAACAGAGAAAGAATTATGCGAAAAATACCTTTTAAAAGAAAGTTTGTTTTTAATTTGACTTAACCACATGATTAGGAGGGCTCGGACTTTCATGCAAATGCATGTTTTTTGTGGTGATAGATAAAGTGGTATTGACTATTTATCTATGGGAATTATAAAATTTTAAGTAGTTTGTTATCGATTTGTAGTTGCATATTTTGGTGGTAAGTGCATATTTTTGCATATTTTGGCAATAAATGCATATTTTTGGAGTAATAAATTTTTTTAATCCATATTTCTCAATTTTTGTATGGCAACCGAGAATCAGTTGGGTTGCCAGTTGCTGAAAATGATACTACTGATGGCAACTGGCAACTGAGAGCTGTCAATTTCAGTTACTATTTAGTGTCTTTCTGATAACCATTAATTTTCAGTTGCCGACTGGCAACGCAACAAGAGTTCGGTTGCATTAAATAATAGACACAATAATATTTGTTTTATGTTTTTTTCTCTAATAACAATAATAAATTAAAAAATGATTTTCATATTATCCGAAGTAATGTAATTATTTTTGGCTTGAGTTCGGTTTTAATTTAATTTTTCAATTTAATTAAAATGTGAAGCATGTAAACAAAGAAATTTTTGACTGCGCGGAGGGTTGAACTGACGTTTCGATAGTTCCCGCTAATCTCATCAGAGTTCCTTACCGATTAGCGGGAGCTATCGAAACGTCAGTTCAACCCTCCGCGCAGTCAAAATTTTCTTTGTCTACATGCTTCACATTTATTTCTAAATAAAAATATAATTTAATTGAAATTTAATTATTTTGGCTTGAGTTCGGTTTTAATTTAATTTTTCAAATAAATTATATTTTTATTAGAGATAAATGTGAGGCATGTAGACAAAGAGGAATTTTTACCGCACGGAGGGTTGAACTGATAGTTCAAAACCGAACTCCGAACTCAACTTTGTCTACATGTTTTACATTTATCTCTAAATAAATATATAATTTAATTGAAAAATTAAATTAAAACCGAACTCAAGTCAATATAATAAAATTTCTCCGATATTATTCCAATATCTTTTACTGATTTCGCAATATTCCGATTGTAGGGTATGTAAATTAAAGAATATAAAGAAATTTTCTAACTTCTTTCCTTTTATTCACACAACAGAATACTCCTTCCACCTTCCCTTCTAAAAGAAGGGAGTTTGGAATCTGTATCGGATGAAAAATCTAAAAACAGAGTACACCTTCCACCTTCTCTTGTAAAAGAAAGGAGTTTGGGAGGGTAATTGGATCCATTGGAAGGGAGAGGTGAGTATTTCTTTGGAAGGTAAGAAAACATTTTGATTGCATAAAAAATTGGGTCCTGAAGGCCAGAAATTTGCACGCCTTCAGCATTTTATCGCTGGGTAAAGATATTCTCTGCTACAAATGCACTAACACTACTGCATATGAGAACTTTACACAGCGGTAAAACTTACGAGGCATTCACTTAACAGGCCTTCCAAGACCTGAACTTAGGTTAAAAAATTTTATTTTCTGCCTTCTAAGATAGGCCTTCTAGAAGGCCTCTACACTGGTTTCTTTTGGAAGGAGTATTCTATTTTTAGATTTTTCATTTTGTTTTAATAAAAAATTTTCTTTAGAAATAACAAACCTCCTCGTATTCTTTTGTCGCAAATAATTTTCACATCATGTTCAATTGGTTCCTAATAAATACACGAAATTTAGCCTCCCTCATATGTATAAAAAATTACCTTGGATGAAAAGAAAGAGTTTAGAATAAAAAATCACGATAATCCAAAGTATAGAAGCCGCTATAAAAATACCCATATAAAAGATATATACCTCCATTTGTTTTTTAACGGACCATCCCAGACCAGCACTTCTATCAGGCATGTCACGTATGACCTGCAAATAGGCCCGCTAAAAAATTCCTTCAATTAGGCCTGCTAAGAGGAAGGCCTTGGTCTGCAATGACATCGCGTGTAAAAAAGATATGAGTATGCAATGGGAGTGGAAGTTCTCTTTACTCCTGCCATTTACTGCTGGGAATATATCTAAAACAGTGGTGGACATACATATACTATGTTATTCTTTGTTTGTGTATGAGCTTCGCGGCTAAAAAGATAGGCTGTGTGTCTCACACACAGTGTACTTCTGTTGATGGTAAAAAATATAGCCTATACTCGCGAGTATAGGAAATTTAGAGAATGGCCACCACTGATCTAAAACCAAAATGAAATAAAAACAATTAAATCCAAATAATTATATACATACATAGTTTTTATGCAATGCACTATAGTTGGAAAGGATATACGTACACATAAAAAAAATCGTACTAAACATAAGTTTTTTCGTCCAGCAAAAACTACTGCTTCGGCCGGAGCAAGTTTGTAAGCGGGAGATGCTGGCTGTTGTTATTGTTTCTTCTGCTTCGAAAAGGTATGATTTTTGTTGGCAATCTCCCACTTGGTAGCTCTTGTTTTTGACATAAAACGGCGCATCCTTCGATGCATAAAAAATGTGCTAAGATCATGTCTCTTCGTCTCATTCCGTCATCCAATTGTATCATCATTAAATTACAGACAAATCAAATCCAGGGCTATCAGATATGGCGATTTGTCGCCAAACGTGGCGATTTTTCAACTTTGTTTGCGCCAAAATTTTTATTTTGGCGATATGGCAATTTTTCTGGCGACAAATAAATTTATTTTCGATTTTTATGGCTATTTTTTAAACAAAATTTAACTAAAAAATTTGTATAACTCAAGAAAATTACTTTGTTGAAAAAGTATTTTCAAAAATAAGTCCCACTAAAAGTCGTCTGCAAGAAATTAAAACAATCTGCTTTTGATGATTTTTTAAAGTGTTTTGAATTTGGATGAGAAAAATGTACAAGAATTTATTTTTGGCGATTTTATTTCTACTTTTGGCGATTTTTTTATAAATTTTTATACGATTATTTTATAAAAATTTATATTAAAAAAAGTATCAAATAAAAAGAAATTTATAATCAAATATATATTAAGAAAAACTGTATAAAATTGATTTAGGCGACTTTTGGCGATTTTTAAAATCAATTTGGCGAAATAGGTCGGGAAAAATCTGACAACTCTGATCAAATCGAGTTTTACAATAAATCTCTCTCATTTATGCAATAAGTGAGATATGTTGGAAGAGAGCAAGCTTTAAATGTGTTAGTATTTATGTCATTGGTGGTCAAAAATATTTTGCAGCTGTTTGCTGTGAGAATTGTGAACTACAGTAATACGATAAATTATTCGCAAAGATTTTCATTAAAATTTTATCGCAAGATATTATATTGGTCATAAAAATGTATAATAATGCGGTCCACACTGAATTTACTACTTCTTTACTTGGTAAAATGGAGAAACTTTCCATACATTTTGCTCCCATCCCCTTAGTTTTTCCAAAAATATATTTTTATTTCTAATAAAAAGCACTTTATTTTCATCAGTATCATTTATTTTACACAGTGCATGTGGCAAAATAACAACGAAGCTACCATGCATGTACACTAGTCCCTCTCGCATTAACGACTAAATAGAGAGTATAAAAAGAAATGAAATAAAGAGTACAAGCAATTGTTTGGTGAAATGAACAACTTTGATTTATATGAAACTATGCGTGTGGCAATTCTATAAAACAGCAGCAGGAAAATTTTGCATATAATTCGAAGTTTGTCGGCTATTTACATTTACACAAAACACGAACATAAAAACAAACATCGACAAAGGATAACAGTATGTTGTAGCTATCAACAAAGCAAACAAACACCAACCAACTTAAAGAGCAATTATGAACACTGGAAGATCTCTGCCTTCTTTTTGAGTATCCTCAAAAGTGCTTCAAAACATCGCATGTGAAAAGGGGAATGAAATTTTTTACTGCTTCCAGAAACAAAAAAAAATTTTTGCTACATAAGATTTTAAGTACGACCTATACGAGAATTAAAATTTTTCAAATATACTTCTGAAAGTCTACAGCTAAGGTGACATAAACATGAGAGAAATGTATAGGATGTAATATATTCAGCACTGTGGACTATAGCGTTATTGCATCTTTTTTTTCTAAGTTTTTCCTTTAAAACTAAAAAAAGAACAATTAATTTATTTTAATTTAAGCAACTCAAACAACATTAAAAGAAACAGAATCTCTCTACATCTATTTGAAAAAAATTCTATATCAAAAGTAATAAAAATTAAAGTTTACTTGAAGCATATACATCCATTTATTTAATTGTGTATGCTCATATCCTTTATATATTACATTAGTTAGATATCCTGGAATATTTTAATGGTTTCTGGCGAACAAACATTAACATGGTAAAGGTGAGTGTGCATATGGCACTGCCAAGGATTTATAAACCATAAAGACTAAAAAGAGAGGGTATCAGTGACAAACACACACACAAACACACACACAAACGCACATGGAATGTCATTTGTATATAGTTTGAGAATTTAAAACCACAATTTATTTTATGAAAAATGTAAATATATAAAATATGTATAAAGAAAATAACTGCTATAAAACGTAGAAAGTTTTATTTAATGCACAATTTTTGAAATTGAAAGGACAGGTGTGTTCTTTGAAAATGTGTGTCAGTTGAAAAAGGTTATATACAGTTCTGCTGTGTTCTAGAAAAAGGAAGTGTTTTATTTCATCTCCCGCTATTAAGGTAACCACATGATAAAGTTACTCATACTCCTGCCATAGTCGTATTGATGAGTTTTAAAATTTATTGATTGAAATAATAGCAAACGAAAAGATATTGAAATATGTATTTGCTTCAGTTTCACACACTTCTATGCTTGCAAATTTTAATAAATAGAAATTTATCAAGAGTTTTATTTTAAAGAGGATTATTTTTATGTAAAAATTTTCTTTGAAATATATGATTTGAATTGTCTATTGTTAAAAAAAAAGAGAGCTTAAGTATTTAAACATGTCGTAAATAATTACAAAAGAAAGTAATGAAATCGTTTTATATAGAATATGTTTTCTACCATTTCCAATATAAAAATATAATTAATTTTGTAACATTCTTAAATTTTATTTATATTCTTTCTTGAATAAAATTTGCAACAATCATTTATTGACCCCGGAAATAGCTTTGTTTGGCTGTACATTTATTTCCTATGCAAGCTCTCAAGCTCTTGCTGTTTTATAGCATCTGCAATTTCTCTTTGTTGCAAAGACAATTCCTAATATGGATATATTAATATAATTTAATACTAAACAAAAACTTTCCAAAAAAAAACTTAAGCAAATATGTAGATTTTTGTCTTCTTTATTTTTTATCCGATTAATCTTCAATAAAAATTTAACTAACAATAAGTATTCAAATCTTAACTCTAAAATTTTATATTACACTGAGGAGTATTTCTGTTTATATTTTATATATCAGTCATGTAAAACTTTTACTGCTTGCCACTTATTTGTTTCTCATCCGATTTTGAAACTTATTTGCTGTATTAAAGATCTTTATAAGATCTAAAATATACATTTTTGGTTGTATACGTATCTCTTATAGGTAGTGAGTTATACTCATTTGAAAATTTAAATTTCTCAATTTTTCAAAACTTTGGTCCAGCATTTTCCAGATATCGGATGCAATTATTATCCGATTTATAATCACTCTTTTACAAATACATACATATATTAAAAAAATTCTTTTGCAACACATAGCAAATGTATACTTATCTGAAAGGTATCTGTACAGACGTGAATCGGCGGCAAACAAATAATTGAATTTCCTAATATAAATGGACTTTGGAACTTAGATACAAATTTTGAACTTAGTCCAAATGTTCTGAAATCCCAAAGCTGGGATTCCAAAACCATTGACATTTCTGAAAACCCTTATGTGTATGTAGTTATTTGGAAAAGTGTTAAATCGGTCTTATATCAACTGTGGACGCTATGGGCAAGATTGTTCAGAGTTAAATTTATTTTTTTGGATTTCTCGGTACTTTCTTAAGAATTCTACGATTCTCAGAAGAAAAACTTTATTATTTTTTTCTTTCCTGATATTTAGTACATAAATTCCTATATAACTGAAAAATATCAATAATCAACGATAAACAAAATAAATTAAATAAAGGGCGACTTTGACTCGCACACGAAGTGTTTCGTTTTTGTCCTTTTTTCATTTTGGCAATTTTTCCGTTTAGCTTTTTTGTTTAATGCCAGTTTTTTTTATTTCTTAACTTTTTCGTTTTTTTATAGTTTTTTTTTGGTTTGGGCGCTTTTTTCATTTTTCTGATTTTTTCGTTTTTTGCGATTTTTAGTTTTTGCCGCTTTTTTAAATATTGGCGATTTTTTGGTTTTAGCGCTTTTTTTTGCTTTAACGTTTTTTTTTCGCTTTTCAACGATATTTTCAGTTTTATCGTTTATTTAAGTTTGGCGGTTTTTCTTAGTTTTGGCGCTTTTTTCGGTTTTGGGGATTTTGCGGTTTTTTGTGTTTTTTTTAGTTTTAGCGTTTTTTTTTTTGGTTTTTTGTGCTTTTTTCGTTTAGGTGATTTTTTTCCATTTTTGACGATTTTTTTCGATTTTTATGATATACAATTTAATTTTAGCGATATTTTTAGGGTTGTAGCGCTTTTTTTCGTTTTAACGACTTTTTCCGTTTTTGGGGTTTTCTTAGTTTTTTATGGATCTTTTTAATTTTGGTAATTTTTTGCGTTTTAGGGATTTTTTTTTATTTTGGTGTTTTTTTGCTTTTTTTCATTTTGGCAATTTTTAGTTTTTAAAATTTTTTAATCTTGGAATGGAAGATTTTGCCTCTTACGGTCTCCAAGATACAGCAAATTGTCTAATTTACACAGTCAAAATTACATTAACTGATAGAACAGCCTTTAATTTTTATTGTTTTAAATATTAGTGTTAATTGGTGTAGTCTATTCTGTAAAAATTTCAGGTCCATACCTCTTACGGTTCTCGAGAAAACAGCCTGTGACAGATAGACGGACGGACAACGTAGTGAAAATAATAGGGTTCCTTTACACTTTTGGTGTACGGAACCCTAATATTGGTCGGAACCTAATATTGTACATGGCCAAAGTGCCCTACTTTGAGACTTCATAGAGCCACTCCTGAGCAAGTAACAAAGCTGAAATTTAATACATAAATAGAAATAGTCCTCTTCTATGTCCACGTGAAATTTTATGTTGATAGTATTATCTGTTTAGAAATGCCTGATTTAAGTTCCAAATATTTTGATTCTGCCGCACTGTGCACAGTACAACACAAAGAAATGATGGATGGTTCTAACGACTGATTCTGGCAGAGGGCACCAAAAGAATATGCACGTGTATCACCGTCTTGAAAGTTAACATCTGGATTCATTATAAATCGAGTTTAATCCCCCTTTTGCACATAGTTATAGTGACTCGTCATATATAAGGTAAGCGGCGTTGTAGCGGACTGATATATTCTACAAAAATGTTCCTTGTAATATTTGTGATATTTGCACATATTTGATACCTTAAACGTATGGCTTACAATATTTGCTATGCCGGTTAATAATAATGAATAACAGATTTTAAATTTTGAATGATTTCTAGCGTTCAAGTTGAGTCTGCAGCTTGGACGTCTTGCAACTCCTATAATAGGACCATATGGCAAATAATTTTGTACAACGTTTTAGCCCGCTATATGGCCGCTCAAGGGGAGCTTTTTATTATGTCTTAAGAAAGGGACAAAGAGACCCATACAACAAAGTGGTAGAAGGTTAAAATGTTTCACAAAATTTATTTTTGTGGTGTTTTACATAAAAGTTCAACACTTTTTATACGGCAGCGGCTATTCACATATTACGTAACGCTATTTTCGGAGTTTTTATACCCCCTCTTAACACTTTTTACAAAATTTTCAGTAGAAATTATCTCATTAAACCATAACAAAGAAGCTTAGACGTAGCAGTACTCAAGTGTATACAGATAGGGCGCAACCGCTTTTAAGACAAGTACACTTAGAGTCCTAAAAATAGGCGCTCGCGCAGGTCTCTGCTGCTTACTGCAGTAACCATGTAAGCCACATTAAATAAAACTTGAATAAATTGAGTTTCAATTTGAACAAATTTTAAAGTTTTATGATTTAGATATTTATGCTTTAATAATAATTTAAAAAAACAACGTGGAATAACTTTAAATTAAACTAACAAAATTTGAAATTTTCATGCCGGCTCTACAGTTTTAAAAATAAGTTTTTTATTCTTTTGTTACAGAAATTTGAAATATGTTAGCTTTATCAAATGAAATCTAATTTAGTTATAAAAGTTTTAAATCTAAAAGTTTTCTGTTTAAGTCTTGTAAAAGATGTCTAATGAAATGGCTTAAGCAACCAGCATAGAGAATAAGTTATTACCCTCACAATATAATTATACTTTGAAAGATTTATCAAGCTAATAAATAGCATAATAAAAATTAAATAATAAAGACTTATGGCAAATATTGTACGAGTATAACAAATCCTTAAATTAATATTTCATCATTTTTTTCGACCTTAAAATATTTATGTCTGTATTTGTTTAGAGCAATGCTAAAACAAATATTTTATTCAAAGAAATCTGAAAAAGTTTTTGCAAATTTTTTGAAAGTATCCTTTTTTCTTTCCTTTTCTTTTTTCTCAAAAAACTTAAAATTACCTTTCATGTTCTTAAATAAAAAATACAAAAAAAAAACAACAATATTACGATACACACCCTGCAGATATATTTGGAAATTTACTAGTTATAACATGGTCCTTTGTAATGCGATCATGGGCTAGTTACAACATGGTCCTTCCTATGTAATGCAGTCATGGACCATTTCATTTTGTTTTTTTAAAGAGAAGTAACACAATCAGGCAATTAATGCCTACCAGTTAATTAATTAATGTGTTACCTTCTTTGAGAAAGGGATAGTAAAGGGTGAACAGGTGGTGAAGTGGGAAAGGGATAGAAAGCTTAATTCATTTAGAGCTTTGCTATTGTGCGTTTTTCAAAGAGCAGTGTTGCAGTCCCCCTGGTATCAAGTAGAGGCATTAAATTGTTTAAGCTGTCTAGCCATTTATTAGTTCTTTTACATCGCCGACGCTTCTGCTACAATACCGACGAAGGAGGGGGCTGTAAAGTGCGTTAGGATATGTTAATATTAATCGCCGCCGGTACTGCCAAATTGATCATTGCTATGCCTTCATCACTTTAACTGTACAACAACAACCAACACAATAACACACTAATACACATCAGAAAAATTCATGATGTTGTTGGCTTGCCTGAAACTAGCCTTGAACTCAAGACCTCAGGGCGCTAACCATTCAGCCAACAGCAATCTCGAAGAGCTTCTAGTTAACCGATAAGTGTTTACGTTTTAACCATTACTATCGTTAAAATACGCACACTTGAGTATTCCATCGATTAGTTACATAGAGTAATTTTAAGACCACTCCGATATAATGTAGGCATGGAGCATGTCATTTGCAAACAAAAGTTTGTAGTTAAGTGACAAGTGCTCGCGTTTTAACCATTGCAATCGTTAAGATACGAACGGTTGAGTACTCTATAAAGTAGTTACATAGAGTAGTTTTGAGACTACTACAATATAATTCAAGGGGTTATATGGTCCATCCCTAGGACATCGTAATGTTAAATCGACCGGGTTTTCTTCAACATTTAGGTTATCTTTGCAGTAGTTGTGTTATCTACAGGGCACTTACACGCACACATACATACATACATATTTGTTTTTGTCTGCATTGTACAATATATTGCAAAATCCTGTACAATAAACAACAAATGAATGCCCCATCCCCCAAATTTTAACTCCTTTTAGAAAAGTTTCTTGTTCTTGTATTGATAAAAATTATTTTAAATTAAGATTCAAACCCTAAAGGATTTGAATAAATAAATCATATTTAGGTTTGGCATTTAAGGCTGGTAAACTTGCTAAAATATTAAGGAAAAAAAGGGCTTTTTAAAGGAAATAAACTTTTTAAAATTTACACTGTGCGCATTTTTCATATGGAATGCCAATTATTCGATACAATAAATGATTTACTTGCATGTCGAAAACAAAATTTTATATAAAATTTATCATATCATGTTCAGGCAACATAGAACATGATCTAGTTAAAGAAAATGTATAAAGTATCAAAGCATGTACGTGTGCATGAAGCTTTCAACATACACGTGCAAGCATGCCACTGAGTATTACAACCATGTGCCAAACTGCATATGAAAGTCACTTTATGTTCATATAGAATTTAAAATCTCTACGTATGAACCTACTACTTTGATGAGTTTACCTTATTACTGGCGGTCAAGAGTACGTGCTTGACCTGTAACGAATACACATCAAAATACGAGCGTCATGCAAGTGAAAAGTCAAAATATTTAGATTTGTCTTCAAGCATTGTCGGTGTGATGCATACAGACAAAATGTCTCTAATACTACTGCTTATAGTGCAGGTCATGCATTTTAACCTTCAATACAGCTCATTGCAAACATGGAAAGTATACATGCACAGTGGGACAGAATCAAACTATTTTGAACATTAATCAACCATTTATAAATGAACGATCTAGTCTAACAACAAGTCGCACCATCTATTTAGAATTCCGTGATATACTATTTCCAAAATATCTACATCCTTTCCCACCGTGCTATGCAATGCTTTTCCAAAATGAACATTAGTTTTATTTTAACACATTCCAGTTGAAATAAATTTCGCTATCACACTCTCACATATAACCAAATAAACGACAATGCAATTATTATCAACACCCATTCACCAGCAACTACACGTACAAAGACATAAATTTCTGAAGTACTTGAAATAAGTATTTATCCTTGTTCGCTGCAACTTTCCTTTTTCTTCTTAAATTTTATTTGATTTCGTAAGTGTGTTTGTAAATAGCAGCTGCTGCAATTCTATTCTTTTTTTTTCTTTTCTTTTCGTGTGACATTTTTATGATTGTTGTAGCAGTAGTTGTCTTTTATTTTTATTAGAGTTTGCAATTTTATTACTTTTTTTCTTTCTATTGTCTTAAATAGCTTGTACTCGTTGAGCGGTTTAAGTTCTTATTTTTATCTGTTTGAAGTTTTATTCGTTAAATATTTACTGTTGCTATTTTTTTTTTGTTGTTATGAAATGGAATTGCTGCAATAGGAGCAATTTTATAAACGCTTAAGTGAATCAATTAACGTATTTTATTTAAATAATTTAAAATTAATTGCATAATTGATTGTTTTAACTTCATTGAGCAGTTTTTATAAAAATTAGACACTTAGAGCCTATTTCACCAATTTATTTAAATATCAATTCATATTTGAAAGTAATTTTTCCATACAAAAATTAATGAAAAATCGACATTTAAATATGAATTGATATTTAAATAGCGTTGGTGAAATAGGCTCTTAGTAGCAGTAGCAAGGATTACCCCAGTGTGCAACGAGAGTGCAATAGCCAATCAGATATCGGCGACAGCAAAGCTTGCTGTTTACAAGAAGAGCTTTCAAAACTGTTTACCGCAAATGCAAATATCAAAGTGTGTGTGTTTTTGGGCGTAGCTGGTCTACATGATTAAAAAATTTTTTTAATTTGCTACTGCCTTCTCCATATTTCAGCAGCAGCTGTAGTTAAAAAAAGAAAAAATTAAAACTAAATCAACTTTCTGAACTGTCTATTGCTATTTCTACCTTCAACATTTAGTATCAGTAAATATTTTTTTGATGCTACTAGCCTAGTAGCATTAGGGAACAAGCATATGACCTCGAAAAATTAGTCTTCATAGCTCAAAAACTAAAAATACTCCAAGAGCCATACATTTGCTATTGCTATTTCTGCTGCTACCTTTATATTTTAGCAGCAGTAGTAGATAAAAACAAAAAAAAACGTAACTTATGAAATTTATATTGCTACTACTATCTTTGAATTTAAGTAGCAATAAATATTTAGTACTTTTGTAATAATTTTCAGTAAATGTTCTGTACATAATCTATGAATTGTTTGTTTGACTCTTATTTAGGACGCAAACACCAAAAAACAACAAGAAAAACTGTGTCGTGAAAAACAACCCCGATGACGACATACACACAAGTAACGACAAAAACAACAAAAACAATGATAGCAAAAGGAGTGCGTTTGTACCAAGTTTGTTTACTGAAGATTTTTGAGTGAATCAATTCGTTAATGTCGTTGCATTAATTCTCATTCATTTTTTTAGAGTCTTTAGATAAACACTCAGACTTGAACACATTTAACAAAGTGAAATTTTATAAATGCTTAATGGATGATGATGATGATGACCCAGACAAAAATTTTGTTTGATATATTACAAAAAAAACCAGTAAATATTTTTGTTTGATTAAGCAAACTATTTTGTTAAATATTTCACAGAAAAAAATAAGTTTCGTTTTTGATAACAAAAATCCCGGTATTCAATAATTTTTTTTTTCAAATTTCCTGTGATAAAGAATTCCCCTATATTGATAACAAAATTATTTCAAAATAAAAATATATATATAAATTTAAAAAATGTTGACATGGCTGGAATACGAACCCGGGCTTTCCGGACGTAAAGCATACACTCTCTAGCTGAGCCATATCCCATTTATTTTTTTTATGGGATACAACTTGTTTTAAGTACTTATGTATAAAAAGAAAAGAAATAACCGGCATGGAAAAGAAATACTTACAACGAAATATTTTATTATGTTAAAGATAAATGTTATTGAAATTCATATTTTTTTTTTAATAACATGGTTTTATTGAATATAATTCTTGTCTATTTTTTTCTGTGTGGTTAGTATTTTTGGACTAATTGTTTTATAAATACAGACGAATATATTGTTTGATATTTTTCATAAAATCCGGTAAATATTTTTGTTTGATTTAGTAAATTGTTTTGTTAACAATTTGTAAATATTTTAAGATAAATTGTTTTAAATTTGTTCATAGGAAATCTTGTAAGCATTACACTTAAGCTATAAGATGCTCAGCTTTTTTATGTAAGACTCCACTAGAAACAATTTTGTGTAACAGTTTAACCCTCTAGCTCTTCGTTGTATTGTTCGTTTTTTCCTTTTCTTAAAAAAGTCGCAAACAACTCCCTTTCTACGGCAAGCTGAAATTTTCTACGAAAATATTTGCCATTAAATACTATTCTATCAGCCATGTCACAGAATACTATTCCGATCGGAAATGGTTTCAATTCCGTAAGTTGCTTCTTCAGAAAATGAAAAACGAAAATTTTCTTCGTAATCAAATCACTTTTAAATTTCAAAGTGGAATTGAAAAACACTTTTCTACAGACTTCATTTGCAGTAAATATTAAAAAAGTGCATACTTTTAGGAGCGTCAAATAAATATTTGGTCATGAGCTTTCCATGTTAATAAAAAGCTTAATGTGAACTTTGTATCTAAAAACAAGAGTAAACAAACGCCTCAAGGTATAAAAATTGTATCATAGTAAAAACGAAATACAAAATAAATGGAATCTAAAGCACCAAAAATGTACTTTTTCGGAATGACAACTACGGAATCAAAACCAATCCGAACGGAATCTGTGACATGGCTGTATAAGTCTTAAGCACCAGATATCATTAATATCTATTTCGTACTTTTATTCACAATTGGTATTCGTCATAAGAAATATTGTAAGCCTTGAGTCGTTAGAAACTTGTTATTTCAAAAAAAAATTGTTTTGTTGTATAGTGAAATCATAAAAAGTCCTTTTAAATTTTTACAAAATGTATCACATACATATTTTTGTACTTTTGTGTTTCTTAAATTTTCAACAAATATGACAACAACAAAAAATATAAGCAATTATTTTCAAAATATTATGAACAATAAAATTGTTTGGTGAAAATATAACTAAAGCAAATAATGAACTTAATAAAGCAGCACATCTTCAACAGTAAGACAAGTATAACTTTGAATTTTTGTTTGTGGCAGCACAAGGAGAAAGGAAATGTTCATACAATGCAATAAATTCAAAACAATGATGACAATAAAAATGACATCAAAATGTCAAAAACATAAATTCTGTTACACAAAAGCAACAGTCAACCATACAATTACATTGAGTTACATTCAAATGTAATTCCCCCAGTGTGTCTGAGAAAACTTAGAATGAAATATGTTTTATGTGCTAAGAAAATATACATATAAACCGAATGAAGCAAAGTGTTTACATCTTCCATAGTTGGGATGGGTAAAAGCTGGTTTTACCCCAACTCTAAGCAATTTACTTAGTTTTGTGTTTTTTTCCTCTTTTTTTTTTGGTAATTTGTTAAGTCTTTTCCGACATACTGAAAGTTAAATTCGGATGTAAATCAAACTTCACAGGAGTTAAATTTTAGTGTAATACAGTCAGGATTACATTAAGATTGCTTTAAACTGGCTACAGCTGACAAAGATCTATTAATGTCCGTACGGTGTAAAATAGCCCATAGATGTCCAAACACCTTGACTTGGATGTCTGCTCTGCTAGTAATTTAACATTTTGCCCTTTTAATGCAATATAGTCATATCTTAAAAAAAGTGAAACTTTGCAAAATGTGTTTAAAGTTTTAAAAATATTAGCAAGTCCCACCAAAAATAAATTTGGTACAAAGAAGCAGTAAGATTAATTAGAAGGGCTTCGGAGATTCGCAAAATTACACAGTGCATCCCCTCTGCCTTACGAGGATGCAATAGCATAAGCGAGTGAAGAAATTTACCACACACACGACGCAGTTGATCGGCTATTTATGTTTTTTCATGATTTTTAAACCCGAAGTTTTTTATTCAACTCACACTTTTTTATAGTGCATCCTCTCTCGCTTCTATGGATACAAATATGGATGCGAGAATTATTTACCAAACAAGCCAATATAATTGCCAGATTTTGTAAATACAATTGTGAATATCTAACCAACACACAACTTTTTGACACCCGCCATTTTTGAAAAAAAAAGAAATTTTAAAAAATCGACACGCTCTACTACTACAACACAAATTTTGCTTATGCCTATGCTTATACAAATCACATAAGAAAAATAGTTAATAAAATGACTACATTAATTAATTTTGCTTCAACTTGAAATAACTTTAATTCAACATGATTCTTCTTGTGATTTCAGTCTCAAATTCACGTTGTTTCAACTTGCAGCAAGTTTGATTCAACATATTCTTCGTGTTCGGTCAGTATCAAGTTTATTTTGTTTCAACTTGAAATATCTTTGATGCAACATGATTCTTCGTATTATTTCCGTACTAAATTCATTTTGATTCAAGTGTACTGAAATATTAAATCAACAGGAAATATAGCTATTTCAAAAGGAAAAATGTTCTTTGAAAGTTATTGTAAAATCATGTTGAATTAACATGAAACAGCTATGAAGCAAAATCACTACCGACAAATTTTAATATAAAATTTTTTCTATTTTAGGGTGGATACAAAATTTCCTAAGTCGATTGCCTATAACAATGTGCAACAGAAGAGAGCTTTAACACTCCCTAGAATAAAAGGCAGACGTAAACTTTCAAAACGCCATAACAGGTATATTGGAATCATTTGTTGCTATTTTTTGTGTTGTACAATTTTATTTTTCAACTACCTCTGCTCAAATGATTTATATGAAACTTTGCATACACATTGAGTTGCCCTGACAATGGAATTTCTTCTTTAGAAAAGTAGGCAGTGCCACGCCCATACAAAACTAACTTTTTTCAACCTTTTTCACTATGCCGATTCTTATGAAACTTTGCATACGCATTGAACATTCCTAACAATACAATTTATTGTTAAGAAAAGTAGGCAGTGCCACGCCTATACTTAGTCAATGTTATTTTGAATGAGATTCTTAGAAAACTTTGCACATACATTGATTGAGTTCTTCTAACAATATATTCAAAAGAATATTGGGCAGTGCCAAGGCCACAATAAATAATTACTTTTATATAAACCATCTTTATAAATTTTTCATACACATTGATTTTCCCTGACTATACAAATTATGGTTCAGAAAATTTTTATTGCCATAATTTTTGTCATCGTACCCACTGTGCTTCGTGGCATTTGAAATAAAGTTTTCTTAGCGACTGCACTATTTGAAACCATTCATATGTTATTTATTTTTTTTTCTTAGTTTCTTCAAATCCATTTAAAACATTAAAGTTTACCTTTTCAATGACTTTAAGAAAACAAAAGTTAACTACAACAATAAAACAAACGATGGAGGACTAACGATGGAATAAACGAAAAGTTTATTTTTGGTTCTTGCACAACAATTGAACAAAAGCTACATTTCAATTGGAACAAAACAACACATACGAGGTATTTAAAAAGCAGAATTAATTAAATATTTTCAGGAGAAATCTTTATGTATTAAGCCATCTAATTTTTATGTCGTATAGGCCTAAGTCTGACGAACTGTTTGATAACGAGCACACACCAAAAAATTAACGTAATATTCAATACTGCTGTAATATGTATATCAATAAGTTAATTCTTGAACTCACCTCGTATTTCAGAGTAGCTTAAATAAAATTTGCATATTAGTTTTTACTATGACGTACTTACTAGACTTGTTAAAGTTTTTATTCAACTTTACTTGTTCGCGCTCCAAGTTCCAAAAAAAAAATAGATATTTGAAAATGAACTCAAACAAAAGTAATAACAATTTAACTTCAACAATTTAAGGACAGAATTTTAGTGACGATTAAAATTTTTATTGCTTTTTAGCATATGAAAAGTTTTATACTAAAAAGAAATATTATTATGATGTGATTTTCAAACTACCCAGCAGAAAAATTAAATAACTCTCTTTCTGGAAGATCACTTTTCCGTTGGGGTACAGTTACTTAATTAAATCGGATGAGAAAGAAAATAAAAATTACAGGCCTTAAGAACTTTACGCGCCCAAATTACCCTCCTAAGCAATATGCGGATCTTACTTTCAAAACTTAATATGGAATACTATTCTGCTATGTAGAAATGAAATTTAATTTTGATCAGATTAACTGTTTCGAAATTACTAATATGTTTCCTTAATTCTTGCATTCTGTCCCACTGTGCACCTTAACAAATCGTAACAAATTTGCAGTCACCCTTACCCTTTCCTCCTCTCAATGTATTGAATGTTTAAATGCTTAGCACATGTAATCACAGGCGGGAGACCATATTCGCCCATGACATGTGGAGTTACCAGTACGGCCAAATTTGCACTAGTTAAAGGACTACAAGTCTCGTGACTACATGATTTTGGTTGTACGTATAAGTGATTGCTATTAAGTATATCGCACTCATGAATCTGTTGTATAAAACACAGTTGGTGTTGGTTATGATATGTACAGTATGAGACAAAAGTTGTCTTTTATCAAATAAGACTGTACAACAAAATTAAAATCAAATTGAAAATACGGTTTTCTACAATATTTTAGCACTAATTGTGAATAAGTATAAAATTAACCCTTAAACACATTATAAGTTTTGACTTATTTCTGACGTTCAAGTTGTGTTTCGAGCCCTGTAACTTTGAAGACTTTTTTATATAAAAACAAAAACACATACTGGTTAAGCGTTTTTCGGTTTTTTGGAAGACACGCCCAGGATCTTGGCACGAATCGAACTTAGGAGCTCCAGGTTAATAGTCTAATACACTATCCACTATACAACTGGCGCACCCAGAGAGGTTTATGACAAATATTTTTGTAGGACATCTTAGCCCGCTATATCACTGTTTAAGGGGAGTTTTTGTCTTTTTTTTAAGAAAGGGGGGAAAAATGGCGTATACAAGAAAGAGTTACAGGATTAAAAACGTTTCACAAAGAATTCCAATGTAAAATCAACATGTTGCAATAATGATTGGAAATCGTAGTAAATTTTTCAAAAAGTACAGACAAATAATTTATGGTTTAGCACTGTTGTGCAATTGTTGTTGTTTATTTTGATGTTCGTGCTGTGCAAATGTAAAAATCATTACAGTAACCTTAAATCTTGTTGATTTCATATTGTTCACTGTTAAAACGAAATCGTTTTATAGTAAAATCGATTTTTATAAATTAAATTTATTTGCTGGTGTTTAAGCATTGTCTATATTTCACTGGTGCTTTACCAAATCGTCAGTAGACTTCAAACACAATTTTGAAAAGTTACAACCCTTTTAGCTTATGTAAAATTATGACAACATGTCAAATAACAAATTTCTTAAAATTGTCATAATGTTAACTTAAAGTTGGTTCTACTTTAGTGAATCAGTCAACGTTACATATCATTTTATATCAAAATGACTATACCTTTAATGTCAAATAAATTTTATGTTAAATCATTGATTAAATCATGTTGAATTAATATGACATTCATGTTACTTATGATTTTATTTATATTAGTTTATGGTCATGTTTAGTCGGCTATAAAATAGATAGAAGAATATACATATATGTCAAATTTCATTCAAATCAGAGAGGACAAACATCCAGACTGTGTTGTGGCTGTTGTGGCTGCAGCGTTTAGCGCGTTGACTACAAAGGAAGTGGCCCGAGTTCAAATCTTGGTTGAGGCAGTCAACTACAACACAAAATTACTTACATCGCATTAGTAAAACAATTAATAAAATGACTACACTAAATTTATGCTGTTTCAACTTGAAATAACTTTGATTCAACGTGCTATTTCAGTATCAAATTCACGTTGTTTCAACTCGAAATAACTTTGATTCAACATGATTCTTCGTATTATTTCAGTATCAACTTCATTTTGATTTAACTGCACTAGAATATTATCGTTGTTATATCAAAAAGAAATATGTTCTTTCAAGATTATTGTTGAATTAACATGTGATATACCTGTGAAGAAAAATCGCCACCGAAAAATGTTAAATAAGCCTGGTTGTCGACGATTTTACTATGCAATTTTTCTGTGTGTTAAAGTTCTGAACAAATCGTTTTTCTAAAATATAAGTATTACAACTAGAGATGTGCAAATATCGTGAATTTTTCGTGTCAGGCGTGATTCACGCGTGACTCACGCGTGATCGTGATTAAATTGAAAAATAATCACGCAATCGTGCGTGAGCGTGATTTACAAATTAAATACCGTGCGTGATCGTGCGTGATTTTAAAAATTTTATTTTCACGCACTCACGAAATTACATTTCGTAGCTTGCTGATAAAAATTTCCTCTTTACTCCTACAATATTTTTATTTAATTTGCGAATTATATTCGACATTTCTGATAAGTTTCTAATTTTAGATCCGAGTTTTCTGCGACATGTCGAAAATTCCTTAAAAGACTCGTCAGAATTTGTAGAGAGATTCGGCAAAGTTTTTAGAATTTTCTCAGACAAAGAGGTTCGTTTTCTTGTTAACCACTCATATGGATCGTCTTCAAATACGAATTCGGCATCTTGTGCAGACTTTCTGCCCTACTTCAGACCAAAAGTACGTGTGTCGACAGCAAAAGAAACCTAGTGAACCTTTTATACCGACATGTCTGACATCAGGAAAAATATGTTTGTAAGCTGAAGACAACCCAGCACACAAAAAGTCAAAACGTTTGAAATACGATATATCGCTTATTTACTGAAACAGCGGAAAGAAAGATTTTGTCTTCTATGATATTTCACACCACGGCGTCACTTACTAGAGATTCTGTGTAATACGAATTTTTACGAAATATTTTGGAAATCTGGTACATAAACTAATATTAGAAGTTACATAGCTTTCATATTTAATAAATGACAGCTTACAAATATATATCAAATGAAAGCTTGGAAGGTTCCCTATGAAATAATATATTGAGTACCGCTATATTGTCCAGTCTTTAAGATAGCGGTGTTTTTACGTAAAAAGCCAGGCGAAAAATGCCTAAAATTCCATTTCACTCATAATGGGTTAATGAAAGTATTTCATATAATAAACGCTTACATTTTAAAATGAAACCTACTCCAACATGATTTAATATATTATTTAATATATAAATAAAGGTACATAAGCTTTTTTAATGTAACCCTGACGATTATGTGTTACAAATAAAGAACGAAAATACTGTTTATACTCTCTTCATACAAACTGATGTATCGGAATTGTATGGTGTTTTGCATCAAATATTTGAAAAATAATAGGAATTCTAACTTTTTTTAAGAAATTTTTGTAGTTCGCAGTTATGTGTATTGGGCGTTACTCGTTTTTAGCATGCTTCAATTTTCAGTTTGATTAATAAAATGACAGCGTAGGGTTGCACTTCTATATATTTAAAAGTTTGCGAACTTTGTTAAATATTTTAAATGGCAAAAAGTTTCATCAATCAATATTAATGTATTGTAGTGGCTTGTGAAGACGTAGGGTAAAATACTTGTCTTTAAATCTGAAAGAGTGCAGGTTCGCATCGGATTTGTTTCCCTCATTTAAAAAGATGTACTTCCAGATTGATCGCATTGAAAAGTGGGCAGGGTCACGGATTCTCATGAAATTTTGCACATGCATTAAGCTTTAGTTTGAATACCACACCATGGCTAAAAAACTGGCCCATGCAAAGTAAATTTTCATTCTCAGCAACTTTCAGTAAACCAATTGCTATGAAACTTTGGATACACATTTAGTTATCGTTAGAACACATTATTATAGTTAGAAAAGTGGGCAGTGCCACGTTCATAAAAAGTAAATATCCATTTTAACTACTTCTACTTAACCGTTTCTTATAAAACTTCGCACACACAGTTAGTTCTTGTGATGTTGTACATGATGACCAAAAATGTGAGCTGTGTCACGCATACTTTGTAGTCCTTTATTTTTATTTTATTTTTTTCTCAAGAATTATATTTCTCAAGAATTATATTGTTTGACTACTTATTTCTTAGCTTGAAGTGAGTCAAATAATAGCTAGTTAAATAATTGCTATGACAATGTAATTACATTTGTAAGGGGTACCCTTGATTATAAGAAGCTACATTTTAAATCGTATTATAGTTGTTAGCCTACCAGCAAGCAAAATTTTTGCTGGGCTTAGCAAACTTTTTTGTAAACTATATTTTTCTTATTCCTTGGAATATTAATCATGCCCAATTCTTTCTGAATATAACGTTACGAACCTTAGTCTAATAATCAATTTGGATTCACAAAGCAAATACGTTCGAAATAATCATATTAATAAACAATTAGCTACTGGCTTGAGCTTTTCACATGTTTACATGTTCATATATACTTAAGTATAAAATCAAACCAAAAAAGTTTGTCTTGAGTAGAACAAAAATCAGAAAAATGGGAATGAAGAAAAATAAACCGATGGCAACACTGGGAAAGTGCACTTTAATATCAGCTTGAGAGGGATTTAATTCTCGTATTAAATTTTCACGAAAAAGTTGTATATATAAGAATTAAAATCGCATTCAACAGGGCCACCTGACAAGTGGTCATAAGTAAATACACGTGAGCACTGACGATGGAAGTGTAGCGGCTTCCGAAAGTGGCGCTACTCTGTTCTGCTGTGTACGTTGAAAAATTAAGTTGATGTTAATTTTTCCCTTATTCCTTGGAATATTAATCATGCCCAATTCTTTCTGAATATAACGTTACGAACCTTAGCCTAATAATCAATTTGGATTCACAAAGCAAATACGTTCGAAATAATCATATTAATATATTTTTTTTAGTTGAAAATTTCTTTGCCAGTCAATTTCTAGACAACAAATTTACCAGTTTATTGAATTTCTTTACTGCAAATGAAATGTTGTTTTTTTTTCTCTGTATATCACAAAAAAAACAGTTTCATTCTTATTGTTGCAATTACAATTTAACATATTTTCAAATATGCATACCAATTTTTAACACAACTGTATAAATCCTTATGTCAGGCATGACAAGTGGTTGCAGAACTCCTCGGTTTGGTTGTTTAGTTGTGAAATTTGTTTTTCAATTTTTTACTTTCCCTGCCTGTAAGCATGACTATGATGTCTGTCTAAACGCCAGCTTGTCTATTTTATTTTGTTTGTTATTATTTTTGCTCTAGTCGTTGCTGTTATTTTCATTTTCTTAACGCCCCATTTTGACATTGTTGCTTCTGGTAATTTGTTGGCTTTAGTGGGAAAATAATATAAAACATATTTTTTTCTTTAAATAAAAATACTTCTGCAGTGAATACTAGTAAATACAAATACACACATACTTTGATTTGGGTGAATGTATACATATCAAATTGAAAAATGTAAAAGTAAGGAAAATCATATAAAATAATATAATATCTAGGCGCACGGTAGTGCACCATGCCAAGTTCCGGCCACACAGTGTGTATTATTACAGGAAACCATTCGAGCTGTTTTTACCCCCCTCATAACTTTGCTCCACTTAATCATAAAATAATGAAATTTGAAACATAAGGTCTCCCTATAGAGGTTACCTCATAAAAGCTTCCCGAGATATGAAGGTGTAAAGAGTGCATATTTTAGTATCTATTCACTGACTCACTCACTCACTGACTCACTCACTCACTCACTCACTCACTGACTGACTCATCTATATAATTAATAGCCAATTATGTTTTTTTAGATCCCTTTTACACCCGTAATGGTGAACCGATTTTGAAAAGAATTATATGTTTTAAAGGCTTTTTTACATCGAACCGGACAATCTTAGTTTTATTTAAATCGGTTCAGTACTTTAGAAGTAATACAACTATTAAGTTCTTACTAACACCAACAAACAAATACATGTATGGTTTTTTTCTCAGCTACAAGTAAAACACACAAGTAAATATTCGATTGTTTTTGCACAAATAAAAAGCAAATATAAAAAATAGAGTAAGTCAATTATAGAGCTTTATCTCTTTAAAAGAGAATTAAAATGAAATTCTGGCGTACATATTTATGTACATATATGCATAAATTTATTTTGTGTTAAGTGTTTCTAGAATACGGTCGATTTAGTCGGCTGTTGGGTACACTAGTTAATATTATTGGGCACTTTCACTAGAATGCTGAAATTTGGTAAACAGGTAGATCTTGGTGAGCAATTAAATAGAAAAATCTGAAAACGGGCACTTTTTATCTGGGGGGAGTAGGGTACCCCTTCTTTGCATGGGGCACTTCTGGTATAGCTAGAAAGTTGAAATTTGGTACACAAGTTGGCCCTGATGAGCAATTATTAAAAAAAAATTAAAACGGGTTTTTTTTTGGGGGGGGGGGGCTAGGGCACCCCTTCTTTGTATGGGTACTTCCAGTATAGCTAGAAAGCTTAACTTTGGTACACAGATAGGTCCTGATGAGCAATTAACGAAAAAAATTTTTAACGGACACTTTTATCTTGGAGGGGTCTAGGATGTCCCTTCTTTTTAAAGGGGGACTTCCAGTATAGCTGAAATTTGGTACACAGGTAGGTATTGTTGAGCAAACAACTAAAAAATTTGAAAATAGCCACTTTTTATCCGGGGGGACTAGGGCGCTCCTTATTTGTACGGGACACTTCCTCTATAGCTAGAAAGCTGAAATTTGGTATACAGGTAGGTCTTAATGGGAAAGTACTAAGAAGTACGGATATTTTTCATCTAGGGCTTATTGTATGGAGCACTTACTATGTCAAATAAAAGTTTAGAAAAAAGTACTGAGATCAACACAATTTCGCCCGTAAGAAGTACTGAGATCATTTCTAGGCAACCTGCTGGCTTGGTAATATTTTTTTCTTTGCATTTCTAATATGGGAAAGAATTATGGGTAAAATGTGGCCAAGCTTACAGGTTGCCTAGAAATGAGATGGTATTGTACCTATCAAGAACTTGGTCCTTATTTTGATCTCAGTACTTTTTACGGCCGAAATTTTTGGATACGAACTTGGCCTTATTTTCACATTTATGTTTTTGTGCGGATTAAAATAAGTAGCTACAAGCAGTGTCATCATATTGACCCCTTTGCACTAAATGATCGTAAACGACATTTCGTAAAATAAAACAAATTTTTTTTATTGAAATCAAAATTTTTTAAAATTGTCAAAATGTCAAAATTGTTGATAACGTTTGGAATACAGGTTTGATTGCAAGCGGCAGTTTACGAATATAAATCATGTTTAAATACAATAAAACCCTTGTCCTGAAAATTCCAATTTTTGTCGCTTACAATCATTTTGCGTAAAGATGTCGATATGCTTTTGTATCGTAACGGCTTTCTTTGCTCTTCCAGCTCCCAGCGAGTGTCAGTGTCTTGGGACATTTTTTTTATATCATAAAATGCAAATTAACGAACAAGCAATCAAATTTAATAATATGTTAAAGAAAGAAAGAAAAAAAACTTTAACAAATGAAAAACTGTTGAACAACAAACAAAACCCACTTTGGTTCAATATTTCAATCAATATGCCTCTGCAGGAGTCTTAAAAAATCATCTTTAAGTCTCAAGTTGATAAAATATGTATGTACAATTTCTTTTAGTTTTTCTGCTGTGAAAATATATTTTCGATTTGGCATATTTTCTTAGTATCTTTGAGCTTGTTAATTGGTTGAAGAATATAAAAATATTGCAAATTAATGGACTATTTCAAAAATGAAGCAGTTGCACGGCAAATGTTAACATAACTGGAGAACGGCTTGTCCTATTCAATTAAACGAAATACCAAACTCGATATCAATGTTTTAATTTGTTCAGTAGTTTTAAATTTGTTCAGTAGACGTATGAGTAATATGACATAATATCATATTGCTCAGCATACGTCTACAATTTTGTGCTAAAAAATTGGAAATTCGCATTTTCTTCACTTGTTTTTTTTTATTAATTGAAAATTCCTAAAAAATGTCCGTTCAGTATCGTTAAAAATTTTTCAACATAAGAGGATTACTAACTATGCTTTTTAATATATAGTAAAGAAATAAATACTAAAATATGAAGTTTAGTATCATTTTCATGCAGCTAAATCAAATGATTCTAAAAATTTTACTATATATAGAAAATCTGCTCTATTGACCACATTTTTGAGCTGGAGGTAACAATTAAAAGCCAGATTAATTATATTGAATGCATCTAATATAATTTGTAAAGAAATTTGAAAAACTCGTTGAACGCTTTTTTAAGCGATTAATTTAGAATTTCGTCGAAAAATTCACAATATTCGTCCAATGCTGGATATAGCGTGCTTCCTTTAATCGATTTAAAATTTCAGCTGCAGTTATTTTTAAAGTCTATTCTTTTGAAATATGGAAATTTAAAATTTTTACTTCTGAAAATTTCTGGAGAAAAACGTCCAACAACTAACTAAGCTCGATTTTTGTCAAAAATTTAGCCATTTATCATCCTTATTTGAAAGTCTTGACTTTGATTTTTTTCTCGGCTACATGAATTGAGATAACTTAAAAATTTCTTCTGCATATTATCGAAAAATTTTTTTTAAGAAATTTAGAATATATTTTTGAAAGTTTTTGCTATGCTATTACCGGAGATATTTACAAAATCGGGATCAAAGTCGAGGACAAAAACCAAAATTTTTAAATTCAAAGACAAATATCTCTATAAATATTCAAGATATCTTAATAAAATAATAAATATTGTTTTGTTCATTTATAAGCTTTACAAATTGGATAGTATTTGTAAAAGTTATGAGGCCGACAAAGTTCTTCATGCCCGAGGTAGTCAACTTTGACAGCCTGTAGCTCACCGTTTGTTTCAACAGGGTGGTCCAAGTTTTATTATTCTTAAAGCTTAGATCATACTCTATAAATTTTACATACAGCGTTTTGTAATCGCATCGCAAATTTCAAAGATACAAATGTAGTACCATTTTTTCCAGTTGGTACCACTGTGGGATGATCCACATATATTGTTTTGGTCCCCTTTAGCAGAATCAGTTGTCAAGTCCTTGTTATTTATTTCTGTTTATTATTTATTTTTATATTTGCGTAAGCTGCTTCAAACGACTGTAGTTGCATGCTACGCTGCCGCAAATTTCTGGAGGGTTTCTTTAATACTAGTCAAATTATTGTAGTTTACCCAAATATTTTTTGATTTTGAAAAAATCTGCGTGTACAGTAAAGGAATTTTGATAATAGTTTTGTTCTAGTTAAGTGATGTGTTATTTTTTCACCGGTCACGACTCGGGAGAATAATGTACCACTACCAATTTCACCATTCTTGTCCTATGTCCTTGAAGACATTTGTTAAAAAAGTTCCCGCAGTAATATGATACAAATAATGCTGACAAAGTGGATAGCCGAGTAGCCATACAGAAAATCCATTTAAATGTGCTGGTGTCAAGTTTTAGTTTACAAACTCTGTTTTTTTGTGTTAAAAGGACACAAGACAGAAATAAAGACAATTACTTTTTGAAAGGAACGCTAATAGAACTTGGTAGCAGTCTACCAGGCCAGTATGAAGAACAATTCAGTTTTAAATATAGCTTTAATAGCAACACGCCTTTGGAGAGAATTTATTTGAAACACAAAAATCCCATAACGCATGTGGCGGAGCAAGGAGGAGGGAGAAAGGTTCTCCCAAGAAATTTTTATTTCCGTTCCAAATACCTAAATTCTTTCCAATGGCTTGTTATTCTACACAGAGAAAACAGATTCGTTAGACAACCGAATTTGTTGCCAATTGAATTTTGTCAGTTGCATCAACTATCATAGAATTCTTATTGAAAAATAAGTTATTTTACAATAATAAATAATTGCTAATGCGAACCATTTAATCGGTTAGATGTATCAATGATAATAAAATTATCCACTACTTAGTTGCAGCAATCGGTAAAAAGTAAAGTAAATTTAGAAAGACAATTTTTTTTAGTTACAAATATTATTATTATTCGGTTGTGCCCATCATATTCGTTACTCAGTTAAGACAAAAGCATACGATCGGTTGATCTAATTTCTGCTCTTATTTATGGTAATGAACATGGATTTTTTTTTTTTGGATTCATAAAAAATTTATAGCGTGAATTGAAATTCAACTTATATTTTATCGGCCTGACCATTTTCCAACCAATCTTTTTTCTGGGGGTAACAAGAATTAATTTTCTGCTGGAAACAAATATCAATGCATAAAGTAAGCATAAAGTTAAACCAACTGACCTTAATAGTTTCTAACATCAACAACAAATAGCCGGGTATTACAAAATAACAAATGCACATAATAAAGGATGATTAGGTTTCCTTAAAACTACATTCATAAGTGGCAAAGAAAATCATCAAAATCAAAAGTTTACTTAACGCAAAAACTTGTAAAAGAAATAATTGCAAATATAAAGTTTTAATAATAACAAATAAAACTTTTATATAATATTAAGGAAATTGTTACCAAAAACGACTTTCGAAATTCAATAGAACATAATAATAAGCAACATAAAAATACAAAAAAAAGGATTGTTTCAAAATATGTCATGTTACTTTCATCCAGTCAATTTTATGTTGCCAAAAAATGAAGCCCACTAAACAGAAGGAAGTTAATGGTGTTCTTTTAGTTGGTTTTGCATAAGTTTTCGTACACAGAAAAAAATTAAAACAAATTTTAATTAAGAAAACCGGTGATTAAGTTAATTACTTTTCAACCCATCACGAAATTTTTAGTATTAATTTAACAGTTACAATTGATTATATTTTTCGATTTATTCAATTAAAAAAATATTATATTATTTAAAAAATTAATTGTTTTTTTTCAATAATGTCTTATACGACCTTTTAAACTTATAATATTTTTACACAACTAGTACGTAGACAAATTTCCATTTTATGTCATCTTAATTAAAAACCTCTTGATAGCATTGTTTTAAAAGAAAATTAAAACCAATTAAAATAAACGTTGATTTAGTGAAAATATTAATTTTAAAAAAATATATACTGAACAAACAGTTAATTGGTTAAAATTGGATAATAATTTTTTCTGTGTAACGTATGATGTATATTACAAGTACTATGTTGTGTGAAAAAATAACAATAGTTTTGTATTTCTTATCATTATATCCTTTCAAAAAAAAAGAGAGGAAGAAAAAAAGCAATCATACAGTAAATAGAACATTTATAAATGTGCACTTTGACACATAAAAAGCAAGTTCCATTTACATTGACAATTTAGTATGTGTTTTTATTATGTTTCTCTGCTTCCTTGACTCTGACTGTGTTATGAGAAAATCTAGTGAGGAAATGAACTGCAAAACAAATAACTATTGATTTTTTGCAATCATACTTACACTGACACTTGCTTTGCTTACATCCATTTGAACTTATTTAAACTAAGACTGGGCTTACAATAGGCAAGATTTGCTTCCGCAAGTTTGATTTTTGTAGCAAAAGTAATAAATTAAGTAAAGTGCGACTTTGGCTCGCACACGAAGGGCTCCGTTCGAATACACATATGTATATCCTTTTTTGTTTTTGTCCCGTTTGCTATTTTGGCAGTTTTTTCGTTGTGCTTTCTTGTTTAATTTTAGTTTTTTATTTTACTTTTCGTGATTTTTTTTAAATTTTTTCTGGCGATTTTTCGTTTTTTGCAATTTTTTTGTATTTTGCCGATTTGTTTAGTTTTGGCGATTTTTTTGTTATGGCATTTATTTAACGTTTTCCCTTTCTGATGATATTTTTAGCGATTTATTTTAGTTGTGGCGATTTTTTCAGTTTTGGCGCTTTTTTCGTTTTTGGGGATTTTTCGGTTTTTTGTGGTTTTTTATATTTAGCGATTTTTTTTTTTGTTTTGACACTTTTTTCGTTTTGACGATTTTTTTGGGCTTTGGCGTTTTTTTAGTCTTGGCGCTTTTTTTTGGTTTTTGCGTTTTTTTTTCGTTTTTGTGATTTTTTTCCATTTTTTGGCGATTTTTTCATTTTTTGATGATTTATTTAGTTTTAGCGCTTTTTCGTTTTGAAACTTTTTCGATTTTTTACGTTTTTTTAGTTTTTTTTTGGCGATCTTTTCAATTTTGGTGATATATTGCGTGTTAGAGATTTTTTTTAATTTTGGCGCTTTTTCCCTTTAAGCGCTTTTTTCATTTTAGCGTTTTTTCCGTTTTGAAATTTTCTTAATTTTGGATTTTTTTTAGTTTTAGCGTGTTTTAAAATTTCAAGATTTTACATCTTACAGTTTCCAAGATACAGCATATTGTCTCAATTACATAGTCAAAATTACAATAACTAATAGAATACCCTTTAATTTTTATTGTTTTAAATATCGGTGTTAATTGGTGTAGTCTATTCTACAGACTACACCAATTACCACTTACTTTGAAAATTTAAAGTGTCTATATATAAGTGTCTGTATTTGCATTAGTATTTCAACGTGTTGCGTTGCTCGCTTTAGAACACCCTTTAATTTTTAACTGTCATATACTTGTTGTTGTAGCGGCCGAAGTTTTACATATTATGTAAAAATTTCAGGTCCGTAGCTCTTACGGTTCCGAAGATAGAGCAGATTGTCTAAATTACATAGTAAAATTACATTGACTGATAGAACACCCTTTAATTTTTATTATTTTAAATATCGGTGTTAATTGGTGTAGTCTATTCTACAGACTACACCAATTAACACGAACTTTGAAAATTTAAAGTGTCTATATATAAGTGTCTGCATATTACATTAGTATTTCAACCTTTCTTGTTGCTCGCCTTAGAACACCCTTTAATTTTTAGCTGTCATATATTTATTGTTGTAGCGGTCAAAGGTTTACATATTCTGTGAAAATTTCAGGTCCGTAGCTCTTACGGTTCCCGAGAAAAAAGCCTGTGACAGACAGACGGACAGACGGACGTACAGCGTAGCGAAAACAATAGGGTGCCTTTACACTTTTGGTGTATCGGAACCCTAAAAATTAGCATTTAATATCTTTTCCCATCTTGCTCTCTATCTCTCTCTCTCTCTCCCCTATCTTATGAAATACAACTTCCGGCAAGAAAACTTGTCTCATGTAAAGAATTTTGCATCTAATTGCAATGTAGAATAAACACAAAATAACAAGGTTCTGGTGGCTGATTTTGGTATAGGGTGCCAAAAAAATATGTATATACGTGAATCGGCGTTTTAAAAGTTCCCTTCTGACCTTTATCGTTAGGGCTGTTAAAGTACATGGAAATGTAGAATTTTTTTTGTAGAAAAGAAAACAACATAAGCGATTTTCCTGGTAATTCCCGGGACGGGAAAAAATAAAAAATTTTAATGTTATAAAATAATATTGTAAAAACATTTCTACATGAGCAAAAATTCAGCTAACTCTTTTTTCACATAAGACTTATTTTAAAAAAATCAACAATCAATGTCAAAAGTTATGTCAAATTCAAATAATTTTTTGTTGCAAACGACGACCTACCTAATACATTCTTCGAAAATATAACAACCCGCAGCGGGAAAGGAGCAAAAATTTTTCAAAGAAAATCAGAAATTTGTAAGCAGCTGATGTTCTTTATATCGATTCTACCCTTCAGCTGCTGTTAACTTTTTTTAACGTCCTAAAATTTATGGGTAAAGTATACTTCAAAAATATTTCTACATAACGCTCAACACATTTTTATACGAATTCAATATTTTTTAAAACACAAACTTTATTTTGAATTCAATACAATTCAGATGTATAATCTTCGGTGTATTTTAACATAATCTCTTTAGGTATTCACAAAGAAACTTCAATTATATGTCTAAAAAATATGGATAACACTCAATACATTATTATTATTTTGCAATATAATACTATTAATATAATACTATTTAACAAAATTCACAAAACTTTAACATATTTAGAAGTACATAAATACAATGGTAATTTAGTGTATGTTGCTAATGCAATATCAATAATTACTCTGACTAATGAAGCGTAAGCGAAGAAAGCGTAACGCTCAATACACAAGACTGCAGATAGCAACAATATTTGAAAAAAATTATAATTTCTATTTTTTTTTTTCAAAAATTTGATGTGTAAAATAAAAGAAGCAAATGCAAATATTCAAAACCCGTTTTAAATTTAATCTCGTTGTTGGAAAAATTCATAGTTTCTTAATGTGGAAAATCAACAGCATGCATTACGGACACGCCATTTTGTAAGAAAAGAGGTCAAACAGAATTTTCGTTAACACATGATGGACAGTCTTACCCAAAAAAATACTTATGTACATTTATTTAGAATCTATTAAATCATGCTAAGACAGTTTTCATTTTTGCGTTTATTTTATGAAATATTCTACTATACTTGCAACGGACATGAAAAATGTATTTGAAATGAGAATCATCCAAGTGTATATGTTGTAGAAATGTCTGTTTATTATGTTTTATATTACATTTTCATTTTTATTTTTGTCTGTAGGATTCACTTGTTACTTTTTGGAATAAATTTTCTGCTCAAGATTTCTTTGCTGAAATGGATTGTGTTTCTTTAATACAGGGTGTTTTTGTTAGAGGTATAGAACTTCGAATTGAAATAAAACACAAGAAAATCATTTTAATGTCCATCAATTTGGCTTTATTGGAAGGATAATTTTATGCCATTAATGTTTAAATATGATTTCGGGCATGTGGCCGCCGCGGCTGGCTCGAATAAAGCCAATTCTACAGGTCCAATTTTCAATTTGATGGACAAAGCTCCAATTGCTGTGCACGGTGGCGAATCGATTCATTCGGGTCCTCTTCAACACTTTGCTCTACAGCGGCAATTGTTTCTTCGGTGCGCACTGTTCGACGTCTCTGCGGATGCGTATTATCACATAGAGTAAACGTAGTGCGAAAACGATCCATGGTTAACCGAATTAATTGCTCTGATGGACGATTATGTCGACCATATGGACGGAGCTTGCGGTAAACTTCGCGAACTGAACCCTTATTTTCGAAATAAATTTGCACGATTTGCAAGCGTTGTTTTTTTGTCAACCTGTTCATGATGAAATGGCAAACCAAACTAAATATTAATCACTTGACAGCTGACAAAATGGCCGCCAGTAAAAAAAGTGATGCCAACTTAAAGTTCTATACCTCAATAAAAAACACCCAATATATACATATATACATACACACATTAGGCATCTACCAAAATTTTTAGATAGCACCACCAGGTGGCCAGTGATGTGTATATAAAAAAACAGTTTACCTGAATCGATTTTTAAGAAAAACCTCCCCGCAAACCAATTTTTCTGAAACCTACTAGAAAAATTTTATTTATTAATTAAAAAATGTTGTCACGGAATTTTATGTTCTAAATAACGATTTTCAGGAAAAAGGTGATGGTACCTCCGAGAATAACCATTATTCCATAATTTTACTTATTTTTATAAGAAATTTTGTGAATTTTTTTTTTTATAATAAATATTTAGTACAAGACTTCAACGCGTAACACTAATCTCCCTGTCAAAACAGATCCTTATTGTTTTTACTTTAATTTTTGTGCGTAGCAGGCAGTCACGTACAGCAGCATTAACATCCTTCTTAGGTTTTCATTCATGTACTTTACAGTATGGCTATCTACTTTTTGATATGTTGAAAAACTGTCAAAAAGATGTATGCCTAATGTAAATGTGTATGTAAGTACATATATAAATATTAGTTTATGTACTTTGAAAGTGCCAATATATGAAAGTGTTATATTCAAACAACCCATTAAATAAATGTTCGCACGCAATATACTCGTATATTACATTAATCATACATATTTATGAAATGCGACATATTTTTTCACCCTTCAAGAAAAACCAAAGAAGAAAATTCAAAGAAGCGAAAACGGATTGATTTATTCGTATTACTAAGAAAAAAACATCAAAGGCCAATAAAATATCGAAGTTGTTTTTAACAAAAGCTGTCTTTCTTTTTATTCATATTTAATATATACATATTTTTTATTTATTTGCTTTTAAGGAAGCAATTGCTGTTAATTCAAGCCTGATGTAATAACTTTCAATAAAATTTTAATTATAAAAATACTATTCTCCTCACATAGACTGAGAGAATTTTCTGATGGATTCAATGAATTTCAAAAGTAGCTTGAAAAAGGTAGCAGTTTCAATCTAATGACACGTGCATATATAACACAATCGATCGCAGTATGTACAAACTGAGAAACATATGCGAAACAGGGGCAAACAAAGAGGATAACAAGAAGTAGTTTTATTCGACAACTTTTTTATTCTCAAAAATGCGTACGTTTTTTTTTTTGTGAGATACTTCGAATAATTGAGAGGCTTAGTGCAATAACTCGATAGTCCACAAAAATAAAATATGGCTTAAATCGACTTTTAAGTTTATACAAAATTTAAAATTGTATGTTTTTTGTAATTTTCGAGTTTAAATAAGCAGCATAATTAGTAGCAAAGCACTAGAATTTATCCGGAAATTTCTCTACGATGCTAAGCTATGGTACCTAGCATGGAAATGAGCATATAAAACCAATTTATAATTTCATGTGTCTTACCGAGTTATTGCACTAAGGACTTCAATTCTTTATGCTTTGCCACTTTACGTATACGGATATACTTGTGCAGAGCTCTAATACATACATTCATGCATATGTCACGTATGAGTAATATTTTACATTAATCATACGTTTTACAAACATAAAGATGTATCTCGTTAATTCTCATTCTACGTAATTTTCTTACCAATGTAAATAAATGAAATATGAGAAGGTACGATTCATATATAACGGAAAGGCACTCTTCGTAGGAAACTGCTATTGCAGCTCTTGCAAGTATAATATGCAACACAACAAGGAGAAAATATAAGAAACTTACATTTCCTACACAGTAGCAGATATGCAATACAAAAACTGTAGGAAACTTGTCTAGCATATATGCAATTCAGTATTGCCATGCGAAGAATAAAAAAGTTACGCCTTTCTTTCAAAAAAGTCACGTTTTTCGTCAAAAGTTGCATTTTGAAATATTCCTTAAATAAATAGTAAATTTATGTGATTTATATAAGATAAATATTTTTATTCAAGATTTCAGTGATAATCAGGTATATGATGGAAATCGATCGATTTCAAATCGCGAGATTTCACCAAACAGATATTCTGTAAATTGCGCGATACAGTGGAATCGAATCTAAGTTCGAATAAAGTACTGTAAGCCTCAAAAAAAATATAAAAAAAAGCAGCAATAAGACCATGCGATTTGAAATCGATAGATTTGCATCACATACGAGAATAATAAGACAACAAATTCATTTATTGAACAAAAACATAAATTAGAATTAAAATTAGGCAAGATATAAAAATAGATAAACTTTTTAGTTTTCAAATAAAGATTTATTTGTTGAGGGTTAAGCAATGTCTATATGATTGGTGCCTTACCAAATCATTATTGGACTTCAACCATACTTTAGAAAAGCTTCAAACCTTTTATCTTATGCACAGGCTTTCGAAGCCTATTTGAGAATTTACAAATAAATTTTTTTTTAAATCACTAGAGAATAAAATAAGCGTAGTAGGCTTAGAAACGTATACAAAACACAACAAACAATTTATATTCGATATGAATCTATATAAACATTGCTTAATCCTCAACAAATAAATCCTTATTTTAAATAAAATTGGGAGAATATCTTATATACATAGTTAATAAATGCTTTTTATTATTTTTTTTCATAGTTAACTATTATTTCGTGTGAAATGTGACAACAAAGCTCATTTAATGACGTATGCAAGTGTATGATTGTTATGATATTCAAACCGAACGGGCAGTTCTTGCCTTAATTAATGAATCAAGTACTTTTTCAAAAATATTGCTTTGTTCTTTATCATGTACCAAAAGTTACGAACATGTTGTCAAATATAACAAAATTATACATGTTACATTGCGGAGCTATGAAAGATTGCAAGCAATTTAATTGCAATCACATGGTTTCATGTTAATGATTGCTAGCTTTTGATTGCAATCAAAATCTTAAATTTGATTTCATGATTTCAATTTGAAATCATGAAATCATTTCAATAAAAATGATTGCAACCAATTTTTTTTAATTAATTTCTATATTAATTAATTTCTATATTAATTTGATTGCAATCAAAATTGAATCAAAATCATCGTTATCTTCAAATAATACCCATTCTTCTAGAAATAATTAAAAAAACTGCATGAAATGGATAACAAACCGTCGTCAAAACGAAAAAAAACAGCATAAAAAAATCGCTAAAACTAAAAATATCATAAAAAAACGAAAAAACCCCAAAAATTAAAAAAAATCACCAGAATGAAAAAAAGCGCAAAAACCAAAAAAAGCGCCAAAACTAAAAAAACGCCAAAAACAAACAAAAAACGCCAAAACGAAAAAAAGTGTCAAAAAAATCGCTTAAACAAAAAAAATCACAAAAAACCGAAAGTCCCTAGAACCAAAAAACCGCCAAAACTGAAAAAAGCACCAAAACTAAAATAAATCGCTAAAACTAAAAATATCGTCAAAAAGCGAAAAAAAGTTGAAACAAAAAAACGCCTAAACTGAGAAAATCGGCAAAAAGAAAAAAAATTTGCAAAAAACCAAAAAACGCCAAAAAGCAAAAAAAATCGCCGGAACAAAAAAGTGTAATAACCAAAAAAAATCGCTAAAGCTAAAAAAACACCAAAAACCGAAAAAAGTCCCTAAAACTGAAAAAAGCGCCGAAACGGAAAAAAAATTACCACAACTAAAATAAATCGCTAAAACTAAACATATCGTCAAAGAGTAAAAAAAAACGTCAAAAAACACCAAAATCAAAATGTCATCAAAACTAAAAAATCGGCAAAAAAAACTGCAAAAAAACGAAAAATCGGTAGAAAAAAAGAAAAAATCACGAAAATTAAAAAAGCGCAAAAACCAAAAAATCGAAAAAAACAAAAAAAATTCTTAAAAAATAAAAAAAAATTAAACAAAACAGCATAACGAAAAAACTGCCAAAATGAAAAAAAGGCAAAAACGAAAAGCGATATACATATGTGTATTCGTACGGAACCCTTCTTTTGCGAGCCAAATTCACACTTTACTTAATTTATTTAATATAAAATTAATCTACCTTATGGCATAACAGAAAACTTCTACACTAACTTTGATAACCATAACTTTTAAATTACACTACTTTATTCTACTGAAGAGGTAATAAAAGTGGAGAGATATAAAAGTAATACGAGTATATGTTTTTATAAAACCATAATTCTTTTATAATACAAAAATGTTTATGATCCAGTGTATGAACAAACTAGTGACCTTTTGCTGCTAAAACATCCCTGAATGAAGCCAGGACCCAAGTGACCCAAACTCACCACTTTTGTCGACAAGTTTTGTGACTTTTTGAAGACATTGTAACTTTTTATTTTGCTTTTAATAGTAGGAGAAGTTTTTTGACAGCTACAAAACGATATTTTATCGTCTCAGTTTGTTCTGTTGAAAATATATGTATGTAGCTGCACGCAAAAATAAAAATTTTTATAATGTGTTGACTAGAATCAATAAAATGCACTAGTAAATCTCTGGGGCCAATGCTCAATGTGGTCCTAGACGAACCACCTAGTCAATAGTAAGTAAATAGTTCCAAGGTCACTAGTGGAATCTCAATGATAAGCACATGCTAAATGTCTATAGCACAGTACATTGCCTGGTGCAAAATTAGTCAGTAGTACTGGTGACAAAGTCAATAGTGAATCAGTACAGTTTTACTATCGACATTTTCTTCAGGGATATTCCCAAAGGGTAAGATAAAAATAGTAGAGGAAAAAAATCATTTAGGCAAAACTTATGTGGCATGTGCTTGCCACCTATAAACCAGCTTCAATAAAATTTCTATAACAATAAAAAAATAAAAGTTGCACAAAAGGGTAACTAAGTGCTGGAAGGATTGTTGGTATGACAACCTAAAATAAATCCTCCTTGTAAATAGACTAAAATGCTTTTATATAATGTAGTACTTGTTTCACTTTAATGCCAAAGGAGTTGGTAGCAATAATAAATCCTATGCCTAGTAGTCTGTAAAATATTTTTAATATAGCAACATTCCTAGTGATGTTCATTTATGTTTGAATTGTGTTCAGCTTAAATATTTACTTGTAAACAAATAAACATATAAAACAGCTTTTATTATGTAGGTACAACAAAAGGACCAATGTACCAAAAAAAATAAAAAATAACTGTCACACAAGGTCACTAAGTGAAAGTGTCAAATACACATTAAGTAGTAAATAAAAAATAAAATAGTTTTAAATATTCATGAAATATATTTGAAAAAGATACAATTGACAGAAAAATCAATGATGGAACATATTACATTTCTAATCTTTATATTGTAATCGAAAAATAAACAAACACATGCTCCCATCCACACAATTGCTCTCACATACATACACATACGTGCAATATACAATATAGTGATGCTCTCATTTGAAAACATTTCTGTTTTGCTCGTCTTGTGTTTTTCTCTGCAAATTCTTTGAATGAAAAAAGATTTTTTTTTTTCAAATATAACCAACAGCACAAAGTAAAGAATAAAATAAACAAACAGGATAATAAAAAGGCACAACACAATGACCGACTATTTTATGCACGATTTATTGAGAACTGTAGCTATAATACAAACAATTATAAAGAGCAGAAAATTAAAATAAAAGAGAATGCTTATATTGGTTGTACTGTTCAGCGATGCCAACTTAGTGCTTTTGCCACTAGTTTTTAGTGCTTTTTGATGTCTCAAAATGCCAACTTTTTAACTGTATTAAGAAAAAGTGATTTTATAAATAAATACAAACTTACATAACTTCGATTTGGGAAAAGTTAAAAGGTCGAAGTCTCGGCTTTAGTAGCAGATGCTCTTCACGTTTAAACTTAAAAAAATAAGTAATACGTTGCCCAGTTCCTTTAAGTTCGGGGTCTTATGCTCGAGAAATTAAGGCAACGTATTATTTATATATAAAGTCGAATAATTTACAAAAAATTTTATATTAATCTTAAAAAAATAATAGTAAAAGTACAATTTCGGCTACAAAGGATGTGCATGATACCAGAGATACTATTTACTTCGAAGGGATCTGCATATATAAATATGTGAATACTGTTTCCTTATTGGGAGACAGGATGGTAAATGTTAGGTATTGTGAACAGAGAATTAAACAACAGGCTGTTTGTATATAAGAAGTATTTTAGGTATACGACAGAAATCGAAAGAAAATTTCAATGCTACTTGTTAGTTTTATTCTTCGCATTAAGAATGTACAGCATCGCCATACAATTATTATTCAATATTAAGGCAAATCGGTTCATATTTGGAGGCTGCAACAATTCAACGAAATTCCTTAAAGGCCATGAGGTGCAAAATATTAATACGTTGAAATCAAGGATTTCAATAGACTGCCTATGTGACAATTAGGGATGCCAAAACGGGACTGGTTTTTCCAAATCATGGGATTCGGGATTTCAGAATTTCAAATCACGGGATTCCGGGATTTTTTGGCATCCCGGGATTTTTCGGGATTCGGGATTTTTCTTTCTCATTAAAACAATCAATTTATAATGTAAAATATTTTCATTCTGTATATTCATAATACCAACTATAAGAAATTAATAAAAAACAAAGTTAATTTCAATGTATTTTAATACAAAATTTTAATATTTTACTGAAGAGTAAAATATAAATTGGGGAGTAAGCATGTTACAAAATGAAAAATAATTATAATTATTAATTAACTCGAATCAAGAAAATAAATTAGATATAACCTTTAAGGTAGAAATTCCATTTCCCCTTACTACTGGTTATCCGTTGACCAAATGATGCCACAAAAATTCTCTGACCCCATTAAGGGGAGTAGCAGCAAATAAACATTTTGTTACCTATTTATAGCTTCTGTAGTTAGTTTAAGACTGTGGCATATGCTCGGATCATAATTTCCATGAAAGGAGGGAGGGAGGTACTTGGCTATAGGAAAAGGTAGCTTTATGTGAGCTCTGAGGACTTTCTACAAGATATTCAGGATCGATGAATACTCGTTGCTAACACAATGAACAGAGTTTCCAAAGCCTGTAAGCAGCCACTGTTTCAGAGACCTAATTAAGGCCTGAATGGCCAAAGCTCATTACACCGGTAGCAAGAACATCTGAACCTTGTATAGCTTGGTAGTCTCTACGGCCTGCCGAGTTTTCGGCAATCATACAACAACCGCTCCGGACATGATACTCGGTCGGAATATAATTTTATAATTCCACGTGATAATTTTAGAGTTCATGCTCCAGGTACATCCAACAATTCTTCATAGGGATTCCAAGTCGGACTTTTGTCAAAAAAAATCACATAAACACTTGACATTCAGAGAATAAGGGATATTGTATCAATTTAACAATACTATACCAAAATCGCTTTCTCCTAAGATTAAAATAGTGCAGAAAGCATCATTCATGATGTCTACGATATCACAGCCGAATTTTCCAGTTACCATGCCCACTTTAACTAAGAACGTGGAGAAGCTCGTTTATCACCACCGACCAGAAGAGTGGGGATAGAGGATACCTTTTGACAACCATAATGTATCTAAATATATATGTGCATAAATTAGTGTTACTTTTCATTATGAGTTTTTTGTGTATGAATTTTACTTAAAAAACGTAATTTAAAAATTTCGGGACTTGCCGGGATTTTTCCAACAAATGCCGGTATTCGGGATTTCTCAATCCCGGGATTCGGGATTTCTCAATCCCAAAAAATCCCGGGATTTTCAGGATCGGGATTTCGAGATTGGCATCCCTGGTGTATATATAAAAATTTAGTTAAATCGCTAATTATTTACGAACGGAAGCGCCCATATAAACCCTTTCTTGACTTGTATGCTCACACCTCAAGCTTCCAGGGAAGCACATTGTGTTGTATAGACTTTCATATCAGTTTCTAGTTGTAGTGGTTCCAAGTGGAAATTCGCCTTACATAAATTATACCTAAAAGAGCAAGCATTGCTTCTCTCCCTTATAAGCCTGCTAATAAAAAAAATTTGGTTTTTTTAAACCGGATTTAATACAACAACAAAACCTTTTTGTCTCGCTTATGCTTTTTAGCGCCTATTCTAAATCTTATTGTGCTTTTTGCTTCAAAAAAAGTTGGCATCAATGGTACTGTTATTCTTGCAATAAGAGAATAGTTATTGTTAATGCAGAGAATACGATTCCTTTCACAACATGGATGTTTTTTCGTATTTAAAGAAGAAAAAATTTTGTAATTACTCCTTTTTTTTATCTGTAAGTTTAAGTTGCCATTTTGGCCTTTCCTCAATAAATTTGGTAGAAATTTTGTTTTTTCCTTCAAAAATGTTTTTAGGTGTGATAAACGTTTCATTACATTTCCATTTCTCTTTGGTTAGAGTTTAATATTAAAAATTAAGTTTTAGTGGTTTTTAGTTTAAAGATACTTAATTCTTCTGGCTTAAGTTCGTTCAATTATATTTTTCAATTAAATTATTTTTTACGCTTATTCTATAGTGATTTTCAAGACACTTAATTGAATATTCTTAAGATAAGAGAATTGAAACTTTTCAAAAGTATGGTTGAAGTCTATTGATGATTTGTTACAGCATCAATGAAATGCACATAGACATGGCTTAACCCTCAACGAATAGATCTTTATTTTAAATAAAATTAGGAGAACATCTTAAATAATAAATTTAATAATAAAATTGTTTTTATTAGAAAGAATATATACAATTGAAAACATAAAGAAAAATGTTTACTGTACGGAAGGTTGAACTGACATCATGATGTTTCGAAAAAAAACTACATTCTCATCAACAGAATTGTCTCTCTGATAGACCCTAGATCCAAACTTAGCTAACTGCCCTGTGCTGGTTCGCTACTAGTCTAATTACTGTACTTTAAGCAAATATTTTTGATTTGGAAAAGATCTGCTTGTACAGTGAGAGTACTTTGCTAACATTTTTGTTTGCAGGGGATCTACAAAATAAATTTTGACTAGAAATTTGATTTATAAACATTTTATAAAACTTTAATAACACTATGCAAGAAAATAAAACTTTTGTCAAGACCTTTGATCACCACTATATATTTTTAATGTGTTATTGTCCCCTAACTTTAAAAACAGTCGAAATTTTTGATTTTTTTCTAAAATTTTGTATTTTTGAAGAGGCGGCTATACCGATTTCATAATAACGTGGGAACTGGTTGTCCAATTTAATTACAAAAGACTGTAATAACTTTAAATAAAATTACCTTTTAAACATGATTTTTTTTATATACTCACTCAATGGTTTCGAAATTATTCAGACCGCAATGATTATATATATATATATATATATATATATATATATATATATATATATATATATATATATATATATATATATATATATATATATATATATATATATATATATATATATATATATATATATATATATATATATATATATATATATATATATATATATATATATATATATATATATATATATATATATATATATATATATATATATATATATATATATATATATATATATATATATATATCTTTTTTTATGCAACATTTAAAATTTTTAATTTTTTTTATATATATAAAAAAATCAAAAATGGCTAAAACTTACAATTTTTATTAACTGATCATAAGGCCACATATACTACAAATAAAATAAACTATATTTCATGAAAATCCATGGATAAATATTGATTTTATTCAAAACGCCGATATATGTATATATTTTGTTGGTGGCCTGGGCCAGAATCAGCCGTTAGAACCTTGTTATTTAAAAAAAAAAAGATTCTGATGTACAGTGTAAGTACTCGCACTTTTTGCAAAAATCAGGGGTGATTTCACTTTATTATGAATAAAATCAATATTTATCCATCGATTTTCACAAAAGAAAACTTATTTCATTTTAGCTATATGTGGCTTTATGATTGTGAATAAAAATTGCAAGCTTTTGCCATTTCCGATTTTCTATAAATTTTTTAAAAATGAAAATTTTTCAATTTTTTCTAAAAGAAATTTTATGAAAAAACAAAAAAACGAAAAAAAATTATCTATAGAATTTAAAATTTTGACTGCTTTTGTAGCTATGGGATCATAACACATCAAAACAATATAGTGTTACTCCTTGGCATTTCTCTTGTTGCATAGTGTAATTAAAACATTACACTACTGCCAATTTTCCCGTTTTTCAAAAAGTTTTTTACAAAGCCTATTGATATATGATATGTTTACTTTACTCTTTTAGACGTTTAAAATTAATATAGTTAAATTGAACAAGTCGTGCTAAAGCAGTTTAACCTTTTTAATCTCTTCACTTAATTAATTTTTTATTTCCATCATTTTGGTGGAAGAAAACAATAAAACATGGCAAAGCAGTGGTAATAGGAAACCGTTGTATTTCCATGATTTATTGTGTTCTTAAGCTCATACATACATATTTTGATAAAGAACTTTAAAATTCGCTAAAGCCGAATATAGAACTTTTACTTGTTACATGTACGAATGTTCGTTTGTTTGTTTGTTTTCTAAGAATTTAATCAATTTCAATTTTTATTGCTTAAAATAATTACACGGATATATTTTGCATTTTAGCACCATATACTCCTAAGATGAAGCGGGGTAAGCAGCACGTTATTAGCGAGAATTTCGGTGAAAAGGCAATAGAGTTGTAATCAAATTTGATTAAAAGTGTGTAAAATTTTATGTTTATTGAGGTGCAAAGTCATTAACTTTTAAAGCCATCTTTCTTAATTAAATCTTTGTACAACAAGTTAATCTTTGTCTAAATAACAAAAAGAACAAGAATAATTTCTAAGTGTTGTGATTTTATCATTAAATACAATTAAATTTTAATGGTATTTACAGACACTTGTTTGATACTTAAATTTTGATACAGCTAATTAAGTTAGCCAAGAAATAGGAAAAAATATTTAAAATCTTGATTTCTCTAGATAAGAAAAAAACTTAGAATCGTAAAAACTTAAGCGGAAAGATAATTTCATTTTAAAAATTTTTATAACGTCCATAAAGTAAAGAGTTTGAAATTACAAGGATTAAATAAAAAATATATACATATATATATATATATATATATATATATATATAGATATATATATATATATATATATATATATATATATATATATATATATATATATATATATATATATATATATATATATATATATATATATATATATATATATATATATATATATATATATATATATATATATATATAGGGTGTTTTTTTTAGAGGTATAGAACTTCGAATTGAAATAAAATACAAGAAAATCGTTTTAATGTCCATCAATTTGGCTTTATTGGAAGGATAATTTTATGCCATTAATGTTTAAATATGATTTCGGGCATGTGGGCGCCGCGGCTGGCTCGAATAAAGCCAATTCTACAGGTCCAATTTTCAATTTGATGGACAAAGCTCCAATTGCTGTGCACGGTGGCGAATCGATTAATTCGGGTCCTCTTCAACACTTTGCTCTACAGCGGCAATTGTTTCTTCGGTGCGCACTGTTCGACGTCTCTGCGGATGCGTATTATCACATAGAGTAAACGTAGTGCGAAAACGATCCATGGTTAACCGAATTAATTGCTCTGATGGACGATTATGTCGACCATATGGACGGAGCTTGCGGTAAACTTCGCGAACTGAACCATTATTTTCGAAATAAATTTGCACGATTTGCAAGCGTTGTTCTTTTGTCAACCTGTTCATGATGAAATGGCAAACCAAACTAAATATTAATCACTTGACAGCTGACAAAATGGCCGCCAGTTCAAAAAGTGATGCCAACTTAAAGTTCTATACCTCAATAAAAAACACCCTGTATATATATATATATATATATATATATATATATATATATATATATATATATATATATATATATATATATATATATATATATATATATATATATATATATATATATATATATATATATATATATATATATATATATATATATATATATATATATATATATATATATATATATATATATATATATATATATATATATATATATATATATATATATATATATATATATATATATATATATATATATATATATATACATATATATATATATATATATATATATATATATATACATATATATATATATATATATATATATATATATATATATATATATATATATATATATATATATATATATATTTTTTTTTGTTGGTGTAAGACTATCCATTATGTATTAAAAACGAAGAACGAAAATACTGTTTTTGCTCTCTTCATACAAAATGGTGTGTCCGTAATGCATGCTGTTGATTTTCCACATTAAGAACTATGAATTTTTAAGAAGTTAAAAAAGCTAACAGCAGCTGAGAAACAATATAAAAAACATTATCTGTTTACAAGTTTCTAGTTTTCTTTGAAAAAATTTTACTTCTACCGCACGGTGTGTGGGTTGTTATATTTTTGAAGAATGTGTTAGATTGGTCGTATTTTGCTACGAAAAATTATTTGAAATTGACATAATTTTTTACATTGTTGGTAGATTTTTAAGCCCCGACCAAACAAAAAGGGTTTTATACAAGTTTGTAGTGTGTGTCTGTGTACCTGTGTATCTGTACGAGTCCACGTTTTTTCTGTTTGAAAGGTGACTTATTCGAGAGTGTTCTTAGCTATGTTTGAAGATAATTGGTCCAGCCGTTTAGAAGATATCACATCTTTTCTAGATATATCCTGTTGAATCTGTGTGTGTCTTTGACACCGTATCTCCCAAACGGCTAGATCGATCTTAATTTAGTAAATTTTTTTTTGAAAGGTGACTTAATCCAAAATCTTCTAATCAAACTGAGGCACTTTTAAATGATCATGCAAGATACATTTTGCTCTACCACTTTGTATGTTTAATATTTATTTCATATTTTCTTTTATTCCCTTTCTCATCTATCTATATAAATAAAAGAGTAACGTTATTGAGTGACTGACTGACTGACTGATTCATCATCGCCCAGCCCAAACCTCTAAAGCTAGAAAGTTGAAATTCCGTATGTGGGCTCCCCTCAGGATGTCTAGATCCACTAAGACGGGGTTTTGGGAAATTCAAACGCTAAGGGGGTAAAAACGGGTAAAAATTCGTAAATTCGGTAACCTTATATCTCCGGATCTAACTAAGGTAGACATCAAATTTCAAAAACAGCATAATAAGAAAAAAAAATAAGCGGACGAGTGTTTGGTACTTTTTTGATAATTTTACATTTAGGGGCCGAAACAGGGTAAAAATATAATTTTGGTACTTTTTTGTTAACCGTTTATCTCATAAAGTAATGAAGATAGAAATTAAATTTAAAATGCATTCTTCTATCCTTATGAAGCCCTCAAACATGTTTTGGTACTTTTTTTTAATTCGAATATATAAAGGGTAAAATTGGTTGCTCTTTTTGGTACTTTTTTCCATACAACTATTTTTTATGCAAATTCATATACATAGTGAATGAATATGTTTGTATATTTTAACTAAGAAAGGATTTTTGAAAATTTTAATTCCAAGGGGATTAAAAGGGGTAAGACCGGGTAAAATCGGTAACCTTGTATCTTCGAATCTAAGTAAGGTAGACATAAAATTCTAAAAGCATCATAGTAAGATAGAAAAATGAGCGGACAGGTGTCTGAAACTTTTTTTAAAATCTGTACATTTAGGGGCCGAAAAAGGGTGAAAATATAATTTTGGTACTTTTTTTGTTAACAGTTTATCTCCTAAAGTAATAAAGTTAGAAACTAAACTTGACATTCGTTCTTCTATCCTTAAAAAGCCCTCAAAAGCAGTTTTGTATTTTTTCAAATTTAAATATATAATGGGTAATATTGGTAGGCCTTTTGGTACTTTTTTCCATACAACTATTTTTTATGCACATTGATACACATACTGAATGCATATGTTTGCATATATTCTCTAAGAACGAATTTTTGAAAACTTAAATTCTAACGGGACTAAAAGGGTTAAAAACGGGTAAACTCGATATTCTTATATCTCCGAATGTAAGTAAGGTAGACATAAAATTCTAAAAGCGTCATAATAAGATAGAAAAATGAGTGGATAGGTGTTTTGTACTTTTCTGAAATTTGTACATTAAGGGGCGGAAAAAGGGTAATAATATAATTTTGGTACTTTTTTGTTAACCGTTTACATTTTAAAGTAAAGGTACTTTTTCGAAAACCTACTTTTTTGAAAATGTAGTTTTAAGAAATGGTACCTTTTGAAAAATGTTTTTTGGGAAGGGTACTTTTTGAAAATGGTACTCTTTTGAAAATGGTTACTTTTTGAAAAGTTACTTTTTGGAAAACGTTCCTTTTAGGCCTCTGTACACCAAAAGTGTAAATTAATCTTATTGTTTTCGATACGCTGTCCGTCAGTCCGTCTGTCTTTCTGTCTGTCACAGGCTGTTTTCTCGAGAGCAGTAAGAACTAGGGGCTAAAGATTAGAGGGTGTTCTAAAGCGAGCAACGGAACATGTTGAAATACTAATGTAATATACAGACATTTTTATATAGACTCTCGAAATTTTCAAAGTTAGTGTTAATTGGTGTAGTCTGTAGAATATTTAACACAACAAAAATTAAAGGGTGTTCTAAAAGTTTATGTAATTTTGACTATGTAGTTTAAACAGTTTGCTGTATCTTGGAAACCGTAAGAGGCAAACTCTTGAAATTTTAAAAAACTCTAAAACTAAAAAATTCCAGAACTAAAAAAGTCAAACCGAAAAATCGCCAAAATGAAAAAAACGCTAAAACGCAAGAATTCGCCAAAACTAAAAATATCGCCAAAAGAACTAACCAATTTTATGGTTATTTTTAAATGAGCTAATTAATTTTATCTCTGAAAAGAATATACTTTTTATTGAATTTAAAAATATGTTCAGCTAGAGTATTCTGCTATCTATAATAGAACGGATAGCAAATAATGTAATGTCTTATTATTTTCTTATGAGTTTATCTTTATATTATTTATATTAATTAAATCAATAAAAACTTTTTTTCTTCGAATTTTTTAAATTTTCGTTCTAGGTCACACCCGTCTCATTTTAAAAATAGTTTTTGTATAAGAAAAAAAATTTTTTGTCAAACAGTAAATACACAATACAATTAAAAAGATTTTGAACAGTTATCTATACCAAAATTATTGTGTACCTTATAGTCAGAATTTTACAGAATTTATACTGAAAGTCATAATTCTTTAAAACTAAGATTTGTCAGGTCACACCCGTCGCAGCTTTCTGGCGACCATTCTGAGCAGAAATCGTATTCTATCAGTGTCTACCCGTTATTCAAGTACTTTAAGCTTAATGTCGTTGCGTGTCGCAACGTTTTTTTAAGCAAAAAAATTTTATATTCTTAATTCATAGCATAAAATGTGTGTAAAATGGTCACACCCGGCTAAATGGAATTATGTACTCGGATATTAAATAGTTTTATTGTATCTTCTATTACAGGGCTGCAAAGTGTACTCAAATGTATTCGTAGAATGTACTCGTATGAATTTCGTGTGTGCTTAGATGTATGTTCTTATGTATATACTTATGTATACATGCATGCATATATGTGTACATACGTAGCCACGACCAAATATACATATATACATACATATCTATACACATATATACAAAAAAACATACATGCATACACACACAAACATACATACGAGTACTTTCGAGGATATTCGTGCAGACCTCTATCTTATATAATGTAAACATATATATATATAAGATCGATTTTTAACGATTAATAGAGTGTCCGAAGAAAAAAAAATTAAATAGACCAATATCTCGAAAAGTTAAGCCAATCTGAAAAACGGTGACCGCCATTCAATTCATTGGCCCCAAATTATATAAGACCAATTATCAGAACCTTTGCCCGAAAAAACAACGTGCGAAATCCGAACACAGCGTAATTAATGGAAACAGGTAACATTTTTGTCACTTAGGTTGTTTTACATTTCATGTGACAATATACAGCTTTCTTTTGTATAATGACTTATAATGAAATTTCATGTTATATATTTTTAGTACAAACTAGCCTCATAAAATCCGGTTTACTATGATAGTTTAGTACTAACTTTGAATAAGTACGAAATTAATCTTTAAATACATTTTAAGTTTTGAGTGATTGCTGGCGTTAAAATTTAGTTTGAAGCTTTGGTGACTTTGAACATTGAAATTTTATGCTAAATATTTTTGTAAGAGGTTTCTTCCCGCTACATTGTCGTTGCAGGGCGGTATTATGGCCTTATTTAAGAAAGGGACCAAAAGAACCATACAATGAAGAGCTAGAGGGTTAAAATACTACACATAAAAGTGCTACACACATCTTATTCCTTAAACGTAAGTATTTCACGATTTTCTATGCCGGTTAGCTGCAACAATGTGCAAAAGGGGGGGAGCTTAAGCTCGCCCTAAAACGAATCCCAGATGTAAACTTTTTAAACGGCGAAACTCGTATATATTTGTTGGTTGGTGTCCCCTAGCAGAATCAGTAGTTAAAACTTTATAATTATTTTTTTGTGCAATATAATAGGCGGAGCTCTGAAGGAAGTAACATAAAATAAATACAAACGACTGTTTTTTTGTACGTCGTTTAAAAGGAGTAGATTATGTTTGTTACACATTTATTTTTAATTTCATTCAAAAAGAAAATCCCACTTCAAATCAATTGCAAAATTTTGATCCGCACTGTACTCGTATATAGGAAAATGCCACAAAACTATATTAATTTATTTACCTCGTATATGTATAAGTATATTTACAGCCATTAAAAACAACATTGACGTGAATAAGTAACTAATAAAAGAGAGAAATAGTATTTTTAATATTTGCGTGTTTAAAATTACAAAAGGAAAAACTATAAAAGCTTTTAAAGTAATAAGAAAATATATGAAAAATATAATTAAAAATACAGAATAAAATTGAAAGAACACGCGAGTGATATAAAGGAAAAGTCATGACAAAATAAAAATATTTCAAGTCCGAGCGATTATTCATTCGCCTGGATCAAATTTTATCGCTATTATGAGTTTTAAACAAAAACGTAATGTGAAAATTATCGCTAAAGATGTATATTGGAAGTTATTTTGTTATTGGCCGACTTGATAAACTGAACATTTTTCTACAGAAAAGAATTAAAGGTGTATTTACAGTGGCTTAATTCATCACTAACTATGACACGGAAGGAGGTTTTTCAATAGTCCAACTACAGCATGCAGAAAAGCGGGACTTGTTATTACGATCAATGTGTTGACTGTATTTCGTCTTGACTGATCAGGCTATAGTTTTCGGTCAAATCTATTTGTACAATGACTTTCTCGCTGGTGCTGTTTGATGACTTATATATATATATATATATATATATATATATATATATATATATATATATATATATATATATATATATATATATATATATATATATATATATATATATATATATATATATATATATATATATATATATATATATATATATATATATATATAGCCTGATTTATTGTATTCCTTCTTCGCCATCTAGTCTTCTGCATGCTTTATTTTGATTTTTTTAATTTTCCTACATTGTTCAGACATGTTGAAAATTCCTTCAAAATTCGTACAGGAAAAGTTTTCAGAATTTCCTCAGGCAAAGTGGTCAGCTTTCTTGTAAGCCACTCATATGATCTTATATACATTTTAACCAATTTCAGACCGAGCTCGTCAAAAAAATTTCACTGGCTAAGCATTTACATAATATTTACATATTATGTATCTATCTTTATGTGCATTTTGCCTAAGCAAACAAACAAAAACTAAATGAGGAAAAATCTTTGAAAAAACACGAATTTTTTTCGATGGTTGCTAATAAGTAGTATAAGAGTAGATGGCATGGTGACACAATATTCTGACTAGAGGACAACAAATATCATCACCACTAGCTACACAAACAAAGTAGTAAATATTAGATTACAACATCAACAAGACAAGTGTAGAAAATATAATAAAATAAGTACATGGTTACATACATATTTCGTATTTCGTATTGCGGAAGATATTTTCTTCCGGAAGAAACGTGTATCGATGGCAATGCTCCTAGGCAATACAAAAGCAAATCTTCTAGATGATAAAATAGCAATGTCGCCAGATAACCACTAATAAGAAAGTAGGAAGATATCGCCCAAATGTCATTAAGAAGATAAAAACAAGATTTTGCATTTTGAAAAATATTCATTAGGAAGGACACAGATTTTCTATTAAATATTTATTCCTTTTCATTAAAAATTTCATGCATATATTTGGCAGTTTGCCTTATATAGTTCTCTTATAGAATATAATTTCCACGAAAATTAATTTTAAAGCTGCATTAAGGGTGGGCAAATTTGAGGTTAGGAAGTAAAAAGGCTGTCAAATGATGAAATGTCAAGAATTGAACTGTCATCCCTTAGCATTTATTTAGTAAGAACTTGGAAAATTTTAACCATGGAACACTACACTCTTGAACAACGAATTTTAGTTGTGAAAATTGATTATCAAAATGGTAAAAATTTTACTAAATTTGAAAAAATTTTAATAAATTTGAAAAAAGCAATAACTGGCTCAATTGGATATCACCAGAGGCACTTTGAGCAACATTTTGCATAAAGATCTTCATCTTCACGCTTATAACATTCAACTCATCCAAGAATAAGGAGCCTGATTACGAAGAAAAACAGCTTGAATTTTCAAGAGTGTAGCGTTCAAATTTCCCAAGTTTTCTCTAAATAAATGCCAAAGGATGACAGATCAATTCTTGACATTTCATCATTTTACAGACTAGTTACTTCCTAACCTCAAATTTGCCCACCCTTTATGTAGCTTTAAAATTAATTTTCGTTGAAATTATATTTTTGGAAACAAAATTGTTGAAATAAAATGTTCTCAAAAATTATAAAAGAAAGAAAATAATAATATTTACTTTGATTATTTTCTTCTTAATGAAAAGTTGAGGATATTGCTAAACTATTGCCTAAGGGGATATCTTCCATTTGTTTGTAGGGTACTTACATACATACTTATGTATTTCTTAGCATACATACATGGACTATTTTGTTGGCAGAAACCTACAAAAATTTTTCTAAATTTTAACAAAATATGTACAAATGTTTATATATATATATATATATATATATATATATATATATATATATATATATATATATATATATATATATATATATATATATATATATATATATATATGTATGTATATATGTAAATTAAGCTGGGTCGATTTTTCTGAAACAAATCATAGAGACGGATATAGTTCTACAAAAAATTCTAACCAACTTTGCGGTAAACCTAAAATATGTTGTCAGTGACTTAGTTCGTATAAAATCAACCAGTGGGCCGGATGCACGCCCCAATAGTATAAAATTTGGTACTTTAGTCTTATTTAACTAACATTTGACCAAGCTAAGTACTAAAATTAGAAGACAAGCACCAGTGGTTCCCAAAATATGACGCTTTTAGTGTAGGCAAAAATTAAACAAATTTCTTGAAGGTTACCATGCGTATACTTAGTATTTTAATACTACATTCAATAATGATACTCATACGCCACAGTGCATTTAAACAATCATTGGTTGGTTTTATACGAACGCTGCATTAAATTTCATACCTATTGTCTTCAACATACTTGTCCTATGACTGCTGAAAATAGGAGTGGTACAATATGTTCTCGAGTCGTGAGTGGAGAGAAAATACCACATCACTTAACTGGAACAAAGCTTCTAACAAAATTCCCTCACTGTACAAACAGATTTTTTCCAAATCAAATATATTTGTTGAAACTACAACAGTAATTTGACTAGTTATAAAGAAACCACGACAGCATTAGCACCTTCAGTTTGAATCTAGAACCTATCACTGAGTATCTTAATTGTGTCAATTGAATTACCTCACAACATATTTTTGAATTTGCGCAAAATCAGAAACCGTTTTAGAGCCATGGTCTCTAGAGCAAAGTCGCGTAGGACTCTTCGTAGAAACATTTTCCCCTTTTTTGATGTTCTGTTTTTGCACTCATACGAATCCACCCACCCTAATGTACATATGTAATATAAGTATATATGTATATTAGTGCGCCTCGATTTCGGTTTCAAAAAATCGTGTAGCTGAGACGTAATGTGCGGACAATTCTAAGAAATCGGAAATTAATTCTTAGCCCGCGCAAATCGACATGAAGTTAAAACATGGGTGAAGACTCATAACACCAACAAATCAGTTTCCCTTTGATATTGAAATTTTTATAAAATTTGGTATGCCTCTGGCATAACTAATAGTAGTGCAAAATCTTGACTCAATAGATATTCTGGCTCGCGAAATATAGCGACTTGAAAATGGGAAAATTCAACAAAAATGTACTACACTGAATTTACAAAACTATAAAGGAATTCACAAGGTGTACTAATGTCTTAGGTACTAACATAGTACAACATTTAAAATAGGACATATGACAGGGTAATATATTTAAATACTAAAATATAAAAACTTCAAGAACTATATATGAAAATATTAAACCAAAAATATTTATGAACATACTCGTACCATAAAAATACAAAAGTTAAAATTCAAAATAGAAATGGTTTCATGCGAAAATTATTCAGCTACATAGCACAGCATAAAAACATGTCTAAATACGAGTAAGTAGTAGTGTCATATTATATTTTTTTATTGAGAATATCAACAACAAAAATACAACTATTGGTTAACGTTAGTACCTAGAGCACTTAGGACGACCTTGTGAACTCCTTTTATGTTTGTATATATTTAAAACTACTTACCCTAGATGCTCCATTGATGTGTCATATTAAAAGGTAATAAATGGATTTTCAAATGGCATATGCTATAATGTTATTTTGCTAACTTCAGAGTTCATATTTTAGAGACGAAACGTCAGTAATGTTTGACATCTGAACATTGCAAAATAAAACCATAACATATGTCATTTTAAAGCCCATTTTGTACCGTTTGATATAACACCTCAATGGAACATGTGATATAAGTGGTTTTGAATATAAAGTTAATTTTATAAAGTCGGTTTAGTAAAATTTTTCTTCATTTTCCCATTTTCAAGTGAGCCAAGATTTCTCACTAGTACTACAGGCATTGTTCGTATTGAATTTCATCAAAATCGGAAAAATAGTTGGCAGCCCTAGCGCGAATACATACAAATTTCTTAAAGTCTGTAGTACAAAATTTTAAATTAAATTTTACCATAGTAACTTAAAGTTTTATTGTTAATAAAAAAAAGAGATTAATAAAATAGAATATAAATAGTTCGAATTTTGTGAAATACAATGAGTAAAGGCCGTAGAAACGTTAAAAACAATCAAACATTTTGCGGTCAGTGCGAATTAGTGGTAAAAGAGGATAAAGAAGATTTTATTGAGTGCGACAAGTGCAGCAAGGTTTACCATGTAATTTGCACAACATTAGATAAACGTAAATACGAGCATCTTGTAAAACATGAGAAAGAAGAGTACATATGCCATCTCTGTGATAATAGTGGTACTTTTAAAGCCGATATAAAAGAGATTAAAGTGGAATTAAAAAAATTGGATCAGCTGACAGCATTGAACGAAACGATAACGTTTATGTCTAAACAATACGATGACATATTAAAAGGTGTTGTTGAAAATAAAAAAAAATTGGAAAGTATTCAATTTGAAAATAAACAATTAAAGGCTGAAGTAAAAACTTTGAAGAGCTCAATTAAATTTTTGAATGATGAAAGAGTTAAGCATAATTGTTTAGTAAGTGGTATAGAAGTACCTAGTGGATCGACGGCAATTGATGCAGTTATGAAACTGACCAAAGATGCTGGTGTGGAACTGAAGGCCGAATGTATTGATGAAGCTTATGTTATTAGGAAAAGACATAACAAGCTTGCAAAGACAGACAAAAGTGATAGGCAAACAGTGGTCGTTAAATTTAACTCGAAGAACTCCAAAGACAAAATGATGTCTCTAAAGCCAATACTGAAAGAAAATGAGTGTCTTAAAAACAAAAACATATATGTCAACGACTATTTAAGTAAAGAGACTATGAGTTTATTAAATCATGCCAAATCTTTAAAAACAGTTGGATATCGTGCCGTCTATGCAGTTGGGGCAAAAATTTTTGTCAAGAAAAGTGAACTATCCAAACCGAAATTTATTGCTAATGAGGATGAGGTCGACAAGCTCTTGCTGGAAGCTACAACAAACAGGATGATAGGACGCAGATCCCATTATGAGGTAGCTGATGATGACCAGAATGGTGAATTGGCTGGTGGTAACGATGATAATTTATCCCCATAACTGCTGCATTAATAAATCTGTTACCCTATACGTAATTTATATTATACAATATTTCTTGCATTTCTTATGAATAATCAATACTTTAAAAATCTAAAATCTTATAAAAATTATATTAAAAACAAAAGTAATATATCACACAATGTTATGTCAATAAATATTAGGAGCGTTTCGTCTATTGACAAATTTAATAAATTCAAAGCTTTTATAGTCAAATTACCATGGCTACCCAACGTTATTTGTATCCAAGAAACATGGTTCAGCCCAGATCTAGTGCAACTTTATAATATTGCTGGATATAAAAGCGTACATTGTTGCAGACCAGGCGGTTACGGTGGAACTTCGATATATATCCGAGATAATCTAGAGTATACACTTGAAATCATTGAGAGCAAAAATTTTTTTGACTATATTGTTATAACTATAAATAGTTGGAAAATAAACGGAAAATCCCTTAAATTGATATCATTTTACAGATCACAAAAGTGCAGAAAAGAAATATATTTATTATATTTAGAAAATTTACTACAGTCTTACGGTCGGAATCCATGTATATTTGCTGGTGATGCCAATATAGATATTTTGAACACTCTTTCATCTGAAGATCTCATTAATATGATCGCAAATTTTAACTTCAAAACCTGTCATTCAATGATAACGCGCCCTGACAGTGAAACATCCATTGACCACATATACAGCAATATTCAAGATTGTTTGGTGGAGTCACTGGAATGTGATTTATCAGATCACAATATTATTTTTTATAGGTTTAGAAGTAAAATACATGTTCGTAGCTACATTGAGGATATTCGAATTTGTCGTGATTATAACCGCTTAAATGAAATGATAAGTAATACTTTGCCACAAATATGTGTAACAGGTGACCCCTCACCAGATATAAATAACTTGATATCATGTGTGAATTCTGCTTTAGAAAATTCCACATTCGAAAAAAGACAAAAGAGAATTATAAGACAAGAAATTACTCCATGGATAAATTTAAACCTACAGAAATTAATGGATTATAAAAAAAATCTTTTAAAAAAACGAAGAAGAAACCGCGACAGTCCTAATATTGAAGAAAATTTGAAAAGAATTAGCAATGTAATTAAAAAGGCAAATAGAGAGTCTATGAATAACTTTTATACCGACAACTTGAATAAATTCCAACACGATCCGAAGAAATGTTGGAAATTTGTAAATGAAACTCTAGGAAGGAATTATTCCAAGGAGATTATTTTAAAAGATGATAATGGTGAAATAATTGAAAGTGATGTTCAAAAAGCTGAAGAATTTAACAAATACTTTCTAAAGTCGGTAAAGGACCTAAAAGCAGAAATTATACAGCTGCCTGATGATTCCTGTAATTCTTTAAGAACATTAATTCAAGTTAATGAGAGATGTAGTTTTCGATACACAACACCGGATGAAGTTCACAATGTCATAGCGAACCTAGCACCATGTAAGAGTGCTGGCCATGATAATTTTTTGCCAAAAATACTTTTAAACAACAGAGATAATTTTACACCTTATTTAGTAAATATTTTTAATAATATCATTAATAAGAGCATTTATCCAGACATTTTAAAGATCCATAAGGTGGTGCCGATTCCAAAGGGAAAGAACCCCTGCACAGCAGATATGTATAGACCAATATCTGTTTTGTCCGTTATTGACAATGTGTTTGAAAGAATCCTGTATAATCAAATTTCAAACTATATGAAATGTAATAATTTGTTAAACGATTTCCAGTATGGATTTAGAAAAGGCTGTGGCACTGAAGAAGCGGTACTAAATGTCATCAATTATATTTGCAAAGGATTAGATGAGGGTTATTCTGGCGTTGTTGGCATATTTTTCGATTTAACGAAAGCTTTTGATATTATAGACCACGAAATATTGATTAAAAAGTTAAGATATTATGGCATATGTGGAAAAGAGGTAACCTTGCTAAAAAACTATTTGAAAAATCGCAGACAATTTGTTCAAGTTAACAGCTATAAGAGTTCACTTGGTAGTGTGGAACATGGCGTACCACAAGGCAGTGTTCTGGGACCGTTATTATTTTCCATATATATTAATGATATTAAAAACCTTGAGCTTACTGGGAAACTTTTTATTTATGCGGATGACATTTGTTTATTGTACCCATATAAACATGAAACTGTTGCTAAAGCGTATATAGAGCGTGATGCAGCCCTTGTATCGGAATTCATGAGGATTAACAAACTTTTTTTAAATGCAAATAAAACCCGCCTATTAAGATTTAAACCAAATTGTCAACGTGATAACAATTTTAGCGTGCTTGTAGATGGCAAAGAAATTTTAGAAAGTAGTTCAATAAAATACTTAGGCTTACAGCTGCAGAACAACCTTGTATGGAATCAACATATTCAATGTATAAAAAACAAAGTGGCTCAAGCAATGGGTTTTCTATACAAGCTCAAAAATAAATTTAATCAAAGTACCAAATTATTAATTTATAATTCGTTAATTCAAAGCCATTTCAATTATTTGTCCATTATATATGGATATAAAAACACTATGGAATTGAAATCATTACAACGTATGCAAAATAAAGCTTTAAAAGTAGTATTTAACCTTCCCGTCACATATACAACAATATCTCTCTATAAAGATATATGTAAAAATATTTTACCAATTCATGGCATTTACAAAATGCACCTATTAATATACGTTTTCAAGTGCATAAACAATATGGGGCATCACACAATATTTTTTTCGAGAAACCGACACGCAATTAACACAAGAAACAATAACAATCTATCAGTATCGAGATGTAGACTTGAAACAACTAAGCAGCGAATAGAATATGTGGGTAGCCATGAGTTCAATAAATTGCCGATATATTTGAAAAATATAACGAGAATTTCCACGTTTAAGGAAAATTTAAAGAATTATTTATTACAACAAACTGAACTATTTCTTACATAAAACAATTCTACTTTTATATTCAGTATTTGTATTCATTTATATAATTTATCACCTTTCTAAATTTAGTTAATCAGATTAATAGATGATCATATATTTGTACGAACTTTATTTTTGCCAACTTGCTTCAAAAATGCCAATTAGGCGCTGAAGCATCAACTTGTAATTATTAATATTATGTACATATTAGAATATATAATAAAAAAAAAAAAAAAAAAAACGGGTTTGTTGGTTTTTTTTGTTTTAACCCATGCCATGTTAGGTATTAATTTCCGACTTATGGTTTCTTGAAGAAAATTTCTTAGAATTGTCGCCAAACTACATTTCTGTTATTTTTACCCATACAAAACGACCCACTCTAATTACTTATGCACTATAGAGTAAGTAAGTAAGTAAGTCGTGTAAGTATTTATATATGTATAAAAAAATTTTAAAACAGAGTATATAAACACTCACCTTAGTCAATAATTTATAGAGGATGAATATTTAAAGTTGAACTCAAATCCCAAAGTCCAACAAAAAGAATTTGGCTGCTGCAATGATGATTCGTTTTTAAGACAATAATAGGCATTTAAGCTTCTGAATTTTTATAGCACATAATTTATTGCATAATTTATTTCTTATTACAATTATTAATTTTCTTTATTATTTTTCTTTATTTAACAATTTAGATTTTTACTTTTAACTACTTGTAATTTTTATCTTTTTTACACAAATTTGCCACTGTTTTACACTCTTTTTATATTAAATAGCTCCCATTTTTTTCTTATTTTTTGCAATAATTTTTATTTACTTATATTTTTATACAATTTAGTTAAATTATTTCGTCTTCGTTATATATAAAACACGGTGTCATACGTTGCCGCTTGTAGAAATAAACTAGTTGGCATAAATGTTGCCTCGTGCATTTAAACTCTTTTATTTTTTTCTATTTTCCCATGACTTTTTATGCCATTTTTTTGCCACTTATTCTCCTATTTCTGCCTACTCATTGATTTTTCTTTCACATTTACAAATTTATCAACTTTATTTTTCTTTTTTTTATTATTGTGTAAAATTATCTCTGACAGACTATTTATTGTTCGTTCCTTTGTAAGGATTGGTTTCCTTTCTACTGGTTTTTGTTACTAGGAGATGTATTTTTCTTCTGTTTCTTGTACATTTAGAGATTTTTGCTCTTTCTCATTTGAAAAATAAATAAACAAAATAAAAGCATGCAAAAACAAAGAGCATAACGGTAAATCAATGATTTGAATGTAAACAAAAAGAAGCATGTGTGTGTGTGTTATATAAGAAAGAGCGAAAGATGGAGCAGAGCAGTTACATAAAGAACAACGTTGCCATCAATGAAACAAAAAACTGTACATAAAAGGGTAAAATTTAAAAAAAAAAAACTGTACGAAATAGTAAAAAAATTTGACCAAAACACTTTTTTAATAGTCTGCAAATAATATGATTAAAAAACTTCATGATGCATAAATTATCAAACAAATTTTATATGCGGGCACAATAAAATAAAATTATATTAATTCTCATGCGATTGTTGTTATAAATACTTTTTTTATAACAACAATGCCATAAGAATTCACATTACTTAATTTTTGGGACGACGCAGAAAATACAGGTTTTGTATAATTATACAGAAAGTGGCAACGCTGATAAAGAATTATGTTTGTATGTGTGAGAAGAAATCTTTCATAAAGTCTAATGCTTTTTTTTAATAAAAAATTACATCGTGGGGCTTTTATAACAAAGCAGTGGTGTTTAAACTCACAATTGCCATAGCACGCGTGCATAGGCTGTATTTTTTTCAATATCAACTTATTGAATTTGCATGTGAGACTCAGACAAACAATGTGATAGTGTATGTTTGAGCAATACTGTAATAAAGTCATGTTAAAAAGAATCTGTACAAATTAATAAAGCTGACAGGTTTGTGAGAAATATATAAAGTGGTTTATTATTTACTAGGGTATTCAATCGGTTAACCGTTAATTGGTTAATTTAAAATTGGCTTTTTTTAATTAACGATTAAACTGGTTAATTTGAGTCGATTAACCGATTAACCGATGTAACAAAATTTTTAAGTTTTTCTGGTATTATAACATATTTTTTCTGTTTCATGCAAACAAAGAAGTGTGTTCAGTGATTTTAAGTTAAGTACAACTTTAAAACCTTTGGACGTGGCTATAAAAGAGCATAGTAAAGACTCTGCTACTCAATTAAACTTGAGAGAATTATTAAGTTTTTTATTAATAATTTAATAAAAGCCAATAATACTATTACCAACGATTTCAATAAAAGCGTAAAGATTAGATTTAAAGAGAGCGGACTTCAAATTTTACATACACTTCTTTTACACTTTCGCTCAGGAATATTTCCTTCTAGCAACAGTGTTTTAAAATACAGTACAAAAACGAAATCTACGGAAATAAACTTTTTTGCAGAATATTCCGTGCTGAGCTTTTCCAAGATGAGTCAGATTATGACTTGACAACAGAAGAAACTATTGATAGTAATATAAGCAATTGTTTAACAGAATTACCCAGCAAAAACTTTTGTCATTTTTGTAATCGGTAGTACTTTATTGATGGGTTACAAAGTAATGCGCGGTACTTATTTATCTTATTACTAAGCTTCAAATTAGAACTACTACTTAGTTTTTAATAAAATTAGTACGTATTTTTCTCATTATCTGAAAATACTTAAAATTTTTTGATTGGTATTAATAAAATAAGTAGACAACCATTTTTTAAATCAACATGTGTTTGCATATGAAAACTAATTTGTGTCGCTTAAACTTATAATCCAACAATAGCTGAGTGGGTAAAGAACTCGTCTTCATATCTGCATGAGCACAGGTTCGTATCCCAGTTGGTTCAAAAAAAATTAAGAAAAAATAGCAAAAAAAATTTTGAATATAAATAAAACATAATGGCGCATAATCATACTCAAAACAAAGTATACTTTAGGAGTTTAAAACTAGTATTTTGTATGGCAATACCGGCTTTAAATTCGTAAAGTATACTTTGTTTACTACTATAATTATGCGCCAATGTGTTTAATTTTTTTTAATTTTAATGTGTTTGACTGCTTATTTTTTAGTTTCAAGTAAGCCAAATAATAACTAGTTAATTACTGTGACAATGTAAATACATTTGCAAGGGGTATCCCTTATTTTTTGAACTTCTCAAACAAAAATAAGTAGTTATCGAGTCCCATTGTATGTAGTTACGACTTATTCGTTTTTGCCTACCAGTAAGCAAAGTTTTTGCTGGGTAAGCGAAACAGAATTAACCGAAAGAAGTGTTAAGAATTTAAAATATTAAAACAGTGCTCTAATGACATAATGGAACATTTTATATGTTTAGAGAAATCCAGGAAAAGGACTGAGAAATTAGATATTCTGTATTATGGATTGCTTTCGATTTCTACAATATCCACGGTTAAGTTTTATCAAAACTTAAGAAAAGAATCGCTTAAATCCTAAACATTTTAACGAAATTATTTTTCTAAAAGATTGTTATTGTATTTTTTACTAATAAACTCAAAATAATAAATAATTTATGCATTTTTATTTATTGAAATTACTTAATTTATGAAAAAAAAACTTTAATAATCAACCGATTAATAACGAAATCAACCGATTATTAATCGATTAAATCAAAGCCTCGATTAATTAAACGTCCAGTTAACCAGCTGAAGCCATTAGAGTGTATTGGGTTTCGTTGAAACCTAGTAAAACATAAATTATATATACAAATATTTTTCGGTGTAAACAACTCTGAAGAAAGATTGTGATGGTCTCGACACATCTGCTGTCAGTTCGATCTTCCGTACAGCCAAAAATCTTTCTTTGAATGTTCAATATTTACATGCTTTAGAATTTCTTTCTAAAACAAAAATAGTTTAATCGAAAGATTAAATTGAAAACAAACTTAAGCCAAACTAATTAAATAACTTTTGATACATAAAATTATTTGAAATAATAAATCTGCCACCCATATTAACAAAATATATGAACGAAATTATTCCTTACAAATTTCAATAAAAAAAATTATTAATAATAAAAAAGTATTGCAATTAATTTTTTAATTGAATGATCAATTGATTGATGTCTAAAATCTAAAACGAAATTTTCCTGCAATTTTTACAAGCTTTGAGTAATTGAAAATTTGAATTGTAGTGTAATTAAGTATTTTTCGTTATATGTAGTTTGAATTTCGAACAAACTTAATCGAACGTGCTGTTTTTATAATAGTAATAAAATTCTAGTTGTTTTCTGTGAACCATTTTAACAAAATGTAGAAAAAGCTAGTTCCTAAATGTTTGTATTTAATTAAAAAATTATCAAATGGATGTCCATTAATTTTGTAATTGAATCAATTGCTCATGTAATCAAGAAAGAATTTGTTCAAACACTTTTTATAAATTTTGAGTAATTTTAATAATGAGCCTCCATTACGATTAGTTAATTGATCATGAAGTTTTGCATAACTGAAATCAGATCTAAATTTTTTTCTGTGTGCAATAATCGACAGTTCATTAAAAAGGATCTTTTTGATTAAAATTTTTTTCTGTGTGCAATAATCGACAGTTCATTAAAAAGGATCTTTTTGATTAAAACAACGCATACGTTAATATTTTGGTAAAATCGCATGTTTTTGGAAATTACTATTAAATATGACAGAATGCCAAGTTATTCCAAGTTGAATAACAAAAATTTTCTACAAATATTTTGTGACATATAATAACTTTGGAGCGCAACATCTGATTTTAATAAAATGAGTGTCGTTTGAAAGGTACTGATTTTTTTTTTTTTATTCTTAATAAACCTTACATATTTTGTGCTAAGAATATAATTAATCATTTTTCTATGCAAATTTTTTCAATATATTTAATTGATAAAATATTTTTGCTTTTGTTACATTAAAATATTAGTTAATTGTATATACTAAATCATTCTTTTAATTACAAATAAAAATTAATAATTGAACTTTTTACACTCGATTTGTTGGTATATTTTCTGTGGCAATAAACGCTATTACATTAAAATCGCTTAAGGCACGCACCAGTGCATCTAAAGCAGTGAATTAGCATTATTGAAAGCTTTAGTGCAAAATAAGAGAACACTTGCACTCTTAACAACAAGGAACAGAAGAGCCGCGCATAATTATCTCTAGGCAAAAAATTAAATAAATAAAAAAAACTCAACAAAACAATCTTAAAATGCCTAATAATACTTTCTACTAACCAAAGTTATTCAATAAAACTTAACAAAATATTATTAACATTTATAATAATGCCTAATAGTTCTTTCTACTAACTAAAGCTATTCATCTGATTAATTTACTGACTTTCTCAAACTACATCTACAGCAACAAGACAAAACTCACTCTATTTTATTTGTTTAGTCTAATTCTTTCACTCGCTATTTTGCCTCTATCACTCAATTACTTTTTGTACTAACTCACCTTACAATTTGTTTAGTGTTGAGTATGTATTTTTACTGTTATTCCTTTTGTTTACTAATTCAACTCCTCTCTGGTTTTTACGTCTGTGGGTGAGTTTTATGCAACCCTCTTAGTTAACGGTATGTTGTAGAAACAATAGTAAGTATGTGTGCGTGTTGTTTATAATGGGGTTTGTGTGGCGGTGTTACAACCAATTAAAGTTTTATTTATAAAATATTCGATTTTTCTTTGTTGCTTCTATTTTTTACCTTTTTATTGTATTTAATACAAACACTTATTTTCCATTTTCTTACTTTTCAACCGGATATGAAACACTTTAAATTCGTATTTATTTCTTTTAAGGATTTTTTTTTTGTAGATTATATCAATTATGTTGATTTTGTTATTTCCAAGTTAGAAATTATTTCGTACAGGTAATTTCACTTTTAGTTTTATTCGTTAAATTTTTGTTGAGAATACATGCAATGAGAGCTGTAATGAAAAGTAAAGGAAACAATTTGTTAGATTTCAATCAATTTTGGGTTTGTGTTAATATCAACTTAAATTTAAAAACTGGAAATTAATATTGTTACATAGTAAATAGGATGTATGTTTGTTAAATATATGTAAATGATTGAACTAAATTAGGATATTGCTTGTGTAATAAATTTTTGCGATAAGCATTTGTTTTAATACAAAGCAGCAAAGTATTTCAAAGAAATTTCTACAAATTTTCCGTAAATTTCAAGATATAACAATAGAATATATTGGAAGTGAAACCGATTGCAAAAATAATAACAATACATATATCTCTATATTCTAAAGCATTGATCCATTTACAAAACAGTGTATGCAAAAGACGTAGAGGAAGACCTAAGCTTTCAATAAGTTAACACGATATACACTTTGAAACCTTATGTTTTATTATATAAATTCGTCTAGTCGTGAAAAGTAATTATAGTGCAAATATGTTAGGAAAATGGGTAAACTATGTCAAAAATAGACCTTAAAATTTTCACATCCCAAATAAATACTTTACAAATTTTTTAACTTTCTTTTCCAGTGGGTGTAAATAAAAGCTTAAATCATGTTACTCTGTTCATCATTTCGTGCGAAGTGCTATCAAAAGTCCATATAAGAAAATTGACACGAATTGCTCACGAAAAATTGTTACAGAAGTAGTACTCTTTATTTTGTGAAAAACATATGAAATTTATATACAACATTTTGAGTCTTCTTGCGAAATATTATGAGCACCACTTTTTTCGTGTGGAATTTACAACAAACACATTGGGTTTTTTTTTAAACTTGCACAATTGCAGCACACTTTCAAGGGCTTAATGTGATTGGTTAAGCGGCTGCTAGACAGATCAATATTTAACTTCAATATATGTGTTTGTGTGAGTTTGCTTACAAAAAATGTATACACATATCCGGAGAGGATATATTGAAGAATATCAAAATGCTTTTGATTTTTATAACAAACGCACACAAGCACATATATTGAAGCTAAAATATTTATCCGTCTAGCACCCGTATTACTTGTCATATTTTTCGTATGAAAAAACCAATGTTGATCAACATTTTTCGCAAATTTAAACAGAGTACTGAGCTTAAGTCAAAAAGTTTTTAAATGGAGTTAGATTTAATTCTTGTATCATGCCTGCTAGTATAAAATTATACCAAGGCGGCGTATACGTTTTATACAATCACGTCAAATTGGATGTAGAGTTGCGTAGCGGTGAATGCGCTGTAGTATAAAATCTATTAGACCGGCTCGCACAGTGCTTTGTTGTTGAACAAAAGTGGACAAAAATAGAAGGAAAAAACTGAAGTTAAAAAAGTTGATATGGCACTTTGTATCAACAAGATACGAAAAAAATTGAGTTTTGGAAAAAATCCGTCAAAGGTTAAGGGTACCTCCCATAGAACCTCTTTTGAAAAATGGGGACTTAAGCTATAATAATCACCCAAGAACAGTAATAATTTGTCAGTCCTCTGAAACTATACTTTGTAATTATTCTATGAGATTTAATTAATATCGTAGCAAGGATAAGGAGAGTCATGTAGAGCTTGATTTAATTTATAGATCTATGGCACGAAAGATCTACTAGGTGTCGCAGTGCCGGTCTTTGAACCAGATCTTTCTTTCTTTTTCTTCCCCTATTCTATTCTAAGGATATGTATACCAGCGATATATCCTTTTTATGTCGGACTAAAAAGCCACCAAAGGCAAAAAATAAATCACAGTCAAGCCATAAGCAATGATGTGCAATATGATGAAATCGAACTTTAAACGGCGGCGCTATCAATAAAAAATTTTAAGTGCTGTATGTTGAAGCGTGACAAAAACAAAATCCTATTTTAGATACGTCTTTGACATATCTTTTAGTCTAGGGGATGACTGGCACAACTTTTTTTTATGGCGACCGACAAATATCAATGCTTTGGAGAGGCGGCAAATTGCCATACCGATTTTCGAAAAAAAAAAAGAATCATTGGTCCAAACTGCAAACATAACCTTTCAAATAAAATCGGTCTGAAATCGGTTTGAAAATCGGTCCATAAATGGAGGAGGCTGGACGTTCACGTGAGTGTAAAGAAACATTATTCACAATCATGAAAACTCAAGCTCACAATATACATATGTACTTAATTTATTTTTGCTAAAAAAAATTTATGAAAATCATCTTTTAAATCTTTGCTGCCACTAAAGCATAGTATTTCTGAATTTTCGATGCGTTTTTTCTTTAATTTCAAATTACTTTTTATAACTCTTCCATCACGAAACAATCAAGCAAGTATGCTAATCATGTACGCCCACTCGCGCCTGTGTGATTGAAGAATAAGTGATGCACGATCGTGCGTGATTGCGCATGATGATGCATGCATGATTCATCCAAATCATCTCTAGTTTATCTCCATGTAAGCGAAGCCTACCTAACAGCACAAATTGATCTGTTTGTTATGTAAAAATTCCATCACAATCTCGTCATCTTATTATTTCCAGTTATTCAAGGGCCAGTTCGAATACATCATAAATCTATTTAAATTACTTGTTTTTTGATTGATTAAATATCTTGTAGTTCAACCTAAAAACATTTTCAACCTTGTGTTATTAGACTTTATGAGCACATTTTTTGTTTTATAACTTAATTAAAAACAATTTTTACTTTGTAAAAGCTCTTAATTGTTTTTGTTAAAACACATTTTTTTCCATAACTTGGGAAATTTATGAGATTTTTTAATGTGAATGTGAAATTGCTTTTTGTTAAGAATTGATGAAAATTATTAACATTTCTTATTTGTTGATCAACAATTCGTTGTATTGGCTAATTTATAGCTGGACATTTCAATATGACGCACATCAAAATATTTTTTATTTTTATTTTAAGAGTTTTTGTTGTTAATTAACACACAGAAAAGTTTAAAAAAATAAATAAATAAATAGATGAGACGTACAATCGACAATTACTTGAAATTGTTTGTGATTATCCATGCTGATCTATCAGACAGACGCGGTTGTGAATTATGTATTTATTTACACAATTAAGTCAAATGCTGTTACGAGGGTGATCCCAAAACTATTCAAGATGATGAAGCAATACAAAAAAATTTTTTCTAAAGCAAAAAAAATGCACTGTTTTTGCTTTATTGTTAAAAATAAACGAAATTTATTTGCCAAATCTTCAGTAGAATTGAACCATATTTTATTTTTCATTTTGCCTTACTTTTATTGTTATCCAATGGATTTCTAATTGCATAAAGGTGTAGAAAAATAAAATAGATTCATATCGAATAAAAAAACTATTTGCTGGATTTTGTATAAGTTTCAAAGCATCTATGCTTATTTTTGAAAATCATTTATTAGTAAATTCTCAAATAGTTTTTGAGAGTCTGTACATAAGATAAGAGGTTGTTTGTAACTGTTCAAAAATATGGTTCAAGTCTTTTCTAGTTGTAAGACTCTTTTGCTTAAATATCGATAATTAAAATTAAACAAATATGAATAAAAAGTTAAATTGAAAAAAATCAAAAAACCCAACTCCGTAAAAAAACTAAAAGAAAATAAAACAAATTCAGTGCGCGGAAGAAAGCGACTTTGACATACTGAAAACATTATTGTGAAGATTTGAAGTCACTATGATCCGGACACTGGTCTTGTTTTTTTTTTCTTTTAGTTTTCGTACACAGTTTGGTTTTAGATTCTTTGTTCACTTTTTACGCAATTGGGTTTCTTGGTTGTTAACTAACTTTAAACTGTTAAAGATTGCAAATGGTCATTCGAATTGAAAAATGATAGGAGAAACCTAAAGGTTACTTTCAAATACCTGTTCAATAATATCAATTGTAAAATATTTCGCCGACTTTTTATTGTTTTCGTTTTCACAAAATAGCGTCTGTTGGCCGCCATATTGAATTTTGACACTCGCAGGATTAAATCAAATCAATATTTTGCAATACGCATATTATCCATATTGGTAGCACATATATTTGTGAACAGCTTTTTCGCAAATGAAGATGAATAAAACGGCGCAGCGTACCAGATTAACTGAAGAACATTTAGCATCGATATCAAAAATTACATCAAACAAAAATTTAACTCCAAACTTTGATGAGTTGAAAAATGAGAAGTAGTGCATTATATCCAGCAAAAAATAATTTATATTATTTTTATTCATACACACACAGAAAAAATTATTCCTAAAAAATGTTCAATTAATACACTTGATCAGGAATTAAAATTAGTTTCAATTAAATTCGTAATTGAATGTGATCAAAAACAAAATTTTCTAAGCAATTTTACAAACTTTGAGTAATTGAAAATTTTAATTTCAGTGATTGAATATACAATTTTAGTCGTTGGTTGAACTTCAACAACACAATTAATTGATTCTGCAGTTTTCGTAATTGAAATCGTATTTTAGTTTTTTCTGTGCAGAAAAAATTATTCCTAAAACATTTTCAATTAATAATACACTTGATCAGAAATTAAAACTAGTTTCAATTAATTTCGTAATTGAATGTGATCAAAAACAAAATTTTCTAGCAAATTTTAAAAATTTAGAGTAATTGGAAATTTGAATCTCAGTCGTTGGTTGAACTTCAACAACACAATTAATTTTATTTTAGTTTTTTCTGTGTTATATATTTCTGTGCATTTTTAGTTTGTTTTCTTTTTAAATTATTTATATTCAATTTCCACTGAAAAATTTAATTTTTAATAAAAAGTAAATGCGGCCCGCAAGCGGATTTGGACTGAAATGAGTTTGACATGCCTGAGTTAGATCGTTAAAATGTTCTATAAAATGTTTCTCGTACTGTTTCACATAAGGATTGCAAGATTTTCGAAGCCGATACACTACAACAATGTGCAAAAGCGGATGGGGAACTTTAACTCCCCCTAAAATATAGACCAGACGTAAATTTTCAAATCGGTGATACACGTACAAATCTGTGTTCACAACCGTGTTATTTTTTCTTTTATGTGTTGCACAGTGTTATTATTTTTATTATTGCTGCTGATGTTAGTTTATTATCAAAATATTGATAACAAGAGACTGTCTTTTTATTAACACCTTTTGTAAAAAAAAAACATAATAATAACAATAAACAAAAATATAAATTTTTTGATAAATATTTGCTACTAACAAATTTTATTGATTTTAGCAGATAAACCAAATTTTGTAGGTGGGAAATGTAATTTAAAAATATTAACATACTTTAAAGAATTTTCAAAAAAAAAAAAAGACTCCGGCTAGTTGTCTTGTTTCTTCTACTTGCGTGTTGAGACGCAACAGTTAGAACTTTATATTTTTGGGAATTTATTGTCACCCCCGAATTTTAAGTAACAAAATTTTTATCACAACTTCTTTTCACGCATACATACATACATACATACATATGTGTTTTAATTTTCTTTCAGCACTTGCTTGCACAGCAATGGATACATAAATACACCAAGAAAATATACATTAAATTCAAAAGATACCACAAAACTATACATATACATAGTATTTATTTGAACAATTATTTAGTTAATAATTTAATTAATTCTTTTTTTTTACTTTTTTTTGCATATGCAAGTACACATTTTCATTTGTATTTTCAAATAAAAACAACTAAAAACCGTTTCACTTTTTCTTTGTCGCAACACAATCGTTCTACGCGCACCGTTTTGCTTTTGAAAACATTTTAGTCTTTCTACCCCGACGTTCGAAAGTACGCTGTTTAGCTATTTTGCATTCGTTACATTTGTTTACTTGATTTTAGCACAAAACTAGAGAAAAAATAAATTTTTCTTACTCAATTAAAAACTCAGCTATAAAAGTAATTGAGTGTTTTATTGTTTGAGCCATTTAGCTCTCTTTATCTCTTTCTATGGTTGAGCTTTTTAGCTAAAGAGATTTAAAAAACGGCAGAAAATTGTTGAGCATCAGCACTTACTTCCTTCCGGTGAAAAGTATAATATTTGAAATTAACGTAAAATATGTTAAGATATATTATAGAAACATGTTCAATAGCGTCGGATTACATGAAGCAAATTTTTTTCTGATGTCTTAAATGTGCATATTATGCAGATTAATTAGCATAAGGGGTTTTCATGTAAAAGAGGAAAATGCCATTTATGTATTTAGAAATTCCATTAGCACTGAACAGCAAACTCAAACTAACAAGGTTCTAACGAGTGATTCTGGTAGAGTTGTCGTCTGTGTATTAGTGTATTAGTTCGGCGTGAAAATGAATCTCCTGTATTGCTGATGATCCTATAGAAAAGCTTAATTTACGCCAAATATCAAAGAATTTCTACTTTATTTAGAGGTGGCGCACGAGGGGTGAAGTTTTTAAAAAATTTACTATTTAACCATATTTTTTTTTTGGTTCCGAAATAAATTTTTTTTCTTATTCCTCATTCTTAATATACTCAAGCAATAGAAAGGCTCGCAAGTGTGCTGTTTTAATATTTACGTGCCGCCATTTTCTACGTATTTAAGCCCGACTTGCCCTTCCTAACGCTTCTTAATAAAGTTTTAGTATAAACTATCAGCTCCGCAACAAGTTTTAAGCTCGGGATATAGCCGATGCCAATACCGATATATGGGCGATACTTTAAATTTTCCGATACATCGGTATCGGCGATATTTTTTATGTCGATAACCCGATATTTTTTAATATTTGTTCAGAGTTTTTTTTTAACAAATAATTTATTTTTCAATTTGTTGTTTTTTAAATCTCATTCCCAGCAAAAAAGACACTCCAAAGAGTCTTGAAAATTAAGAATTTGCGATCCGGAAATAGTGCAAATTTTGATCATTTCTAATTAGTTTTACATATGCTTGTCATTGCAAGAAGTTCTCTTTTTCGATTACCAATCACCGATTTAGAAGCGGTGGTAAGAGAATTTTCTTTTTCGGCGTTCTATAAAGATTTTTCCTCAAGGAAAAAGGATGAAAAATTACCCATTTTCGCAACTTTTTTTCTTTTTATGCGAATTTAAACGCAAAAATGTGTTTTTATGTAAATTTAAGTGAATAAATATATATAAACTTTTAGAAGAATTTTTATAATTAAGCTAATTTTTAAAAAGCATGGCGAATATTTTTTTAAAGTTATAAGGGAATTACAAATTTTTGAATGACTTAAATAAAATTTTACTTGCTTTTCTATTAATTATCTGCATACTTTTAAAATAGATTCTTTGGAAGCAATGAAAATGTAGTTCCTTAAAAATTACTTAACATTTTTTATATTGGGTTGATATCAATTTTAAATAGAAATAATCTATTAAGGTACGGTCACACTTGGCAAATATTTGCCGAAAAATAACGTCACCAACACGCAAGCTAAAATTTTATTTTCTTTAATTCCAATATTTTATTATATATCAGTTCGCATTTATTAAAAATAATATAAAAATAGCTGTTTGCGGCATAATTAACTTTATTTTGTAATATAAAGCGGCATGGCAACTTATCAAACTGTTTGATCAAACAGAGATTTTTGTTTTACTGTATTAGTGCAAAAAACCTCAGACGTATAGTTTGATGTGAGTTTGATGAAAAACAAAACACTTTTGATTTTCACTACCGCCGATGACGAAATTTGAAGCTTGTTTGATTAGTGGCTGTGTAATTACTTCAAATGTCATTTTTGTTTAGTTTTCGCAGCGACCAAATCATTTCTATGGAGACGCACTATTTAAAAAAACGGATGAACAAAATTGAATTTATTGAAATTTATAGTGGTTTGCCTGCTTTATGGCGAGTTAAATCGAAGCAATATAGCAAAAGAAATTTAAAAAAATGCTTAGTACGACATATTGCTTGAAACATATACAGAAAAAAACCCAAATGCTAAAAAAAGGATGTCGCACAAAATTTTAACTCTCTTCGAACTGCATATGGAAAGGAGTTAAAAGGAATTAAAATAAAAGGAATTGAATTAAAAAAGGGAGTAAAAAAAGCTAATTTTCAACAAACAAAATGTTTTTTAATAAATAATGAAACATTTCCGCCCAAAAAATCACATGTTCTTTCTTTTTCACAACAACTTTCAAATGAAGTTTGAAGATATGAAGTTGATAAGTTGCTGTGCTAAGCAAAACAAAATATTACTAAACATACATGAATTTGATCAAACAGTTTGATAAATTGCCAAGGCCCTTAAGACCCAAGTTAAATCACACTAACTTTGAACACAATTATTGGTTACGTGTGACCATACCTTTAAAATTTAATTTTATATAAAACTTTGTTAATTTAAACTTGAACTCAATTTTAATATGCGTATCGGTATCGCTGATATTTCTTCTTGAGTATCGCTATCGGTATCGTATCGGCAAAACCGTGTATTGTTACTTGCAAAGAGGAATACTTCATCTCTGTCTTTCTATCTGCTGAGTTAAAGCTTTGCAAAGTAAACTTTGGGGATTCTACGGTTTCTACACTTTGCTAGTGCGAAAGCGGTGAGAGCGGTGTTATAGGTGATAGTAATGAACTTGGCTATAACTTATCGCTTAATTTTATGTTAAAGTAAAGTTGTAATAATGAAAAGGTCTTTTATCGGTCCGATAAAATCATAACTTTAACTAAGTCCATGTTGTAAAATGGATAGGAATGGGATAGTAAAAATATATATAGATATCTATATATTTTTTAATATCGATCACCATCCATATAAGTATGGGGCTATTCACATATTACGTAACGGGTTAGAGATTTGTGGGGGTTAGAGATTTGTTACGGACTAGATACTTTATACTGAAAATTTTGTAAAAAGCGTTACGGAGGGGGAGGCGTACAAAACCTCCGAAAATAGCGTTACGTAATATATGAATAGGCCCTATATAGAACAAAAATATCGATATTTCGATATACATACATATATCGATACTTTTCAAACATAATTATTCATAAACAATCTCAAAATTTTTTTAAAAATAAGACAACAGGTAATTTTTTTCTAAAGTTTTTCTGAAAAGAGTTGGTTTCCAACATCCTTGCGGTTTCTTCAATATATGATGGAACGTACGTACATCAACAAAATTATACCCAAAAAAATATACGACCCTGTTCTGTAAACAGAATCCGAGTAAATTTCTCGTTTTCCAAAAACAAATAATGCCCCCATTGATGTATTTTAAATCGTATATAGTAAATTAATTTCAGATATGATATTTTAAGCTCAAAAATGTATGAAACTGCAATAAAATCTGGAAAAACGTTTGGTATTAGTGGATTTAATTTCTCTTAATAGAGCGTTTTCAAATCGTCTCGATTTACACGAAATATTACAAATAAAATTAAAAATTTGGTTGGTAATATTCTATTTGAAGAATATTGTGTGTGTTGAAATATTGTTAAAAACTGCACGAAAAACGAAATCAAATCTAAAATTTTTTTTCTCTCGTGCATGTGACGTCGACATCGCCATTCATATTAGGGGATTATTATTATGATTTTTATTAATACATAATAATAAAACATTCATAAATACATATTCTTAAATTGTAAGTTCATTTTCATACTTCTGCAAGCATGTTTACTAGGGTTTCCCGGGAAAATCGCTTATTTTCGTTTCACCCTTTCCCGGGAATTTTATTCGGAAATTCCCGGGATTAAAAATACATTTCTAACATAAAAAAGTACTGATTTTGGTATCCAAAAATTATTTTTTCTTTAAATTGTAAAGGGAAGTGTGTATATTAAATTATTTTGGATTGAAGAATGAAAAGTAAAAAGTTGTGTCTTTAATTAATTATTTAAAAGAACCAAATTTTTTTAGTAAAAGAAATTGCAATGTTTTTTTAATATACTGCAAAACTCACGATAAGTAGATTAGCTAAAAATCTTTATGCACGTTTTTTTATGCATTTAATGTCCAAGAAATGGGGAATAGATATTACTTCAGATGACAGTGATATTTTGAAAGAGAAGATTTTAGAGGACACTTTAAACGCTGCAATTAACAAAACAGCTGAAATTATTTGAAGACAACGGAAAAAGGACAAAAAATATTGATAATTTATACGCCCTCTTAACTATCCGGTCAACTTCTGTAAAAGGCCAAAGGCTTTTCTCAACAACTGAAAATTGTCTTGCGAAAGTGCTAAATATCGAACAACAAAATACACTAAATTTGCATTTGAACTTTCGGAAGACCATTTGCATCATACACTGAATATAAAGAATATAAAGAATACAAAGAATATAAAAGTACAAATTTTCAAAGGGCAGAGAATTTTTATTGCATATCAAGAAGTAAAGGACCGAATTTAATATTCTAAGGCCGCTCTTTTACATCCTTTTAATCGATCTTTTGATCACTTCCGTCTCCCAACAACCACGTTTTTAAACTCTAAGTTTTCTTAAAATGTGGATAAAAATATTGTCTAATTTTCGTAATTTATTTGAATCTTTTTGTTTTTGCGATGTGTTAGCTTTTTGCTTATTTTATCTAAAACTGCTTTGTTTGTCAAATACTTTTAAAATAAAGCTCAGTTTAAAATAAAGCATGATTCAATGATTCATTTTGCTCATATAAAAATCAATCGATTCCGAAAATGAAAAGTTTTCGTAAATATTTTATTACGTTATTCAATTCCCGGGAATTCCCGGAAGCCTGGGAATTTCTCTTTTATTTCCCGCTCTCCCGGAAAACAAAAAAAGTCCGGGAATAAAATAAACCCTAATGTTTACTCACCAGTGCTCAAAAAAGTTGTTTCTTTAATTATGTACTCGCATGTATATATTATTTGTTCACACTGTAACTATTTTACGGTTTTTTATCTATTAAGATTATATTTATTTAACAACTTTATATTATAGTCATTCTTGTTCTTAATTACTGTAATATAATTTACATGTAGTATTTATTAAAAGCACACATGCATGTTTCAATTGCACACAGATTTTCTATTAATCTAATCCACTACAACATTTTTTATTTGCTACATTACAACATGACTTTTTAGTTTCCTTTGATTTACAATAAAACTGCATGTGTTAACTAACGTCAGTTATTGCTAAACCAAACAAAGGCAAATACACACACACACACACTAACAATATTCCATGCACTACTAATCAAGACACTTTCCCGCTTATTCACATTTATGCATTGCAAATATATTTTAATGGGGAAATTTCAATATAAACAACATATACCGCTATTAAACTTTTATAAAATTTTATTAGCAACACCTTGCACTTTATTCTTATACAATTTTATTTATTGTAACTTTTGTTTTTTAATAATATTAAATAAATAAAGCAAGCGTACCCTATTTTTAACACAACTAAATAAATGATCACGCTTAACTAATGTCATTACTGCGAGGCATTCACTATAAAGGTGTTCTAATAAGAAACAAGTGCTGCCAAATTTAACGTTCTTATAGTAGTAGTATGTCAATGCACATTGATTCTATATTAGAAAATAAGAAATTAGGAAACGGAAAAGGCTATTTAAAAGGTAGTGTAGGTTTTTCAACGACTTCAAAAAAGGAGGATTTTATAAATTCGTTTGTATTTTTTATGTTTGTTGACGCATAAGTCCGCCATTTATAGATGGATTTGGTAAATTTTTATTGCATATGAAAGGGAATATCGCGACCTCATTGCTGTTTGGCCCACCGACCATTAAAAAAATGAGTTAGGTATGTGGTACATATATTTTGAACATCCTCTTTCAGAATCCGAAATCTATTTCGCGAAATTGTTTATAGTTTCTGAGACATTTTTTTTAATTTTGTTTAATAAAAAACAGAAATCAAGTAAAATACCAAGTTTCATCAATATTTACTTTTTATTTTATGTAAAAGCAAAGAACATTTGCGTCTATAAATGTCAGCCTGCATTTAGAGTGTAAAATTTTCAATTAGAGTGTGTTCTGTTTTGATCTGACGAAGCACCTGACATCAGTTGTTTTGCAAGTCAATTGTTTGTGGCGCCAAGAACATAGTGTTTGTGATTCCTCAATTATACATTAAAATCTATTTATTTATACATATTCTTTAAGAAAAACAAAATTTGTAATTAATTTAAATACAATTGAATACAAGAACACAAAACTCTCGTGAAAAATAAAAAAAGATCATCACAAAACCAGCTGTTGTAAACTATTATAGGTTATGTCAGAACTAAAAACATAAGTGTGAAAGCAAAAACTATAAACCGCCTTTGAATTGCCAATTTTGACAGACATGCACAATTACAGATGGATTGTCAAGCTGACAAAGCCACTGTAAAATACATTGTGTGTAAAAGCAGCTTTACTCAATACACAGCAGTTAGTACACAAAACAAGATTTTTACTTTCAGTAAAAACACTTTAACTTCTAACTGCATTCATGAAAGTTCACAAAAATTTACATTTTTCTTCCAAACATATGCCGGAAGCAGTGGTGAAAATACAAGAAAATTCTATCCGGTATAATTTGAGAAAACTTCATGTACATTTTTTTTTTTTTTTTTTGGTTTTCTCCAATCCGACTTTTCGGCATGAGCTAAATCAGCAATGAGGTCGCGATATGTATTTCCAGGATTAACCTGTTATTAAATTTTTTAGTTTTGAACACCAAGTCCGTCTCTCCGCCTATACATCTAACCACCTGCCCGTTTCTCGGGTTCTCGTTATTAGCAGGTTCGAAAAATATGTTTATTGAAAAATTAGGGCATTACCACACCCACAAAATTAAACATTATTTTTCAACTACTTTTACTTTACTTTCATTACGTTTAAAAACGTGGGCAGTGTCACGCCTATATGCTATTACTATCTAGTCACCCTATAATATTCAGCCTTTTCATAGAATCCAAGGCGTATTTAACAACACCATACATACAAAATTGTTATACATAGGATTATTTTTATATTAACCGTGCCGACAGTTTATATGAATTATTTGCAAATAAGGCCGATGACGCACAATTGCATTAAAGCAAGACGAGTAGGTAAAGCGCCTTTAGACTCCATTCATGGATTTGTGGATCTGATATAAAGGCAAATAAGTGTTGAAAAATTACTCGTTTGGTTTACTTGTATTTTTGGCCGAAATAAATCATTATGTACTCTGTTAGATGTTTTATTAAATTTTATCACATCAGATTTTAATTACACAATACATATTTGAACTAATAAATGTCTTAAAAAAGTTTTAAAGTACTTTCCGTTTATAGTCACTGCCCTTTATAGTCACATTATCGATATAGTCCATTTTATCTATATAGTCACAATCGAAAAATTTTTTTAATTATTGAAGCCACAAACAAACCATTTAAAAAATTGCTATCAAAGCATTGAACCGTTTAGTATTAGTCACCAACTCTACACTAGAAGAAAATATTACTTTTAGTCTTTAGTACCAGGGATGAAATACCTTGTTAACTTTTGTATGCGAATTCAGTTATATGCCTCCGAATGGCATATATGAAAATTAGGCTTAAGTCAGATTAGCGTTATAGTCCACAACTAAAAATTGTAACTATAAGCGAAAAGTACTGTAGCAATATTTATAGAATTGTTTAGCTTACAGTAGGTATAGAAAATTTAAATAAATGCAATTTAATCTTCATTGAAAAACATATCCAATAAATCCATTTTTGTGCATTGATCACCTTCCAATCGCACAACACTATTCCAGCGTACTAAAGTTGGTATTACCATGAGTTTAATTTTGGAATCACCGCGGAAAGGATTTTTCATATCTTTCCAGCTAAATTTAATAATTGGAAAATATTAAACCTTCTCTCAAAGTGAACGCAAGCAACTTACAATGACCTATCACCAACATCAACAGTAAGAAAGATGGCATCGGAACCGGCAAACTTTTCCACACCCTGATCAATGAATGGTTGTGCTAAGGTAAGGAAATATGCATATTATTATAGACAACAGAAAATTTTATAAATAATTATACTAAGAAAAATAACTATACTCACCATCATTACAATCGGAACACCAACTTTTGCCACTCTCATCCTTTTCGCCGGAAAAAAGTATAAACAATTGTGTATTTTTATCTTTATACAGCTTTTCTATGGATTTTTCATAACCCTCAAATCCCTTGGTATATTCCTTGCGAACCATATTTCCTCTTTTTAAGAGTTGAGTTTATGCTTATCATATAATCTAATCACTCAAATTTTTATTGATATTCTTGCTGATTATTTTAGAAAAATATTCAATAGGAAATATGGAACCAATTTGATTAATTTCCGTAAATGCAGAGTTGTCCAATGTAACAGCTGTATTTTTGCATAGTGCTGCCAATCGTTTGTCAACATTGTACGGTGCACCGTAGTTGTATTTCATCGTAGGTAGTAATTGGTAGTCATTAATCTATGGTTGTTTTGTTGTAACAGCTATGCCACAGATACACAGAATCCTCACTTTTGACAGCTAAAAAAGGTTGTTCTCATGTGTTATGCAGTTTTACATGTTGTTGTTGTGTCTACTAAAATTGTATGAATGAGATAGTCAATTAGAAACCACGTTAGAAAATAAGATCCGCTTTCTCTTTCATAAAATCTTCGTAATGTTGTTGTATAGTGACGGGTCTAGTTAGTTGTCTATGGCTATGCTGTTGTTGTCGGGAGTTCTTTCCTGAAGAAAAAACTTCCGTTTGATACAGCTGTCGCCCGGTTGACAATCTTTGGACGAGTGAGACTCCGGTCGTTCCGTAGCGTAGATACAATTGTCGTGGGACCGTCTATGGTAACTGAATTTACCGACAAGTTTCAAACGGTAGTAATGTATAGAGAGCAAAACAATGTAGAAAATTTTTGAAGTGTTATTCATAGTTTTAAACTTATAGGATACGAATTTCATAAAGAGCATCAATTCTATAGAACCCCCAAGTAATTACATTAGGCTAAAGTTCGTAGCGATAGATTCAGAAAGGATTTGATATGATCAATATGCCAAGGAACAAGAGAAGGCTGACATCAATTTAAGGCGAAATTTTTTAAATACAAAAGTTTTTTTCGTTTTGAAATTTGCATGGCAACAAATTTTTTGATACGTATTTGAGTTATTTTTCATATAAATTTGAAACGTTCATCAACGAAATTTTTTACAAAATCTGCCTATTAATTTTCTTTAATTACATCAATTAAAGAAAATTAATAGGCAGATTTTGGCTTAATGCAGAAACCGTATAAGGCAAATAATGTGAAAATTTGGTTTTATATGTTCATTTACTGATTCGTGCCATAGGTTCGCGCGTAGAGATTTCGAAAAACAATGTTTTTATTGGCTTACGTGAACTGTTAATAAATTTTGCTGGATTGCGTTCGTTTACTTTTAGAAACGAACGTTTTTTACTCTAACCGTTAGCGATTTAATCTATCCGTTAGCGGTTTAATCTAACCGTTAGCCGTTTAATCTAACTGTTAGCGGTTTACTCGTTAGAATCCAAATAAATACTCCGAAAATACAAAGTTGCAAGCAACAGAAGTAAAATTTAGATCCTTACAGAGGAGTCAAGCAAAAAGTAGGCCGACTTCCTAAACGCCAAAATACGTTGTAGTGATGCGACTTTACATTGTTTACAACAACAAATCACATAAGACTGCATTACTGCAATGCATATTGGCGTTTAGGAAATCGGCCGTACAAATTAAACAAATTTTTATAAAATAACAAAAAAAATTAAGCTTCAGATTAAACAGCCACCTATGATTACGGCAATAAACGTTTCAATTAAACTGTACGACACAAAAAAACATAAATTTCTAACGACTGATTCTGGTAGAGGATAAAAAATATATGTATACGTGTATCGGCGTTTTGAACGTTTACGCCCGTCCTTTATTTTAGGCTGAGCTAAAGTTCCCAGCTTTTGCACAATGTTGCATTGAATCTGCGTAGGAAATCTTGAAATACGTACAATTTAGGTATACAATGTGTGCATTCAAAATATATCTTACGTAAAATTTAGCGACTGAGGAATAGAAAAACAAATTCCACTTATTAAAAGCATAAACTAAAGGGTTCGTGAGGTCCAATTCATGCACATTTACTTTTTAACAGAGTTTCTTCAAATTTAGCAGACTGATTAACTATTTAAAAGATATACGTTATCCTGGGACGTTTTATAATTCTGGCGAATTGATCTGGAAGAAATCGTGGCAAACAAAGGAAGGGGGAGGGGGGTGTTTGCCGCGACTAGTAGGCAATCAATTTTATTTTTATCAATTTAGAGTTACGCATGTTAATAGCTAAAGTTATGTCACAAGATCTTTAAAGAATTTTTTTCACATATTTAACCGTAGAATATATTATTGCTTATTCAAATTTACTGTTGCTTAAATTTAAGGCGAAATTTTTTAAATACAAAAGTTTTTTTCGTTTTGAAATTTGCATGGCAACAAATTTTTTGATACGTATTTGAGTTATTTTTCATATAAATTTGAAACGTTCATCAACGAAATTTTTTACAAAATCTGCCTATTAATTTTCTTTAATTACATCAATTAAAGAAAATTAATAGGCAGATTTTGGCTTAATGCAGAAACCGTATAAGGCAAATAATGTGAAAATTTGGTTTTATATGTTCATTTACTGATTCGTGCCATAGGTTCGCGCGTAGAGATTTCGAAAAACAATGTTTTTATTGGCTTACGTGAACTGTTAATAAATTTTGCTGGATTGCGTTCGTTTACTTTTAGAAACGAACGTTTTTTACTCTAACCGTTAGCGATTTAATCTATCCGTTAGCGGTTTAATCTAACCGTTAGCCGTTTAATCTAACTGTTAGCGGTTTACTCGTTAGAATCCAAATAAATACTCCGAAAATACAAAGTTGCAAGCAACAGAAGTAAAATTTAGATCCTTACAGAGGAGTCAAGCAAAAAGTAGGCCGACTTCCTAAACGCCAAAATACGTTGTAGTGATGCGACTTTACATTGTTTACAACAACAAATCACATAAGACTGCATTACTGCAATGCATATTGGCGTTTAGGAAATCGGCCGTACAAATTAAACAAATTTTTATAAAATAACAAAAAAAATTAAGCTTCAGATTAAACAGCCACCTATGATTACGGCAATAAACGTTTCAATTAAACTGTACGACACAAAAAAACATAAATTTCTAACGACTGATTCTGGTAGAGGATAAAAAATATATGTATACGTGTATCGGCGTTTTGAACGTTTACGCCCGTCCTTTATTTTAGGCTGAGCTAAAGTTCCCAGCTTTTGCACAATGTTGCATTGAATCTGCGTAGGAAATCTTGAAATACGTACAATTTAGGTATACAATGTGTGCATTCAAAATATATCTTACGTAAAATTTAGCGACTGAGGAATAGAAAAACAAATTCCACTTATTAAAAGCATAAACTAAAGGGTTCGTGAGGTCCAATTCATGCACATTTACTTTTTAACAGAGTTTCTTCAAATTTAGCAGACTGATTAACTATTTAAAAGATATACGTTATCCTGGGACGTTTTATAATTCTGGCGAATTGATCTGGAAGAAATCGTGGCAAACAAAGGAAGGGGGAGGGGGGTGTTTGCCGCGACTAGTAGGCAATCAATTTTATTTTTATCAATTTAGAGTTACGCATGTTAATAGCTAAAGTTATGTCACAAGATCTTTAAAGAATTTTTTTCACATATTTAACCGTAGAATATATTATTGCTTATTCAAATTTACTGTTGCTTAAAATGGGTTACGAACACTTTCACTTAATTTGACCTACATTTGAATATCGCTTTATAAACTTGAACCTCAATTTCAAGTTCAGAAAACAATAAACCACTCCAGTAAAGTGCTTTAAAAGCAAATAGTTCTTTTAAATCCACAAAGCATTAAAGAAACAAAGCAAGTAAATAGTTGTGGAACATTAATTAAATTTTGAAAAATCAGCAATAAAATCGTAATATTTTATTTTATTTAAATAGTTATTATAACAATCGCGAGACTTGATAGAATCAGTAGACAGTACATAGAGAAATTTGTTTAATTAACATGGGTAAGGTCGAAAAATAAATATTTATTTTTTTTTTATTTAATATCTTTAACGTAATAAATTCTCTTATATTTCAGATTTAAAAATTATTTTCTTCTGCACCTTTACAATCTCGAGTTTAATGACAAGTTTTTGCATAGAATCGGTTGTTACGAAAATTTCCTACAAGAAACCCGTACATCCGAAAGAAAAGTTTTATAGTAAAATTAAAAACAATGTTTTACTTGATATACAAGCCCCTACTGATGACTCTTTGGGTGTGTTGCCAAACGAAGAAGAAGATTTAAAAACTACAACTTCATGCAGCGAAGATACCTGCTCCCTATCTTCTGACGATGCAGATTCTATTGAAGCAACCTCCAAAGAACACACTACCCCAACAACAATTACTAAAATCAGTACAAATTCAACACCACTTGATATTTCCTGTATATGTGGAATTTTCTTAGGTTCTCAATTTATGAAAGGTTCCTCGGAGCCACCAAAAGGTAATCCTGTTATATCGAATACACTAGAACGCTCATTTGTATGCAGTCCTGTAGGACAGAAGCAATGTTTAACAAAATGTTTGGAACAGGTATGTACATATTTCGTTAAATAGAAATCCGCACAAAAACATAAATGTGAAAATAAGGCCAAGTTCCTATCCAAAAATTTCGGCCGTAAAAAGTACTGAGACCAAAATAAGGACCAAGGTCTTGATAGGTTCTAGGCAACCTGTAAGCTTGGCAACATTTTTCCCGTAACTCTTTTTTATCATATTAGAAAGGCAAAAAAATATTTCCAAGCTAACAGGTTGCCTAGAAATGAGATGGTATTGTACATATCAAGAGCTTGATCCTTATTTTGATCTCAGTACTTTTTACGGACAAAATTACGCACTACCGTGCGCCTAGATACTTGTTAATATACATTTTTTTGTCTTCTTCAGATTGTCCAACATTTACCCAATTCGGCTAATATTTTGTGCGCCTCTTTGGATCATGATATACACAAGGAAAAAGCCTTTCTATTTATACGTAACTGCAGCAACAGATGGCATAATACAAATTTAGCGGCCGGCAGAGAATATTGCTGTAAAAATAGCTTACCCTATAATTGTCCCAAGAAATGAATAACGAATATTTAATCTAAAAATACCATACATTATTGTATATTTTATGTAACAATTAAGGAATATTAAAATATTTACATATCGATGGCTTAATATAAGAAAGACGTAACTCGAATTTTCGATAGAACAAAAAAAAATGAATAATGAAAAAATAATCATACCGTTATATAAAACGAAAACCACGAATTTTTCAATTTTACAGAAGGAAAAACTTTGCAAAATGGTGCAAGTAATACTGGTATGTGATGGAAATAGATCGATATCAAATTGCATAATTTCACAAAACTAATAATAGCCAAATATGTGTTCTGTAATCGCACGATACGGTGAAATCGAATTTAAGTTCGTATAAAATATTCTAAGCTTTGAAAACCATAAAAAAGCATCAATAAATCGTCTTTCAGTAGAATTTGTTTTTTGAAATCGTTCCATTTCTATCACGTACAAGATAGTTTCCTAATTATAATGTCGCCGAACTTAACAGCAGAAGTGTAGAAATTTGTAGGGACATGGGTTTCGATAACACAAGTATACAAGCCCAGTTGGACATGTCTTTCAGACATCTTGCAAGACAGATGCACGACAATGTTAAAGCGTCCATGACCTGTTGGTAACAGCTCAAACAGATCAGTGAGGACATTTTCGAACAAATTGCCGCTAAGTTCATACATGACAACAAGAGCGACACTGTCACCAATCTGTTCATTAATGACCATATAAATGACAACATCCTCAGAAATGTCTTTGATACCCATTACATTTTTCATTTGTTTCTTTTCTAAAGATGTTCTACAATAACAATTTGAGGAATTTATCGCTCAGAGGTCATTTAATACAAGAAGTTTTAATAGACATTGTAACAGAATTTGTCATCAAAATGATATAAACTGGTGACAGACTGAGCGACAATGTACACAAGAATTCCATTTGCTGTTATACGAAGCGAAATGTTTTTTGTTGCAACGAAATTAAACAAAATTTTAAATTGAACGTTGCAAGACTAGCTTGTTTTTCTTTTACCCATTCTTTGAGTACGGTTTCTGTTAGATTGTCTTAAAAGAAACTGTAATAGCCAAATATCGTGCATGACAAATGTCGAAATTTCCTTAAGTAGTCGTTGATGAAATTGTCCTCTACAACAAGTTGGAGCAACGAAAAGGAAGCAGTTGCACGACAAATCTTAACATAAATAAAGAAAGGTTTGTCATATTCAGTTAAACTTCGAAATTTGACAATATTATCTTAAATCCATTGCCAGAATTTTTTAAAAGCTGATCGATAGTTTGAGATATCGTAAAACTTGTGAAATTTTTTTTTTTGATTTTTATTAAGTTGATAAAAAACAAAAAAGCAAGAAAAAAATTGCGTTATTTTTCTATCATCCACAACTTTTGATTTTATTCACAGTTAAGTATTCACAGTTAAGTAAGTGAGACCAAGGTTCGTAACGTTATACTCAGAAAGGAAAAATCAGAAAATTGGGCATGAAAAAAAATAAACCAACGGCAGCTCTGGAATTTGTTGTGATAAAACAGCAAATTAACATCAATTGAGTAGTGATTTAATTCTCGTATAGAATTTTCACGACATACTTTCAATACATACTTTCTTTTCCCTATAGTGCAGAACGTACATATAATAAATAAGCATTTAAAACTTGTTTTCTAGTATTAAAAGTATAAAATAAAATTTTTTTTATTAATTTTTTTTTGCAATAAAATTGAAAAAACAAATAAAATTAAATGAGATTTAAAAAAAATAATTTTCTTATACTATTTCTACAAATCGTGTTTCTTCTTTAATGCTGTACGTTTTAGAAAAAAAAACGCAAACTTTTAAAGAGTGTAAAAAACAATGATACAACGTTTTTAAATAAACATAAAACTATACTTAGAGTAGGCAAATTTCATTGCAGGTCCAATTTTGTGAAAGAGTGATGAAATTTGTACTCATGTTTTTCAATTCAAAATTAGACCGGTGACAAGACAGTATAAATTTAGCTGGCTTTAAGTATAAATTATTTATAATTTTCTATAACAATGCTATGACAATTTCGCACATATTCATTCCGTGTGGAATACAGAACAAGCGTGTATTTTTTTTAATTTGTTTATAGCTTTGTATAATTTGTTTAATCTAAAATAAAAGTTAAATACAGATAGAGGCATTAAATTATTAAAAATAATAGTAATTATAATTTAAAATCAATTTCAAGAACAAATAACCTAAACGAATAAGATTTAACGAATGAAACAAAAGTGTATGATAAATGATACAGAAAAGCAAACTGATGTATTTAACAAATATATTTATAGAAGAAACTAATCAAAAAACTTTTTTTTTGCTGAAGCTGTGTCAAAATTTATGACAGATAATCTAAAACAAAAATTGAAATTTATTGAAATTTCGCATAGTTTGAGATTAAAAAGTATTCTTTACTTACCTAGCTATTTTGGGAGTTAAATATGTTGAGGAACAATAATTAATTGCGGTTGTTGTTGTTGTTTCTGAAGTCTCGTCTTCAAATTCCTTTGATGTGTTATTTTTTATATTTTTGGGCAGTTTGAATTGATTTTCTGTATCAGATGCATCATTGGTCGAATCATTTTCTTCTTCAATATTTTCTATTTTTTCATCATCCGAACCATTATCATTGTTGGCAGAAGCCGATAATGTTTGTCGATTTCTACAGAGATTTGTACAGTTACAGTCTACCGTGCATTTCTGATTGTTCGAATTACATCCGCAACGCTTTTTTCTGCAGTCACCACGGCATTTGCAGCCCTTGGACTTCCGCTGCTGCTTACCCTTTTCAGATGTGTTTGCAGTTTGTTTAAATGTTCCTGCATTATTGGAGTCAAGGGAGATCTCTTGATGTTGTCTGCCGTCTTCATCCACACTGTAGGCGATGTCTTCGGACTGGGAGAGGGATTGTTGTGAGGATCGTGAGAGTCCACGTCGACGCAACTTCTAAAATCAAGACGTATCTTTTTGTTTACCCATTATTCATAAATAATACCGTATTTCATGTGGTTTCCATTTCGTTATTAATGAACTACTTACATTTGTACGTCTGCGCACCATCGGTGTTTTTGTCCATTCCGGATCTTTTTCGGACAAGTATTCAGATTCTTCTTCTTCACTGTCTGTTAATTCCATCACCTCTAATTCGATTGGTTCGGATATTTTTGATGAATTTTCCTAAATCGAATACCATGATAAGAATTATATAGAAAATAGTCCCCTATTATCAGGCTTGGGGAGTAATGATTACATTTGCACTTCAATTACATACAAGTAATTTGTAATTGCCTTGGTGCAATTACAAATTACTTGTAATTGTAATTGGACTACTACCAAATACAATTACTTTTGATTGTAATTGCTGTAGCACCAATTACAACTATAAATAATTGTAATTGTATGAAGCCTATTACAAATTACTTGTAATTGTTAATGTAATCATACCAATTGAAATTACAAGTAATTTGTGTTGGCATGATTGCAATTACAATTACAAGGAAAATTTAATGCAATTATAATATACTCAATTATATTTTCAAATTTTTGGAAGACTTTTATATAGCCAAAATGACGAAAATTTTCTACAGATTGTGAGAATAAGAAACAATCCCTTAAAATTTTTTTATACTCACAAGTTTGACGAGCAGCAAAAAATGTTAAAACATCACTTTTACTCTCAAAATACGCGAAAATTTGCAGAATTGCAAACAAGCCGTAAAATTTATTAAACATCGCTAAAAATGTAAGGAATGCAAAAATCTCAGAAAAAACCGTGAAAATGATGATAATTTGCAAAAACTTAACATTAAAAACATAGAAAAGTCTGAGAGTGATTAAAAATCGGTAAAACTGTTATAAATACAAGAACTGGCTAAAAAAAACACTTTTTCGCAAAAATAGCGAAAATTTGCGACAAGCCTTAAAATTGCTTTAAAATAGCTCAAATTGTAAGGAATGCAAAAAGCTCGGAAAAAATCGCGGAAATGAAGAAAATTCGCAAAAACTTGGTAGGATTAAAAAGATATCAATGTCTGATATTGATTAAAAAATTGGTAGAACTGTTAAAAAAGCAAAAACTGGAAAAAATTACTTTTATCGCGAATATTGCGAATTTGCGTCATTTTCCCGATTTTTTCTGAGATTTTTGCATTCCTTACAATTTTAGTTATTTTTAAGCAATTTTAAGGCTTGTTTGCAGTTTTGCAATTTTTCTTGGCTTTATTACAGTTTTATCGATTTTTAGTCACTATAAGACTTTTCTATGTTTTTAATGTTAACAAGTTTTTGAGAATTATCGTAATTTTCGCGATTTTTGCATTCCATACAATTTTAGCTATTTTAATCAATTTAGAGTTTGTTTGCTTGCAACTTTTTAATTTTTTTGCGAATTTTCGCTATTTTCGCGATAATAGTGATTTATTCCAGTTCTTGGATTTTTTACAGTTTTACTGATTTTTAGTTCATATAAAACTTTATTGTTTCTTCGATGTTAGCAAGTTTTTGCGAATTTTCGTCATTAGCGTAATTTTTGCCGAGTTTTTTGCATTCCGTATAATATTAGCTATTTTTAAGGAATTTTAGGGCCATTTGCCATTTTAAAATTTTTCGCGAATTTTCGTGACAAATGTGTATTGAACGATGTTTAATGATTTTAGGGGCCTTTTTAAAATTTTTCGCAAAATTTTTTCATTTTTGCGATGTAAGTAATTTTTCTACTTTTTATCCTCTTTTAGAGCTCTAGATATTTCCAGTTAATTTTAGAGATATTAAAAATAAATAAATAATAGATTTTATTTGTAATAAAATACATTTCAACGTAGTCGTCATTTTTGAGTCAACATCATTTTGTTTCAACGTCAATATCAATCCGATACCAATTTGGTATCGCATTGATGTTCCGACGATGTTGACTGTTCATCGTTAGTTTGAATAAAACAAAAACATCTCCAATAATTGTACTCTAACTCTATTAACAATTTTCAGTTATTGAAAAGAGCTTGTATCAGCCGACTTATTTTATTTGGTATTTTTATGAAAAAAAAAATATTTTATTAGTAAAAAAAAATATTTTATTTGTAAAAAAATTGTTATTAAATCAAAAATATCAAAAAATGACCAAGAACATAAACGTTTACTAGACATTGAAATTTCCACGATGTTAGCAATGTCTTCCGAATTATGTTATTCTTTACAAGTTTAGTGATTTCTAGTGTCCGACCGAACGCATTTTTTGGTCGAGTTTTTAAAACCAAAACCGAACGCGAACCAAATTTTTTTATTGAAGAGAGAAATTTTAACTTAACTTTTTTTTAGCTACCGAACGCCGAACATCAACCGAACATAGCTTTTTGCCGAACTCCGACACATAACCCGAACGTTCGATCGGATAGTAGCAATTTTTCGCGAACTTGAGATTTTTTCGCGAGCTTTACGAGTTTTTTCATTTTTTTTTGTTTTAACAGTTTTGGCAATTTCTAATTAATTTTGGGACTTTTTTCCGATGCTGCAACTTTTTGGAAGTTTTCAGCTTTACAGTTTTGCCGATTTTTAGGCTGCTAGCAAGTTTTTACGAGTTTTCTCAATTTTTCGCGATTTTTACCGAATTTTTGTATATTCCTTACAATTTTAGCAATTTTTAATAAAAATTATAGCTTATTTAAAATTATGCACGTTATCGCGAATTTTCGCGAAAAGCATTATTTTTCCAAAGTTCTCGGCTTTCTTACATTTTTAGGGAATTTTAATCAATATTCCGCTTTTTGACATTTCAGCAAGTTTTTGCGAATTTTCATAATTTTGACGATTTTTCCCGAGTGCTTAACTTTCCTTACAGTTTTAGCGAGTTTTAATAAATTTTAGGGCTTTTTCCAATATTGCGATTTTTGCGAATTTCGACCAAGTTTTCGACCTTTTTAGAGTTTGAACGACTTTTAATCAATTGCAAGTCCTGATATCGATTTTAGCATTTCTTTTTTTGTTTTGCAAATAATATGTAGTCATAATTTTGTGAAGGGTTTTTAACAACTGTTCTACAAGATTTTATAACTGGTTTACAGTTCTATACTTTATAATTTTTTTCTACTTCAAAACACTTAAATTTTTTACCAAAAACGACGACGACAAAATCTGTGTCGTCTCAATACAATATCCATGTAAAATTTTCTTAGAGAATACCAAGTACATGTTTACAGTCATCGATAAATAATAATAAGACAATATTGTTTTGTGTTCACGATGGCAACTGGAATAAGGACGATTGTCGCTTGTCTACTCTTTGCCGACAACAATTTTTCGCTGTCGTGTTGATGTGACGTCGACGACGCCATTCATAATAGAGAGGAATATATAAAAAAAAGAGTTTATGGCGTTTTGGTAACGTTGCCAAAAATGCAATAAGAACAAAAGCGTCCAACATATTTTATCGAAGTTGACAGTCTTTGCCAAGGTCTTTCCGTGTCAACATCAGTTTTTCTCATCGTTGTTTTATTGGACAAGTGATCACTTTTATAGTGTTATTGGAAGGACATTGGAATAGCACTAATGAAGTTTGATATTTTTATTAGTTTGGAATTTATCTTTGTTTTTCTTCTTTGACTGATTGATTGGAAAACTCTAAATAGTAGAGTTGCAGAGACTAAGCTTATCCTCTTTTTCGCCTTTTAGTCTCAAAATTTCTCTATAAGCTCGGATTAATTAAGCAAGGATTGATATATTTTCATAATATCTAAAAAGCTGATTTAGTCTCCTTTTCCCAGATTGTTATCAAGTTGCCTGAGCATACACACACTTTTGTACAAAACATTCTTGTTCAGAAAATAATTATGAATATTGCAAAATTTATCAATTTGTTATTTTACTTATCAACCCGTTTACAGAATCCAACACGAATTGGTTTGGTAGTGTTTTCTGTACAAAACCGGTTAATTGCGTTCATGAATTCCGTTTGCGCTGAAGTTGGCAAAATTTCCGTTGAGAAACGGAATTAGTTGTTCATGAACTACGGTTCTGGAGCCTTTTAATTTATGCATTTAACAGGTAGAACAAATTTTTCCTAGCCTCTAATTACTAAATACACATCTTAAAGAGTCCTTTAACTTATGGATTTATCAGGTGGAATAAATTTTTACTAGCGTCTAATTACTATATACACAACTTAGTAAACGATATTTTAAATTTTGAACGAAAATAAACACTTTTTGAACAAAACAATTTCGTTACATTTTCATTAACCCATTCACAATTGGAGTTAGATAGGAACTCTGTTTCCAATCCAATTCCGTATCAGAACCTATGAACAGGCAGAGTGTTGGTTTAATGTACGAATTGTGTATGGGAATGCATACATGTTAATTCCTATATTAACTTTACTAATGATTTATGGATATGGGGTTTAGTGGCTAGATCAAAGGAAATATATATTCTAGTTGTGGGATGTCTAAATTGAAGGGCTCCCGAACTCCAATTCAAGAACAGTTAATTCCGTTCCTGAACGGAAATTTCCTAAATTTTAGTACGAACAGATTTCATGAACGCAATCAACCGGTTTTGTAGAGAAAATTATGCCAAAAGAATCCGTATTGGATTCTATGAACAGGCTGAATATCGATTTCTATAATCAATTCTGATTCTGACAGGAATCAGATTCCATAACTACCTTGAATATTAACAGGCTTGATCCCCTCAACTATAATCGTTTTAGGGATCTAAAATGAAGACTCAGAAATTATGATTTTGTGCCTTTAGATTGCATTGTTCCCAACGACGACTAGCTTCCAAGATATTTTGTTTCAACTGCATTACCGACAACAGACAGGATTGAAGCTATCTATGCCTTTCAAATTGAAAAAAAGGATTAAAATTCATCTCTCCTGATGATTTGGACATCACTGAGATGCAAAGCGGCGATTTAATGATTAAATCAGCCGTTTTATAAATGGAGGAGTTTTGAGATGACGAGTTAATGACGCTTCGGCATGAAGATGGCCCTAATATTTCTCCAAACGTGTAAATGTCATGTAAACCATATCTATCATTTTCTGCAATGGAATCATAACTCAAAATGCGATTTTGTAGTTAATAGTGTATATTCAATCGTCATTCGTTCTTTATATTGCGTAAAATTTTCATACAAATATCTTGTATACATACATACGAGTATGTACTGAACTCTTGAGAGAAGAATACAAATTTCTTTTACCATTAAGTAAGTAAATTGAAAACTTTAAACTCGTCTTCTGCAAAACTATTTTGTCTGAGTTATCGAGTCTATTGCCGCAAAGGCTTGATATGTATATATCATGTGAAATATTTATATGTGTAATGTAAACTATATGTTAATGTCATTTATATAACATCTTAATGTAATGTAAACAAAGTGTAAATGTCACGTAAATAACATAAAAAATACTATATAATTTCATATACAAGTCATCTAATTAAGCCGTAAGAAACTTAGTTCCCAACCGATGTAGCACGAAGCCCTACGTCGTTTTTAGTCGACGCACTAAGTTTAAGAATATTTAAGTATGTACATTAGGGTACCCCTTATTTAAAAAAAAAGTCGATTTCTCCCGATTTGTTTGGATATATAGTTTTCTATATGTCTATGCAAAAATACTGAGATATTTTTTATTATTTTTAAATTTTTTTTTTTGAATGGATGAAAAACTAAAATTAAAAAAAATGTTTTTTTTTGTCACAAGTTTCACGATATCTCTGATACTACCGAGTTGATTAAAAAATAATAGTTTTATGGTTTTTCCTAAATTTGAGCGGGCTTGAGCCACTTCTTACCCCCAACCGATTAACCTGAAAATTTGGGACGATAATTTTTTTTCCAATTGTCACTAAAGTGGGTGGGGGTGAGACGGGGAGAAATCGATTTTTTTTTTTCAAATAAGGAGTTCCCTAATGTACATAATTGAAAATAGTGAAAAACTATGGGCATTATTGAGTTTGGCGTTTTTTCGATTTAAGCTTCGATATTTTGTAATAGATTAAAGAAACACGCATAATTTTTCTTTCTTCGAAAAACGTCAACCACAATAAGATATTTATCTAAACTAATGCAGGAACTATACGCATGATGATTTAAATTTAAAACAAAGCATTTCAGAAAAAAATAAAATGAATGCGAACGAAAACTAAACAAAAAATATTAAGATGTGAACATTAGAAAACATGAAAAGGTATTGGGGAAGCTTTTCTCAATACTCACATCTATTCATCGTATTATGTCGGAAAACTTTGTTAAAGCCGACAAAAGCTAAACAATAATTCACACAAAAGTAACAACAAAGATACAAAGAGAAAAATGAATTTCTTCAATATTATTTAACATTTTTCTCGTAGAACTTACCTTGCCCTTCTTTTTGTTAGGCTCACTATCTCTCAGCTGTTTATAATTTTCTATTTCCATCATAAGGGATGCAATCTTTTTCTCTTGTTCTTCCTGCAACTTTAGACGTTGTTCCTGCTCGGGAGTTAAAGCTACCGAAATCTTTTCTTCATATTCGGCAATGGCCTTTTCATGCTCAAATTTCATCTGCCGTATCAGCTGGGCTGCCTCATTAGATTTTTCTTCCATATTGTGAATTTGTGAACGTAACTCTTCGCAGACTTGTGAATATTCACCTTTCAAGTCGGCTAAAGTTTCCAACAGATACTTGAATACAGCTCGCGCTTCGGCTAAGTTGTGAACATTGTCGACGAGGGATTTGATTAGCGCATTGATGTCGTTAGCACATATTTTCTGCTGGAGTTCGGCAATTTGGGCATTGCGCATTTCGATCTCTTCCTGCAAATTGGCAATTTCCAGCCCAGCTGGAGACTGTGGATCGGGTGGAGACTGTTGCTGTTGTAGCTCTCCAAGACGACTGTTAATTATGCCACGATCATCCATTAATTGTACAAGAGTACGTTTAGCGTCTATAAGGGACATTATTACCTCTACTTCGCGTTCGACACAGCCAATAAAATGATCAACTTTCGTTGAGGCAGCCGTAGCATCTTTAGCCGATTGCATCTTATGTCGTTGGCTTTGAGCTACTTTTTGCTTTTCGGTGGCATCTTTTAATCTAATATAGACAGATAAAACATTATGGAGTAGGTGGTTGGATGGACAGTAAGGGATGGTGTTAATAATACACAGCAAACAAATCAGTTAAAAATCGCATGACTGCAATAGAATTAAATAACAAGAACGCAAACAAGTACTTACCTTTTAATAATAGCCATTGCTTCTTCACATTTTCTTTTTAATACATTACGTTGTTTATTATGTAAGGCCTCTTTGCGAGCCATTTCATTTTGCATTTTCCGATCTTTGTTTTTTAATTGCATCAACTCCTTTTCACGCATCAACTTAAATTGCCGGAAATTATCGGCCTCAGAACGCATTGATCGAATAAGTTTAACCTTAGACTCCTTCATTGCTTGTATTTCACAGTGAAGATTTTTAATTTTTTGTGTCTCCTTTTCGCGTATTTTAAGCAGTTTGGCTTGTTGGATATTTTTACGCTTTATTTCGGATATTTGATTCTCTAACACCTGCAGTCGCTTACGCCTTTCTTCAGCCAATTTGGCAGAGGTATTTTCTTTAACGTGACGTAATTTATCGAGAAGTTCTGCTTTTTCAGCTTCAAGTTCCTGAATCTTTTCTTCACATTCTTTAACCTTTTCCTCGATGTCATCATCCATAGTGGAGAATTTGCTAAAATTGCCAGCGATACGTTGCTGCAATTGCTCCTTGAGATTTAATTCTCGATTGATGCGACGCAATTGCTCATTAATTTCCATTTGTTTGCTTGTAAAAGCTTCGGTACGTTCTTCTACGAATGCATTAATTTCGGACGAATTAGTACTATTGGCATCATCTTCGCCTGTTTCGGTAGTAGACACAGCGGAAGACATCGATGAACGCCGTTTGTGGTCCATAATTTCGGTTTCCGCTTTACGAAGCTCTTCATCTAACCCTTCTATAAGCTTACTTATATGGCTGACCGTGTCACCAACCTTTTCCTCATCCAAAGGTGTTTCTTGTATTTTACTCAATTCAGTAACAAAATTTTTAATTTCTTCGGTTTTTTGCTTAATATTCTCATGCGCTGTCTCAGCTATATGAGCTCTCAACTCATGTTCTGTTACATCGTGAAGGGTCATTTGCCATTGTTGCTGCAAATTTCTATATTTTTCCTCTAATTGTTTGTATTTACGATTTAGTTCCACCGAAGGCATAATTGCCGGCATTGACGTAGCCATAAGGGGTGCAATGGCTCCAACATCTTCTAAAGAATTTGCCAAGGATGCTGTCATTGTACCACCTTTGGTTAACAATTCAACGCGTAATTTCTGTATGATGCCTTTGAGACGATTGATTTCGGCTGCATGAGGATCTTGATTGACAATTGGTTTATTTTTAATTTTACGCGCCCTATCGGCATAGCGAAGAGTGCTTAATGTCTCAGCGACATTGTAATCGGCCGGAGAGACGCAAGCAATCATAAGAGTTACCGAATTGCCACCCAGTGAGTCCTGAAGCAGACGAGTCAATTTAGAGTCGCGATAACGAACAAAACCAGCACCTTTGCCATCTGTAATGATAATTGGTAAAAAAAATCGAATTGCCTCTGAGGGTTTATATTTCATATTTTGTCAAATAAATCAAATGAAATGATTTTTGCTACTGAATTTTACTGAAAACCAATAAGCTTTTTTCGAAATCAAAATCCGATTTGTCATTCTCTTTATATATTCTACATTTTTAAACTTACCTCCCAAAGCAGATATGACATTGCCTAAAGCCAAAAGTCCCTGATTGATTTTAACACCTTCCTTAAAACGATCTCCTGTGGCTCCCGTCTTTTTAGAACGTTCTGAACCGGCCAAATCGACCAAATGAAACTTGGAAGTAGTAACTGCACGACTAAAAGACAAAAATAAACGCAACTTAAATAATTCTGTACTCCGATTAAAGCAATCAAAGCTTACGATTCGTCCCTTTTAGTAGCTTGCAAACTAACCGTGAATATAGCATGAGATCTTGAGGATTGTTGATTCATAGCAGTCGATGCAACAGCTCTGCCCGACGAACCCTTCAGCAAACAGTCGGTAGTTTCTTTAGCACTAAACACTTCTTTCTCGGTTAGTCCAACCATAACGATACCATTACGATCTTCTCGCATATCAATAACGCTTTCATCTCTGGACTTTTCGGTCAATAAGTCGTATAGCTGTTCTTGATACAATTCCATAAAGGAACATTTGATAGTAAAGTCAAAATCATCAGCGAGCTTCTTAATGCGTTCGAATATATCGTGCATAGCTCTCGGTATAACACCCACATTTTCATCTAGTGAGCCATCAAAAGCCGTACCCATAGTATGAGTTTTTCCCGAACCGGTCTGTCCGTACGCCAAGATAGTGGCATTGAAGCCACAAAAGAGTTTATCCAACATGTCAGATACTGACATATTGTAGACATGTTCCTGGGTATCTTTCCAATCGAAAACGAAATTAAAAGAAAACGCATCAGTATTGTTCACCAACACCTGATTTGCTCCATCTATTTTTTCGACAGCCACTTGGCAGCCACGCGTTTGTTCGGAAGGCACCAGAGGACGTACCCTTAGAGCCACTCGTACATTCTCTAAATCGCCCATTGTTTTTAAATTTGTTCTTCACTTGATTGCTAGCCGATGTATTTGCTAAGAAGAGTACGTTGATTTATAGGTTTCTTTTATATCTACAAATCAATACCTTTCGAATTATATACACTTACACTTTATTCTTAAACGGCTATTAACGGTTGTCTGATGATTTTCCTTCTTTCTGTTTTTACAAGGCTGACGTTTGTGTGTACGAAAATATGAGGAAGATTCGTTTGATGGAAATCAAATGATAGAAATGACAATAAAATCTAAATATTAACATTTTTATACAGTGATCCAAACGGAAAATTTGGCAGAAGATTTATTAATTCTTAACCAGTTTCAAGAAACAATAGGTTACACAAATTTTTGTACTCTACTTTTTTCTCAGAATTCAATTTTCTATTAGTCAAAATATTTTTTATTTTGAGGAAATGTCCGTAAAGTAAATTTTTTACGGGGAAAGATGCAGATCTTTCATCACATAGGTATTTTTTTAAGTAACTCCACTTCAGTACTAATTGCAAAATCCATAATTCATGTCAATAGAAAATATATAATAGAAAAATATAACTTTTGTGAAAAATAATTCAACATAGAGCTTCCATAAATGTTAACTTTAATACTATGTAATTGATACAATTTGTAATGAGAATCGAAAGTATTTTTAATACTACTACTACTAAATAAAAATGTAAGGCACTATAATTGCCTTTATTTAATCTCCGACCAAAACATTAGCTTTATTAAAAAGTTCTAACTGTGCATCTGTGATGTAGTACCCAAACGGTTGAAGCGATTTACATTTAAGCTATTAATTTTTTTTTAAATGTGTTTTGGTTGAAAGTGTTCTTTCTCACCTGTTTCATCCGATTGGGAGACATCTAGCTTATTCTTTGTTTGTGTATGCGCTTCGCGGCTAAATAGATAGGCTGTGAGTCTGACGCACAGTATACGCGTTGTGATGGTAAAAAAATAGACTTTGCTAGCGAGCATAGGAAATTGAGAGAATGGCCACCACTAATCTATTTTCAATTATTTGGTGATACACGTGAATAAAAAGTAAACTTTCCTGTGGCAGTGCCTATGCAATATACCCGATTTGAAAAAAAATTTGTGAGACCCTTACTATATCATGGTAGCGAACGATATATTCTCTTTGGTAATTAGAAAGCGCCAAGTTGGGAGCGCTGACACAGTGAGAATTTGAGATAATTGGTTCAATGTTGAACTAAAGAAGATATTAATAGCCACGTCCCAGTAATTTTGAATTTTAAACTCACTCCAGTAACATTTTAAAATACATACAATGTTTTGTCTTTAAGCCGACGACATGCATTATGTGCTTGGTCAGCCAAATGGAGGGGATGTTAATTTTTGTCAAACAAATGTAGCATGTGTGCAATGCACACTAGTGTGCATGTACTGTGTGGAAGATTGTTTCAAAGTCAGCTTTGTCCGATTTACCGTTTGAGTCACTGTAGCGAAGAATTTCCTTCCTTGAATTATTAAACATCAAGCAAAACAATATCCAAAAAAAAATCAGATCGGCATTATTTGCTTAAAAATTTATGAACTACTCACCTTTACTGCCGAAATTTTAAGTTTTTTTAATTCAACCCGTCCAAGAGGATTTCTTTTATTTTAATTATGCAGTATCTTTTATTTCTTTGATGTTATTTTGTATGTACTTTTTATAAAATTTCCATTTAAACAGATAATAAAATATGTACATATGTATCTTGGACAAGCACCAGATATTAATAATGTTTACAAACATATAACTATACACACATATTGTTAGGTTTGTTGTAGTAACCCATTAACATTTATTACCACAAACTAATCTTACTAATAATTTTTTTATTTAAGATATCAAATAAACTTAAAATGCAGTGAAATAAATTTTCCTTATTTTTTCCACTTGGGACGCTGGCACCAATTCACAAACCGTTTCAAATTTAAATGAAAATGGTGGCGGTGCGCGAAGTATAGAAATTCGAATATCACAAATGCAGTCTTCGAAAAATTCAGGGGTGTATTCCTTAGTATCCTATGTGTATCTATACGTGAAATAACACTGCGTCTTTACGTAGTAATATTTATGGCTGTGCAAAAGCAAAAACGTCGGCAGAATTTTATTTTTTGCCTCTTGCTTGAAGCGGAGAACACGTATAGCAATTTTTTCCACAACGTTTACACATTCATGAGGCAGGTAGGGCCTAATATATACAGCTCACATGTAAAAATGTAACAAATTTGTCTTTATTTGTTTTTATTTTATATTTTCTGATGATGTCTTTTCATATTTTGCCCGAATATGCTGTTTTGCTAAACTAAATAAAAAACACAACAAAACTGACAGCCGAGTGCTTGGCAATAATTGCTCGAGCAATCAGCAGAGCAATCATTGCGCAATGGATTGCCACTCATGGCAATTGCGGTCCACACGTAGCAATTGTTATACTCAATTGTTATAAGCAATTTTATAAGAAATTTTACAGTATTATGGTATTCGTCATTTTTAGGAAATTTTCTAAACAATCACATTTTTCATTTTATCAGGGTTGTCTTTTGCACAAACAAACATAAAACAAAAACAGTTGTGTATTTGTTTGCCGGCATATATAGATATAAAGAAGAAGGAAACAATTTGCTTTATTGCAAATTATTTATGTTATGTTTTATTTGGAATGTGATAGTGTAGAAAAAAATGTAATGAGAAAAGTTTCTTTAACTCTGCAGTTACACGTTCAAAAAATTGCTTTCAAGTTGATCACACGTATTGCTTGTTAAAACTACTTTAAATTGACGCTATGGCGTAGGCTGTAAGCAACTTGATAGTCAATTTTGTTTTCAAGATGCCGTCGTCAAGGAATCAACAACGAAACAGTAAAACCCGGCTATAGCGAATTCTCGGTTGTAACGATCTAAGTCTAAAGTGCCGACGTTTCGGTTGCCATTTTCATACAAAAATAATTCGTAATAGCGAATTCGTAGTTAACGAGTCCTCGTTTGTATCGAACAACGCTTATTACGAACTTGTCATAGAGCGGTTTTTCTTTGCTGTTTGCACAAAGTTCGTTATAGCCGAGTCTTTCTGTAATTTACTTGCAATAATAGAGATCAGCTGCTTAGATCGAACGAAAAATTGAAACAAATCTTGAAAGCAAAATTGAAATCAAGTTGGTAGCCAATTTCCAATTATGTGAGTGTGTTAGTAAAAAAGTGTGAATGTATTGAAACTTGAAACAAAACTTGAACGTGTAACCTCCAAGTAAGATTTTTTGACAATCAGACTGATTTTGATTTGATTTTCGTCCCACAAAATCTAATAAAAATCTCAAAGCTTGTATTACAATGTCAAAGCGCCTTACGTCGAGACCGCACGTAAACATTATACAGCGTCTTCACGAGACATTAACGATATCCGTGAAGAAAACAACCTTTTTGGCAACCTTTTTTTTTTGTTTTGGCAACTTTTTCAACGTGGCAGCGAGAAAATGTAAACAAACTTTGAATAAAAACTGGTCATATTAAAACAATAATTTAGAAATGAGTTTTAATTAAATTTTAATTAATAAACGCAGAATGTACAACAATAAAAGCTCTAGAATCTAATTAAACGAATGTCACTAAAATATTTGAGCGATATTTTGATAAAACCATATTAGCCAATAATTATAGTTTTTCCCCTATAACTGAGGAACTAGACTTCGTGCGCACATGGCACTAGCCGCAAATGAAAGAGGACAAAAAAACTAAAGAGATAACGGGTATTGCCATAGACCGGTTCACTTTTCTGACCAAATTATAGGCACAGCAACCTATTTAAAAATTAAAAAGTGGCAAAAAAATATCAATTTTAGTTTTCTACTGAATTATATACACTTACACATGAGCTGTCTACATTAGCCATATGCGATGTACGACATGATGTTCATACCAAGTTCATGGCTAATGTAGACCCCCAGTCATGATATAAATTCATCTCGTGTCTGTAGTGTGAACATACAAACTATAAAAACGTGTCCAAAGCGTATTAATACCAAGTGGCCTTATTAGTGCAACAACAACTGGATTTTACCAATCTGTCATGTTAAATGCATACATAAAAAGTTGTTGCTTAGTTTTTTTTACATAGAGTTTGACACTTTGGTAAAGTCAGCTGATGTTCGTTTTTACTAATAGGGCCACCTGGTATCAATTCGCCCTGAACGTGTCTGTAAAAACTTCAACTCCAAAGAAACTGGCGCACTATTTATATACAAGATAATACAACCTTGTAGTGGTCTCCTGCTATGATTCTATTTATGTAGACCACGAAGCTGTTCGGCACATAGCCGGCTTAAAAGCTGCCGCCAAATTTTGTTTTTAAATTGCGCCGCCGCTGATGTATGCGGCTGTGATCGGCGCACGGCTCATCCGATAAGTGACTATCAAATAATATAAGTTTGGTACAAATACAACAAAATACAGATAATGCTTGTCAAAAATATTTAAAATTTCTTCTCGCTATATATGTACAACATGAGCCGGTCGACAGCCAACACTCCTCATTCATAAGCCGCCGAGGAAAATTATCGGCTTACAGCCGGCGCTTAGCCGCTGCTGGTTTTCTTAGTAAGCCGCCGCCGACAATCAAATAATATCGGCTTCGCGCTCTGCTTATATGATGCGCTATTATTTCGTATCTTCTCCAGACAGATTTGTGTTTCTATTGAATATAAGTGGTATGTGCAATAAATTGCGTCTATAATGTACTATAATTAATATTCAGAAAAATAATGTACATTTTAAAATTGATTGTTGATAGTATCGGCCATAGATAATACGCTATCGGCTTTGAAAGTGAAATTATAGTGGTTCCAAACATTGCCTACCATATTCTGTGGTTCCAGATAAGGGCGATTTTTTCTTTGACATTTCTGCTGTCATTCATTCTCCCATCAGTCAATTCAATCAGTCATTTTGGTTTTTTATTTTGTTGGGATGTTTTTTGCTATTAAACTTTTGAAGTGTTGGCAAAATTTTATTGAAAACTAAAATTAAAAAGAACTTTCCTTCCTTTTTTATTTTCTAAAATATATTACATATAATTATCTGTTTTTTTATAAAATAAAAATTGTGTGTATTTTTCATATTCCAAATAGCACAGCAGGAGATTTCTCAATAGGAAAAATCGACATGGAAGGTTAGTTTTTCACACTGCTTTCTTCTGGATGATGAGATTTATTGAATGTAACTTTATTTAAATACTTTTAGCTGCACATCAAACTCCTGATGAAGCTAGTGAGGTGTTGAGTAAATATTTAGAACTTTTTCAACAAAACAGCTTCGATTTTAAATATTATATGGCACCAAACAGTGTGATCGATTGGTATGGTCGCACTATACGAGGAGCAAATAAAATTCATGACTATTTAAGGTAGGTCGGTATATTTTTATAACTATCACTTAAAAAGAATGAAATCCTACGAAGATTTTACCTACTAAGAAAAAAATATGCAAACATTTTCTTGAAAATAATGCATGTCGACGAATGTGACCTCTCCTATTTCTTAACATAAGCGTTGCAATCGAACTTCAAGTTGTTTGCTTGAAAGTCATCTTTGGAGGCTTCAGAGAGGTCATATGTGCATATGTATATCTGTCGGACATATTGTGTTTAGACCCGTATTACTTATGTGTAGTGGAAACGGCGTTCTTTTAAAAGGTGTGCACTTTAACTGCATCCACTTTTAATTGATTTTTGTGTACATACAGGGTCTAGTTGATCAACAATTTGCACACATATGTTCATATGGGCGAAAATGTGACGATATATAAGGGCAATTCCATGTCAAATCAACTAATAGTTAGACACGACCCCTTTCGATTTTGATGAAATTTGTTCAGATGTTTTCTTTAAGCCTATAACGAATTTATGCAAAGGGGAAAAATTAAAGATGTTTGTTTCAGAAGTAATGACATATCCAGTATATCATTATTTCGCCAAATGTACCGAAAGTGTTGAGTTTAGTTTTTAAATATCTCGAAAACTATTTTATATACAAAATTGGTTTGTATGTCATTTTAAGCAGAATATTTGGGACTACAAAAAATGTATAGAGCAAACATTTTTTTTGGAAAAATGACATCTGCAAAGTTTTGAAATTTTCAAAACTGATTAAATCAAAAATCTATATATTTTTTTGCTGAATTTTTTTTATATAATATCTCTAAACGTCCTTAAGAAATCCTGAAATTTTTAAGGAAATGTTTTTATTTCTTTTTTGATATATGACAAAAAAATTTACCTTTTCAACACAAAACTTCCAACATAAAATTTTACCGAAAAAACAAGTGCACAAATTTGTCAATGTTATTACTTGTTCCCCTTCAAAAACTTTAAATTAAATTTAATGCATATTGCTTAAAATTACAGATTTAAATTATTTTAGATACTATATTGTTGAAGGTTGCGAAAGAAAAAAATCATATCTAAAAAAAAAAACACCTTCAAATTTTAACGATTTATTAAGGACGTTTAGAGGTATTATACAAAAAATTCAGACGAAAAGAAATATAGGTTTTTGATTAAGCCAGTTTGGAAGTTTTCAAAACTTTGCAGAAAAGTAATTTTTCCAAAACAAAGTTTTGTATTTTTTGTTGCCCCAACTATCCTCTTTAAAATGGCATACAAAACATCCTTGTATATAAAAAAGTTTTAGAGATATTTAAAAACTAAGCTTAACACATTCTGTAAATTTGGCGAAATAATGACATTTTGAATATGTTATTACCTTTTATTTTTATTTTTTTCAATAATTTGTTACTTTATTCGAGCTTACACTGGATAAATATTATTTATTATTTGGGCTCAAGGCCACTGTTTTTAATTTTAATAAAACTCTTATTTTTCGTTTTATCAAATATTATTTATTTAATTTTCGATATTTAAAATAAAAACAGTGACCTTGAGCCCAAATAATAAATAATATTTATTTTTTTCTTTAACATAAATTCGTTATAGGATGAATGACAACATCTGACCAAATTTCATCAAAATTGAAAGGGGTCGTGTCTAACTATTAGTTGATTTGACATGGAATTAACCATAAACTAGTTTTTTTAAATGCTAACCAAATTTATTTATTTATATATCTATAGGCATGAAATTTACAACAATTTTGATCACACAGAGCTTATGAAACCCAATAAATGTGAACCAATTGAAAGCAAAACGAGTCACATGCGCACGTAAGTTTTTTATTTTATTTATTTATTTTTATTTATTCAATAAAGTAATGCAAAGCCTTTCAGGTCAAAAATGTATATATGTATTACATAGTAATAGTAAAAAAAATTCTTGTGGGTTGTTTACATAATCTTCTTACATATATAAAATCTTACATAAAAAAAATTATTTCAGGAAAATAATATCCACGAAACCCATTGATCTTATACATCCTATAAATCGGGTCCCAGATATGGTACCATTAAAATCTTATGCCGATAGTGACGTGGAAGACAATGAACTGCCAGAAACGTCAGCATTTGCTGCTGCTTTTATAAATAATCAATACAAAACTCCTGAAAAATGTACCAGTACATTAACGATAGAGGAGTTGACGCCACCAGCAAGTGCTACAAAAAATGAAAAAGAAGATGCACACCAAGTTGAAGAAGTCAATGCCGACAGTAAGTCATATAGGTCTTTAAAACGTACACACTCGGAACGTTTCAGCTATTTAAAACGTTTGCCAACAGCGCCCAGCACCAGTAAACGGGTGAGTAAGGACTACAAAGGTGTACGCACCTTGCTTTATGACTCTTCTAGTGAAGAAGATGATGATTTAGAAACAATGGAGGCTCTCTATACATCTTTAAGGTACATAGAGGTTAAGGGTTTAGTGCGTAATCGTTGCCCAGCTACAGCTAGGCAAAGAAGTGCTTTGTGGCGTGATTCTAATCAATTAGAAACTCGTTTGCGAATATCATATCGCCGCAAATTGGAAGATAATCAAATACAATTCGCTCTAATTATATATGAACCGTGCAATGCTATACCGTCAACTACAAAGCGTAATCTCATGGCACATTTTTCAATGACTGAGACAGCAAGTAACGTTACTTACGAAGAACATGAAGAGACAGAGGAAATGGTAGTAGAGAGTGTTTTACATGAACCTGTTCTTATAGAACCACATTCGGTAACAACTACTGGTACGTTGTTCGGTACCACCGACGATCCCTTTAATGAGTATGATGGTTCTTTAGAAACATTTCCTATGTCTCATATGCGCACACCTACTAAACTTACCCACACTCCACCGGCTACACCCAAACGAAAACCACGTTCTTTATTTCGAACAACTTCAGGCTTAAAACGGTTAAATAATTCTCCCAGTGCACCTACGCCTAAGCGTAGTGCAGCTCGTAGTTTAAGACTTTGATTATTAACTATTTATTTGATATAAATTTTTTTATTTTGCTTATTTGACAAGTATACACTTGTGTATTTTTTTTATTCTCTTTTAAGAAACAAATCACAAGTTTATTTTTATTTCATGCATTTAAACATTTAGCAAATTGTATACAAATAAATTTATATGCAAGACATGTTTACATGTTACAAAGTGGACCACATCTAATAAGTTTAGACAATTGTAGAAAATATTTGTAATTCATCGAGAAAAGCTTTCTTTTTGTTAAAGTTTATACTTACATATGAATGAAATATATGAAAACTATCTCGAGAAATTTTAAAATATAATAACCGTTTCCTTTTAAGATATCAACAAATATTGAGAAACTTGATTGAAAAATAATTGCATGAAATTTTGTACATTCTTTCTCATAATTCTAAAATTATCTTCATCAACAGTTTATTGGAATTACATTACACCAGTTGAAAAAGTTGGCTTACAATTGTAGTGTTCGTGAGTGTATTAATTAAATAAAAATATGTGCTAGTGATGAATTATTGTTCTCTATATAATTACACTGTGGTAGCTCAAAATTTGGCCAAATGTATCAGGACATTCGACCAAATTTTAATCTTACCTAGTTTGGCGCAGATTAGTGCGAGTTTTTGAGATAACGGTACTGCAAATTTTTTAACATATTAAAAATTTCGAAACAGAAGATAGATGGTTGGTTAATTCTTTATGTTTGTATAATATTAAATACATCAGAACTAATTGCTGTTCATTAAGGCGGGTCGAAAAAAGTTGCACCAGTTACCCCCCCAGAATGAAAGATATATCAGACATTTCCAAAAAAAAAAAAATAAATAAATAAAATAAAAATTTTGCCACGCCCCAAACTACAGCATTACTTTTTTATATATATCGCCGCCATTTAAAGTCTGATCTCATCATATCGCATGTCGTTCTTTATGGCTTGACTGTGGCTCAATTTTTTCCTCGGTTGGCTTCTAATCCGACATCAAATTCTGATCGCCACTTATGCCATTTCGGATCCTTCCCTCCTAATGTTACATTTTTCATCATCTGGCTTTGTATATCTGGCTTTTAATATACTCACTTTTATATCACGCCTTGTTTTTCTTTTTTACATACAAATTACTTTAGGCTGGGTAGATCCCAATACAAAACAGAAAATTTTGCACCAGTCACCTCCTAGAATAAAAGGCATATCAATGACTTGTCTAAAACTGTAAAAAAATTTCTTGCCACGCCGTTTAAAGTCCAACCTCATTATATCGCATATCGTTGTTTATGGCTTAGGAGTAGCTTAATTTTCGCTTAGACATACTAAGTTTAAATCGAATTTCTTTCCACGTGTAAAAAAAATTGGACATTATGGGGGAAAGATCCGAGATGGCATAAGTGGCGCATAAGTGGTGCAAAAATTAAGCTATATTTAAGCCATGAACAACGATATGCGATATAATGAGATCGGACTTCAAATGGCTCCGCTATATATAAAAAACAAAAAGAACTGTATTTTGGGGCGTGGCAAAAAATGTTTTTTTTTCGGTTTTAGAAACTTCATTGACATATCTTTCATTCTAGGGGCGACCGGCATAACGTTTATTTTTTGTATGTATGTCGACCCGCTTTACTGTTCATTTGATTAATTTTTTCCAACTATTTTCGATTTTTTTTTGATAAATTGTAAAATTTTACCATATCTTCTTAATATTTATATACAAATCGATTTCAATGAGATGATTCTACGAAAAATTCTAAAATTTTAATTTTTCAGGAGAAGGGGCTTTTATTGTATTTAAACAAGATTTATATTCATTAAATGTGGCTACGATCAAATCTTACAGCCTGTATTTTAAAAGTTATCAACAATTTTGACATTTTGACAAGTTTAAACTATGGGTAGGTTGTGCAGGTTGCCAGTTTTAAAGATTAAAAAAAATAAAAATAAAAAAACCAGCCCACTTGGGTCCCTAGAGGTCCCGTTGTGTATGGGTAGGTTCATAAAATTTTTATTTCAATAAAAAATATTTTTTCACAAAATGTCGCTTAAGATCATTTCGGGCAAACGGGTCATTGGGTCTAAAACGGATTTAAAGCTTACGGAAATTCCCAAATATGTTGTAAGTGATTTAGTTCGAATAAACCAAACAAGTGATTGACACAGACCCCTTCGAATAAAATAAAAATTGGTATGGCAGTTCACTCTTGTGTAACTAACATTTGATCAAAAAAATCAGAGGTCTACAGGCAGTGGGTCCCAAATTATGACGCCTTTGTTATAGGAAAAATTTTAAAATGTGCTTGAAGCAGTTTATCTAAAAATACAAGATGACGTATGGGTATCATTAACTAAGATACAAAGTTGAACGCTAAGAAAAGATGTGAAATAAGCACGTTACGAATCGACTAAGTACACCATGATGCTCTTTCATGAAAAACTAACACAGGAAATATCGACGCTGTTGCGTAAAAAGGGCCATTTTTGTTTTTGTTTACTTTATTTAAAAAATTATATGTTTTGGCTTTAATAATACTGGACCAAAGTATGTAGCCACAATAACCTTTTGAAACCATATTTTACAAAAACAAACACATGTTTCTTTACGTTTCTACTTCATGAAAATTTAATTAAATACAATTGTGATTAGGTTATTTGTAAAAATTATCAGAACAAGAGGAGGAAAAGAAATATGATGAACATTATCTGACGGAGAAAGCTCGCCGTGTGATTAGCGCTACCAGCTAATCAAAATTAGAAAAAAATTATATATCGTATGTATATAGATTATTTTAAAATAGCCCTTGATAACTGCACAAACTTCTTAATAACGACCAGCTCCTAATTTAATTTTAATTCATTCCCATTTACTGAATTTATTTTAATCTTACCAGATAAAATAAAAACATCCCTGAAGAAGTTGAGAACTTCCAACGAAACGTAGGATGAAAAAAACGAGAATAAATAAATTGTTATATTTACTTTTATTTCTGATGACCTTAAAAGCCCAATTTATATCAAATTACAAGATAGTAATAGAAAAATGTCAATAGCATTGGAAACAAAAATCGAATAAAAATAGAAGTTTTTAAATATTTGTTGATTTAAACATGATATAAAACTTAATTATGTACAAGCATAATTTTTATAGTGTATGATTTTTTTTGTTAAACTTGTGATTTTATCTTAATGTTCTAATAAAAAACTTTATTTACTTAAAAAAAGCACGTCAATTTTTGAAGTGCCAATTATTTTAAAACATTTGTTTTAAAAAATATTCATTATGAACTACATTTATTTTGGATTTAATTTTCTTCATATTTATTTTTATAAATGCAATGGTAATTGCATTAAGGGTCCAATAAACTCGCGTACATGAATGACATATGTACATGAAAACTGACAAACATTGGTGTTTGTCAGTTTTTCCCCTCATGGAAACTGAAAAAAAAATTTTTTCAATTTATAATCATATTTAAAATAGATAAAGTGTGACTAAACCAATTGTAATTTCAAATTTGAATTGAAAAATGTAAATAATTTAAAAAAATATGTCGTTGCATATGAAAAAAATTTAAAATTTGTACGTTTTCCTTTGATATTTACATTGAAGTAAGTCTTCCCCTTACACCATAGGAAAAGTGTGAGCAGAGAAGAAACTATTAAAATCTTTTAATATTTATCGCACATCTTTGTCACTCAAAAAAATTAACCGTACACAGTCGGGGAATACGTCCAATATGGCATGTTTGTCATTCAAGTATGTGAGTATAGGATACCCTTTAGTTTATTTCCTTAAATATTTTTCTAATTGGTTTTAAATAATATATAATTTTTCTCCTTATATTAAGTATATTTAATTTAACTTATTATTAAATAATCTACATATTTTTCTCTCCTAAATATATAAACAATTCTTTAAAAAGGATATGTATGCATTTATTCTCATTAAAAAATATTTAGAATTTTTTAATTATAAAAGTCGTTTTAAAACTATTGTTATATTTTATTAATGCTGCTATATTTTTCGATTATTTTATTTAAAAGGAGAAAATAAATCTTAGTATTAAAAATTTATATGTACATATAATTTTTAAAATAAATATATATTTTTACTTTTAATTAAAAGTATTTCAAAGAATTTAGGATCGTATAAAAGAAATATGTATGTAAAATCCATTTCAAGGTGTAGCCAGAAATCAGTACAGACAGATAAGTGATTTTATTTGGAATTCTCTGGAAATTTCTTCATCTGATTCTTTATAGAAAATGAAAATGCTTAAAGTTTTCAAAGTTACATATACATATATTTGCCGCCTTATTCATAAACTATTAACAAAGCGTTACATATACGTACATGTTCTCACACTCGCATCTCGCATAACATGTGGCTTGACCTCGCAAGAAAAGTTCTCTGTAAATCGCAATCGCCAGACACTTGGCGAGTTCAAATCGCAAGTGTTTACTGAAGTGAACAAATTATTTTAGACTAAACTCAACTTTAAGAATATGCACGGTCTCTGAAGTACAACTTCAATTTACTCCTCGGTAGCGAACGTGTTAATGTACGAATTTTGTGTGTTAAAACCGGTAGTATTGTGTACTTTAACTTTAACAATCGTTTATGAATGTGGGTGTTAAAATATCTTTGTACTTCATTTTTGAAGTTTTGATAACTGAAAATATCAGCGGACTACTAAAATCGATTCCAACTGGAATGTGTGACAGATCGGTACAAATTATTGGACATAGTATGTATGTAAAATGGACAACGTCCTTTTTTTGTAAAACGAATTAAAAAATCGTCTTAAACAAGTTATGCAGCTCTTCATATTTGTTACCCTCCCTTGGATACGTGCCTGTTTTTATTTTTTTTTATTTATTTATTTAAATTGCGACCTAGCACAACAAGACAAAATATCTTATAAATGAAAGTGCTAGTGATTACACAAATAGATAAGTCATATATAAAATATTATTTAATTCAAAGACAAATATAAATATAAGTAGCAAAACTACCTAATTTATACATAGTTTTTTGAAATGACAATTATTTTTGTAGAATATATCAGCCTGCTATATCGGTATTTAATGGAGTTTTTTTTTTGCCTCTTTGTCAAGAAAGGGACAAAAAAGATCGATACAACGTAGAGTTAGAGGGTTATAAAGCTCCACAAATAATTCCCTCGTAATGTTTTACATTAAAGTGCTGAACATACCTAAAATGTAAGGATTATAAGACTTACAAAAACTCTTTAACTCTCCTTAAAATAGTGGCCAGACGTAAACATTCCAAACGCCGATACACGTAATAGAAATATAAAGTACATAATGAAAATTATTGTGTAAAAAATATTAATTACATTAAAAAAACTAAAAACTAAACGTTGCATAATAATGTTTAGGACAGACCTTTTGTTATAAAAATAAACAAGCTAACGGCCCTTTTCACAATGAACGATTAAAAGTTAACGAAAAGTTTAACGCCAAGTTCGGCACACAATCATACATTGTGTAAAGGGCCGTAAATTGTATAAAATAAATTTGAATAAACTTTTTTCAACGAAAGGTATTGTGCAGAAACGCGTACATATATTAAGACAATCACTAGTGTTTAATAAAAAAAAAGAACGCACAATTTCAACCAATTACATCAGTCATTATGCTTGCTTACGTCTGTCTAATTACTTATAATATTATTGACAATTTAAATTAAATGTGCTACACTTTTTTTAAACATTAAATACTGACAATTAATAAATTCTAAAAATATTAGTAAATACTTAATTAAAATATAAAATTATACTTCATAAATTGTGCTATTATCGGGATCTACTTCTAAGGGTTTGACAAAAAATTGACGACGATTAATATTAATAGGCGGAATTACAACATCTCCACTGTTACCATCAGTGTTAGCAGTTAACTGAAAAATATTTAAGATGATTTATAAATTAGATTTTTTATTTTTAAATTTTGAAAATAGTTTAAATAATTCAAATAAAGTATGTATGTATGTATGTTAAAATTTGTTACGATTTTTACAAAAAACCCATGCAAATCCAAAACAAAAAGTGATTTATGTATTTAATAAAAATGAGGATAACTTTATACCAAATGGTAATAGTATATTAATAAAAGTGTGTGTTTCTTTACTTACTCATTAGAAAATTGCATAAAATATCAGTCAGCCCAGAAATATTTTGATTTTTAAAATTCTTGTTTAATACTAAATTACACATTTTGAATGCAAATCACATTTAACAAATAGATGATGACGACGATGACTTATAACTTAAAATACAAGGACAAACAAAAATACTTTACTTATTCCTTTTTTTATTTATTTATTATTATTTTTTTTTGTTAAAACATTAATTACAATTTTTCGTGTTTTATTGTTTTTGGCTTTCTCGTAGTTTGTTTTTTCAAATAAGTTTTGTGCCTTGAAATTTTCTGACAGTGTAAAGCTTTACGTGTAATTTTGCATGAGCGTGTTTAAGTTAATTTTAAGTTGGTTTTAAGCTAAATAACGTGAGAGAGTGGGCTTATTGATTGATCTGTTAGACTTGTTGATTTTCATCAACATAATCAATGGAGGACGTCTAAAAAAGAAGGAAAACACAAAGAAAAAAAGAGCACATAACATTTCAGTTAAGAACAAAAAAAAAAACATTAGTAGTCTTTACACTGTCTGAGTTTTCATCTGATTTCAAAATCTAACTTTAAAAATATGGCATTTAAAACTCATATTAGGTCTGTTTATTTACTTGTCCGAAGTTACCCAAACTTAACCGAAAGTTCTTTTTAATTTGTATTTAAAAAAGCTTTTGGGTAAGTTTGTGTAACTTCGTGCTGATTGTGTATTAGATGGAAATCGAATAAGTTATATTTTCAACTGAGGTCAGACGAAAAATTAAAAATTGTATATTGGACACGATATTTCACTTTTACGTATTGAAATCAGACGAAAACTCAGACAATGTAACAGCAGCTTTAATAAATATCTGTGGACTTTTGACAAAACAACTTATGCTGACTTTACACAACATGTTTTTTACATATGACTTGTTAGGTGTGTGAGACATATGTAACTTCGCTTGTTTGTGAAAATTGTCAATTTACATACGGTTTATAATATTTGCTTTCACACGTACATGTGCAATTACATCTGACATAAGCTCTGAGTGTTCACAACAGCTGAGTTTTTGCAAAATTTTCGTAAATATATAAAGCGCTCTTTGCTTTTTAATGTTTTTTCAGCCAAACCACAATTTTGATAATTTAATACAGCTGATGTCAGATGCCTTGTCAGATGAAAATAGAACACGCTCTAATTGAAAATTGTTCATCTGACTTTGCTTCTGTAAATGTCATCTGACAATGTTTCATATGTTTCACACGGCAAGTATCACTTTTGCAGTGGGAAATTTGACAAGTCAGATGTAAAATACATGTCGTCTAAAGTCAGCATTAGTGAAATTTTCAAAATTTTCAGTAGAGCATAACACTATTAAAGAGCAGAATGAAACTTTTTGTGTATGCATTTAAGGCAAAATGAAAACTAATAACTACCCGATCTTGATTAGAATTTTAATCAAATTTTTGTTTTGTTTTTTGACATTCGAAATTGGTTGTTGATAATTCGCAATATAACAAATATGGAGACTTGACCATCAGTCAAGTTTTTAAAATATTAATATATTTGTGACTAAACATCGAGGAAAGGTGCTGATTACACCAAAATATGCGCCTTAAAATTCTGCATTTATAAATGCCGCTACGTGTAAAACTGTCAACTCGAATTAACTGATTTTGTCTAAAGTCCACATTATGTCCATATTATGTATATTAAAACAAAGAACAGTAACAAATTATATAAACCTTAACATGTTGTATATGTATATCGGCTGTACAATTTTAAAACACTGTAACTTAAAATGCTTACGAAATCGAAGTTTTTGTATTTTTGGGTTCAGTGGAGTCTTATGTCAATGATTCGGTATAAATGTAATGAAAATTTTACTTTTTTAATACAGTGTTTGTTTGTCTTGTTCCTCATTGACAATTACCACATATCGAGGGTTTTCTGGCGCAACCACGTATCTCAAAAAGCGACACTTCTTAAGAGAGACAAAAAACGTTTTATAAAAATATTTTAAACTTTTTTAGACATTTCTTACTTAAAAATTTATCGAAAACTAAGAAAAAAAATTTATAAAAATTTCACAAGTTTATTATAAAACGTTTTTGTCTCCTAAAAATTAGTGCTTTTGAGATACGCGATTGCGTCAGAAAACCCTCGATATGTATGTGTGTAGTGCTTCTAATTTTCATTAGTTACTGTGTTTTGAAACTAGGCAGCCGATATGTACATCGTTAGCTGAAATGTAAAACCCCATAATTACACCTTTTTAAATTTTACAGGAGAAAGAACAACTAAATAAAATACATCAAGTCACTGAAGTAAACTCTCTTTATATTCGTTTTTAGTTTGGCTGATTTTTATGATAAAGGTTTAAAAATTTGTGTGAACATGCGTTTCGATGTAATACGCAATAATTAATTAAAAATGCGATTACGAATTTGTTCTTAGTTACGTGGTTTTGCATTTCAGCTGACGATATGTAAGTATGCATTAATATTAATTTTTTGTACAATATTAAAAAAAATTAACTAAATATCCTATTAATAGTTTCCTATTAGAAACTTTACCGAATCTTATATGACTTCAGCATATCACTCTGGTCTCGCTGATCAGTTTTCGTATCCAAAATAAATGTAACTATAATATAGTTACAATAGTTACTATATACATTAAACCGACTCAACTTTTATGAAGATGAAAAATGTGTTTTTGATACCCCTAACAAATTGTTACCTAAAACATTTGAGGGTCTAGCGATTACCGCACGTGAGCTGCACCGTGTCTAAGATCTATTTTTGTAGTTGTTTGCATATTTTCGTATTTTCTCCCAAGACAACATATAAAAAATTACATCGTTTGAAGATCTTTTCAAGCTGCATCCAATGGTGCATTAAACTTTGCCATTCATACCATCAGCAATGCAGTATTCCATAAAAAACAGGTTTTGAAGCGTTTTTATTGCAGGTGCTACTTGTATTAAAATAAATTTAATACAAAAATGACGATTATTTTAAATTTTTATTTTTTTTGCTCGAAAGTAACTATTATTTCTTGATTTTTATTTGTTGCTTAAAAATAACCATTAATCGTTACTTTGTTGATGTATTTACTAGTCATATGCAATAAGCCATTTGAATTTCAATTCACAGTAATTCGTAACTACCTTTTTAAATATTGCCTGGAAGATATTTGGGTGATACTTCTCAAGAATTTAGCCGAAACACCTGGTGTTTAGCCGAGACACCTCCACTAAGCAAGGACACTATCCTTAGACACAAAACCGGTCTCAAAATTCCCCGAAATTGGTAGAAAAATCTCCCTAAAATCCCAGAAGTTCCCCGGACTCCCAAAAACTTTTTACAAAAATCTCCCCAAAATCTTAGAAGTTCCCCGGACTCCTAAAAGTTTTACAAAAATCTCTCCAAAAAATCACAAGTTCCCCGGATTCCCAAAAACTTAAAAAACTCCCCAAAATCCCAAAATTTTCCAGGACTACCAAAAACTTGTACAAAAACCTCCCCTAAGTTCGAGAAATTCCCGGGTTTCCAAAAGTTTTTTATAAATTTCTTCAAAATCCCATTAGTTTTCCGGAAAACAACGGCAACAATAAGAGCCGCGAAATTACCAAAACGGCAATTCTCAGTAAAGGTGTCTAACAAATTTCAGATAAATCGATCATATTACGAGAATTAAAAACCTACAGTAATCGTTATTTGTAAAAAAATCAAGAAATAATCGTTACTTTCGAGCAAAAAATACAAATTTAAAATAATCGTTATTTTTGAGCTAAAAAATAAAACTCAAAAATAAGAATTATTTTACGATCAAAAAATAAAACTCAATTTTAATTCTTATTAATTGATTTTTTTAGTAAAAATTGAAAATAACAATTAAATCGTAATTTTTATGATATTACTCATAATCGTTACGGTCCCTGGTTTGTATTGCTCGATAGCGAAAATGCCATAATCTCAAACTAAGAAAACTCGATCGAATCAGCTCGATATCGAAAGCGATAACCCAAACACCTGCTTTAAATTATAAAGAACTAATAATACAATAACAACAGCCAATTTTGAACGCAAAAAATCAATTCATCGCACACCTTAATTTCCTCATCAAACTAATTCTAAATGTATCGTACATATTAGTAAATAAAAAAACGACAATTAACAACCAACAAAAACTTTTGTATTACTACAACAAATAACCCATAAGACTTAGAAAAAAAAATAAAACGAATTAATTGGAAAATATGTATAAAAAATCGTTAATAAGCTATTATCGGTTTGATACGCACCAGTACACATTTACATTGATTTTCATCGTAATAAGAACCCGTCGTGCAGTTTTCATTCTGTTTGCATACGCAACGACAATGTTCATCGTCCCATATTTTGTGCTCTAGATTTAGACATTTCGCCCGAGCTTCATCATTTGTACAATGACAGCGGCAATCCTGATAGCGTTGGTAGGAATTACAGTCCTGAAAAATATATATAAAAAAACAATTTATTTTTTGTTCTTTAGATCAAAATTATATGTAGTTACATAATTTTTAAGCTGTTCGCCAATATAATAAGGTCATGAGATCATAAGGTTTCTCATTGTATTTATGTACATACTACATGGGGATATAAAAATAATATGTAACGCTATCTTCGGAGGGGGGTACCGTAACGCTTTTAACAAAATTCTCAGTATAAATTATCTACTCCGTAACAAATCTTTAATCAGCCCCCTTGAGCGTTACGTAAGATGTGAATAGCCCCCACACAGTGTGTATATTTACACGAAACCATTCGAGCTGTTTTTAACCCCCTCATGCCTTTGCTCCACTTAATCATACAACAATGAAACTTGAAACATAAGGGGGAGGGCTAAATGAACTTGGTCCTTATTTCGATCTTAGTACTTTTAACGGCAAAAATTTTTGGATATGAACTTGGCCTTACTTTCACATTTATGTTTTTGTGCGGATATAAATAACAAGGTTCTTACATCTGATTCTGGTAGAGGAGACCAAAAAATTCTATGAATATCGGCGTTTTGTAAAGTTTACGTCTGACTTTTATATAAGCGGGAGTTAAAGTTTCCAACTTTAGCTCATTTTTATAGTTAACCGTCATAGCAAATCTTGCAATCCTTACATTTTTAGTATAAAAAGTGTTCAGATTTTTTATCTAAATCGCTACGAGGGACATTTTTGTGGAAAATTGAAAAAGCGACAAAAAAAAACTCCCTAAACTCTCGTTTGTGGGACCAGCACTCAGGGGATGACTCCTACTTATTCAATGCATTGTGCCGGAACTAGGAAAATTGGTTAATGGAAGGAGGATAGAGGGAGTAATGTTTGTGGACATTCGACTTGAACTTTCCTACACTGAAAATGATTGGAAAGACCTCTGAGAGGAGTTTATTCCACATACGAACTGTTCGGCCAAAGTACGAATTCTCTCTGTACTTCGTAGTGCGGTTCACTGGCAGATCGACAACAAACGAAAAATGTGTTGTGGTTTTAGAAACAAGTTCTCTTATTTCAATGTAGTAGCAATAGAACAGCGAAACACAACACACATTGCATCGATGCTGCAGTGAGTCAATAGAGTTGGCTACCCTACTGTCATCGATAAGCTTCTTCGCTCCGTCCTGTACGCGGTCAAGTAACTGCAAAATAGTCTTTAAAGCACCGGCCCATACCTGAGAGTTGTATTCCATTTTCGGTCGGATATAGGTGGTATAAATATTAAGGAGGTCAGATGAAGTGAAGTAACTCTTGCAACGTCTCAAAAATCCCAGCACTTGAATGCTTCTTTTGCGACTTGAAAAATCTGATCATTCAATCGAACATCACATTGGATTTTCATGCCAAGAACATCAGGAGCTTCTGATTCCTTAACACCTATATCGTTCATAACTACTCATATTCCTATGCATAAGCATACAAAATTGGGTCTTACGAGCATTAAAATCGACCCTATTCGCATGACCCCATTTGGAGATTGTTACAAAATTACGATTAAGTGTATCATTTATGTTTTGGCTCATGGCCCCAATCTCCGACAAGTTTGGTCTATTGATGAATGAATAAGAATGGCAAACGCTGCTGTCATCTGCGAAAGAGAAGATAGGGCTGGAAGTTTGACAGAGAATGTCATTAAGAAAGATAAGAAATAGGTTAGGAGAAAGAACGGAGCCCTGCGGTACCCCTGAATTATTCTTGAACTTGTTTGATGAGATCCCATCTGTAATAACTCCTGAGAAAGGTCGATATAAATCGAGAGAAGTTATCACCGACCTCGAAAGCAACAAATTTTGACAAAAGTGCTCTGTCCCATGCCACACTATCAAACGCCTTTGAAATATCTAGAGCCACCACCTTACTTTCGCCGAAATAATGTATGGAGCTGCACCTCTTTTTCGAAAGGAAGGCCAGTAAGTACGGGTGACGTAAGTCACAGCTCTTCAGTCTCATACTTGTGTGCACCTCTTGCAAAGCTTGCTTTGTTTCCTAAAATTATATAAACTTCTAGATTGGTATACAAATTATATTGAAATGCAGCCATTTAACATACATACATACATATTTTATAACTTTTAGCCATTTTAATTTATTTATTTGATCAATAAATACATCGTGAAAAAGACGAAATTGTGAAAAATTTAAATAACTTGATACACCGGAATAAAAGCTAAGCCTAATATTGATTAAAATCAACATTAATATCAACGTGATGATAAAAGATGGGGGGTAGTGCCACGCCTATTTTGTAGTCGGTTTTTTTGCAAGAATAATTTTTTATGCATTCTTAAGAACAAAAAATTCAAAATTTTTATAATATATGTATAATAAAATTTGTATTTTTTTGTGTTAAACTTGTATGATTTCTCTGAAAGTACTGAGCAAATTTAGAAAAAATTTTTGCTTCTTTTTTTTCTTTACTGAATAGGGAAACCCCTTCCCAAGTTATGCTACTATATGTGGTGAAAGTGCCTTTATTTTTTACATGATGAGAAAAAATGGAGTGCAGATTCGCGTTCAGCGTTCCCAATAACTAAAGAAACAACTTGCATTTCTAGCGAACGAAAAAGTTTTTCGAAATTTGTAAACATGTGTAATCAAAGCTCAGTAGAGGAATGTTGAACTTCAAAAAGTAAAGTTTTGAAGTCTTTCTCCTTCAAGCCAATTGCGATTCGATGTGTAAAAAAGCCCCGCACCACTAAACATTCGCTCGCTCGGAACACACTGGTGGTGTCATTAAATATTGCCTGGCTATAGGTAAAAGAAGCTCGTATTTTTCCTTATTTACTTTCCACCATGTGAGTAAGTCGACGTCATTTGCCACCAGTTTTTCCGCTAAATTTTCTCATCGGAATGTCGAATAATATTAAATATCTATAGTATTGTGAAAGTTTTTCTCAATTTATTGTTATTGACGCAAATGGTAGATTTTTTTCAATTAAATTTTAAATATCAAGTGGCACTATACGTTTAGATTGAATATTCGTATTCGACGAATATTGGATCAGATATTCGTATTCGCGAATATTAAAAGTTGATATTCGTAACATCAGTAGTACGTACTAAAAGTGTGGGCAAACCCAAAAAAAATTTACATTATTGAATTTTTTAAGCCCAAATATTTTTTTTAGTTGTAATTCGAATTGAGCAAATATAGAGAACATTGAAACAATAATGCATACATTCATTGTACAAAAACTAAAGAGACACTTGTGTCAATTGCACAATAAAAATCCTGCACAATTCACAATCGACATCAATTCACATACACCTTAAAAATACACACATACATCTTAAGCCTTTTTGGCTTTTTTGCATAATAAAATACAAATTACATACATACATTCATAGACTCATATTATATTTTTTAAAATGAGCAGAGAAACATAACAAGGGGTGATTGTAAATTTGAAGAAAAAGCAACAAAAATAAAGGGAATAACAATTTTAGTTTTCTTATAAAATCAAAAGCAATAAAAGAAGAGAATAATTCAATAATGTACATTACGAACACTTCACAAACTGATGCTTTGTGCTCACGTGCAGTACGCACATATTATATATTTTGTCCCCTCTACCAGAATCAGTCTTAGAACCTTTGTTAGTTTCTTTGTGTTGTACAGTGTAATGAACAGCCAAACCGAATTAACAGCAAAATAATTTGGGACTACCAAATTGTGTATCACATTAAACAGTGTTGCCAATTTAAATTTTTCGCCTCCAAAAAGAAACACTCGAATAATATTGGAATAATAATAATAATAATAATAATAATAATAATAAGTATGTGAGCTTATCATTTCAACGATTTTACTTTATTTTATTGCTTACCTCACGTTTTTTGCGACAATCGCATTTACACTCTAAATGCTGTTCCACGGGAATCACCTCGAAACCACAAAATTTGGCTTTAACTTCTTCGTAGCAATAACGATAGACTTGAAAGTTGACTATTTCTGTCTTTGTTGGCTGGCATGACATCCACTGGGTGCTGCAGCAACCACCACAACGTTTAACACGTGTACAACGGGGAAAATAATTATTTTTTGGATTAATTGGTGTTAAATCGACCACTGTATTTTCAGGAATACAATTTGCTGCTTTAGCTCGAATAACAGCAGCTGCAAGCAAATTAAAAGAGTTAAAATTCAAATAAAAATCCAGCTTAAGGTTTGGGAGGGCGAGGCTTATAAATTTGATAGAAATAACACATTTTATTCATGTCTTTTTTTCCCCCTCCCCCGTTACCGCTACAGCACTCAATTCGTTTTTAAAAACTCACCTCTTTCCACAGTTCTTTTTAAATTTTCTGTTAAATTAAAAAAAATGAAAATAATATGAAATTTCTGTTCTATAATTTCTGTTTTATAATTTTTATTACCATGTATACCTAGCTGCGGAGGTATACTTTCACTATCAATAAATTTTTCGATAAACTCCGATATTTCCGATATGTTATTTAGTTGTCTAAAAAAATCCATAGGAATCTGTAAGTAACGGATTTTTTAAAATTATAAAATAGAAAATTAAGGTTTATGATTTCAGATCTTTTAAAGTTAGAAGGAATATTGAAAAAATAATAGCATATATGTTGCAAACACTCTTGCAAAATGACAAATCGTTACCTTAATATAGAAAGACCCTAAGGGGCTATTCACATAATACGTTACGCTATTTTCGGAGTTTTTATACTCCCCCCAACCTCCGCTTCGTAACGCTTTTTACAAAATTTTTAGTATAAATTTACCTAGTTCGTAACAAATATTGACCCCCCCCCGCAGCGTTACGTAATATGTGTTTTTTTGTTTTTTTTTTTTCAAACCGAGTTTTTTCCATATTTCGTTAGAGAATGAAATGATAGAGAATGAAATGATCGACAGTGTTTTCAATATTGTCTGCTTTCAAAACCTACGAGCGACAATGTCTTAAATGCTGTCTCTATGACGGACCATGTCTTATATGTTGTCTTCTATTAAAATCTGTTGGGAACAATAAAACTTTGTGGAGGACAAAATGAGCGACAATATCTTTCGTTTTCTCGTCAATAAAACTTTGTTGAGGACCAGATGAACGACAATGTCTTATATTTTGTCTTTAATCAAACTCTGTTGAGAACAAGATGAGTGACAATATCTTTCGTTTTGTCTTCCATCGAACTTTGTTAAGGGCAAGATGAGTGACAATGTCTTACATATTGTCTTCGATCAAGCTTTATTGAGGACAATGTCTTACAGTTTGTCTTCAATCAAACATATGAAAATTTTGACCTTTTGCTGTTTTAGGCTACGCTACAGCGTAGTGAATTGAACAGCCTTAGTTCAATTCCAGCTAAGTCAGTCCTCAACATCAATAAAAAAAATAGAAAATCGTGTTTTTCCGGTACGTTCTATATTCTACTTTGAAGTAGATAGAATTCATTTGAAATCACTTCAGTTTTAATTTTTGATGTTCTGCATTCTACTTTTTACATTTGAATTTCAATATTCAATACAAATATACTCTACTTTTCCTACAACATCAAAAATGTAAACTTTTACTTTTGAAATTTCAATTTCACTACTTTTCCAGAATATCCTTGATTTATACAATCTCTTTAGTTGTCTACCAACAATCTTAAAACAACAATATTTAAGCATCGGCAAGTGTTGCATATTACGGCGATTAATAGTTTTTATTGTTAAGAGTTGGAATAATAAAATTATTCATAAGAGTTCAAAAAATATATTAATTTCCGCTTTTTATAAACAAATAAATTATTTGAAATGACAAAAAACCTAATACGCGGCACGGCGCAGTCATGCTCAAGACATCTATCTATATTATGGTAACGGAAATCTGTTTTTGAAAAAAATCGTATATGAAACATAGCCATTTTAATCGTTTAGAAAAGTAAATGAAATAATAAAAAATTAGTTTATTATCTAAAAACTACACATAAAATTGATAACAGGTAAGAAAATACTAGCTGAAGAACGGCAGGCAAATAAAAGTTATTTATAAAACACTTGCTTCTAAAACTGAACAAATTTAAACAAATAAAATTAATTAAAAAAATAATAATTATTGCTATGGAATTTCAAATGAATCATCATCATTGACGTTTGCTATTTGTGGTTGGAGACAGGTGAATATTTGTTTTTTTTAATTAACTTACTGTTGTGTTGAGTGAGTTTATTTTTGGCGCCAGTTAAAACAAATAAAAAAGAAAACTGGTTAAAAACAAAAGTTTAAATATTGGTTGTTTTTTATATTTAACATCTTTATCTTAAAGAAAAAATTGAGATGAAAAGTCAGCAGCAGTTTGTTTACATAAATGCGATGAGCACTGCGGGCGACATTCATGGTTTTATAAGCTAAAAAATATCTTCTTGCATTATTGTACTTATTAGCAGTTTTCAGCGCATCTAAACAATTTTAATAATTTGGTTGTTCAGTATCTTTGAATTGTTTTTGCAAAATTACAATAAGATTTAAATTTTAGATGTTGGAAAAGAGCCAAGCTCTCTGATGAAGAAAAGGAGTACATATGTACTCCTAAAAAATAGAAAGTTTCGATTTCTTTTACGTAGAAAAATATAATAAACAGGGAGGCTAATTTGTAGTGGGCATGCTGCTAAACACAAATATTTTATATTATTTTAGAAAAGGCGATTTATTTATATTTGATAAGAAAGAAATTATCAAACCTCAGAAGCCATCATTAATGTCCGACCGAACGTTCGGGCTCGGCGTCGCAGTTCGGCAAAAATCTATGTTCGTTTGATATTCAGCGTTTGGTAAATTTTTTACCGAACACCGAACTTTGTGTAATTTTTTTTATATACGAGTATTTATATATCATCGAAGATACACAGAACTGCAGTCCTATAAAATATTATCGAAAAGTGCAACGTACTATGATTTTGTTCATACAGCAATTCCATGAAAAATCAATCACTTTTTGATGATAGTGCTCCGATTTTGACAAAATTTTTATGAGAAAATTTTGATTAACATTTTTTATAAATTGAAAATTGTTCGACATTCAAAATTTTCAATATTGTTTTTTGTAATTGTTATAACGTTGGTTCTACTGATGATAATAAAAAAAATATTTATTTATATTAAGGACTAGGCAAGGACTCAAAATAATGTTTTTTCTTAAAAATTTTTCTTTCAAAAAATTTTTTTAAATTAAAATAAATTTAAATTTCTAAACTTTAGTTCTACTTATGATAATTAAAAACTTATTTTTTTATAATATTAAGGACTAAAAGTATTTTTTTCTTAAAGATTTAACTTTGAAAAAAAATTTTAATTAAAATAAATTTTTATTTGTCAATTTCAAGAAAAATGCATCATAACTTTGGTTCTACCGATGATAATTAAAAAAATATTTTTATAATATTAAGGATTAAGCAAGGACTAAAAAGTAATTTTTTTCTTAAACATTTTTCTTTCAACATTTTCAATGCATTTTAAATCTTTTTATTTTTTTTTTCGTGGAGATATCATAGTTTTTCTCTATTAACCCTATAAGTTTCAAGTCATAAGCCTAGATTTCGAGTTACAGATTAAAAGAAGGAAAAAATTTTTCATGCGTCATAACTTCGGTTCTACTGATGATAATTAACATTTTTTGTAATATTAAGGACTGAGCAAGGCCTTAAAAGTATTTATTTTTTTTCTTAATAGAGAACAAAATGTGCTATCTCTACAAACAAATTCGAGATGCTGCTTTCCTAAAATTTTAAGATAAAAATTTATTTTAATCGAAAATGAAAAAAAAATAAGTAAATAAAGGACATTCAAGAAATAAAAAACCAAAATTTTTATCTAATTTTAAGAAAATTCAAAAGTTCAACTTTGGCCTTGAATTTTTCAATAACCACTTAAAAACTTACTAAAAAATCTCAACCGGTGAAAAAGTTACAGAGTTTTGGCCAACGAAAAACGATTCTGAGCCACTGTGTGATGCCATATTTAAGACTAGTGAAGCTAAACAGGACTGAGTTTCATAAATTCTGAATTCGTAAATCGTAAAGGAAATATGTAATTAAATAAGTCGATGTAAAGCATAAAATTATCTTCAAATACTTTTATATGTACAACATTATCACTAGGGAAGTAACGATACGCCGTTTTGCCGATCCGATACCGATACCGATATTTAAAAATAAATATCGCCGATACCGATTCCGATACCGATACGAATATTGAAATTGAGTTCAAGTTTAGATTAACAAAACTCAAGGGCAATTTTTTATTATACAAAATTACATTATAAGAGAGAATATTTAAAATTGATAAAACATTGGAAGTAATTTTTAAGGAGCTACATTTTCTTTGCTTCCAACAAATCTATATTAAAAATATGTAGACAATTAGTAGAAAAGCAAGAAAAATTTTTTAATTCCTTTATAATTTAAAAAATACTCGCCATGCTTTTTAAAAAATCTATTTTTTTAAAGGACATTTATCAACTAATATTCATCTAAATAACTTAATAGCTTAATTATTAAAAGACTTCTAAGTTTATATTTATTCACTTAAATTTACATGAAAATACAGTTCTGAGACTAAATTCGCATAAAAAATCGTGAAAATGGGTACTTTTTTTTATCATTTTTCCTTAAGGAAAAATCATTATAGAATACCGAAAAAGAAATTTGTCCTAGCGTCGCTTCCAATTCGGTGATTGGTAATCGAAAAACAGAACTTCTTGCAAGGGCAAGGATATGTAAAACTAATTAGAAATTATCCAAATTTGCAATACTTCCAGATCGCGAATTCTACATTTTCATGACTTCTTTGGAGTATCTCTTTTTTGCTGGAATAAGATTTAAAAAACAACGGCTTGAATTTGAATTCATGGTAAAATTAACAAAAAATAAATAATTTTTTTTACAAAATAACAGCATAAAATATTATTAATTTTAAAATTGATATTAATAAGATTTAAAAAATAACGGAGTGTATTTAATTCATGGTAAAATCGAACAAAAATAAATTATTTGTTAAAAAAAAAAAACTCTGAAAAAATTTTTTAAAGTATCGTCGTATCGGCAGTAAAATATCGCCGATACCGATGTATCGGAAAATCTGAAGTATCGCCGATATATCGGTATCAGTATCGGTATTCGTTACATCCCTAATTATCACATGTTTGACTGTCTACATAAACAGATAGATGCTTGTTGTTACATTGACGGAGTTATTTATTATTCGTTTACTTTAAGGTTTTAAGGGCAATATACACGGTCAACATGCTTGACAAGCGTGGTAGTTGTATGTGTGAAATTTCGTTAGTATTAGTGACACCGACGACGCTTGATAGAAAATCTACTTGGTTTTGATTTTTCGTCCAGCACACGTACACGAATCTGACATCAAGCTGATTGACCGTGTATATTGCCCTTTACGGTTTTAACCAAGGTATATCGAACAGGTACCACTACAAGAACAGCTGTTAGTAAATTCGAGAATGTGTACGTCACACAGACAATAGATTTTGACACATGTCTGAGATTTTTCTATCAACAACGGGCATGGGCTAATAAATTTGAGAGAGCTTATGAATGTGTGCGACTCACAGATAATGGATTTGACATATTTCTGGGGTACTTCTACCAACAAAATACATGTGTTTTTTGGTGTTGTATTTGTTTTAGTAACGGTGGTACCTGTAATGAATATGCCTTGGTTTTAACCACAATCACATAACAATGTTAGCAGTTAAAGGTTACTGCAACACGTATTTCTAAAATATTTGGTAAATTCTGCCAGTCGCTCGCTTCTCGTTTTAATTACATATTGGCAACATAAATTGCTACTGTGCTGTCTGTCAATAATTAAGACTTTAAATAAATAAAATGTGAAGCAATGATTTATTTAAAATTTTATTCTAAAATTATTTGTCATTTTATCACGTTTTACAAATTGTTGAAGTATTTCGTTTTATTTTCTTAACATTTTCTTTAGGAGGTATGTATGTATGTATATTTATCTAGTTTTTATTGTTGGTTAAAACTACGTTTCAGAATAATGATTCATGTAGCTAAATGTTTTGTAAGTATTTACCAGGGACCTGAAATAACTGTTTTTGTTAAATATCAAATTGGTCACAAAAAAACAAGCTACAAAAATATCGGTCCTGTAATAACAAAATAAAAATCTTTCATAACTGTTATTTATAGACCTAAAAAATACAAATTATTTATAAAGAGCTCAAGAAGACCTAAACAAATAAAAGCTTTCATAACTGTTATAAAGCAAGCCATACACGTTACAACCGCTGGTACAACTTGAGTAAGTTGTACACGGAATTGCAACGTTTGTTTGCATTAAGTTGTCTCTTGGTTGTACGAAAGATCAAAAAGTTTTGATTTTTTGCCATGTTGTACATCACTGTCGCAACGTTTGTGTGCCTGTCGCATACTATTTTATGTAGTATACGTGTTTATTCTTGTTGTGACCACCTTGCAGTAAACAATGAGTATTATGTGAGTATTATTTGCGGACAACATAAAATGAGAGATTTTTACTTGGTCACAAGTTCATTGCAAAATGAAGTTGTGCATGAGATCGCACACTAAATTGCATCGTTTGTGCGGCAAACATACAACTTGATTACTAGCTGAGTGTGTGGCTTACATAAGAGGACTAACAAATTTGTGCTCATTTTAACTGTTATTTAGAGAGCACTTTTTTAAAAGGCTTGTAATAATAATAAAATAATAAATAATAAAATATTAATATAGGTTATAACCAGGGCTCGGTCTTTCATGTAACTAAAAATTTATTTTAAGCGCTTAACAAATGCACCTAAAAATGGAAAATATGTACACATTTACCTGCGAACAAAGTACCAAAACTTAAATAATATGAATATGTATATATTTTTAATTTTTTATTATTATTAGAGAAAAAACATAAAACGAACGTAATTTCGTCTAGTATTTAATGCAACCGAACTTTAATTGCATTGCCAGTCGGCAACTGAAAATTAATGATTGCCAGAATGGCACTAAATAGCAACTGAAATTTATAGCTCTCAGTTTTCAGCAACTGGCAACCCAGCTGAGCCTGAATTGCCATCCATAATCGGCCTATTAATATTTTTTTCAAAAATTAAGAAATATTCATTAAACAAATTTTACTACTCCAAAAATATGAATTTATTGCCAAAATATGCACTTACCACCTAAATATGCAACTACAAATCGATTCCAAACTACTTAAAATTTGATGATTCGCATAGAGAATTAGTCAATACCTCTTTATCTATCACCACAAAAAACATGCATTTGCATGAAATTCCGAGCCCTGGTTATAACTGTTATGTCCCTGGTATTTACTCGTAAATATGTATTAATGTATATAAAAATATTGAAAGAAAATTTATAAAAACTAGGTTTAATTACCAAATAAAAGCTTTTGCTTGACCTTTTTAGTCAAGCTAACAAGTTGCTTGCTAAAATGCTGCTAGTTTAATATTTTTAAAGAATTTAATGCTTATTCCATTTTTGATTTTATGTAAATAAATTTTGAAATGTACCTCAAAAACATTTTTCACAAAATAACACAAAAAATTATTCCTAAAAAATTTTCAATTAATACACTTGATCGGAAATTAAAACTAGTTTCAATTAATTTCGTAATTGAATGTGATCAAAAACGAAATTTTCTAGCAAATTTTGAAAATGTAGAGTAATTGAAAATTTGATTTTCAGTGATTGAATATACAATTTTCGTCGTTGGTTGAACTTCAACAGCACAATTGAAATCGTATTTTAGTTTTTTCTGTGAATATAACAGAAGAGCTTAGCTCAGAAAGCAGTAAGCTACAAAATATAAAATTTTTGTTTATACGTTTTTTTAAGATTAAAAACTTTCCACTTCTTGTTATCAATTTTTAAGTAAATAAATTTTGCCAATTATCATTATCCATTTAAATTACTATTATTTTTTATTATTATTTTTAATTTAAAAGTAATTTGCAAAATCCAATAAATATAATTATATTAAATATTTATCTAAAATTGCTGATAAGGGCATTCTTAAAGGTTTAACAAATTACACAGAATTTAATTAAAGAATTTCCTATAAAAACAATATTTGAAGAAATATTTAAAGAATTCATATAAACATTAAAGGCATGTAAAGCAAACAAATATAAATATAGATAAGACACATGAATTGCGTGGGTGCTTTTGCACGTTTTTTGTTTGTTTTATATATTTTTTAAATTAAAAGTTCATAATTTACCATAAGGATTTTAAATAGCCTGCTGTTTCAATGGTCATAATACTTGTGCACAAACAGAGGACAAGTACATAAATATTTGCATACCCTGCTCCAAGGTAAAATAAAATTGTAGGCGTATTTTTGTAACAGTGTTAAAAATTCATTACACATGGTTTCTGGAAGGAAAGGTACGAACTGCTTACTAAAAAAACGATATATTTATACTTGAGATTTATCATTGTTGCTGAAAAATCACTGGTAACTATGCGACAAGAATTTATCAAGTAACAGATACTCGCAGTGCATTGCAAGACCAGTGACTTTTCATTAACATAAAGTTACTTTTGTAGCAAATGTTTTGTGCTTTCAAATACAAATTTTTTAGGTGGTCCTTTATAACCCATCTTAAAAGATTTTTACTTTGTGACTTTTCCCAAAAAGGTAAACAAATCATTTACTTTAATTTAATATGACTATGTATTTCGAACTTACTTGCTTGTTATATTCAGAATTCTTTCTGCATTTAATATTTCAAGGAACAAGGGCAAAATGATCATCATCTTAATTTTCCAACGTACACAGCACAACATAGCAGCGCTAGTTTCGGAAGCCGCTACACTTCCATCATCAGTGTTCATGTGTATTTTGCATAAGACCACTTGTCAGGTGGCTCTGTTGCATGTGATTTCAATTCTGATATATACAACTTTTTCGTGAAAATTGAATACGAAAATTAAACTGCACTTTCCCAGTGTTACTGCGGTTTGTTTTTCTTCATTTCCATTTTTCTGATTTTTTGTTATACATACTTAACTAAAATTTTTTTGGTTTTGTTGAATGTGATTTCAATTTTTATATATACAAACTTATATATACAAGCATGAAAATTTAATACGAGAATTAATTCACTTAAGTTGATGTTAAGTAACCTGTTCATGACAGCAATTCCCAGTGTTACCCTTGTTTTATTAAGTAGAACAAAAATTGGAAATCTTGTCATGAAGAAAAAGAATTTGCGTTTTTAAAATCGTGCGATTTGAAATCTATCGATTTCAATCACATACCACAATAAAATTAAAACTAAAGGGTACCCAACTAAAAACCCACTTTAAATTCCTTTTACATATTTGAACATTTAATTAGCGGCTTTTGAGGTCTGTGTAACATTATTTATTTATCTATTTGCTTACAACTTAATTCACCTTTTCATACTCACCGGATCTGTTTCGTTTTCTTCAAGCAATTTAACGTTTGTATCTGTATTTTCTGCACTGGATGCTGCATCCGTTTTTGATTTATTGTATACAAAACGTGCATCATTTACTCCAACGGCAGCATGAACACAATGCAGAAGGCTGCATGTGAAAAGGCCCAATGTAAAGTAAATTTTTAAATAGCAGAGCCACGTTCTTGCACTCCTACTACATCTTATTGTTGTTGTGTTGATTTGAGACATTATTTTGTTGCTGTTTCTACACTTTTTTTTTGTTATTATTAGCTTCTTCTTATTGTATGGCTATATTTTTATCACAGTTTGTACTTTTTTTTCTATTATTTGTTTTAATTTATAAGACAAAGCTAAAAAACAAACAAATAAAACTATTAAAAAAGTCAAAATAGAATCTGAAGTAGGAAAGAATAAGCATTAGTTTTAAAATCTCTAACATTATAATGCAACAACAAAGAAGTGCCTAAACATGTTCATAGGTGGGTTAAATTGTTGCTGATGTAAATATTTATGAGAACATGACATCTATGTACAATGTATGTACATCGGGTGATTATAATTGTACACTATTTATATTGTTGGTATGTTATTTAAATGTTATCTATTTATGTATGTTTATCGATAAACATAAATAACTGCATAACATTGTACGCACATATTGTACATACTTAAATGTAAATTCATGGTTGGTAACTAGGGTTTGGGACTTTAGCACTTCCCGAGAAACGGGAATGGAAAAATCGGGATTCCCGGGAAAAAGTTGATTTTCAACATTAAGTAGATTTATTATATGAAACATTTTTAAATAAAAATTAATATAATATGTAACAATTCTAAGAAACTTTAAAAAAATTTTAAGTGAATTCTGGCAAATACAGTTTATATCATGATACAATAATAGAAGGTAACTCCATTTGAAAAGTGTTTGACTTATAATGGAATTTTTGAAGTTTGTGTTCTTATAAGCATTTAAAAGTCTTGCCACATATACAAAAAGGAAACAACATTTTCGGAATTATTTGTGCAGAAACTAATTTTTATTAATAATTTCACAAAACTTTTAGATTCGGCCGTCATTACGGGCTTAGGAAGCATCAATGTATAACAGAAACTAATATTTATATTGCTAAAAAATGTTTTTAGCTGTTATATGAACTATTTAAATTGCATAAAAAATAAAAACGAAAACATGGATTTTAGTTAAAAGTTTGGTAGCATGATTTTTCATAGTTCCCTTGAATGTCAGAACGTTAATTGGTGACCAAAAGAGAGAATTGGACAACCTTTTATTATTGTATCATGGTTTATAGTTATTACACAGTAACATATCGTATAAAGACTAACTTACGACTATTACCTTAATTATTCAGTTAAATATTTCAGTTTAAGACCTACTTGCCGTAATGTTTCTTATTTTTCTTGCCAATTTTTCAGGAAGATTCTTACCGTTAAGTACAAGCAGATTGCAGTGCTACACTCAGCTGCGTCGAGTTATAATAAATTTAATTCGTGACAACTCAAAGTTATAATAGCTTCTATGAGCTTATAATTTCCACTAAACTTTCCAAAATGTTGTCATTGATTCTGCGGAAAATCACTCAAGCTCGTTTAAGATCGAATTATTTACTTTAGTAAACGATTAGAGCAACATAATTATTTACTTTAGGAATCGATTAGAGAGAGCACTGCAATCATTTACAATGTACTCCACCTTGCTCTGATATAGTGATTAAACGACACTCTCTACTAAATTCATCTTGCATGTAGTTTTCGAATCAAGCAATAATTTTGCTCGTAGGCGGGCTTAGGAAAAATTGCATGACTTCAATTTCATGGATTTCCGTGTAAGTTTGAACCGGTCAGATTTTTTTTTGTGCAAATTAAAAAAATTTTTATGGAAACTTTAGTGTTAATAAGACGACGAAATATAAAGCAACTTTAAAAGAGAACTTAAACATTTTCAACGTGTAAATTTAGTCGTATAATCAGTCAAACGAACTTTGTAATATTTTAAATAAACATTGAAGATTGTATTGATATTAAAGAAAAACAGAATTATAATACAATTTTTTTTATATGAATCAGTTACTACATTTTATAAATATGTTAAATAAAGTCTAAATTCCCGTTTTCCCGCGAAAATCTCAAAAATTTCCCGGGAATATTAGCTAGTCTATTCCCGATTCCCAAACCCTATTGGTAACACACATCTACATATCGAGGCTTTGCTGCAATAGAGTCATAACTCAAAAAATTTCGTTTTGCATAAAATGAGTTTAAATTTTGAATTGGATGGTAAAATAAAATTTTATTCGTCTCTCAAGAATTCTGTATGCAAGATATTTTTATGAAATATGAAGAACGATATGACAATTAATTCTTCATTATTAACTAAAAAATCTCGTCTTTTGAGTTATAACGCTATTGCAACAAAGGCTCGATATGTACATAAATATTATTAGACAACAGGTGTTAGGTTATGTCAACCCATTAGGAAAAGAGCAGTAAAGGCATACAAATACTAAAGAGCGCTAAATTAGCCAGCACTTGAAAATAATAAGATAAAGTTAAATATACATATGTATTATGTTCATATGTTGTATGTACAATGGGTTGAAAATACTCGTAAACTAATCTTTCACAAATAAAAGTGTATTTGAATAAATGTTAATAAGACTTTAACTTCTGACATTAGAAAATGTTTTAAGCTTTTTAAATGTACATACTAGTGATGTTACGAATATTCGTATCGCCGAATATTCGCCTCTTTCATGATATACGCATTCGCCAAATTCAAGCGAATATTTCATGAATATTTTGCGAATACGTTCCAAAAAATAATACATAAAAAATACTGAAAATTAAACAAAAAATATTGTGGTATGTGATAGAAATCATTCGATTTGAAATCGGCGCCGATGTCGAAAACAAATTCTACTAAAAGATGACTTATTTACTTTTAATATTTTCAAGACTAAGAATATTTTATTCGAATATTTTTTTTTTTCGATACAAAACAATAATAAACGTAAATAAGTCATCTTTCGGCACAATTTGCTTTTGATCGATTTCCATCACATGCCATATTAATTTTTAATAATTTTTACATAAAAAACCGATTGTCTCTAACGCAGCGTTGCCATTTGTCAAGTTTTCTCTTTTTTAGGAAGTTTTTTGAGAGATGCCAAAAAGTTTTAATTTTATATAAAGTTTTTTCAAGTTTTTTATAAATATGTACATAATGTAAAATTTGCAGTATAATATATCGGATGAAAATATTAAGTGATTGTTTATGGAATGATACGATCAAATATTTTCTCACTCACTTATTTCTGCAACAGTGTTTAATTGTGTTTACTCCCTCTACAACTATGCCGTTCTTATACATTCCTTAAAATGAGTTCCAAATACACTTTTTTGTGTTTTCTTTTAAAATTTTGGCACTTTTGTAAAAAAAGGTTTTTTGGGCAAAAAGTTTTTTTTTCAGAAATAAGAAGTTTAAAACAAATATATATGTGGTAACTCTGCTTTAACGCAAGATAATAATCTTCTTTTAGTAACTTGCAGTCTACACCTAACATAAATTGGCTAACTTTAACATTAACGTCAAGTTAATGTTAAGTGTAGACAGTTCAAGTTAATGCTTTTTTAAAGTTATAACATAATTATTGTTAGTGCATTTGTTTTAACAACGCAGTCATAACTTCAAGTTACAACAGCATTTCAAGTTAGGTGGAGACGGAGAGTAAAGGAAAAAGAAATAAAATATATTTCACAACGACATGGTATTTAAAAGGTAAACTCCTGTTAAATTGATTAATTAATCATGTTAAAGTAATAATCAAAGCTCAGTAGAGGAATGTTGAACTTAAAAAATAACAGCTTAGAAATCTTTTCTCCTTCAAGCCTATTGCGACGCTGTGTGTAAAAAATCCCGGTTCGGAACACTCGCTGGTGGTGTCACTAAATATGGCTTGGATATAGTTAAAAGACAGTAAGTGACAGTTTCTCAAAATTTATTGTTATTGACTAGATTTTTTTCAATTAAATTTGAAATATCAAGAGGCACTAACTATTTAGATTGGATATTCGTATTCTTATTTGAATTCGGCGAATATTGGCTCAGGTATTCGTATTCGCGAATATTAAAAATTAATATAAAAATTATTATTTGACTTATTTGAAGCTAAAAAATAAGTAGTTTTTTTTAAATAAAGAGAAGTAACACAAAAAGGCAATTAATGCCTACCTGTTAATTAATTAATGTGTTACCTTCTTTTTGGGAAATGTATAGTGTAGAGAGAACAAGTGGTGAAGTGGAAGAGAAATAGAAAGTTAAATTCTTTTACAACCCTGCTATTGCGCGTTTCTTTTTTTTTGTAGGGCAGTGTTGCAAGCCCCTCTGGTGTCAAGTAGAGGCATTGAGTTATTTAAGCTGTGTAGCCATTTTATTAGTTCTTTTACTTCGCCGACGGCTCTGTTACAATACCGACGAAGGAGGGGACTGAGAAGTGCATTAGGACATGTTAGTATTAATCACTGCCGGTAATGTCAAAGTGATCACTTTAACAGTCCAACAACAATCAACACTATAACACACCGATGTACATGAGAAAAATGCATGATGTTGTTGGCTTGCCTGTAACTAGTCTTGAACTCAAGACCTCAGGGTTTGTAGTCAAACGCGCTAACTACTCAGCCAATAGCACCCTCTAAAGTAAGTAGTTAAATAAACAAAATAAAATAAAAACAATTGTATACAAATAATATTTAATTTAACACAGAATATTTTTTGTTTTGCTATCCTATCAAAACAATAGAATTAATTTAAAATATATTTAGCATGCAAACATATAAAATTAAATTTGTAAATCATGTGGTTTACATGGTTACTGCACTAAGCCCTTCAATTGGTTTTAGAGCTGCAGCTACTGTACTATAGAGCATTTTTATTAATTTCAAGGCCAAATTTGAAAAGATAAAGTGGTTAGTTAACGCGCCTTTAAAATACCTTTTAAGTGTATAATCTTCCTAACCCTCGTACTTGTAAAGTTATGACAAATACATTGTAGCCACTTGTAATGAATTGCATTGAAATTGCCGACTCGATTATTAATGGAAGAATAAACTATACATTAGTACTTTTTTACTTTAACTTATCTTGTCATAAATATATGGAGTAAATTGGTTACAAAAAAGTTTTCCCAATATGTACTTTAATAATTGGTTATTTCATAATCGATTACAAATTTAATGATAACGATAAATATTTTCAACTTAAAACAAAGACAAAAAATAGTATCAATGTCATTCATTATTACTTATTATGGTTAAGTTTACAAGTTATTTTGCAAGCATTAAATAAGAAATTAATTTAAAAATGAATTTTTGTTAATCAAAAGATTGCATCAGTCAGATTTGATTCACCTATTTAAGCTATTGCATTGAAATTTCATAGATAATTGATGTCAAAAATAACATACATGATTTTCAAATGAATGAGTCTTCTCAAAAGTGTTCTCAATTTTAAAGGCATGTTGAAAGGTACTGGTATATTTTTAACATGTGCAAGTTTATTAAACTCGAAACTGTTTTGGCATTGAAAAATTATTAATCAAATTGATTGATCATAAAAATGTCAATATTAGCAGTAGGAAGCAAATGTTTACATGTAATACGAGTATTTCTACAGTGTATATAAGTAGTTCAGACAATGCACGGAGAAATCAACATATGTAAATATATATGTAACTCGACTAGCAAGGGCTAGTCATCTAATTTAGCTAGTTTGATTTGACTTAGAATTGCAACTAATTTGGGCCTACAACGGCATCATTTAAACCACTCAACCGATCTAGATAAAATTTACGTCGCTTAAAACAGTTTTAAAATCAAAAAAGCGACCGTATTTAGAAACCCGATTTGACAAAAATTTCCAGTTATTAAAAAATATGTCTTCAAAAAATCATTGACGAAGATATCGTCGAATAAATAAACATATTTTGAACCAATTTGCTCCATTCGAAGCAGTTTTCAAAGTTTGGTAAAATGACCGTAGCTAGAAAATCGACTTGACTGGAATACTTAAGATAATTAACAAAAAAAAAAACACTTCGATATTTTTCGACGACGATATCTCTAGACCGAATCAATAGGTTTTAATAAAATCATCAGCAATCGACGTAGCCTTTTAAGGTTAAGAGCTGATTCGATCGGAGCTGTGGCTTAAGATTTATTTTAAAAATCATATTTTCACAAATTTAGTTTTAAAATTCTCATAATCTACCAATTCGAATCGCTTCATAGTTAAACAATATCTAAATTAAAAATCAGGGGCCGAATTACCGCACACGTCATCGAGTAAAATTGTTCGAAAATATTCTTTTTGGGATTACGGCATACGATAATCGAGTAGCTGCTGTTTAAATTCCACTCGTTAGCACTAGAGCGATCGAATACAATACTTTTTTTAATTTTGTTTGTTTTGCAAAAAACCATGCAACATTACCTTTAAAGCTTATTACAGTTGGCCAACCGACTTGGTTGTTGTACTAGCTGCCAGAAACACAAAGTTTTTCTTTAATGTATTACAAATTTTTAGTCGATTCAACAACCGGTATAATATAAACTTGGTACACTTTTTAAACATTTCCATTCGTTAACTGTCGAATGCGGTAATCCATCCATTCGATACGTGACGAAATATTATTCGATACCAAAGCCTACTCGATAACGAATGCGGTAATTCGGCCCCAGTAAATTTTCATTTTTTGATTGCGATAATTTTGAAATGAATAAATAATTAGGAGAGAAACTATTTTTACGCATCCTTTCTATGATGTCGAAATCAATTTTTTTTGGATTGGATTTTGGTTTGCTTTTAAAATTGATAAAGATAAAGTTATTGATATCATGAGCGAAAGTTCGAGACCAAACGATTTACTGCCACAACCGGCAGATGAGCTCTAGAAGTCCACTTTCGTTTCATTACTAATAGTCGTTCTTGAATGTTTTATCCGAGAAATGTTCGCTAAACGTTCGAAGGCGTTATTATTGTCGAATGTCATGGTCAAGCAGGTGTTTGACTACGTTCGTTTACTGGATCAAGTGTACATACATAAATAAGTATGTTTTCGGTGTTATTAAATTGACATCTGATTATTTGTAATGTATGCACTCTTGGCATTTATAATGTCAAACTCCTTATAAGAACCAGATTTTAATTGTCAAAGACAGCTGGTGCATACATACATACATACGCCTGGAGTATTAGTACTCTATGATCGTTTAATAAATGAAACAATTTAAAAGAAAGTTCCTTATTCCATAAAAGGTAAATGTTACATTCTTTTTTGTTTGCGTAGTACAGATTAGTACAACATATGCGATTTTTTATTTAAAAAAAATAAATATTCTATCTGCATAATTTTATTTTCATACATTTACTTTTTGTTTGACGTTGGTTTTTATTGTAAAAATAGCTTTAACAAAGCGTTATGATAGAGTGATGCTAATTAAAAGTAAGAGAAGAGAAACAAGGAAAGCATGAGTGAGGGAGAGCATGAACAATTGGCCAATTGTTTGTAAACAATGTGCCAATATGAACAATTGTTGACATTATCATTTTACAACAACTTCATTATTATATAGTGTATACCCAGCAAGCATGGAGATTTCATCTACATAAGAATGATGTGAACTCAAACCCTGTCTTATATGTTACAAAAAAAAATCGAACACACATACTTCTTAAGCCTTTTTTGGCTTTTCTGCAGAAACACCCAGGGTCTTGGCAGGAATCGAATCTGCGACCTCCCGGTTAATAGTCTAGCACACTATCCGCTGCACTACGGCGGTACGGAAAATGATTTGTATTTCTAAATTTTTATCATTTATGGTTGGTTGGTTGGCTTACGTAGCACTCAAGTAGTATCAACATGATTCCGTTTTGACAGACCACTCCACTCGTCAGTGCCAAACCCCAGTTTTCTGATCCGGTAGTCGGTACTGGATCCATGTCATCGTATTGAGCCATCTTTCCAGGTCGTCTAGACCAATCTATGATAACTCCGATAGGTCATCTAGGGTATGCAAAGCCGGGCACTCGCAAAGGAATGTAGAAAACAGTATCTTCCCTCCTTGTTCATGACAGCTAGGAAAGAACTCATTGTATGAAAGGCCGAGTCTACTGGCATATCTGTCGATCGCCATTCCGACGATCCTCGAGATGTCCTTACAGTTCGTGAATGTAGTTGTGCACCTGCCATTATAGCAATGCCACATGCGCCTGCTCATTGTCAGGGAACTTGATATGTGCGATAACCCAGGTAAGAGCAACATAAATCTGACTACATAACCTGGATAGCGCATCCTTGCACTGGCTACCTAGCGATGAAAAAGTATGGTGTGACCTTAGAGACAGAAATGCCACATGGCTGTCGACAAAAATGCCGCTTCCCCAATGAACCCTACTGTCAATCAGGACCCTGTCCACATCCCATATTTACTTTATTACAGCCTCAAATACGCTTGCTTCCTCAAGAAATCGGAGGGACTGCCACAGAGCCAATACCACATATCATCCTTAATCCATCAGCTACAGTCTGAAATCATAGTCTCTTTCTATATTACCTTCCTTCCACTCACACCTGTAAAGTCCAGCTGAGGTACCATGTAATCGGAATGTTTTTTCAATACCGGTGGTATCCAATCCAAGATCCTGCATGACCATAATACCCATATTCAGTCAATCTCGCCGCACTACTTGATGGTATATCTAATACATGTGGGACAGTCGGGTTAAGTTTACTATAGCATTCTGAGCATCTGAAGGACTATTACGTAAACAACCTGTAATTCCGATGCAAAAAGATCTCTGTATTCTGCATAGTTGGTCTACAACATATTTATACTTTAGGACTTAAGCCCCATTAGGAACCAATCATCCTACGACAGGAGTAGCAAGCAAGCGGGACCTTTTTAGCCCTGTGTTGCACATTTAGTTTTGAGTCCAGGATAACTCTTTGATATGTTGTGCTATCCAATAGGGACATTTTCTGATTCTTTAGCCCAGGGAGTCTAAAGCTCTGAATTTTGGTATTTGTGGGAAATATGTAGTACTAGTTCCGTTTTGTTTGGGTTTAATACCAGACCACAGTCTATAGCCAATTTGCTGATTGGGCCCAAAGCATTGCGCATGATATCGCTTATCACGTCCATAAATTGCTCCGATGCCATTAGTACCACATCGTCCGCGTATGCCACAACCTTGACTCGCCCACCGTCTAGTCTTAAAAAAATCGAGTTAAAATTAAAAAGCCAAAACAGAGGAGAGATCACCCAACCATATTGTGTTTCTCTGCATGCCCGTTTTGACTTTTCGCTACTAAAGTGTCTTTGCCCTGACGTTTCTTGCCTCCAACATTGTTATTATCCACTTGTAGATGTATTCCTTAAAGCTGTTTTACACTATCTCACAACCCGTTCGACTTCTGTAGAAAATGCATCCCTGATCAAATGAGTTTATAGAAATTTTTAAAAAAGCAATAACAACACATTATATCAGGGTTGCATTGTGTGCAGAAGTCGAACAGCTTGTGGAATAGTCTAAAAACAGCTTTAACATCAACATCGCGGAGAACATATTGGATGGCGCTGCCACAGATACATTATTAAAGGTAACTTCTATGTATCCTTTATATTTATAGTTGTTATTTCATGTGCCAAACCCTATAGTGATATCATCGTTCAAATATTCAATATAAATTAAATTTTTTCGTTATCTTTAGATTCAAACTATAAGGGAGTAAACTATATAAGAGTTCCAATTGTTTTCTATTAATTAATTTTCTGTTGATTGCAAAAAGCCTAATTTTCCACATATATTATCTAATCATATTTCAAACGCTTGACCCTGTGTTTGTTGGGAGATACTTTTTTCCAATTGTTGACGTTGTTGTTTTACATACATATCTACATACATACATAGTTATACTAGCTAGTGAATAGAAACAGAAATAAATATTAAATATTTCGCAATAACATTATCAGTTTTGAATTTTTTCCTTTAGTTTATTTTCTTAAGGTTTCATTTGCGTGTTGCGCGTAGAAAAGAAGATGTAAATGTTTATAAGAAATTGTTTATGGAATTTTGGAGTAGACGCATTCAGTGCAATATTTATTGAAAGTAAAGAAAACAAAAAACATCTTTATTGAAATCAACAACATCAATTATTAAATTTAAAATACGGGAATGATTGATGTAAGCAACGTAATGTTCGCATACATAAAAGAATTGCAAGCACAAGTCTATATTTAACAATAATTGATTGAAATGAAAATAATTCAGTTGAGCCTGTTTCGATTTTAATACATTCATCTTTATAAATTTTTTCAACATAAAATATCGTTACTTAAATAAACTTTCAGCCATTTTTTACGAGGGTAACTCTCTAAAACTACCCGCCTGATGGCTGACAATTCGTTGAAATTTTTTTATATGTTATGATGCAAATTATAATCGATTGGTTTTCTATAAAGCCTCTAAAAAACTGTTTAACTTTTATGTACAAAAGAAATAATTTTAGAGCTATATGCATAAGAAAAACTTGGCATGAAGTTAGCACAAATGACGACGTTTTGAGGTCCTAGAAAGCAATCCTGACTATTTTTACGATGATGTCCGTATGACTGTATGCATGCATCTGTATCCGTGAGTGAGTAAAGCCCTAATGACACTACATTGTTTTCAAGTTTTGGAGAACAGTGCAAATATAATATAATGGGAAATTTTACCAGGTTCAAAGAGTTCAGCTATATTAAGATAAATACCATATTGTTAAAGCTTTTACTAATGTTATCGATAAAAAAGGGGGTCTGTCAAAAAAAAAAATTTAAAAATGTTCAACTCAAAATTGACATTTCAAGCTTGAAACATTAAAGTGTTGCCAAGTTAGCGGTTTATTCACGAATTCAGCTTCTTAGCGCCTCTTTTTCCAACTTTTTTTCTTTTGTCGTTTTATTATAAATAAAAAGTAGGCAGCACTTAAAGAAGCCATTACGTTTTGTTTACATTTTGTATAGTTGTTTCTTTCTATCATTTGATATTTCTTTCTTTCAATTCTATAGCAAAACAATGCAAGAAAAATGTAATGTCATAAAGGGCAATATACACAGTCAACATGCTTGATAAGCGTGGTAATAGTATGTGTGAAATTTCGTTAGTATTAGTGACACCGACGACGATTGATGGAAAATCTACTTGATTTTGATTTTTCGTCAAGCGCACGTATACGAATCTGGCATCAAGCTGATTGATTGTGTATTATGCCCTTAAGGGCTTAAGAATGTAAATCACTAGCAACTTTTAAATGGCTTAACCGATATGTTGTAGCGAAATTGTTGCCATTCTTAAGATTTTGCCTTAACTTAGGTATAGTGTAAATATGAATTTTTTTAATACATTTTAAGCTACCGTTTTGACTAAATTCAAAATCTAATCAGCTCTTGGCCGTAAAAAACTGCGTCGAATGCTGAAAATCTTATTAAAATCAATTGATTCGTTGGAGAGAAAAAAAATTAAACTTCATTATGATCAATCAAAGCACGAGACCCCACTTAAGATATACATAACTTCACCCATCAGTCAACCTGATAAAACCTATTTTGTAGCAATCATATTACATTAAAGATCATATCACATTATAGATCATAACTCGTGGATTGCCTAATGCATTTCATGAAATCAGGGGCCGAATTACCGCATACGTGATCGAGTAAAATTGTTCGAAAGTTTTCTTTTTGGGATTACGGCATACGATAATCAAGTACCTGCTGATTCAATTCTACTCGTTAGCACTAGAGCGATCGAAAACAATATTTTCTTTTATTATATTTATTTTGCAAAAAAGCAAAAACCTCATTACAGTTGTCAAATCGTCTTGGTTGTTGTATTAGCTTAAAGAAACACACAATTGTTCCTTAATCTATTACAAATTCTTAGTCGATTCAACAACCGATGTAAAACTAACTTGATACACTTTTTAAAAATTTCGATACGTTAGTTATCGAATGCGGCAATCCATCCATTCGAACGTGACAAAATTTTATTCGATACGAAAGCCTTCTCGATAACGAATGCGGTAATTCGGCCCCAGGTCGAGGTTTTGCTTAATTAAATGTTAATGTGGTCAATTGTTTTTTAATTTTGCACTCATCTCCCAACCGGATGAAATCAATTCTGGTCGATAGTACAGAGCACAGGAAAGACACAACGTTGTGTTGCCTTTCATTTTCCGGTCACGTCTATAGGTCTGCCAGGTTTTAGTATGTGAGTTGACGTAATAAAAATAATTGAACTCGCCTGTTTTCTTGAAGGTATGTACTTATATTTAAAAACCAGGGGCCGAATTACCGCATTCGTTATCGAGTAGGCTTTCGTATCGAATAAAATTTCGTCACGTATCGAATGGATAGATTACCGCATTCGATAGCTAACGTATCAAATTGTTTAAAAGGTGTACCAAGTTTATTTTACACCGGCTGTTGAATCGAATAAGAATTTGTAATACATTAAAGAAAGATTTTGTGTTTCTTTAAGCTAATACAACAACCAAGTCAATTCACAAACTGTAATAAGGTTTATTGGTAATGTTCACACAAACACAACACAATAAAAGAAAATATTGTATTCGATCGCTCTAGTGCTAACGAGTGGAATATAAGAAGCAGCTACTCGATTATCGTGTGCCGTAATTCCAAAAAGAAAATTTTCGAACAATTTTACTCGATCACGTATGCGGTAATTCGGCCCAGACAAATTCTTTGTTAACACTGCCTAAACAAAATTTGTCTAAACTCGCGATTACCACAATTTCAAACAGTGCGAACAATACAAAAACATGAAGAAAATATGAAGACAATTTCTTTTAAAAACAAAATGGCTCTCATGGTGTTTTACATAAAAATGCTGAAGCCATCTTATACCTTAAACGTAAGGCTTACAAGATTTCCTATGCCGAGTACTAATTGTGAATAAGTATGAACTTAACCCTTAAACACAGTTTAAGTTTTCAATGATTTCTGGCGTACAAGTTGAGTCTGGAGCTTTTTTGTCTTTAAAGAATTATAGCAAAATTTGTTTAGAACATTTCATCCCCGCCCTCCTACTTTTTAGGGGTGTTTTTCATGATTTGTTAGAATGGAGCCAAATATTACCGTTATGTGGGGGAGTTACAGGGTTAATATATTCCACAAAAATATTTGCGTTATTATTTTCTAAAAAAATTTCTGAACATGCCATACACCTCAGATGTAAAGAACACATAGTTTCATATACCGATATGCTGCACGAACATGCCAAATTTGGGAAACTTTAACCCCCCTCTAAAATAAAATTCGGATGTGATATTTCAAAACGCCGATACACGTATATTTTATTTTGGTCTCATCTACCAGAATCGGTAGTCAAAACCACGTAATTTTGAAAAAGTTCGATATTGTTGTTTTAACTTTTACCAAAAGGGTATCTAAAAATTGAAAACATATTTTTGGATATCAAATTTGGAGATAAATTTAAAGGTATTAAAAAGTCAAAATAATAGGGGGTTCGAGTGCAATCAGAAAAATTATAAGGGGCCCGCGAGCCAACAAGCCGTGGGAGCCCCTGATGTAGGGTATTAACATCATTCTATATAATATTACTTTATTGCTCAATATTATCAATATTTTACTCATAACTAATTTAATCTATCTGCCAATACCTTACCTTAATACATATGGAATTTCCAGTCTCTTCCCAGCAAAAACTTTGGTCATTTTTGTAATCGGTAGTACTTTATTAATGGGCTACAAAGTAATGAGTCGTACTTATTTATCTTATTACTATGCTTCTAATTAGAACTACTATCTAGTTTTTAACAAAATTAGTATGTACGTATTTTTCTCATTATCTGAAAGTACTTACAATTTGTTGATATGTATTAATAAAATAAGTAGACAACCACTTTCTAAGTCAAGATGTGTTTGTATATGAAAACTAATTTTTGTCGTTTAAACTTATAAGTCAACAATAGCTGAGTGGGTAACCTGGCCTTTACACATGCAAGTGCAAGTTCGAAAAACTCAATACACTCAAACTTTTCTACTAACACACTTTTGGTTCAGCTATGAGAAAGACAGAGAAACGAATACAAATTGCTTTTTCGTTGATAATACGTACACAGAACTTGCATGCAAGTACTTACATGTCTAAACGCAGGGTAAAGTACTTGTGTTCAAATCTGAACGAGCATAGGTTCGTATCCCAGCTGGGTCAAAAAAAAAAATTAAATATACATAAATCCATACTAATATTATAAATGCGAAGTAAGTTTGTTTTTTTGTTTGTTTGTTGCGCTTTAACGGCTAAACGGCTGAACCGATTTTGATGAAAATTTAAAACAGGGGAAAAATGTCTGCCTCTCCAAAACTATCAACCCAATTTTAACTTATTGCATTTTCATTGGCCATTTATCTACGCGTATGCAAATATATAGCGCGAGCGGAGCCATGGTTAAAAGCTAGTAAAATATAATGTGTATACATTTTTTAAATTTTAATTTGTTTATTTGACTACTTCCATTTTAGCTTCAAGTAAGCCAAATAGTATGTAGCTGGTTAATTGCTTTGACAATGTAAATACGTTGGTAAGGGGTACCCCTTATCGAGTAGTTATCGAGTCCAATTGTAGGTAGTTACGACTTAAATCCTCTTATACTTTTTTGCCTCCCAGTAAGCAAAGTTTTTGATGGGATGTTTAACCCTTTATGTTTTGTGACTTTTTATAAATTATTTTTAACTTTCATTATCTATCTTTTTTGTTTTTGTTTTTAATTTATTACAAAATGTGTTTATTTTTTATTTGCAATGATATTTGTTATTATAGGTCAGTGCGCGGTTTATAGCTATTTGTTTAGCGTTCTTTTTTTAAATACATTTTGTACATAAAATTAAAAGGCACACCATAATAAACAGAATTATTTTACTGATAACACTAACATCAAATTCATTCATAAATTAAATGTATAATGTGGTAAAGGAAAGTTAAAAACGAAATAAAGTTGACAAAATAAAGAGGCGAGTCAAGAACATTGTTCGAGTATTTATGTTGCAAATTTCAATTATTTTGCTTTTAATTCGCACATCTTGCAAGACAAATCGTAAATATTGATGAGACTTTGAAAAAAAAAAATATTAAAACAAATTATCTGCAGCAACTACAATTCGTAAAGAGGTGGGAGGAAAGTGATGGCAGCAGCATCTTCAATAGCATGCCATCATGCATCAAATAATTGCAATGATTAAACCTGACATTTCAAGATTATGGATTTGAATTATTGGAACATTGTTTTGAATTTGTATAGATTATATATATACGACTACATGACGTTGGCGCCACAAAAAATGAGGGTGCTGAAAATAAAAAATAGAATAGTAATAGCAAAGAATGGTCCGCACAAAATCTGGACGCATAAATTTGGGAAAAGATTAATTAAATATCAAAGAATAAGCAAAAACGCAGCAAACAAGTGTTGCAAATTTTAAGTCTCTAGCTCGATTTGGAAAAGATAAGGATTTTCATACAATAAAGGGCCAAAAGGACTACGCAAGCGGCCTACCAAACTTACTTTTTTCACTAACTTACGTTGCAATTTTCCACGACTATGGAAATTTATATTATAAATGAACCAATTACGCAATAGACTACACAATCAAATTGGCACAAAGTCAATATGGCAGTAAACATATCAAACGGCTTGCCATGCCAAACCGCTTTTAAAAGACGAAAACACCGCCATAGATAACACAACAGATAGGCTTCTATAAACGTAAATATCTGTCGTGCTTGGCATGCCGCTTGTGTAGTCTATTTGTCTCTGAAACCAAGTCAAAACGTTAAAAGGCATTGTTGCACAGAATTTTAGAAAATAACTAGTCGTCTACAGCCTAGAGCTGCAAAACAATCGATGATACTATCGATAGTATCGATAAATTTATTTTCAATGGACTATCGATGTTGTTTCCCACTATCGATACTATCGAAAAAAAAACTTAATCCATAAATTCTGACAACAAAAATTTTAGGTTATTGAAGAAGAAGGGATTTTTTCATATGTAAAAATTCTATTCAGAAACATGTATACATATCTTATGCTGAGTACACATTTGGCATATCTTTTGTTGTCATTTTGTGGTGTCATAAGGCCACACACAGAAAAGTTCCGGAAATGATAAACATTGCCACTAGTAGAGACAGTTGTGTTTGCTTCTGATGTCACGAAATGGCATAATGTGTACTCAGCATTAGTCTAAAACGAAGTTACAATCACTAAAAAGCTAATACCGGTCATATACTTTATAACATTTTTAAAACTTTAAACACGTTTTGCCAAGTTAAATTTTTTTTGAGAAATGATTACGTTGCAATAAAGAAGCGATATATGCAGTAAACTCAAAGAAAAGATATGGTTGTGGCATGGTCGCGTCAACAATGTCATGTTTCCCGATATAGATTATGGTTGTAGCAAATAAGTTATTATTGTTTCAAACAGTTGTGAACCTTAATTAGTTTACGACGAAAAGCTCATGCTTACATATAACCATGACATTATTAGCACTCATATTAATAGCAACATGGTTGAATTTAACAATATTATTATTAAAACAATTGAAGCTAGAGTCATGGTATATTTAAAAATTCAACAGCAGTATTGTTCTATAACAATAAAACTATTTTAAAACAGCTTACTTGCAATCAAGCTTTGGCTAAAAAATATACATGTCACTCTGCTTCCAAAAAAGTTTTGGTTCCTATCCCTCGGTTGAATGCTTTTTTGTCAAAATTGAAAAATGCTAGCAATTAATATTCGGCAATGTTGTGAAAACCATTTGAAAATGAAAAACAGTGTTCTTTTAATCGGACAATTTAGTGCATTCGCAGCTTGGTTTACGTGGCTGCCTGTTACGCACAAGCATTCAACTAGAATCAATAAGATTCCGTTTTGACAGCATTCGTAGCTTAGTTCCAATAAAATATCTCAAACATCTGAAACATAAAAATTAACTGAAAAGCTGCAATATACCAAAACGAAGGGGTTTTCAGAACGTGGCCGATTGTAAATGAAACATGTATCAGCAAATATGTATGTACTATACATATATCTATGTGAGAATAGATAGTACTTTTTATTTCAGATTTCATACACTGACCAATAAAAAAAATAAAGTTTTAACCATATATATGGTTGTTTTAAACCATATATATGGTTATTACAAACCATATATTGTAATTTTGAACCATATATATGGTTGTCTTCAACCATATATACGGTTATTTCAAACCATATATTGTAATTTTAAACATTGTACGAGATAATAATTATAGATTCATAAAAAATATTTTATTTTATAAAAGATTTGGTAAACAAATTGCGATATAAGATTAAAAAACTTTTAATGGACGAAGATTTAAAACTATAACATTCTTTTAAAAATTCGATACTAGCGATAGTGTCGATAGTTTCATAATGAACTATCGAAACTATCGATAGTTTTGCAGCTCTACTACAACCTAATTGTTTAAAATTCTCTTCGACATTAAGCAGGACATCTTTTAGACAGGATAAGTTCACTTTGCAAAGCCTTTAATTAAAAATGTATAAGTATGTATGAGTCCAGATTTTATGTGAGCCATTCTTTGTGAAGATCAATATATATAAATCAAATTCTTTATATTTTAAGTGGAATATTTTCTTTAAAAATGATTAAATTAAACGTATAATTTATGTATTAATTGCTATTTGTTATAATGACAGTGATGAAAATAAAAAATTTATCGGTAATCGATTAAAGTGCTTTAATTTAGCGACAAATACGGTTACAACTTTTCGACGCCAAATTTTTATATGTATAATACTCGTGTAAGGTGAATACTTATGAGAGCTATTTCGTATTTTTATAAAAAACATAATGAAATCAAAAAGTTTCAAACGTGCATATTACGCAGTTATATCTTTATCTGACAAAAGTCTCAAACGATTTGCTTTGAGTTTCCAATACGCGTTGAAAAGCTGTGCACAAACATTTACAAGTGCATGACACAACTTTGCGCCAATTTGATCTATGTATGTATGTGTTTTTGTGTGATATGATATATGTACATTATGGTGGCTCTTAATATTAAAAAGTTAGATTTCTCCCAGTCTCAGCTCCTAGTATTGGTGAATATTGACAAAAAAAAATTATACTGTCAAATTTTCAGAGAAATGGGTTGGGGGTAAGACGAGCGCTAGCCCAGCCCGCACAAATTAAGAAAAACCTTAAAATTTAGATTTATTCCCTTATAAGTTCCTAAAATATTAATTTCAAAAATATTGATTTTATTCACAATTAAGTGAGGGAACTCAATTGCAAAAATTGCTATTTCCATACTTTTATCAATTGAGTTCTCTCACCTAGTTGCGAATAAAATCAAAAGTTGTGGATTGATTTTTATTGAATTATGGCTTGTTTTGTTTGAAACACAATATCGGAATATTTTTTATTTTTTTATGAATGTTTTAAAAACAAAAATTTTGATAAAAAATGTTTTTTTTTGGCACAAGTTCTACGATATATGCAACTACAGAACGAATTTGATTTTTTAATTCAATAGGGCGAACTTTTCTCCAGTTATGTCGTGCAGCTGTTTAATTTTTTATATGCATATCTCGAAAAGTAAAACTGAAAAAAATAAACCGACTGCAGATTTGGATTCAGCAAATTACATAAAAAATAATTTCCATTAGATGGGAGGACGAAGTAAGCATTAAAATAAGAAATGATGTTTGAAAATTTTATAATTATTTTTCTAACTGAGATTTAGGCAAAAGTTGTTATAGTATAAAATGTTGTAAGCTTCACGAGGAATATTTTCTTCTTACATCTTTTTTGTGAAATTAATACTTTTGGAAGTTTCCTAAATTTTAGCGGGCTGGAAGCACGGAGAAAGGTTATCACTTCATCATGTATGGTTTTTTTTATGTAGTTTCCCTCAAAACTCCGCCATTTATAAACCGATTTCGTATTTTTTTATTGTAAAGGATGTACTGCCCCATATAAAGTAAATACATATTCCTTTTGAACTACTTCTACTCAACCGATTCTTATGAAACTTTATATACACATTTAGTTATCGTTACTATACAACATTATGGGTAGAAAAGCATGAAAAGTAAATATTAATTTTGACTACTTCTAGTTAACCGATTCTTATAAAACTACTTCGTGCACACAATTAGTTCAACATGATGCAAAAAAATGTGGGCAGTTCCACGCCTATTTTGTATTCGGTTTTTTGCAAGAATTACCTCCAACCGATTAATCCGAAAATTTGGCAGGATGATTTTGTTTATCAATATTCACCAAACTGAGTGGTGAGACAAGGAGAAATCTATCTTTTTTAATATTAAGGGTGACCCTAATGTACATACTTACACAACATTTTCTGTTAAATTGTTGGCGTTTATAACTAAATCTGCCGCAGTAGACATTTGATGAAAGACTAATTTTACGAAACGCACCTGTCAACTGGCCACCGTGTTCGTACGATTTGATGTCATTGGCAGCGTTGTCAACTTGTAAATAGTTATTGCTACATGTTTTTTATAGAAATTATCGGGTGATCATAAAGAAAAAACTGTAACTTTTGAATCTGTTCTCATCCCTAATTAAAGACTTTGTACAATAAAGACCTGTCGCTTGTACTCTGCAAAAAATACAGAAAATTACAAATACCTTTTTCAGGATATTTTGGCATTTTAGTGGATCTTGTAGCGGGAAGCTATGTCCTTTTTAATAATTACTTATTAAGAGGAGACTGCAACCTTTCGAAATTAATGTCCGGTGACGCGCTCTAAAGTTATTCAATCTTGAATATGACGAACATTTCTCAAAAAATTGCTGAGATGCCCAAGTTTAGACGGCTATAAAAAGAAACCATAAAAAGTATCGGAATAGCTCTTACGCCACTTGATGCGCCCGTAAGAGTAGAATATACATATGTATGTTTATGTGTGTCAAATTTCGTTGAAAAGGGATAGTTTTTGAAATCTGAAGTGCTAAGCAAACGAAATACGTACAAAAATTCGTTTTTATGGGGTTTGACGCATAAGATGAATCATTACTAATTGGTCGAATCCATGTTCAGGAAATAGTTGCATTAAAAAAGAATTTTACACTTGAAAAAAAATTTTTTAGATAAAGAAACTAATTTTTGAATTTTGGGTCTAGCGCCTCCGTCACAAAATAAAAGCACCAAAAATTAGATTAAAAAAAGCACCGAGAACTAGGTCCAAAATTTTTCGCATCGAAGAGTTGAAAAAGCACTAAAAACGGTGCGAAAAGCACTGAGTTGACAACGCTGGTCATTGGAATATTTTCTATCATGTTATGAAAAGTCTCATATCTACAACGATTAACCAGAATAGTAGAGTTGGGCACAATCGTTCCTTTTTTTGTGGAATCCTTCCGACCCATCCGAAATACTAAAGGAACTAGGTCGTTCCTTTCGTTCATCGTTCCGGGTTTTTTTGTTTGAACAGTGAATGAACGAGGAACGAGAGAATGTCTTTGTTTTCGTAAAATATTTGCAAAAAAACCATAGCCCACAACAAGCAATAAATTTTTGAAAATAATAAAATTAATCATAGACATAAATAAATAAATCATTCTCTATACAAAAAAGGGTACACAAATAAGTGAACGAAACAAATGTGTTGTCTTGAACGTTTGTCAAAGCAAATTAATTACTCCTCAAGACGGTTTACAATGACGGAACGAGGAACGATAAAAAAGGAAGGTTTGGATCGGTCCGTACCGTTCCATTTAGGGAATCGGTCCTTGGAACTAGATCGTTCCGGAACGACACAACTCTACAGAATAGTGCACTTGTAAGCTAAAGCTCTACGCGATATAGCGGAAATACATCCCAATTTATTGTGAATAGTGTGCATTTTGTTTTCTTCGGACTGGTTTAAAATGTAAAAACTTTGAAATCTTGAGCTCCATAATTCTGCATTTTCTGTAGTTCTAATTAAATAAACATATAAAAAAACGATATACATACATACATATCATTGGTCACAAGTAGGAAGGCCCTAACTCAAATAATTGTAACTTTACAGGAGAAGGTAAAAGCATAATAGAGACTGTAATTTTCAATATACATACATATACATTTTATTTTAAATGCATGTTCTAATAAAATGAAACAAATTTGATGTTCGCACTATTTTTTTTTTTAATTTTTATGTAGATTTGTGTGTGAAATGTATTGGAATCACTGAAAAACTCAATTTCGTAAAAGTACGAGTTAGGGCCTTTCTACTTGAGACCATCGATATATACATAGATACATCCGTAGGTAAATAATCCCCCTTATCGTGTTTGGCGATTTTCGCCTTCGACTACGACATTTTTGTAACAGATTGCATTTTTCTTTAATCTATTACAAAAATGTCGTAGTCGAAGGCAAAAATCGCCAAACAAGATAAGGGCCAATATCTATTATATCTAATGTTTTTGTTTCATTTAAAACTTGCACTTGTTTTTTATATTATTTTTATGCCTCACTATCACTTACATATTAGGTACTTAGTAAATTCCGCCGGTGTATTTTATTTCGTAAATTACTTTCAAATAAATTGCATTTATAATATAACCGCTAATTGCTTCTGAAACGAGTTACAAGCAATAATCACTTTTAAATTCACACTAAACATAAACTGCGTCAACTTTAACAATTTACGTAAAATTATAAAGAATTTAACTCTGGCCAGGAATTTGAAAAAATTAAATGAAGCAAAATGTGAAAAGATACAGGCCAAATCCTCTTACAAATTTAAATGACACTAAAAGTAACCAAGCCTTAAAAATATAAATACTTTTGAAACGATTTATGACGAATATTTATTGCACGCTGCAGTGGAGGGCAAAATTAACGCACTATAAAACATATGAATTGTTGATAACTTCAAAAAGAACAGGTTTTTTTTTGTTAACAATACAGTGGGAAAGAGTGCAAAATAAATGTTAATACATGGAAGTAGTTAGACTTGCAGAAAATTGTCTAAAAAGTGTGTAGTATAATGTGAAATCATTTGCGCTGTTTTTGAACTTTTTATCTAGGCGCACTAGGGTGCCCTCTAAAATTTACCTTGTAAAAAAAGGAGTCCTACTCGCACGTTTGCCCTGACAAAAGGAGTCCGCTCCGCATAAAAGCATAAATGTGAAAATAAGTTCGAGTACATATTCCAAAAATTTCGGTCATTGAAAGTACTGAGATCAAAATGAGGACCAAGTTCTGGATACCACCTCGTTTCTAGGCAACCTGCTAACTTGGCAATATTTTTACCTTTCTAGTATGGAATGTTGCTAAGTTAGCAGGTTGCCTGGAAACAGTGATGTTATACGTAGGGAAAAATACCTATTCGTAGGGATTTTCGTCTAAAAAAATTACAGTAGGGAAAAAAGGGACAGACTTGTTCAAACCATTAAAATGTAGGGATTTTTAAAAATGTTAGTTTTTCGTTATTTTTTTTAATATATCATTTTTAAATTTGGTTCGATTTCAGTATTATTTGTGGCACAAAACAGCTTCCGAAATGACAACATTTTGTGAAAAACGTTGAAAATTTTATAACATTTTAAATTTACCACTATAGCTCAGTATTTTTTTATCCGATCAAAGTCGATCCGACGCGCAATTTAGTAGATGTATAATTCCCTTTCATTGAACAAGCATATGACTCTGAATAGCGCTTTAAAGACCATTAAACATTGGAAAACACATATGTACCGTTATCTGGAAATTAGACGAAATGAAAAAAATTAATGTTTCCAAAAAGAAAAATTTGTAAAACGGTGTAGTTCATATAGAAGTGTATATCTTTATATGTGATGATCCTGATGAAAAGGGAACTGATCTTGCGAGGAAGTATTATGTATAGCAACTTAAAAAAAAATGTTACATACATTAAACACAATGGCTTCATTTGCATTGATGTATCGAGCCCTATTTTCGATTTAATCGTAAGCGACAAAAATTAAAGTTGTTAGGAGAAGGTTTTTTATTATATTCAAATATGTTTTTTATACACAAATTGGCGCCTATGATAAAATTTAACAGCTTATATTTTAAAAGTTATCAACAATTTTGGCATTTTAACAATTCTAAAATATGGTCTAGGCCTAGAAAATGTTAGTTTCAATAAAAAAAAGTTAATTTTATTTTTGAAAATAGGGCTCGATATTATTATTTAAAAGTTGTGGCGATTTTTGCAGAGAAAATTTTGTGAGCGCGTAGGGAAAAATAGGGATTTTTTTCGGACAGCGTAAAGACTTTTCAAAAAAGTATATAACATCACCACTGCCTGGAAATGAGATGGTATCAATACCTTATTTTGATCTCAGTACTTTTAAGGGACGAAATTTTTGGTTAGGAATTTCGCTGTATTTTAAAATTTATATTTTTGTATATTACCACTTAAATACATTTCCTGCAACAATGTCATAACTCAAGAAACGTGATTTTTTTGAGTTAATAATGCAGAAATAATCGTCATATCGATCTTAATATTGCGTAGAAACTTCATATAAATATCTCGTATACTACTCCAACTCTTGAGGGAAGAATAATTTTTTTTCCATTAAGTCGTACATAAACTGAAAACTTTAAACTTGTTTTCTGTAAAACTGGTTTATTGAGTTAAGACTTTGTTGCAGCAAATGAGCGATATGTATTTCGCTTTCGGTTCCACAGTGATTAAAATAAAGAAGAATTGGAAAAAGGAACGAGCACACTTGAATGCACTTTTTCCATTAGTGTAAATGTCTTAATTAAATGTAGGGAGTTTCATTTTTCTTTATTGTTTAAAAGGTTCTTTTTAACTTGTATTTGTGTAAAATTATGTTAATTTTGTGTTGTTAATAATGTAATTTATATGCGTTAAGTATCAAGTTGTGAATAAAATACACGTATAATAACTTAGATAAAACCCCGTCCGTCAGCCACACTCTGTTCGTTATTAAGACAATCAACTGCGATGAAAATAAAAATTGTATTATTGGTAGATAACATCCGGTGATTTTTTTATTTTTATTTTAATTCAAATAACTTGTTTTTCGCTTCACTTCAAAATTATTAAATATATTGTATTTATTGTTGTTTTTATTTTAGTAACAAATGCGACATCTTTGTTGTATTTGAAGTAATTTAAGTTAAATTAATTGTGTTTTATTTATTTGTGTTTGTTTTTAGCTTGAATTAAAACGCGCTCAACTGTTTTACTGTTCTTTTTTGTTATTTATTTAAACAAAAAAAAAGCCAGTTCAATACGTCAGTGGACTTTTGCAATAAAGTTTTTAAATAAATTGTTAATACAGGTACACTAAATGGCTTTTTATATAGTGAATAAATTAATGAAATAATGCGATTTTTAGGTCGACATATGTTGCGTTTCACTAAAACAATAATAATAAAATATCTGTTTAATACACGTCACTTAATATAACAGCAATAGAATTTTCAATACAGGTGGTTTAGATTTTTATTTACTGAACAAAAAATAAAAAATAAAAACAGTTTTATAAGTATGTACGTATTAGGGCGACCCTTAGTTAAATGGCGATTTTTTTTTGTCAACATTCTATTACTCTAACCCCACAGTTTGGTGAATATTGATAGAAGGATTATCTTACCCGAATTTCAGACCAATCGGTTTGGAATAACAGCCCAAATGAACACACTCGTACATATTACGAAATAATTCATAACTTTGCACCACGAAATTCTTTCGTAAAATATACGAAATGTATGAAAATAATTGAAAAATAAAGCCAAATACTCCCTGATCCACTTTCTACTTATTTCATAAGGGCTAAAAATATGTTTATTTATGCTGACTTTAGACGATATGTATTTTACATCTGACTTGTCATCAAATTTCCCACTGCAAAAGTGATACATGCGGTGTGAAACATATGAAACATTGTCAGATGACATTTACAGAAGCAAAGTCAGATGAAAAATTTTCAATTAGAGCGTGTTCTATTTTCATCTGACAAGGCATCTGACATCAGCTGTATTAAATTATCAAAAGTGTGGTTTGGCTGAAAAAACATTAAAAAGCAAAGTGCGATTTATATATTTACGAAAATTGTGCAAAAACTCAGCTGTTGTGAACACTCAGAGGTTATGTCAGATTAATTGCACATGTGCGTGTGAAAGCAAATATTATAAATCGTATGTAAATTGACAATTTTGACAAACATGCCAAGTTACATATGTCTCACACACCTAACAAGCCATATGTAAAAAACATGTCGTCTAAAGTCAGCATTACTTATGTACGTATGGAAAATTTGTCAATTTATAAAAAATAATTTTAATTTATTTTTTTATTTCAAATATATTTCTTCGCAAGGAAAAATGTTTACGAAAGGCTTTCGTTACTTTCGTAAATTCCAAAAATATTGACAAAATTTTTAAATATGTACGAAAGTTCGTATATTCTACGAAAAATGTAACTGCGAAAGTTTTGTTTTTTGTAAAATTTTGCATGCATTATTTTCAGTGTAGGAAAAAGCATAAAATTTAATTTTCTTGCATCACAACTTCAAAAATAGTAACGCCACAAAAAAATTGCGTAAGAAGAAAATATTGCTTGTGATGTTTACAACAAAACAAGTCATATTTTAAAATCGATTTTTAAGTTTTGATTTTATTCACAATTAAGTGAGGGAAGTAATTGACAAAAATTGCGATTTCCATACAGCACACACACAAATTAAGGTTTTACTGTTGTATGAAAATCGTGGCGCGTATCAATTGAGTTCCCTCACTTAATTGTGAATAAAATCAAAAATTGTAAATCGATTTTAATAAAATATGGCTTCTTTTGCTCGAAACACATTTGCCTATATGCCAATAGAAAAATAATGTATTTATTTTTTATGAATGTTTTAAAAGCACACATTTTTTGTTCGTTGATATTTCTGAAACTACTAAACATATTATATGGCAGAAGCACAATTTGTTTCAAAAATTCTGCTAAAACTGGAAAAGCCTTTGTGGAATCAACTAGCTTTCTATCAGAAATTGTTTGCCAAACAATATATAAACTATTTTCATTCTTTTTGAATAATTGTTTAAATGCAAGAAATTTCAGTCTACAAATTTCTAAAATTCCTAAGAGTATCAAAAATAGAGCTGATTTTTTTTCTTCATTACGATATTTGAATTTATTAAACTTACGGATTCAAAATCAAACAGTTTTCGGGAGCATTTCTATATCAAAATTTACCTAATTATTATACCCTGTTTATCGATATCGAAGGAAATTTTTCTTTATTAAGGGGTCTCGACACGGTCAAAATGCTTGACAAGCATGTTAATAGTATGGGTGAAAAGTTGTTCGTATGTGTGACACTGACGAAGCTTGAAGGAAAATCAAAAAATGTAGATTTTTGGCATGCTTGCTATCACATGCTTGTGCGTGGATAGTGTTAACCCATCAAGCCTGAACAAATTTTCTTTATTTAGCGACATTTTTATTTTTTACCAAACAAACGAACAGCTCAAAATCAAACTAAAAATGAATGCTTGGTAGGTTATCAAGCATAAAAATTTCACATAGCAAGCACACGTACACGATTTTGACATCAAGCATTTTGACCGTGTCCAGACCCCTTTACAATTTCATTTAAAACAAAAACAACCTTAAAAATGACGTTTTAAATGAAATTGTAAGAAAAAAACATTTTCCTTGACATCGATAAACTGGCAGTCAGTTATAATGTAGTCAAAAATAGCTTTTTGCCTCCGATATCTATTGAATGAATTTCACTATCCTTTTTTTTAATATACATACATATATCCTTTTTTATAAAATTATAAAATATTGTTATTGCCAAAACACAAAAATTTGGTTTGAAATCTGTGTTAACGTTTTATATATTGGTTTGATAAAAATCGGAATTTTTTCCCTAAGATCGGCAAATCGCATTTGGTAATTTTGTAATGGAAAAATCGGTAAAGTGTCGAAAAATCGGCACTTTTGACAGCCCTTTGCGCAGAGGCCACTGTTCGTTTATTCGCCTTCGAGAATTTGCGTATCTCTCTCTCTCCGATGTGATTACTGTTTTGCATCGGCTAACGGTACCGAGTTACTGTTTCGCGTCGTTTTTTCGTTAACGTACATACTTTGAAATCGTGGTAGAGCAACAAACAAAACTCAATTGAAATAAACAGGAGAAGAAATTGACGATTCCGGCTTTCTGATCAGCTTGGGTTTCTTGGAGGAGGCTAATTGGGCGAAAGCCGTAATTAGTCATGGCGTTATGGAATTTCCGGTCGAAATAATCCGCTACTAATAGTAGCATAACTGAAAAACTACCAAACCGCACCTAACATTTTTTAGCCTTTCTAAATGGTTTCCAGTGATTTGACGATTATGCTAATTAATTGACATTGTGCATTTAATCAAAGGAGTGAGTGGCTTCATAAATTTGAGCGGGTTCGATAGCCGCTTCAAAGTCAAATATGTGAACATAATTGACAACATTAAATATGTAAATATTTTGAGATTTGTGCTAAAATTTTTGGTAAATTCATTTACAAAGTAATTTCGAAAATATTATATGGGATCGCAAGCTAATGAATTCTTCTAAACTACGCTTTCATCATAGTTTAACAATCTTTTTTAAAGCCATAAGTTGCATTTTATTATCTTCTCAAATTTATTTAACGAAGTTAATCGATTCTGCTGTTGAAGCAATAATTTGTTACTGAGAGCAAATAAGATGTTTTTGTTCACGATTCAGGTGTAATATGTACTCCTGTACAATTTCATAATGTGCATATACTCGTAATCAATTTAATATTTCTTGCATCTATAACAACAATAAAGTATGTAATAATGAACAAAGATAATTAAAATATAAAAAAACAAAATTTACAATTGGAAAAAGAAATCACAAAATCTTCAAATTGCACGGCAAAAATAAACACACAAATCGCACTAATTCGACACCATAATTAAATATTTAATACGATTCGCACTAATAACAAGGTAGAGGTCATTAACAAATTAAAATTCACAAAACGAAACAGGTATTTTTTAAAATATATAAAAATTAATATCAGACACTACACCAACACATTCAATATTATATTGAAATATATTTGTTTTCAATATACTGTGTACATACTTTGTTATATATTTTCACGTTATTGTTAACTTATTCTTAACTTTGTTTTCTAATTAAATAAATTGTTATTTTATTTTAAACGATCTTTACCGCTTTTAATTTTTTATCACCTCATTTAATTATATATTTTTTTAATTGATTTAACGCGCTCGTTTTGGTTTCGTTATATCTTTACACTTCACGGTTTCAAGTTTTATTCACAACTGTTTAAAGTTAAGGCAAGTGGAGCTAGTTTTTAAACGTACTCTCTACACGTTGGTGTTGCTTTTCCCCACAAATGATCTCTAACATAAACAGAGAGCAACACTGTCAACGTTGCCACAATGAAAATGTTTTCCTACCAAAATATTTCTTAAAGATTACCAAAAATCTACAAGGTATTTAGGCGTGTCAATATATCTGTGGCAAATAAGTGCTTAAGTCGACATGAGCAAATTTTGCTTTAACACTGTTTTATTCTTTAAACATTTTCGCATTCAGTTGAAGTTTGCAGTGGTTACAATCATGCCTAAACCAGGATGGGCCACAAAGGAAATAAATCATATAATCCTATAAACTTCTTAGTAGTAGCATAAGAACTTTTGAAAAAACTACTTTCGTTAAGTCGACCTAAGGACCTATTTCTTTTGCCACAGATACATATATAAACTCTTTTTTAGTACACAGCTTGAGGAACGGGCTCTCAGGGCTTTTCTATAAAGTGGAATTGTCTATCGTTTTCAATCTCATTAAAAAGAATCTCCAATTACTGCATTTCAATCATTCGATTACCAGATCTAGGAACTGGAATCCGGACAGTTAAAGGTTGACAATGACGAGTGCTTTAAAACTGTATCACGTGATTCTACTTGATTGCTTGGGGGGAGCTAATTGGCAAAATGTCGAATTTGAGAGAATACAGCCCTCGAAACTATTTTTATTTGCTATTAAGAAATATATGACAAGGTCAAATGTAGTAAATATTTACTCTTGTCAACAAACAATATTTTTCTTGAATTATTTTAATAACTTTCGTATGTATGCTGTCGTTGGGTTAATAAATATTCTGTATTAGTCCTTGTGTGTTTGCGTGGTCAAAATGACATTATTTTTAAAGTAATTCTGAAAATTACATTTCGCTTGATAATATCACTCCTTTACAAAGTTTGTAATGCATTTTTGCTGAACACGAGAAAAACATTCTTTTCCTTTCGGATATTGTTCAGATAACGGTGGGAGGTAAACCACACCAAGTCGAATTTTTTTCAAAATACGTTCTTTAAACTGTTAAAGCTGTGTTCTCACTATATGTATTTGCCATATGGAATGTAACTTTATTATACATATGTGATTTCATGTGTATGTCAAAATCTGCGATGTACATAAGGTTTATAATTTTTTTGCTCACCTGTTGGTATGTTAATTACATTTGACATAACCTATAAAAAAACAATATTAGAACAGCTGAGTGGTTATACTTATTTTATTGTTATATATACTTCTTTTATTTAATTTTATACTTATTTTATATAAACAATTGCCTTATTAAAAACCAGCTGATGACAGATGCTTTGTCACTTGAAAATAGAACTCGTTCTAAACCATGTGTACTGTACACAGAGAAATAACACATTCTATTGTTTGAAGGGGTTCAGACTATGCTCACCTGTTGGTATGTTAATTACATGTGACATAACCTATAAAAGAAAACAATATTAAAACAGCTGAGTGTTTATACTTATTTTATTGTTATACATACTTCTTTTATTTAATTTTATACTTATTTTATATAAACAATTGCTTTATTAAAAACCAGCTGATGACAGATGTTTTGTCACTTGAAAATAGAACTCGTTCTAAATCATGTGTACTGTACACAGAGAAATAACACATTCTATTGTTTGAAGGGGTTCAGACTATGTGTACCAAAGCGAATTAATATCAAGTGGCCTTATCATTAAAACTACACTTGACTGATGGGGTGTAATCAGCTAATGATCATCTTTGATGATAAGGTTACCTGGTACTGAATTCGCCTTGATGTGTACAAATTAACCATGTGGAAATGTTACATTCCATATGCCAAATACACATATGAGAACACAGCTTTAGTTGTAGCTATCTACATAGTCTTTTAACATTCTCGAATAATCTTGAATGTTCTCGGCACTGTTTCGAGAAAGATCTATTTCCGCTATTTTGAATTCCAACGGTTATTTCAAAAGTGCTGCCAATACATTTATTTTTACATTACATTGCGATGATCTATATAGGGCTACTAAATACAGATTCATATTACAGCTGTCATTTTTATGTCGTTATATTTGAATCTGCATTTTTCATTTCGTAACAATGGGCGCGTTCATAAGACGTAGATTAGATTTTGCTATCATGCCGCTGTTATCTAGATTTCGCGAATTTAATCCATTTTCGGATTTTTTCCGAACTGTTGGCATTCCTTACAGTTTTAGTAACTTTTTTATTATAATTTTGCGCCATTTTCACGATAGAAGTGATTTTTTCAAGGCTTTTGGCTATATTAAAATTTAAGGGATTTTTATTGTTATTCAATATGTATTACACTTTGAAATCGTTCCCATTTTAAGCGTAGTGCGAACTTAATTTGCAGTCTACACTTAACTTAACATTAACTTCAAGCTATTGTTAAGTATAAACCGCTCAAGTTAATTTTTTTTCAGGTTATAATATAATTGTTAGTGCAATTGTTTTAACAACGCAGTCATAACTTGAAGTTACAACAGCATTTCAAGTTAGGTGGAGACGTAGAGTAAGGAAATTCACATATGGAAATTTACATTTATATCTGCACGGTACATTATTATTAGTAGATTAGTATTAATCTTCCTTAGTGTGAACGTCATATTAATTCGCTTTGCCCTCGTTATTCAAATTTATGGTCAGTTATATTTTGTGTTGACGGTATCATATCGCTGTGAGTATCACAAAATATAAGAAGAAGAGAATGAGAAAAAATTGACAACTGCATTCTTACAGTTTTTTCTTTCCATCAATTTTATGTGCATTTTCTGAAACGGGTGTTGAAAAATAATACAATAAATTAATAAAACGATATACAAACGTGTAATTAGTTAATTGGCAAATAACTTAACAATTTTTATGAAATTGTTAATAAATTGTTAAAAAACGAAGGCCCAATCAGAAAAAACTGCTAAAAATTTCATGTATGGTGGAATAAAGTGAAGTAAGAAAAAGGGAATTTTACGAATGGTGTAAATGAGAAATAAAAAAGTTTCAACAAAAAATCGAAGATAAAAAGTTAATATAAACATAATATATAATTTTTATTGCAAAATTAAAAAGAAAAGTTAATAAAAAATGGGGGAACACACAAATAGTGCCTCAACTAAAGCTAAAGAAGCAGCAGCTTCTTCATTGACAGCTGCTGGATCAACAGTGGCAGCAGCCGTATCCGCTACAAGGCAATTGCACCATCTTCAACCACAGCATGCTAGTACAAGTGGGAGTGCTAGTTTAACTTCCTCAACAGTGGCAACGGCAAAGGATGAACGCGAATTGCTAGAAATACGCAATTTATTATGGGGCCAAGCAATACGTTTGGATGTTTTTCGGCGTTGGTCTCAAGGTGGGTGGAGGACAAAATATATTGGTGTTTGTATGCAAATTTCAAATGTACACACATGCTTTTTCTTTGAATATATGTATCTGTACATACAGACATACCCATTGATATTGATATGTATGATGTTACTGTTAGGTGATAAATGATGTTATATGCTGCTTCTTGATATTTTTAATCTTTTATGATTATACTCTTTACACCTGCCGTTATTTAATACTTCATGGATGTCTGTTGATTAGTGTTGAATGATCATGACTGTATTCCGCGTGTATACTTTCTAGTACTATGTAGCATGTTTTTTTTGCTTTGTACGAAACCTTAAATTCTTTGCAATATTAGTCATGTTTAAGATAATAAGATTCATCCACATTATCAACTGTGTATATATGTAAGTAATTTCTTTCTGATTCCATGGGTAATGTTCTTTGCTCGATACAACATGATTGAAACAATTGAATGAACAAAATTCCATGCTAAACTCCTAGTAATGTAAGTTTCTACCTATACGAATATATAAATGTATCTTTATGTACAAAGTAAGTACTATTAGCTGGAAAACAAATATGTAACCAAAAATCAAAATACATACAAGAAATACATATTCATTTGCAAAATTGTTTAAATAAAAATATTGTTTAATACAGATTTGATCAAAATTTAAAATGGTTACCCCAAGAAGTGCATTCCCGGAATTACCTAAAGTAGCAAACATCCAACAAAGTCTTCCGTTACCAATATCCTACTACATAATATTATAAATGAGAAAGTTTGTAAGCTTAGATCAGTGCTGGCCAAACACTATTTTAGCTCGCGAGCATAGGCCGCATTTATACAATGGATGAAATTTGGTAGACGGATAGCATATGGCCCAGATTAAAATATAGGGTACATATTAAAATATAGGGTACTATAATTGGTAGTTTCTATTATATTTTGACTGCGACTGTTCTAGCATTTCAGCAGCTCGCTGACGAATTTGCCGGTAAATGGTATGTACATAATGACACTTATCGTGTTTGGCGATTTTCGCGACAGCCTATATTCAAAATCTTTTATATTAAAAATCACAACTTTTCAGGAAAGCATAAAAACTGTTATTTTAAAAATCTTTGTTCTATAATATATTTTAAAATCCACGACACATTATTATGTGTAATTTATTTCTAAAACCTTGCATTATTGGCAATTTTATGAAAAGATAGAGAGAAGGTTTTCCTATTCGAACAAAACTCAATACGCTATAAGATAGACGATTTTATAGTAAAAAAATTTTAATAAATGAATTAAGCAAAAAATATGATTAAGTTTTATTGCGAAATGTAATTTAAAGAACAAAAACGTTTACTACACATTGCGATTTCCGCGATGCTAGTAACTTTTTCTGAAATGTTGCTACTCTACAATATTAGTGATATCTTCAATATATTTAGCGATTTTTCGTGAATATGCGGCCTTGGCGGTCTCTACTCAATGTTAGGGCTTGTTTTCGATGTTGCAACTTCTCGCGAATTTTCGCAATATTCGGAATAGATGCGACTTTTTGCAATTTGGTCTTAAAGACTTTTAATCAAAATTATGGCTTGTTTTTGCAATTATAGCGAATTTTCGCTATAGGCGTAATTTTCTAATGTTTATAATTTTATCTTACGTTTTAGGGTCGTTTAATCAGTCGTAACATTTTAATCGTTCATATGTAAGCAAGTTTTTGCGAATTTTCGTAGTTTTTGCAAGTTTCACGTGGTTTTTTGGGAAGTTTTAATCATACGAGATTATCAAAAAAAGATGATTTCAATTAAAATAGAGTTTTTTAAATAAAATTTTATGAGATAGAGGATTTTGCCTTCGTAAAAAGTTAACTGCGAAGATAGAGAAATAAAAAAATTACGATACAATTAATTGCAAAATAAAATTTTTTACTTTTAAATTTTTACCTTGATGCGTCTTATGTTACGCAATACTTTGCAATCAAAAAGTGATTTTCCTCAAAATCGAATATAGAGGCTTTTGAATATAGGCCGTCGATATTCTTTTTCAACTATGTATGTACTTCTATTTAACAGAATTTATGAAACTTTGAACACACATGAAGTTGCCGGGGCAATACAAAAGTATGATTAGAAAAGTGGGTATTGTCACGCCCCATGAAAAGTAAATATTCTTTTGAAACTTTACATACACAGCATTACTATAAACAAAAGTGGCCATTGCTACGCCAATTTTGTAGTCGATTCTTCTTTCGCAACAATTTTTAAAGAACACTTGTTTTCGTAGGTTTTGAATTTAGTGATGGCGAACCTTCCGCTTTGGTACAAAAACAGGGTGGACCCTGTGCTGTGATTGCTCCTGTACAAGCCTATATTTTAAAAATTTTAATTATGGATACACCTGGACATTGTCTCAAAGATGTAAGCTTAAATAAATTGGGTTCTTTTGCCTGCTTTGACCAAATTTTTATTTATTATTATTGTTATTTAAGTTAACGAAGGACAAGTGTAAAAGCTTGCTAATTCAAGCTCTCTGCACTATATTGAGTAAATGTAAAGCTTCTCGTCTTCGCATTGTTACATTACCTGTCGAACAGTGTTCGGAAGCCAAAGAAATGCCAACATCTGCTCGTGATGCGGCAAACGATGAAGCAAATTTGAATACAGCAGATGCTGGCTTAATGGAAGATGAGTCAACAGCAGATTCGGCGGCAGTAACAGATGCCTCAGAAATTGCTGGTGGGTCAGAACCATGTGATGCCGCCGAAGAAGTATCCCCAGAAGAATATCATAAACGTTTGCATGTTGTACATTTTAACACAATAGAAGAAGTGGAAAAATATTATACGCTTAATTTCGAAGTGTTGTCTGCCAAATATGGTGTGCTATTATTCATGTATACGGTGTTATTGACAAAGGGTATAGAGAATGTTAATTCAGAACTATTAGACACCTCAGAACCGCTCATACACAATACGTATGGTTATGGATCACAAGCTTTGATTAATCTAATGTTGACGGGTAGAGCTGTAGCCCATGTGTGGGACAACGATCAAGATGTTGGCGGCCTAAAATTGCGAGGCATTAATGAACAAAGTGATATTGGTTTCATAACATTAATGGAACAAATGCGTTACTGCACAGTGGGTTCGTTTTACAAGAATCCCAGAAACCCGGTTTGGGTAATGGGTTCAGAAACTCATTTAACTGGTAAGCTTATTTAGATAAACGTATTTGAATTTAATTCTTATTAATCTTCTTTACTGAAGTGTTATTTAGCAATGAAAAGAGACTTGTTTCACCTGAAACTCCCTCGGAAATTGCTCGCCGGGTATTTAAGTCTTATGATCCAGATGGAAATAATTTTATACCCACTCCAGTGTTACAAGATGTTTTAGCCGCCTTAGATTTAGTTAGTGAAGCGGAATAGTATGTTAATGAAAGTTGTATCTCAATCATTTAATATGTATTTATATTATTAAATATTTTAGTGTGGATATTATGCAAAGACGTCTAGATCCTGAAGGTTTAGGCATTATATTATTAAATGCATTTATGGATGAATTTTTTCCTTTGGAGAAACGTTCAACGCCAGACACGTTTGATTTAATGCATTACAATGGCATACCTGGATCTAACGAGGGCAATAAGGTAACTGTATGCTGGGGTCGTGAATATTTTTCCAAATATGAATAGTTAGGCCAAGATTTCTAATTAAGAAATTTAAAATATTTATTCATTGGTTGTACATAATAAGTTAACATCTTTGCTTCTGCCCTTTTCTTAAAGATTGTTTCAGCGGAGACACTGTGCAGTGACTAGTTTTAAGCAGAACAGCAGGCTTCGAAAAACAACAACGTAATTGTATCAAATTAGCGTGTATATAAATCAGCCCTACGTTTTTTTCCAGGGAAGAGCTTTTGGGAGATGCATAATTTTTGCAACAACAACAAAGTCTAGGCAAATATTTTCCTCTTTTTCCACTTTTTCCACAGGCAAATATTTTCCTCTTTTTTGAGAAAACAAATATTTGTTCTTGCAAAGTTTTTGTAAGATCAAACAGTAGTAAACAACAGCTGTTGGGATGTGTTCTTCTAATAAAAGTAATAAATGAAATATGAAGCAAAAAAATATCAACAGAAGAAAGTGGCAGAAGCAAAGTTGCATACCTAAAAACAGTTTCAAACTAAATTAAATTATAAAATTAGACAAATTTATTTTCAAAATAATTATCCCATTTATAGGATTCAATACGGATTGGTTTGGCAGTAGTTTCACATTAAAACCGGTTGATCGTGTGTGTCCATGTAATTCGTTTGTGCTTGAAACAAACGCCAAATTTGTTAAATTCCTTCGCATAACGAAATCCGCGGCTTAGAAACGCTGAATCCTTGCGATTGCTTTATGTGCACCTGAACCGCAAAAACAACGTAACCGACACATTTTTCGAAATTGACTTTTTGGTGCAAAATTGCTCTACAGCAGACATCACCATGCTAAGCCACCGGTGCCCGAGTAATTTTCGTCATTTTCACATATACAACACGATTGTTAACAAAACTCTCTACAAACAGTATAAGAAACAGCGTGGATATTTTAGCTTTTTTGTAGCTAAATTTAGCATTTTTTATATTGATTTAGCTGCGAAATTTCCATTTTGCTGTTAGCATTATTTTTAGAATTTTTGATTATTTATTTTAGCATTTACTAGCTTTTTTTTCAAAATAAATATCAAATTATATGAAAATGTCATAGAAAAAATACTCAACTTAAATGGCAAAAACAAAGTTTATATGATTGTATAAACCAAAACTCAACTATTGAGTCCTGGGGCCCATTTCTCAATTCTACAAGTTACAACTATTCAAATAAAATACCCACAAAGCATCAATAAATTTTGTAAAAGTGTCGTTGTTTTGTAGATATGTATTTCAATCTCATTTTAAGTGTTTCTCTTTGTGATGACCTCTGCTCTACTGCCTCCAACACATCGTTTTTTTTTTTTTTGTAAAATACTGAACCGAAAGTAATAATAGTTACAGAGATACAACCCTTTCAATTTTAACGTAAACGACATCCACTTTTTTGTGTGGCCACAAAGTAACGTATATGACATGATAAAGTGTTAGTGAGTATACCTCCGAAGGACTACCGCGATGTGGCTTGCGTTATTGTCTCAATCACATTTCGGTCAAGGCTGTTAGCAATGTAGTCAACCAAGTTAACGTTACTAACTCCACAAGATCTCTGGTGTATTTAATGGCTCGATTATCGATGGCAACCGAACTTCAGTTGCGTTGCCAGTTGCTAAAAATCATATTACGAATTGCAACTGGCAACTGAAAACTGTCAATTTCAGTTGCTTTTTACTGCTTTTCTGGCAACCAGAATTTTTCAGTTGCCGGCTGGCAACGCAACTGAAGTTCGGTTGCCATCGATAATCGAGTCATAAATTTTCATTAAAAAACCCAAATTTGTTGGAAAATATTAAAAATAATCTTAGTGTAGGTTACGGTTTTTTTCGCATTTAATTCTCGTCATACATAATTCTCATGAACGTATTTTTTCTGGAAGTTGGACTCCAATTCCGTATGGAATCCCATGAACAGGATGATTGGGATGGTATTCAAATTTTAGAATCATTCTTATTTTTATAGTTCTAATGATATTTATTACTTTCATTTTCTTATAGGTCCACTATTGTAAAGGATCTGCCATATTATTAGAAAGTGATTTAAAATCGATTTGTGTTTCTAATCCCATGATGACATGTTTACAAACAAAATGGCCAAATATTGAAATAAATTGGCATGACATGCGAATACCTTCCTTAAATTGACCACATTTACATTATGCGATAATTTAAATATTAAAAAAACGAGTTTAAAAAAACTTAAAGAAAAAAATAACAAACATTTTCATTAACACTACGCAATTTATTGAGGCCTAAAAACTGACTTGTAGAGAAAAAGTTATAATTATAAATATTTATTAAAAGTCATCTTAAGTCAACAAGATAAATTCAAAACTCACAAACAACTAAAATTTCAAACAACACAAAACAAATTGAAATTATTTCAAATACAATTAAGGAGCTTAGTACAACAACGACGTAAGCCACAAAATAAAATACAAACTTAATAAATAGGCTTTCAAGTTGAAAAATATTTCAAATTGTATGGTTTTTAGAACATTTTGAATTCAATACGCGGCCCGGCACTAGTATTTGCGAAATATTAGAATTTATCCAAAACCATTTTTCAAATCGTGTTGCGTGCATGGTTAATGCACCAATTTCCTCAATTAGGAAAAAAAGTAAATAAATAAACTTACTATAAAATGTACCACTAGTATTTTGAGACTTGAAAGTATATTTTATAATTTATGGCTTTAATTAGTTTATTTTTTAATATTTTCTCTTTGTTTTACGTTTTACGGACTTCACAGATTTTTTCAAAACATATTAGTTACCGAACTCCTGAAAATTATTCACTATATAGTGTATTAACAACCTACAAATGGTGTTTATATCCTCCATTATCTGTTTTTAAATAAATATAAATTTTGCTTAAAATATTGATATTGTTTTATTCAGTAACAGTTTCTATACATTTGATTTTAGTTTTACTATAAAATTTTTGATATTACTTAAATCTTTGAAACTAGAAGTATTACTGCAGTGCCCTCTGTGAAAGAATTTAATGATAACAAAAAAAACTTATAAGTTTTCAAGCAAAACAAATTTTGGTAATCAGCCTGTTCACAGAACCCAATATGGATTGCTTCGGTATCATTTTCTCTACATAAAATGGTTGATTGCGTTCATGAAATCCGTTTGTACTTGAATTGACAAAATTTCCGTTGAGGGACGGGATTAATTGATCATGAATTGGAGTTCATAAATACACAACTTTGTAATTGATATTTTGAATGAAAATAAACACCTTTATAGCAAGTATTTTCGTTACGTTTTCATGAACCCATTCACAATTGAAATTGGATATCCGTTTCGAAAAATGTGCCCTAGTCCAAATCTCTTATGTAGAACTAATATCAAAAATTATGAATTTTTCCCAATATTAAACAAGAAAGTTATTTAAAATAATTTTAAATAATGCATGAGTGTTTTTATTTTATTTATGATTTCATAAATCTGCGAAATGCGCTTTATTTTAAATGAAAAGCTCTATACGCAAATTAAACATAATTGCTTATCTAGATTTTAAAACATTTAAAATAAGAGGTTATAAACTTAAATTAATACATTTCAATTTCTATTTACCAAGTTCAGAAGCAGTAATTTGAAATAAAAAAGTGGTCACTAAAAATTTTAAAAATATCAATAACACATAAATTAAAAAAAAAAATAAAACTACACTTCCAAAAAACGTAAATTAGTTAAGAAATAGTCTTGAAAAATTTAAGAACTTAAGATATGTATGTATACTAAAAATAAAAGAATTTCTGAAGTTGAATACCGCCATTTATTAATTGTAATTTCTGTTGTTAGATATTAACAAAGCTGAAAAACAAATTTAAAAATACAATATTTATCGTTTTTCTTTTCTGACAAATTTAAGAACTCTTTAATCAATTTTTGTTTGCAAAATAAATATATCACACCACTTTGAAAAGCAAAATGTCATTAATAATAAATGAGAATACTTTAGCACATAACATGAGAAACTAATAAAAAGGTAAAAAATAAATTTACGAAAAAAGAAATAAAAACATTGTTTTTGGAATTTTATTATTGAGTTTCGAATTTGCAGATTCCTAAACATTTGCAACTAATTAAGGAAAATATGAATTTACATACAATTATGTATAACATTACCATGAAAATTGATTTATTTAATCTGCATGGGTGGCCAATAAAATTTAAGATCGATGTTTTAATTTTTTTCCATTTTTTCTTTTTATTTCATTTTACAACTGCAATATTGATTTGTTGTTGAAACATTTATACGGCATTTTGAATATAAACTTTATCAGCTCGACTAGGTTATTGCGACAGTGAGGTCCTAGATGAATCAAAATTCAAACCTTTGATTGGTGCTTTTAACAGCTAATATAGTATATGTATGTTCTTTCTCTTCCTGCAATTTCTTTGTATACATCTTTGCACACAATACGTTTATGTCGAATGAAAATAAAATCTTTACACAAAAAACTTGTTGTTTTCTTGAATCAATTCATAATTGTAATTCTATTTGCAACCGAATTTCGTTTCGAATTCCATGAACAGGCAAGCTGATTGATTATTTCTTTAATGTTAATAAACCATTGGTGATATTCAATTAATAATTTTGAATTTATGTTCAACTTAATAATTCATGAAGACTCATTCGATAATTCCATATAGCTAAACTTTTATATAACATAAAATATAACCACTAAATGCTAATCCTAATATTTTAACAAAATTGCATGCTTTAGTTCTTTAAACATTATTATATTTGCTTAATTATTTCACTTGTAACGTTGTTTGAAAAGCAGCTAAAGCCATTGCCTTAAGTTTGTCACTTGTTTGCGGCAAGTTACGATTAATTTCACACTCACGCGGAGGTAAACCACACAATTGTCTACGCAATTTTAAGTCTTGACGAGCACTTAATGCTCGACTGTTAATACCACATGCATTTGTGACCAATTGACGTCTTTCCATTTGTAGTTTTTGTTGGGCAACTTGCATGCAAGCTAAAGGTGGCAAAAGCTCCACATTAAATGTATCAGAAGCGATTTCTTGTGGTAAAGGTTTAACATCAGTTTTATTCTCTATTTCTTCTTTTGGTTTGATATCGCAAGTACTCTCGTCATTTTGTAGTACAGCAGCCTGAGAATCTTCATCTAAAGTGGACAACGATGAAACTTCATCTTTTATATCGCATTTGACGTCAACTTTAGTTTCTGCCTTGACAATTTCATCATTTAATTCATCGTCTAATTGTTTCTTTGCCTCGGTGAGCATACGTTTGGCGTATTCCTCACTTGCCATACGCATGGATATGCCTACATCCAAAATAATACGATGCGGTTGCCATTTTTGCTTTGCTGTTGTAGTTTTATTTGAGGGCAAACGTTTAGTTTCAGCTACTAAAGAAGACCAATCTACTCCTAAGGCATCCCCTACACCTGAAATAAAAAAGTTAGTTAATAATAAAGACTTACGCATGTTTAATTATTACATACCCTTGGCTGCTCTTTCTTCTTCTAATTCGCCATCCGAAATCTCTTCAAAGTCCATTAATTCTTCGTCTTCTCCCTTATCTTCACTGATTTCTTTGTTTTCTGGATTGACTTGTGAGTTCGAGTCGTCGTTTTCTATTTTTGATTTCTTTTCTGCTTTATTGAGTATGTCATCATCACTGTCACTGATTTCACTCAATTCACCACCATTCTTTTTGTCCTTTTGTTCAAAAGTTCCACCGACAGAATTTTGTAAGTTGTCTTCCTTGTGCTCGTTATCTCCAACAATTTCTCCAGCCTCTGGCTTTTCTTCACTGACTTGTAATCTATTGCTACTAACTTGCCCCAAAATTCCTGGATTGGTGGTGGCGTTCGCAGCACTTTGTGCTGCAGCTTTAGCAGCTGCAACTGCTGTAGTAGCTGCTGCTACAGCACTTGCTTGTGCAGCTGCTTTAGCAGCAGCAAGAGCGGCTTGTTGCTTTCTAATAATATTCGGATTTGTATAAGTCATATTCCTTTTATTAGGAAAGCGTGGCATTGGTCCGATTCCATGATAACCTCCAGGTGGTGGTACAGGTAGATTCATCAGAGCAGGAGGATGATGTGGCCTGAAACCATGACCAGGCATACGTTCTCCATGATCTATATGACCTCCGCGGCCACGATATCCTCCACGTCCTCCTCTATCACTGCGAGGATGGTGCAACATGGGACCAGGTGGACCACGTTGGTAAGCACTATTTGGACCTGGGCCCTCTTCACCTTCGCGCCATTCATTTGGATTCCACGGGCGACCGGCAGGTGGTAACTTTTCCCGGATAGGTGGAATCTCTCTCTGATCATGCTCAATCCAATCGCGCTTAGGAGTGCCTTCTGATTTTTTGGGCGTATCAATTTGTCCTTCTTCGGTATCCCAATCGGGCTCCGAAGATGCACGCTGCTCCCGTTGTTGTGTTATGGGGGGAACTTTGCTGACTACTTTAACACCGCCACCACGTTTTGGACCACCAACAAAACCAATTCCACGTCCGGAAGTGGATTGTCCTCCTTCTTCCCCTTGCCATTCTGTACGCTCTCTAGGTGAACCCCAATCATTGCGTTTCCATTCAGATCCAGGTCTGCCCACAAATGGTGGTCTCTCACGGCCATCACGGGGTGTTAGTCTTTCACGCTCATCCGTATATATGCGTCCAGCTTCCACGTCCCGATAATCTCTGGTATGATCATGCATTTCACGCTCCCTTAACTCACGTTCTGCTAGCCAGGCTTCACGGTTCGCAGGATGACCCCGAGGAGCAGCCTCTTCCAAGTAGGGCCGCTTATAGGGGTGCTCTCGTTCTTCCTCGGTATATAAATCACGAGTTTCTCCACGGATTCGACTCCCACTGGCACCCACATACTCTCCTGGACTTAACTCACGCCGCCTGGCCATATATTCACGTTCCCTTAATAACTCTTCTCGGTCGATGTGGCCACGACGATCAGATTCTTAGGGAAAGTGTTTAATTAGACAAACTTCAGAATAGAAATAAAATATATTGTTTCTTACCATCCTCGAACTCTGGTTCACCTCTGTGTTTTCTTATGTAGCCTTGCTCGTAAGGATCCACTTCACGTTTTGCATGTTCCATTGAACGCTCCCGTGAGCCAAAACCATGCACAACAGCGGTCATGTCACGTTCTGGTCCACGGGGTAGGAGACGATCTGAGCCTGATGCTTTACCATACTTTTCCTCCTCTTCTCTTCTCAACTTTTCTCGAGCCAAGCGCTCACGTTCTCTCTGGCGTTCCTGACAACGAGCCAAGGCATCGGCTCGCTCTTTATCACGGGCAGCCTCTCTCTCACGTCGTTCACGTTCTCTGGTCATATCTTCATGACGCAGTTTATGCTCATGACGTTGTCTGTCTCTCTCAGCGGAGGGTGTACGATCGCGTGTTCTAGTTTGTATGATAATTTTTTCCCTTGACATCAATTGATGATGCATGCGAGGTGGAGACTTCTGTCTTTTAACATCTTGATGTATGCGTATTTTCGTTATTTTTGTAGGCGAGCGGCTTCCTACGCGATGGTGTTCTCTTTCCCGTTCTCTAAGAGCGGCACGATGTTTTTCTTTTTCACGTTCCCGACGTTCCTTACTGGCGGCTCGCAAGTGCTTGCGTTCGGCTAATTTTTTCAACTTGGCTTGAGTGGCAGGCGACAATGCCCTGTGCGAATGACCACTTAAGGCTGCAGCAGCAGCAGCAGCCTTTTTCTTTAATTTCGCTTCTTTGAGCTTTCGTTTCAAATGATTACGTTTCGCCTCCAGCTTCTTTTGGCAATGATCACGCTTTTCACGTTTATGCCTCTCATCACTGGAGCTGGTAGATCTTCTAAGCGATCCTGATGGCCTCGATTTCTTATGGCGACGCCTTCGGTCGCTATCCGAGCTGCTGTAAGAACTAGACGATCCTGAGTCAGAATCGGAACTACTGCTGCTTTCACTGCTCGACTGGGGTTGACGAGACTTTTTATAGCGTCTTAACGCTTCTTTCGACTTTTTATCCATGGGGCCGTTAGTTGTTGGTGGATTATTTAGAGAAAAGGTTTTCAAAGCTTATTTTTTGAGTAACTAATAATATATTTTTTGCAAATTTTCACTTTTCTTCCAACTTATCATGAAAAATGGCGACACACAAATGAAAATAATTTCAGGGAACTGTCAAATGTTTTTGTTATTGATTTTACGCCACTAGGCGGTGTCAACATTATAAGCATATCAAGGGCAGTGTGACCATATGTAAAAATATTTTGCAGCTAAAAGGGGTAAAAAATGCTATAAAAGTTAAAACAAAGATAAAAACCTAAAAATTATGCAAAAATTTAAAGATTTTTTAGTCCAGAATTTCTTCTTAACGCATTTATTTTTCATAACTTACTCCTATTTCGGGCAAATATATCATGTTATTCGAGTAATAGTATGTTTCCACCGGCATGATTTCGACATATCATGGTGATTTGAACAAATCATGTTGATTTATACATGATTTCCCATACATTTTGCATACGACCAAGTTACCTCGAAGTAGGTGATTTATTTTAAATTATGTCGAAAATACTCTTTTTCGAACTATATATATATCTATGCAGCCCTGCGTTGCTTTTAAAATTACAAACTCCATCCCTGGGTCATCCATCAATTGTGATTGACAATTTCGAAAAAATGACATTAAAGAATACTTAATTAATTTTAAATGTCAAACTATGGAAAAAATTCAATTACATCTGCTGCGCACACCTTATAAAGTACGTGCATCATTTGACTACGAAAATTCGAACACCAAATCACTCACGAGCTCAGTGGAAACACTTCGAAGTAATATACCTAAATCTACGTAATTTAAAGTTGGTGGAAACATACTATAAAACAAGAACAATTCAAAATCAATAATATAGAAATGGTGTACTAGGCCCGTTCTGTATTATGTGTGGAAAATCTTTGGAGTTATCAAAGCATTGTTGTTATTATATATTTAAAGCAACGATGTTATGACAGTTCTGAACATTTTCATCACGCATGGAATATAGAACAGCCCTGCATGCTATTTGGTAATTTTCAACACAAAAATGCATGTTGATATATTTTCCATTTTTGACTTTAGTGAAATTCGGAGTATATAATATATTCTTAGTGTCTCATGGAACACTAATCGCTATAATACTATTTTGAAAAAAATTATTTATAGAGTGCGTCATCATCATTTGCAAGGACTCGATTTCAGCTTCGCATATATATATTGTTACGTTTTTAGTCCTTTACATAAAAACGGTTTTATTATTTTCACAGGATTCGTTGAATTGCAATAAAATAAAACACGGATATTTATTTTACAAATAAATTCTCAGTAACACTTTATTTATTACTTTAAAAACACGTACAACTAACGCGATGTACACACTAACTATATTTGGCGATGTTTACTCGTCTAAGTTTAAAAACACACTTCTCCATGTCGTCTGGCAGCCTCCCCTTATATAGTCAATTATAAAACCTTCTGGTAACTTCGCTAGCTTTCTGGAATACAGCCGTCTCTCTTTATCTTTAACTTTACTGTAATTCAGGTCTCTTTTCATCTTTAAGTGTACGGCATGATCATTTTGGTCTTGCTATGGTGCAATGTATGTGCGTGTGTAGATGCATGAGATTATTCTTCTGTTTGTTTATCTTCGCACACACACATACTCTAATGCTTGCAACTTAACAAATTACGCTGTCATCAAGTCTACATCTCTTGCAGTTTAAGTTTAATGTCACTGTTTGTAATTGCGATTAAGCAGTCTCGAATAGTCTTGAAAGTTCTAGCTACCGTTTCCTGAAGATTCCGGAAACTTCCATTTTCCGTTATTTTGAATTCTATTGGCAGTTGTCGAGTGATGCCAAGTTTAATTGTGGTACTTGGTTGCCAGGTTTTGATTTTATTACAGTGATTTAGGGGTATAAAGCAGATAATGATCGGGTTGTCAGTTTGTGTCGTTACATTTGAATCTGCATTTTCATTTCGTAACACTGCCGCCCACTTAAGCCTGTTCGTCCCGAATAGGCACACAATCACCTTTTTCATAGTGCGCCAGTCGTTCCAGGTGTACGATTTTCATTTTGGACCTTGGGCTGTTGTACTTCTGTATCCTATAGACGACATCGTTCAACCTTTTAATAACCTTATACGGTCCATCCCAATGAGTCTGCAATTTTGGAGACAATCCCTTCTTTCGTTGTGGGTTGTAAAGTAGAACCAATTGACCCTCATTGAATCCCTCAGAATTTGCAGCTCGGTCATATCTAGCCTTCATCTTGTCACTGGCCATTCTAATTCGGTTGCGTACAAATTCATGTAGCTCATTTAAATTTTCTTGCTCTTGGGAAGAGCTGGTGCCTTCTTCACTTGTTGGTGTAGGCTTAACGCCAAATTCCAAATCACCAGGCAATTTTAATTCCGTCCCGAAGACAATTTTAGCAGGTGTTCGTGATGTCGAGTCATGTACAGCTGACCTATATGCCAACAAAAATTTGGGAATGTGCTCGTCCCAGTCCCTTTGATGCGCGCTTACCACTTTTCGCAGGTACTCCTCTAGAGTGCGATTAAATCTTTCTACCATGCCATCGGACTGTGGGTGCAGCGGCGTCGTTCTTGTTTTCTTTATCCCATATAATTCGCACATTTCCCGGAATATAGCAGACTCGAAGTTTCTACCTTGGTCAGAATGTAATTCTATTGGAACACCATAGCGACATACCCAGTTGTTGACAAATACATTCACAACTGTCCTTGCTTCTTGATTGGGTATGGCATATACTTCTGGCCATTTACTAAAATAGTCCATCACCACAAGAACATAGCGATTCCCGGCGTCGCTGACGGGAAAAGGACCTGCTATATCCATTGCTATCCGCTCAAATGGTGCACCTGAGTTGTACTGTTGCAGCTGTCCTCGACTTTTTCTTGCTGGTCCTTTTGCTGCGATGCACTGTGGGCAGTTTGCTATCCAGTCGGCTACGGCTTGTTGACACCCAACCCAATAAAAACGCTGTTTTAGCTTCTCCAGCGTTTTTGTCACTCCCAGATGACCGCCACTAGGACCATTGTGGAACTCGTGCAAAACCTTATTCACCTTGGAGGATGGCACAACTATTAGGTTGGAATCCATTTTACCATCTGCACTTTCCCATACGCGGTACAAGCACCCGTTTATTAGCTTCAGGCTATTCCACTGAGCCCAATAAGATTTCACAAGTGGGCTTTCAGCTGATATTACATTGCGAGCAGGTCTTCTATTTTCCTCTTTGGCTGCTATAATTGTCGCCAATATGGTGTCGTTTCTCTGTGCCGCTGACCAGTCCTCATCGGAATCGATGTGCGTTAGCCGAACATCAATAACGCATTCCTTCTTTTCGGCCTTAACACAATGTCTGCACTCCAAGCTGCAGGGCCGTCGTGATAAAGCATCTGCATTGTTATGCTTTACGCCCCTTCTATGCTCTATGCTGAAGTCGTAGCTTTGAAGACGTTCAATCCAGCGCGCTAGCTGCCCTTCAGGATTTTTAAACTGCAACAGCCATCTCAATGCAGAATGGTCGGTCCTCAGCGTAAAGTGTTGGCCATACAGGTACTTATGGTAGTGTTTTATGCACTCCAACACTGCCAAAAGCTCACGTCGTGTCACACAGTAGTTTCTCTCAGGCTTTGAGAGTATACGGCTATAATAGCCTATCACTTTTTCTGTGCCATTGACAACTTGCGACAACACACCTCCTATGCCATAGCCGCTCGCATCGGTATCAAGCAAAAATTTTTCTCCAGCTATGGGGTAGGCTAGTACTGGTGACGTACTCAGTAAATCCTTTAGTGTCTGGAACGCATTCTCCTGCTGTTCGCCCCAGTGATACGGCCTCGACTTCTTGGTTAGCTCATGCAAGCTTGCAGCGACGTTGGCAAAATTTGGTACAAAGCGTCTGTAGTAGGTACAAAGGCCCAGAAAGCTGCGCAGTTCATGAAGATTTTTCGGACGAGGCCAATCCTTTACTGCTCGTATTTTATCTTCATCCGTTGAGATTCCGTCTGCTGTAACTCGATGGCCCAAATACTTTACTTCTCTCTGGAACAATGCACATTTCTTCACGCTAAGTTTTAAACCAGCTGATGATATGCGTTGAAGAACTCCGCCAAATTTTTGAGGTGCTCATCAAAAGTCTTTCCCATCACGACGATGTCATCAAGGTACACCAAGCAAGTCTTCCAGTGAAGTCCTTTCAGCACTCGTTCCATTAGGCGTTCAAAAGTAGCTGGAGCATTGCAGAGCCCGAATGGCATAACTTTAAACTGCCATAATCCATCGCTCGCGCTAAAAGCAGTTTTCTCCTTATCTTTCTCTGCAATCTCCACCTGCCAATATCCGCTTTGTAGGTCTAACGTGGAGAACCATTTCGTTCCAGCCAGCGTGTCTAAGGTGTCGTCAATTCTTGGTAGTGGATAACTGTCCTTCTTAGTAACGTCATTGAGCTTTCTGTAGTCAACGCAGAATCTCGTACTGCCATCCTTCTTTTTGACTAAGACAACGGGCGAACTCCAAGGACTTGAAGATGGCTCGATTACACCACTCCGCTCCATTTCATGAACAAGTTCTTTTACCTCATTCCGTTTTGCTAGGGGTACACTTCTGGGTGGCTGTTTGATCGGCCTCGCTTCGCCTGTATTTATTTCATGTTTCACTATTGCCGTTCTCCCTTGGCTTTGATCTTTCAAGGCGAAGACGCTGGTGTGCCTTTTTAGCAGCTGTTTAGCTTTATTTCTATCAGGAGCTGCTAATTCTGCTACCCATTTCCCCACGTGTTCTTCAAATTGTTCACGCTCTTTTGCGGACATATTGGCTGGTTCAGGCTTTCGCTCGCAGTTTATTATTGCCTCTGGTGGAGTACATTGGCCTATAGCAGAATTTCCGCTGACGACTTTTTTGTTGCCTGATAAATTAAGTACTCTTATAGGGATCTTTCCTCCTTTGCAAGTTTTTACGAGGGCTTTTGCTGTTAATAGCTCGCTCTTAATTTCTGTTGGTTCTACTACCCACAACCGATTGTCCTCACAATCTCCCTCCATGCGTGCCCATATTACTGATTCAGACTGCGGTGGTATCGTCTGGTTTTCAATAGCAACTAGTTTCCTTACGTGCGTTTGATTGTCATATCCAACATCAAGCGGTATTTCAACATTACGCCAAATCATCACTTGTTGCCCCATATGCAGGTTGATGCCATGGTTTATCATAAAATCGGCTCCAATAACCTCGTCAACAATATCGGCAACGATAAACACATGTTTCACGCTTATATTGGCTATAGTCACCTTCGCTTCAGTCTTACCGTAGACAGTGGCAGGCTCCCCAGTAGCTGTACGTAGTCTTATATTCCTTAAAGGTTCACACTTCCCCTTCACTATATCGGGCCTGATTATTGACTGCGACGCTCCTGTGTCTATGGTGAAGATGTGCTTTTCGCCGTTGATGTATCCACATGCAGTAAGGTTGCTATTTTTCTGCTGCATTACTGATATGGAGATTGTGGGGCCGTCGTTTGTGGGAGCTAGCTCTTGCCCCTTAGTGCTAGCTCGTTTTAGTTTAACGGGGACTCTTGTGTTGTTTGTTGGTTCACCCGTTTACTATTCCTTGGTGGCGAAACAGATCTGGCTCTTTTTCTTGGCGCCTTGCAGTTGCGCTGGAAGTGGCCAATTTTGCCGCAGTTATAACACTTAGCTTTTACTTTGCCGTCCTTCTCCGCCAATGCTTGTCTCACTGCCTCCTTGATGCTAGAGACTAGATCACTCTCATTTTCGGCAATGACCTCCACGTTCCGCACCTTGCACACCTGTGGCTTCCAAATCACCCTAGCAGTCTCCTGAGCTAGTGCAAATGAAACCATTTCTGCGAATGTAGCCTTTTGTGTAGCACACACTGCAAGCTTGATGTCAGGATCACGGATGCCATTAACAAACGCCTCTGTTTTGACATGATCCAGGAATGGGTGGTTTTCACCTGGATACGTAAGCTGCACTAACCGCTCAATTTCCATTGCGAAATCTTGTAGAGACTCATTGGGCTTTTGTCCTCTACATCGCAATTCCATGCGGTATATATCTCGCTTATGTTCGCCACCATATTTCCGCTGCAGTGCCGCCATTATGTCATCAAAATTATTTCTGCAGCTCCCTGGTACGGTTTCAAGTACTTCTGCTGCGGCTCCTTTTAAGGCCAAAATCAGCTCTATGGCCTTTTCTTCACTGTTCCAACCATTTTTGCTGGCAACTGTTTCGAACTGGAACTTGAAGATGTTCAAAGTTGCGCTGCCATCGAAACAAGGCGTCTTTACTCTGCTGGAAGCCTCTGGAATAACTCTCACTGGCCCTCCTTGACACTGAAGATTAACAATTTTTGCTTCCAGTTCATGTAATTTCTCGTCCACATCTTTTACATGCACTTCGACGCCGCCAATTTCTAGGCTATGGAGTTTGTTCTCTAGTTCTGAGAGTTTCTCGTCAAATTTGCTGACTTGTACTTCAATGCCATCTACTCTTCTATTTATGGCCTCAGAAATTTCTTGAAGTTTCTCATTTGTGGCCTTAGATGTTTCTTGAAGTTTCTCATTTGTGGCCTTAGATGTTTCTTGAACTTCGGCCTTGACTTCAGCCAGCATTCTCTCATTGTTAGCTCTAGATGTTTCTTGAACTTCAGCCAGCATTCTCTCATTGTTAGCTCTAGATGTTTCTTGAACTTCAGCCAGCATTCTCTCATTGTTACCTCTAGATGTTTCTTTAACTTCTTGAAATTTTTCCATCATAGCGGCGAACATTGTGCTTAAATCCATGTTGCTTGTCGTGGCACGAGTACATACCTCTATTTCCTCTTTATCCTCAAATTCGTATGTCCCGATGTCGATGCCACGCTGCTTGAACTCATCTATCAGCCTCTTCTGAAGTTCCACTTTATTGCCTGTTGTTGGCAGTTCCAGCTTACTCAGCTCTTTTTTTAGCTGGTCAACTTTTAGCTCTTCAAACTTCATGGCTTCTATTTTTTTTTTGTCCTTTTGTAATTTTTATTTTAATTAATAATGTTTTTTTTTTATTAATGTCCTTTTTATTATTATTAATGTCCTTTTTATTAATTAATAATGTCCTTTTTTTTTATTAATTAATAATGTCCTTTTTATTTTATTTTGCAATTTTACTTCTGACACCAATTGTTACGTTTTTAGTCCTTTACATAAAAACGGTTTTATTATTTTCACAGGATTCGTTGAATTGCAATAAAATAAAACACGGATATTTATTTTACAAATAAATTCTCAGTAACACTTTATTTATTACTTTAAAAACACGTACAACTAACGCGATGTACACACTAACTATATTTGGCGATGTTTACTCGTCTAAGTTTAAAAACACACTTCTCCATGTCGTCTGGCAGCCTCCCCTTATATAGTCAATTATAAAACCTTCTGGTAACTTCGCTAGCTTTCTGGAATACAGCCGTCTCTCTTTATCTTTAACTTTACTGTAATTCAGGTCTCTTTTCATCTTTAAGTGTACGGCATGATCATTTTGGTCTTGCTATGGTGCAATGTATGTGCGTGTGTAGATGCATGAGATTATTCTTCTGTTTGTTTATCTTCGCACACACACATACTCTAATGCTTGCAACTTAACAAATTACGCTGTCATCAAGTCTACATCTCTTGCAGTTTAAGTTTAATGTCACTGTTTGTAATTGCGATTAAGCAGTCTCGAATAGTCTTGAAAGTTCTAGCTACCGTTTCCTGAAGATTCCGGAAACTTCCATTTTCCGTTATTTTGAATTCTATTGGCAGTTGTCGAGTGATGCCAAGTTTAATTGTGGTACTTGGCTGCCAGGTTTTGATTTTATTACAGTGATTTAGGGGTATAAAGCAGATAATGATCGGGTTGTCAGTTTGTGTCGTTACATTTGAATCTGCATTTTCATTTCGTAACAATATCTAATACAAAAACCCTATTTTCTGGTGTAATGAATGAAAAAATCAGTTATTCTTAAGTGGCCTATAGTTTTTCTTATTTTTTTGGCAGCAACAGTTCAAAATGATATTTGAATAAATATCTGTATAAGTTATAGACGTTTTGTAATAGTATTTATTTATTTTATATATAGTAGTACTAAGCCATTCAGGGCAAATAAAATGTATTACAAAGTACTTGAATTATATGATATGAAAAACTTGTAAGCCACAATAGAACAGCTATAACTATTTAGCCTTTTAAAATATAAAGTTTTAAACAACAATTATCTTTCAAAGTTGCAATTCAATGCGACAGATATACAATACAAAAATGACAACAACTGAAATGTGTACAAAGATTACATGAAATTAAAGTAACAGATTTTTTCTATACCTTTTTCGCCCCTCTATAGAATCTAGAAATGTATCCGTCCATAGGAAATAAAAGGTATAGAAAGTTAACAAACTTATAAAAATACAAACGAATTGATAAGCTCCTCAGTTTTTTGAAGTAAAATACATAAATATGTTATTTGTAGATTTGTAACTTGTATTTACGAGAAATAGGGTCAACCGACTCATTTCGCAAAACTACAAGTTAAAAATCTACAAGTAAAATACCTACAAAACAGCTGCACGTTTGCAAAATTTATTGTTGTTTTGTGGGTATTTTACTTGCAGATTTTGAGATTGTAGTTGTTAGAAAAGCCTCCCCAAGACTCAACATTTGAGTTCTGGTTCATAAAATTATATAAAATTTGTTTTTGCAACTTAAGTTGATTATTTTTCTATGACATTTTCATATAATTTGATATCTATTGGGGAAAAAATGCTAGAAAATGCCAAATATATAATTAAAAAAATACTAAAAATAGTGCCAGCTGCTAAATGCAAAATTTGTAGGTAAATAAAAATAAAAAAATGCTAAATTTGGCAGCAATAAACTAAAATGGCCACACTGATAATGGTGTAATAAGTATACAGGTGACAGCATAACATCAGCAATATATTTTTTGCTCTCCTAGTTTTGTGCATAAGCTACGTCAAGCACGTGTATTTTTTTGACAGCCATTATCTATTTCACAGTTGTATTGTTGTATATGTTGCCTTTATCACAAAATATAATATATTTTGTGCCCTTATGCGCAGCGTTGTCAACTTTTAGAAAAAAAGCACTAAACTTTAATTTTTTAGTTTTATTTAAAAAAAATTATATACCTGCCTGATATCCGATATTAATTTATTGTATATGATGATTATAGTTGTTGCTACACGTTTTTCATAGAAATTATAGGGTTATCGGGTTGAAAACTAATGTAATATACACTTATTTATAGACAGTTTAAATTTTCAAAGTTAGTGTTAATTGGTGTAGTCTGTAGAATAGACTACACCAATTATCACCGATATTTAAAACAATAAAAATTAAAGGGTGTTCTATCAGTTAATGTAATTTTGACTATGTAATTTAGACAATTTGCTGTATCTTGGAAACCGTAAGAGGTAAAATCTTGAAAATTAAAGAAACGCTAAAACTAAAAAAATGCAAAATTAAAAAATATGTCAAAACGAAAAATCCCCAAAATGAAAAAAGCGCTTAAAGTAAAAAAAGCACCAAAAGTAAAAAATCGAAAAAACGCGAAAAATCACCAGAACTAAAAAGACCGCAAAAAAACTAAAAAAACGCAATGTAAGGAAAAAAGTCGTCAATACGAAAAAAGCACCAAAACCTAAAAAATCGCTACTAGACTAAAAGTATCTTCAAAAAACGAAAAAAATTGCCAAAAATCGAAAACGAAAAAAGCGCCAAAACAAAAAAAAAAAACAAAATTAAAACAAATCGCCAAAAAAAAAACGCTTAGACGAAAAAAGTGTAAAAAATCGCTAAAACTAAAAAAATCACCAAAAACCGAAAAAGTGCCAAAGCTGACAAAAAGCGCCAAAATAAAATAAATCGCTAAAACTAAAGTTATCGTCAAAAAGCGAAAAAACGTTAAAACAAAAAATACGCCAAAATGAAAGTCACCAAAACTAAAAAAATCGTCAAAAAATAAACAAAAAACTGTAAAACCGAAAAATCGCAAAAACAAAAAAAAAACCAAAATGAAAAAAGCGCCAAAAAAATGCATAATCAACAAACAAAGAAACTTAAAAAATAAAAAGAACTCAAATTAAGCGAAAGAGAAAAATGAAAAATTGGCAAAATGAAATAAGGATAAAACGAAAAGGGATATATGTGTATTTGCTACGCTTAAAGCGTAGTATGCAGTTCTCACTGAAATTCAGGTTTGGAGTTTTGCATTTATTTCTACACGGAAAAATAATCGTGTAGAATTCTACACAGAATTTTTCTTGCATACACACAAATTTATATATTTCTTAATTTACAACACACAAAAACACTAAAAACTAATTATAATTTACAAAAAATTAGAAATGTCAAAAATTCCGTGACCAAACAATTGTCTGAACATTAATTTTTGTTTCAGTTGACGGAAAATATTCTCCACTTATTGTTATAACATGCCTGTAATAGACAATAAATGCCAAACTTCCGTGTACTTTTCTTTTGGAACTGCGTACTAGTAAACGGAAATTTCTTTAAGAAATTTACCAACCTGAATTTCAGTTTGTTTTTTTTACACATACTTCTTATGGCAGCCTGAATTTCAGGCAGAGCTGCATACTACGCTTAAGCAGCGAAACCAGCCCCCTTATTCCGTAATTCGCTAAAGCTAAATCTCGATCGCTAAAGTGCTGAACAAGCACAAAATTAAAAATTTTTGGCGATGACATAAAACACAAAAGTTTCGGCGGATTAAATTTTTAAGACATTGCTTAATTTAGCAATAGACGTTGCAAAATTGCATTCGTCCCAAAAAATTGATAAATTGACTTTATAAGCTTTTAGCGATAGAGATTTAGCTTTAGCGAGTTACACAATAAGGGGGCTGATATATGCCCTAAAAAGTGTTGCGCATTAAATATGCGTCAAAAACGTACATACATATATAATTTCTCTAATATTCGTTTCTGACATCACGAAGTGTATGTATGTATATACATATGTATTATGATTCGCATAGGTAAAAACATGCAATTGCACATAAGAAACCTTAATTTTTGCAGGAACCTGTTAAAAATTACACATAAGTACATATTTGCTATTGGAAAAAATTGAATCAGATTTTTTGATTTGTCCACTTATGATCAATAAAAATTCAAAGCGACAATGTACAGCAACTTGACATTTTTGTAAATTCAACATACATACATACATAAATCATCACATGCAGATGTTGCGTGATTCTGCACGAAATTTGAAAGAATTAACACATTTTTTAAATAAAACACGAAAAAATAAATTCAATAAATAAATAAAACTACACTATAGCACAGAGTCAGTATAAAAATTCCACTGACTTGAAAACCAATAAATATATCTATGGAGTCAAAAAGGAATAACTAATACATTATTCGATATCCTTAAATTCTGTATTCAACAACAAAATTCACGCAGATCGTTGTACATACATACAAACATACTTGCTATAACTTTGTGTAGATATGTACCAAGGCGAATTGATACCAGGTGGCCCTATTAGTAAAAATGAGCATCAGCTGACTTTACCAAAGTGTCAAACTCTATGTAAAAAAACTAACCAACAACTTCTTATGTATGCATTTAACATGACAGATAGGTAAAATCCAGTTGTTGTTGCACTAATAAGGCCACTTGGTATTAATACGCTTTGATATGTACTATACTTTCTAGGGATGGGCAAGTGAAAAAAAATATATCGATATATCGCGACCTCATTATTGGTTTAGCCCATATGCCAAAAAGTCGGAATGGAGAAAAACAACAACGAGTTAGAGTTTTCTCAAAATACACTGCTTCCGGCATATGTTTGGAAGAAAAATGTAAATTTTTGTGAACTTTTATCAATCCGCTTAGATATTGTGCTCCAGTAGCCACTTTCTTATTTTATTTGTAAAAAGGAGCTTCTGTTGCACAATGTGTATACTAAGTCCATTTCCATATGAGTCATCTTTTGCTTCTGCAACTTTCTTAAATTTTCTTTTGAAGTTGCATTCGTGTCCATATACAGTACTTTTCGTTTATAGTCACTACCGCTTATTATCGATATAGTCCATTTTATCTGTATTTATTGCTTCCATTACAAAATTTCATAGAAAATATTCACGTTATAGTCCAATTAGCGATATAAGCACATTTGGCATATATCCCATTTGCGTTATAGTCACAATCGAAAAAATTTACTAAATTGTTCAGTTATTAAAGCCACAAACTATTTAAAAAATTACTATAAAAGCATTGAATAGTTTAGTATTCCTGTCGCCAACTCTTCACTAGAAGAAAATATTACTTTTAGTCTTTTGTGCCTGGGATGAAATACCTTGTTACTTTGCTTTTGTATGCGAATTTGGTTATATGCCTCCGAATGGCATATGTGAAAATTAGGCTTATAGACACATTAGCGATATAGTCCACAATTTGCGTGCAACTAAAGGTTGTGACTATAAGCGCAGCTTTTGTTTCGTACAAGCACACCAAATGCCCATACACGACCAAACCACTGGCGCCAATACGTGATTGCGCGTGCATACTGGTGTAGTGTATGGGGCCCTTTAGACCTTTGTTCTACATGAGAAATTTTTTGCTAAAGCGGCCCATCCATTATACAATATTATTGCATAAGTATGTATTGTACATACTATTGTCGTTTTGACCAATTTTTCTGACAGTGAAAAAGTGAACATAACACTGAACAATGTTGCCAACACATAACACAATTTTCTTTATTGTTATGTATATAAAAATCAAAAGTCTTTTGACAAAAGTCATTTGATTTTGCAAATATATTGTGCCACATTCGAATTTGGCATACACATTGGTGATATTATTGTGCAATACGAAAAATTGCACTGCTATATTGCAAGTGGGTGGGCCGCTTTAACTAACTAAGTATATTTAAATAAATTTGTTATGGCTTTACATTAGGAAATTATGTGACATGTGTTGAAATTTTCATATAATTTTTTATATTTTTATATGCGCATTTAATTTTAGTCCATATTTTATTATTAATAAATAAGTGTATGTATGTAGCACATATATGTGCTATGTATATGTACATATTTCTCATTTACTCAAACAACGTTATAAATCAAAATATTAGATTTTTGAGTTAATAATGCAAAATTAATCTTCACATCTTTCTTTATGTTTCATAAAAATATCTTGTATAGTCACCTCTTGAGAGAAAATTATAATATTATTTTTCCATTGAGTTGTATGTAAATTGAAAATTTAAAGTAATTTTCTGAAAAACTAGGGTTTTTTCGAGTTATGACGTTGTTTGAGTAATTAAGCGATATGTACATTAGGGTGGAGCGTAGATGTATGAAGGAGTACCTCCAAAAAGCTGCCTATTGCTAAATTATAAACAAAAATATTTTGAAAAAAGTTTTTCGACATAACTTTTAACCCTATCTAGTTTTATTAATTTCATATTAAGTTGCTGCATTAATATAGAAATATTTTTGTAATAACTTCTTTTACGCCTACACCTAGAAGACAATTTTGAAGATTTGCTTGGCCTTAAAGGCACGCTTTTTTAGTTTGTGGTACAGAGGTGTGGAGAAGGTAACGGGGTAAGAAAAAAATCACGAATTGAATTTTGAGGAGTTTGTTGATATTTCTCTATGTCATTTTCGTACTCTCAGGCATGGAGAAAAAGTCTGATATGTATATGTGCGTGACTTTTCGCAGGGGTTTTAGCCAGACCAACATAAGACAAAACGGGGTTTTTTTACTAATACGACAACAGAGCATTAGTTCTTATGAGACAACACGCACCAAATTTTTTTTGATGTGCGTTATAATCATATGAGTTTGTTTGACTTAAAAGACAAATATGTTTTGTCTTCTGCGGTGTGTGTTCAGGCTTAAAAGAAAATTGTCAAAAAAAGGCAGGATAAAAAGGCATAGTGTGAAGAAAAGGCACAAAGAGATATTTTTACTACAAACTTAATTAAATTGATTTTTTATGAAAAATAATATAGGCGGTTTTAGCTTAACGACTTATGTAGAACTATCTTACTTAGAAATTTTTATTTAATCTTAAAATATATTTATTTTGAATATTCAGATTTGTTCTGAAAATCAAATGGAACATGCTTGATTGATCGTAAATTAAAACTTAATTAAAACTAACCATCGCACAGTGGGGCATAATCAAAATATTTAGAGCATAAATCGCCCATTCGAAATAAAATTTCACATATTCGTAGCAGAGGGCTCTCTTAATTGCTCAGAAGCGGGGCTATGAAGTCTCAAAATAGGAAAATTCGTCCATGTAAATTTTTTTACTGTTTGCCATTTTTTATTATAGCCCTTGATAAGATCTAAAAGGCACATGTTCGGTTGTACACTTATATTTTATAATTAGTGAGTTATACTCATATGAAAATTTAAATTTTCCAATTTTGCAAAAATTATGTCCATGTTATGAATCGATTTTAGTGAAATATGGCTTGTTTTGTTGTAAGCCTCACAAGCAGTGTTGCCATATTTTTTTCTCGAAAATATTCTAAATGCAAAATAAAAATCTATTTTTTCCCTCAAAAATCTTCTTTGAGCTAAAATTTATATTATTTAAAACACAAAGTGAGAAATATTTTAGATGTGATACTAAAGGTACGTTTACACTTGGCAAATATTTGCCCAAAAAAACGTAACCACTACTTTTGCTAAGGGTTACTATGAATTAACTTAGTTTTTATATCACAAATAAATGCGAACCCATATTTAAAAAAATATTGGAATTCAAGGAAATACAATTTTAGCTTCTCTGTTGGTCACGTTTTTTGCAGCGAATATTTGCCAAGTGTGACCGTACCTTAACAAGCGTAAAGTATTTACAGTGAGGAACGAATCTATCAAGTTCAGAAACTGTTATACACAGACAGAAAAAAAAGGAATGTAAAATCAATATGACGCAGTTTTGATTGTAAATCATATTAGATTTACAAGAAATAATTTGTCGTTTAAGAGTGTTAGTGTTTATTTGCATTGTTCATTACTACAATTCACTGTTCTTCTTAGTTGTGTGACTTGTTGTTGTTTATTATTACATGTGTCGCCTATATAGACAACAAAAAACGAATTACCAGCGGAAATTTACTGCTGCTGGTATAAAATTACCATTGTTTAATATAAATTTTTAACGGACAATTATTAATCTAACCTTAAATCTCTTGGATTTAAAATTTTTCACTATTAAAATAACTTTATTATAAACGTTACATTTCATTTTTAATCAGTATGACTATAACTTTAATTTCAAATAAGTTTTATGTTAAATAACCATTTAAATCATGTTGAACTAAAATGAAATTAGTTTTACATAGCATGGGTATTTATTTAGTGTATAGCTAAAGTACAGTTTGAAGCTGTTATGGCTGCAGTGGTTAGCGCGTGGAGTATCATGCATTCAACATGATTCTACGTGTTATTTCAATATCAAATTTACGTTGTTTCAACTTGATATAGCTTTGATTCAAAATGAGTCTTCTTGTTGTTCCAATACTTTGATTCATCATGATTTTTCGTATTATTTCAGTATCAACTTCATTTTGATTTAACTGTACTGGAATATTAAATCAACATGAAATATAGTTATTTAAAATGATAAATGATCTTTCAAGATTATTGTAAATCATGTTGATTTAACATGAAACACATATAACTCAAAATCACTACCGAAAATGTTAAATTAACCTGGTTTTCGACGATTTTACATAGAAATTTTTCTGTGTGTACTGTAAAAGAGTAATTTAAGTACACATTTTCCTTCACTTACACAATATATGCATAAGTACGTTCGTGTAACTTGAATATTGTTTGATATTTTTTAATGAAAAATTGAATAAATTCAGAAAAGGTATACTCAAAAAAATTATCTGAGGTTTTTGTTTTAACACACATGTGTTTGAATTTATTTGTAGATATTATTACTTTTTGTTTGATTTTTAAATATTCCAATACAAAATTTTAATAAAAAAATATGCAATTTTTTTCTTATGGGGGGGTGAGACTGGGAGAAGTCGAACCCTTTAAAATTAAGGGTTCCCCTAATGTACATACATACATAGAATTATTTATCCCTAGATGGAAATTGAGAACACTTTGAGATAAGCAAAATATATGAATTTTAAGTTACTATAAAAGTAATTCAAATATTTTCTTTTTGTGCTAAATATTTATTAAGACATGTAAATATTTCTTCACCCACTTAAAATAACTTGTCATAAAAATATGGTTCATTCATTCATTAATTTGCTTTTTAGTTGTTGGCTCAATCAAATAATTATTTTCATAATTAAACAAAATACTACTTAATTATTTTAATTGTCTGCGAAAAATATTTTTACGTTAAAAAATATTTTCAAACAATTGCACCCACCAATCATGAAATTATTACAAACAGCTGTACGTTTGTTAATGTCATATTCAGTGAGTTGTTTTTTTTATCATTAAAATTTATTTGAAAATTTCTTTTTCTATACTTTTCAACTATGTAAGTATATATTGATGATGTATATATACGGTGACCAACCGTACGCTATTATATTGAACAGTACACTATTTCAGCCTCTTGTCCACTATTTTTTGTGAAGACTATTTTTACATTTTTTTAATAAATGCCCCTTATGTACATTCTTTTTTTTCACAAATGTTCACTTTTTTCATTTATTCATATTTAGCAAACAATTTGAAATCAGCTTATATTAAATAAAAACTCTAGCTGTAAACCCAAAGCGTTTGATATTCAGCCTATCGTGAATACTTTTTCCCTCGAAATGAAGAGGGTGTTGAGTTTTCCCTTTTTCTTCTTTTGCTATCGTGAATAAAAACTCGAAAAATTGCCCTTATCATGAATGATTTTTTTCACGTGGATTTTTTCCCTTTTCCCCTTTTTTTGTTCACTTTCACCCCTATCGCGAAAAACAAGCGAAATTTATGTTCCCATAAAATTTTCATTTCCCTTCGATGGAAAATTGCTCTCGTGAAGTTCCCGTGAACATTTTTTCCCGCTATCAGTTCTTAGTGAATGTTAATAAGGAAGAAGCTTAATAAAATAAATTAAAAATCAAAGAAAATTTTGTTAAAAAATAAAAAAATGCTGTGCTAAGAATTGGAATTACCTTTTTATTCCATGAGGAATCTAAATGAAATCAAATTGTTCGTCAAGGATTGCTAGATGCATCCAATGCCTTGGAGCACCCGAGCCATTGCAGGCAGCCTAATTCCATCAAATAGTCTTTTGGTGTTAAATTAAATTTTCTCAAGAGTAAGTAAAACTAGATTTTTATATATTTTGGACGCGATGTATGATTCTCCACCGACGCGGAAAAATCAATTGCTATTCTATCATCGCGAGACTTTGTTCATGCCGGGAAGGTGTTGCATGGAGGTAGTGTTAAGATAAATGTGTTAGTATTAAGATAAATGAACAATATTTACTGAGTTTGTCTTTAAAATAAATATTTATAAGCTTTAATAATTAATTGGAAGGATAAAATAGCAATTGCATAATGTATTTATCCATTTCGCCTGCTAAAATAAAGTGAACAAAAACAAGGGAAAAGGGAAAAAATCCATGTGAAAAAAAATCATTCATGATAAGGGGAATTTTTCGATTTTTTATTCACGATCGCAAAAGAAGGGAAAGGGAAAACATTTCGAGGGAATAATTATTCACGATAGGGGTGTTTTTATTTTAGCAGGCGAACTGGATAAATACATCATATAATTGCAATTTTATCCATCCAATTAATTATTAAAACTTGTAAATATTTATTTTTAGGACAAAATCAGTAAATAGTGTTCATTTATCTTAATACTAACACATTTATATTAATTCTTTGTAACACTTTTCTGACACACATGAACAAAGTCTTGCGGTGATGGAATCACAGACTATATGGTCGGTGGATGGAATACCAAATGATTTTTCCGCGTCTGTAGGGAATCATTCATCGCGTCCAAAATATATAAAAACACAGCTTTATTCAATGTTGAGAAAATTTATTTTAGCACCAAAGACTATTTGATTAAATTAGGCAGGCTCCTTGCAATTTATCGGGTAGTCCAAGGAATGGGATGCATCTAGCAAGCCAGGATGAACAATTAGATTTTGTTTAGATTCCTCATGGAAATGGAAAAATAGTTCCAATTCTTAGCACTGTATTTGTTTAATTTTAAATAAACATTTCTTTGCTTTTTTGAGCTTCTTTTCTTTTTTACATTCACTGAGAACTGATAGCGTGAAAAAATGTTCACGGGAACTTCACGATAGCAATTTTCCCTCGAAGGGAAATGAAAATTTCATAGGAACTTAAATCTCACTTGTTATTCGCGATATGGATGATTATTACATTCAACAGAGCCACCTGGCAAGTGGTGATAAGCAAAATACACGTGAGCACTGACGATAGAAGTGTAGCGGCTTTCTAAAGTGGCGCTACTCTGTTCTGCTGTGTACGTTGAAAAATTAAGTTGATGTTAGTTTTTTCCCTTGTTCCTTGGAATATTAATTAAGTCCAATTTGTTCTGAATATAACGTTACTAACCTTAGCCTAATAATCAATTAGTTTTGTTATGTTTTTTAATCCATAAAATGTGTACACTATTTTTCCATGGAATTAATGGTCACCGTATGTATATACCTAGTTCGTTTGGACTGAAAACTAAAATTTCTTGTAGTTTTTAGGCAAAAAAAAAGAAAAAAATTTTTTTGAAGAAAGAAAAACGAAACAAAACATGACAATGAACTCTTTGCTATGCATTGTTTTTTGATTTTTCGAGTTTTAAGATTAATGCTTATAAAGTTAAGCACAAGGGAATATTCAGTGAGAACTGTAGGGCATGAAAGCGCCCTAAGATTATATCGAGACTTAACCCTGCGAAAATAACATAGCACTGCAAGAAATTTTTTTGCAAATTGTTCTCAACGTACTTGTCCTATGACTGGTGAAAATGGGAGTGGTACAATATGTTTTCAAGTCATGAGCGGTGAAAAGATAATAAAAGTGTTAACAAAATACCGTAACTGTACAAGCAGATTTTTTCCAAATCAAAAATATTTTTACACTTTTTTCGATACAAATTTTGTGAATAACTCCGAAAGCATTGATCAAATCAAAAAAGTTTTTTGAAAAAAACTGTGTTAAGAGTATTTCAATCTTTTCATGCATATTTTGGCCTTTTGTTCATCGAAATCGGGAATACCTTTCTCGAGTTAGTTTAAAATATACTTATGTACCCAGGAGAAATATTTATTAGTCAAGCTCACATTTAAAGGACATTTTCTTTGCAGCACAATGTTCGATATCCTTCCGCAGTCTGTTTGCCACGATGACCTTTTAGATCCTATAAGTGCTTTATTGCAGTTATTGAGTGCAGTTTTGTAGTTGACCCAATCACCTGTATCTTTGTATTTTCTATAACTTTGTTATATATTTATAAGCACTAAATTGGTGCACGTTGCATGTGCCCAATTTGAAACAAATTGCTAGACCTCTGACAATTATTCTTAAAGGCTGAACATATTTAGCCATTTTTAAAATTCCTATAGATTACGTTCATTGTTGAATTTTAAATTGAAACAGATAATTGCATTCATGTTGAAATGTTCACTTTAACTCATAATAAATATTTTACGATAATTGGCTAAAATAATTATTTGGTTTTATATACGAGTACATACATGCATACATACATATATTATTTACGAGAAAATATTTTAATATTAACAGATAATAAACGACACACAATTCAATTGCATTCAAAAAAAGCTAAATAATGAAAATTTTTGTATGTATTTTTTTTCTTCTTTAATACGAAATATTTGCATAAACAATTTACAAAATTTTCAATTCTAATTAAATATAAATAATGGAAAAAATTAATATTGACTTAATATTTGCTTTGATCTTAAACTATTTTAGTTTTTGTGTTTCTTTTTATAAGAAGCGCCTCATAAACAATTCTAATTGAATATAAACGGAAAAATACTTTAAATGCTTTTAGTCAAAAAAAAATACAAGAAATTAAAGGAAATACTAGTTTTCTCTATCAAGTTAAATAGAAAATTTCAAAAGTCACCAAGATAAATATGTAAAAAGTGGCGTTCTATATTGTTAAGCCATATTTTGGAAGAAAAGAAAGAAATATTTTTTCATAACAAAAAAAAAAAAAAAAAAAACTAGCAGATAACAATCACAAGAAATGGTCAATTAAAAATGACGCCTAGACAACTCGTGATTTTCAATTCGGCCATTAATATGCTAATTAACCCGACATCATACCAACAAAAACGAAATGTATGCAAATTTGTCATTGGGAGAAAATATAAATATTTATGTATATGTAAAAAAACTACTAAACTAGTAGCAATCCTCTTCTGCTTGGACCGTCGGTAGCGACTGTAGCCAGAATCCGGTTGGAAGGACCATAAATAAGCACGTTGATATCGGTAATTGAAATTGTTGTCTCTGTTCGGCGGTACCAAACCAGAGTTTGTGGACTTTGAGTAATATGATAGTACATACCATCATATTATTCATACGTATACAATTTTTCCATATAAAAATTGGAAATTTACATTTTCTTCAATGTTCAATATATCGATAAAATTTTTTAAACATAAGATGATGATTGCTCTGTTTCTTAAATAATTAGTAAAGAAATAAAAACTAAAAAATTAATTTTAGTACTATTATCATGCTATTAAAATGCTTCTGAAAATTAATTAATTAAAGGCCAGATTATGTACATATATTAAATATATCAAATATAATTTGTAAAGATATTTGAAAAGCTCGATGGGCGTTTTTTTCTTAAGCGATGAATTTAGAATTTGAAGTCTGTTCTATTTAAATATTAAAAAAAAATGAGTTTTGAAAAATTATTGAGAAAAACATCAAACAATTAAGTTCTATTTTTGCCAAAATCTAGCAACTTTTAACTCACTCTCATTTCAAAGTCTTGATTTTGATTGTTTTCATCACTACATGATTGTTTTCATCACTACATGAAAAATTTTTCTGTATATTATCAAGGATTGTGTTAAGAACCATAAAAATTTTTTAAATCAACATTATTTAATTAGTTTGGCTTAAGTTCGTTTTTAAATTTAATCTTTCGATTAAACGATTTTTTATTTAAGAGAAAAATTCTAAAGCATGTAAATATTGAACATTCAAAGAAAAATTTTTGGCTATTAGGGAAGGTTAAATTGACATCAGATGTTTCGAGACCACCACAGTCTTCTCATCAGAGCCCTTTTACCTACACTGCCAGCGACGACAGCAACAACCACCTAGCGAAAATCCTACTACTTTAGTAAAGCCAATTAACAGATGTGTTGCCATCTCGGGACGAATCGCACCTATTAATGAACTTTTGTAGAGGTTCGGAACTTCACTAGCTGTGTTTTCTTTTATCATGTTCAACTGTTTTAAGCTTTTTGATTTCTGTCTTACCAGCGTGAAATATCATCGATATTTTCAATGCTGTGATTTTTTTTTAATGTTTGTATTTTTTTTTAAATTTTTGCTATGCTATTACCGGAGATATTAACGAAATCGGGAACGAAGTCGAGGGCAAAAACCGAAATTTTAAAATTCAAAGCCAAATATACTTTGAAAATATTAAAGATATCATAATGAAATAAAGTGGGTAAATCTTACAACAAATTCAAATTCATTAAAATCATTTATTCATAAAAACTGTAACATCAATTTACATTAACATTAAGTTAACAATTTAAATTGGTTAGTTTAACAGACATTATTATTTTGAGTGTATACTTTATAAAGTCTACGATGACAGAGTGCTACAAACAGAATGACGCCCCGATTTATTTTGTGACAAATATAAAATCATTATAAATTTGCGTTTGAAATTCGTTTGTTTGAAGCACTCAGTCTACAGTGGTGCAGTGATGCCAATCAAACTTGCAGATGTCTAACAAATGTCATGCATTTAAGAACGTTGTCAGGCTCATGTCAATATAAATTTCAGTTTAATGAGGCAAACAAAACAAAAAAATTTAATTAGGAATACAAATAGTATGTTGATGTCAAGTGAAAACAAACAAGTTTATATGATCACCATCATAATCCTCACAATTTTTCTTATGCTTTTAAAATATTGCTCTAAATAAAACTAAAATTTAATGTTCACACGAGCTTTCAACGAAGGCAAAGTGAGTGAGTACACAATGGCACACACCCACCTGCACTCACTCAGCAATATTCTATTTGTTGTTTAATGAAAATTTTTGACATCTGATTGTTTGTTTTTTCTGTTTGTTGATTTTACACGCTTCAAAGTGTTTATTTGGAAAATACTTAAATACAATTTTATGAATGGAGAAACAAATTATTTGGAAAACAAAATGAAAAATTAGAAAATATTATTCTAAATAATTTAAATTAAGATTAATTGCTTTTTCATGCAAAAAGTAATTTTTCTTGTACAAAATTTCCGTATGTATTTTTTTTTATACATGTTAACTAGCAACCAAGATATCGAAGATATATGATCCGTGCCTATCAAAAAAAGTTATTTGCTATTAATAAGCTAATCATTTCTTTCATATCGATCTATCACAATTCCTGCTGCTTTCTTAGTGGAAAATACAATTCTTGGAGTAGAAGAACCCAAATATTTTATTTATGTATTTTACCTATTCTTAATTTATGCTTATCTTATATACCAAATTTTAACCGCAACAGTATCGTTAAAACTATTCCCGAAACTAATGAAAAATCGAAAAGTTTTGAAATTTTTAAGAGTGTTTCGCAATTTATTTGAAATTTGATGGATAATGACTCCGAATCTGCGGTCGGTTTGGCTCATTACTAGATCGTAAAAATGTTGCTGGTAATTTTCATATAAACATGTTTCTAAGCAAATGTTTATTTGGAAATTACCAACAACATTTATACGATCTACAGCACACACAACAGGTTGTGAATTGAAAAATATGCATTTTTTTGTTGATATTTTTGTCTTCTCTGCTAAATACACTACAACTTCAATATCTCGAGATCGGTGAACTGTATATCAATAATTTTTTAGCACGTATTTAAATAATTTATTTAGAGCTCACATTACAAGTTTCAGAAAAAAACTAATAATTTTTAGTTATTTTTTATAATATACAAATTTTCTTCCTCAAATTTGGGGTTTTCCACTAATTTTGCCCTAGCAGCTACACTTATAGCAAGGATGTCTTCATATAAAGCAGGAGCAATGCCAATCACATATACCTAATAAAACGTCGTTCATGGATTTTAAGGCACCTTGTGCAAAGTTTTTTTACAGGCTCCTAAACTCAATTATTATGTTGAAAATCGTTGTTTTTCGACCACTGCCAAATGTAGGGTACATGTGCAAAATTAAAAAAAAGTTGCACTAAGCACATCCTTAAAGGATGACCTGTTAAGATGTAAAAAAATAAAATTAGCATTTTGAAAAAAAGTTTTCACAATTTTAAAAATTATGAAAGCACTTTATTAAAATCGAGCGCTTAGTAAGTAAGAAAGTTAAAACAAAAAGACACAAAAAATTGCTAAGTGAAATATCTCTTAAACTATAAAAGATACAAAAACAATTATAAAGCACACTTTTTTTTTGTTTTGTCGAGCATAAATCTAACCTAAATTTAGCCCGTAGCTCCGTCACTGGTTTAGCTACCGACTTTACAATACACGGTGCAAAAAGCGCAGCTCCTCCTCTATAACCATGTTAACTTTCAGGTAAATCCCGCCAGTAATTTAAAAGTTATATACTTATTACCACTTTTTTTTTATTTTTTATTTCGGGACTGTGAAAGCAGTAGCCCAGTAAAAAAATCATGTTTTTTGAAGCACTAAGGCAAAATTTCAAAAAAAGCGCTTAAAATAATATGCTTTCAAATAAAAGCTTATTTCCGAACAGTGAACGGTAATATACGTTCAAGCTATACAAAACAAGCTATGCAAAAAGCTATACAAAAAGCTATACGAAAAGCTATACGAAACAAGCTATACAAAAAAGCTGATTTCATAGTGCTGACCCAATGTAGGTTTCAAGGCAAGAAAGTTAAGGAAGTTTATGTAAGTTTCTTGCTGTCTCTGCAATAGTGTTTTTGGACTAGTGGTTGGTGCGTTGGATTTCAAACCTGAAGGAGCTTAGTTTCATACTAGTTGAAGTTAAAATAACAAACAGTGAGTAAAAATTTTAAATTAATAAAATTAATAAAGTTGCGAAATAATAAGAATTCACAAGATACATCCATACCGAACCATATTTTCCATTTATTTTCAGTTTTAGTGCTGACAATTTTGATGATTTTCAGCGCTTCAAAAAGCTCTTTTTGTATAAAAAATGTAGTACTCCAAACCGAGAACTCGCCATACAAAAATCAGCAGCGATATGGCAGACACTAATTTTATTCTATAATTGTAAAAACCTGTTTTTTTGGAAGCAGTTTTTTAACTGGGAAATATGTAAATAAAATTTTAGTTTTTTTTTAACCCCGCACCAAAAAGTTTATATGTGTGTCTGCGTATCTGCCTGTCTGTACAAGTAAGTCATCGGAAAGCCAAAACGGCTGGACCGATTTTGATTTCGTTTTTCTTTGATCGAGAGCTAGCTAAGCGTGAAGAAAATCGGTCCAGCCGTTTAGAAGATATCACATCTTTTCTAGATGTATCCTGTCTATGTGTCTTTGACACTGTAACTTCCAAACAAACGGATGGATCGATTTTAGTTTAGTGAACTTTGTTTGAAAGGTGACTTGATCCAATATCTTTTAATCTATCTTTGAATCTATCATATATTTTCTTCGGGGGTTTTTAAAATTTTTAATTTAATGTTATTTTCAAATTAATTCAAATTACGAAATTAATTTTTATTTAATATTTACGATTGTAGTATAAACATGCTTTGATCTTTTAAAATAAATAAACTAAAATTAATATTAAGATAATTAAAACTTGTTATTTTGTGCATTAATTAAATAAATAATTGTTTACTACAACTATTTTGATTAAAATGAATTATTAATAAAAATCATAATAACTGTCTGCTGTTAAACATAAATCATGTATATAAATATATATGCATGTACATTGTACATACTATATTTTGTTTTTGAAAACTTATAAAAAGATGGCACTGGTGGGTCCGCCTTTTAGGTGTAACAAATGTTATGCTCAAATAAAAAGATTTATAGTTTTGAGGGAACTGCTGCTAGTGTTGGAAAACACATTAAAATGGCGAAAATGTAATTTAAAAATCTTTTGCCAATCAATAGACTTATTTAGAAAAATTTCTCAAATCATTTTTGGAATGTTATTATCCACTGAAATGTTCTCTATGGCGAAGCAATAAGATTCGTTCGTTCACCTTCGTCATGGTTATGCCAATGGCAAACATTCTTTGTGAATTTATTGTTTGGCGTAATATTAGTAGGAGAAAACCTCAGATTTCCTTTCATTAAAAGCAATAACTTTAATTGACTGTCTGTGGCACAACAAAAAAGTCAAACCAGTTCTACATATCTGTGGTCACAACCCTTAATCGCTCAAGCCGAGTTAGGAGAAAATTAAATTTTTGTTATGATGGACTCCATTCGTGTCTAAATCAAATCGCCACCAATTCTTGAGGTATTTAACTTTTTTAAGACGATAATTATCTATAAATAAGTTAAAGAAAAGCAAACTGACGACTGATTAGAAGCGAGTTTTTGATACTTTTTTTTTTGGATAACAGCTCTCCCGAAAAATTTTGAAAACGACTTAGACGGTTAAGGCTTGTGATCACAGATATATTCTAATATTTGAACTGGACTAGCGAAATAATATAAATAATAATTTTTTTCCACCTCAATATGCATGCAGTTTTTTGCATAAAAATATTTTCTAATTTTCTACTTAAATTAAAATATTTTTACATAACAAAAAACAACTATTTCAGTTTTTCTTGATAATAAAATAAATCAACTTTGTTGAGCATACAAATTTAATTAATTACAAACGAAAATTTATTTTAAATTAAAAAAAAGCACATATAAATATTTGGGTTAAAAATTGCCAATACGATCAGAAAAGCTCCGAAGAAAAATTTTGCGTCAACAAAATTTTACTTAAAAATAATTTTTTATGTTCAATCAAGCGTTTGCTGAATTAAAATATAAAATGTGAAGAAAATATACTGTATGTATACCCAACAAACAGTTTTAGTCGATTTCGGTCCGAAGTCGGTCAGAAACTCTGTCCAAGATATTGAATTCGTATCCAAAGTCGGTCTGGATACGTATCGAAAATCATATGAATAAGTGATTGACAAGAAATCGTCCGTCTATGTCCGAGGAAGCTCTGCAATCTTTGCCGAAATGTCTGAAAGAACTCTGAACGAATTCTGAAGCAATTTTTTGAGGAAATTCTAAAGAAATTTTCGAGATGTCTGGGAAATGTCGGAAAAATTTCTGACAAAATATCAGACAATTTTCAGAATTTTCTGATACTCTTTACGTCCTCAGTGGCGCTTAGCATGCCTATCTAAAGGGTAGATCTATCGAGAGCGCGCTTCATGAAGGAGTTGGCGTTATTGCACGGGGACTGCAGCACAAGGATTACACCTCGGCTGTGCTCTTAGATATTGAGGGAGCGTTTAACAAACATTAACATACATATATGCTATTAGGGAGTAGCTGGAGATACTCAGTGTTCGTAACTTTCTGGTGGAGTGGATAGTTCTCATGCTAAGCAACAGAATTATCAACTCGAGTATGGTAGGCGAAAACCTGAAAAAATAGCGACTAGGGGCACGACACAGGGACGAGTTCTGTCACCTCTATTATGGCTGCTGGCGATAAACGTAATTCTTAGGCGTTTTGACAGGAACGGCCGGAATATAGTCGTTTTACTGGCAAAGGGAAAGTTTTTCCCACTACAAGTGAAGTCATGCAGTCGGCGTTTGAAGAACTATCCTCCTGGGACAGCAGTAAGGGACTGGGGGTCAACCCAGAGAAAACGAAGCTAGTCCTCTTTACCAAGAGACACAAAATACACAGCTTTGTACTGCCTAGGACTGGAGGGAGGAGCGGAGCTGAGGCTAAATATTTGGATGTTTATTTAGATAAAAAGCTTTCATGGAAAATGAACATGCAGGAAAGGTTAAAGAAAGGGCTCAATGCCTACTACGCATGCAGGAAATTCATTGGAAGGAACTGAGGTCTGCAACCAAAGGTGGTAAACTAGATTTTCACATCGGTTGTTTGGCCGGTTGTTTCCTATGATTGTGTGGAGTGGTAGGAGGCATTGAGGAGAGTCATAGGAGATTACTTGCTAAGTTGCAGAGATGCGTTTTCTTGCGCATCACAGGTGGTCAAAGGAGCACAGTTCAAGCTGTCTTGGACGTCATTCTTCACCTGCTTCCCATGCAGGACTTTGTGGCGGGAACGGCGGCAAGGGTCTCCTTAGATTATTAGAAGCAGGTTTGGTGAGGACAAGATTGATAGTTCATTCAACAATCTTGAATTTTATCAGTTTTAGCGGGAGGGTCTCCATAGCTCGTGGGTGCACGGACTCTAGGTCGTTGAAATTGATTTTACTGCTAGTAATTCCGGTAGAGACTTTTGGGTTCAATCTAATAGGCTATACGAGAGTTGCGCAGTCTTTACAGACGGGTAAAAAATGGGAATAGGCGTGGGGCTGGTGTCTATATTTTCGGAGCAGACATTCGTAGTTCTTTCAGACTACCGAATGAATGTAGCGTTTTCCAGGTTGGAGTCCTGATGATGCTCAGGACCACAAAAAATGTAGCTGAAGGTAAGGAGGTAACCTTCTACGACGATAGTCAGGCGGCGCTAAAAGCTTTGAAGGAACACAGTGTCAAATCGAAACTAGTTAGTGACTGTAGGTGAGCCCTCAACTTGCTTATGGACAAATATGCAGACTATGTTGGATTCCTGGCCACTGCAATATTGAGGGAAATGAAACTGCCTATGAGCTGGCAAGAAAAGGTTCTGCGTTAGATGAGGAAATGTGTGACAGATAGATTAAGTTAATGATGGGTCATTACTCTAGGGAACTCAGTAATTGGATGTTGAGCAGGGAGAACAGTTCATGGGGGAATAGGGAGGATTGTAGAGTATCTAGGGCTATGTAGCCAAAAGTTGAATTAGGGAGATCCGAACTAGTACTGGGTATGAATAAATAGCAAGGTGCTAGCGGTCTTGACAGTCGCGTTGACTGATCACTGCTCGGTCGGAGCGAAGACCATGCTTTGGAAGATTGGCAATTCATATTTATGTAGGATGTGAGAGGAAGACGAAGAACCAGAAACCATTGAGCATATTATCAGCCATTACTGGAGGTTACAACGCCACAGCCTTATGTGCCTGAGCAGATGTTTCCATGAGAGCATTAGTGATATCGTGAAGTGCAAACTGGAAGATATCAGGGGCTAATCATGGGAATTAAGTGGCTTAATGAAAGGTAATAGGGTTATTTGTGTGCAGAAAGGGGGTTAATTTACTAACGGGTACAAATAGAAGAGAAGCACAAACAAAACCTAACTTACGTCCTCTCGTATTAATATCGAAAAATAGTCGGAGCTTAAATTATACATTTATCAGAAAGTTTGTATAAATATCGCCTTCACAATAATGTGCTGGCGAGTCTGATATTAATCGGAAAATATTCTGCTAAATGTGTAAAGTCGGACATGTTGGCGAAAAATGTTCACTGGATTGCTACTGAACGCAGGCAATCAAGCAGAATCAATAACATTCCGTTTTGACAGACCACGCAACTCATCAGTGTCAACCGATGTAAGTTCGAACCCAGATCAAGGATACGGTAGTAGGAACTAGATCCAACCCGTCGTGTCGAGATGCATAGTCAAGTTACCTAGATCAATTTCTGATAGCTTCGATAGGTCGTCTAATATATTTCTGTCCAAGAAATTGTGTCTCGAGAGATGCAGGGCCGGGCACTCGCAAAGAAAGTGAAAAACTATTTCTTCTTCACTTTGATCGCGGGAGCTATGGCAAAGCACATTATAGGAAAAACCTATACTGCTAGCGTGCCTGCCGATCGCCCAGTAACCCGTCACTACTGCGACGAGCCTCGAGATGTCGCTACGGTTTCTGTTAGTTAGTTGTATTGTGCGTTTATCGTTGTATCAAGGCCCAATCTTCCTAGCCACCTTACACGTGCTCAACTTGCGCCACCTGTCTTCAGCCTTCTGCCGAAAAGTCTTAGACTTTACCATACAGTCTACCGATTTGTCTAAAATTCTCTCAGACATTTGTCAGACTAATCGGCAGTTATCTTTACAACGTTTCTGCTTATTTTTTTGAAATATTGTCCGATTAATATCAGAATACCCTGGACATTATCCGAAGATACTTTAATATCCTTTAAGACATTTAATAGAATAGTCTGCATATTTTCTGATCAATGTCTCACTTCTGCAAATTGTATAATCTTAGTTTTCGTAATAATTCTCCTGAGAGTATATGCACAAATATTTGATTTTTTAAACTTATAAAATATGGGTAAACGTTTTCTGATGAACTGCCTTAAGTAGCAGAATAATGAATGGAGAATTTTAAAGGACATTTCTGATGATATTTTATCAGAAACTTTTCCGACATTGCTCATACATGTCGAATATTCGTTTAGAGTTTTCTTAGGAAATTCGTCAGAAATCGTACATAATTCTCTTACACATTTCGGTATATTTTTTAAATTTCCTCAGACAAAGAGGTCCGTTTTCTTGCCAACCACTCATATAATTTTCCATACGTTTTCTAACAGGCTTCGGATACGAATTCGGCATCTTGTGCATACTTTCTGTCTGACTTCGGAATGAAATTGGCAAAAATGTTTGGTGGGTATGTACGTACATGAGTGTGTGTGTGTGTTTGGATTTGCTTGAATTTTTGAGGCCAAAAAGCAGAGTGTTACCTACGATATACATCCGTTGTTGATGGTAATGTTTTAGCACGCAATTCCCATTACAAAGTGTTTGTAAAATTTAATTTAAAATAATTCGTGAAATTATTGAACAGAGTGCTAAGACTGGTGTTGTTAAATTTTGTCATCTTAACAAGGTATAAGTTCAAGTAACACTGTACAACGAATCAGATTTTTTTTAACGATAGAGGACACAAAAATATACATATGTATGTATGTATGTATATCAGCGTTTTGAAAGTTTGCATCAGGGATTTATTTTCGGGGGAGTTTATACATGCTATAACTATGTGACTAGGCATAGGAAACCTTGTAAACTTTACATTTAAGGTATAAAATGTGCACAGCACTTTTATGTAAAACACTACGAGAAAAAATTTTCTGGAATATTTTAACCCTCTAACTCTTTGTTGTAGGAGTATTTTTGCCCCTTTCTTATAAATCGGACAAAAAACTCCCCTTAATCGGCGATATAGTGGGCTAAAATGTTCTACAAAAATATTTACCATACAATTCTATTCAAAGCCTTCAAGGCCATCCAAGCTCCAGACTCCACTTGAACGCCATAAATCATTCAAAACTTAAAATGTTTTTGAGGGTTAATTTCGTAATATTTCATATTTCAGCCCTTCTACCAGAATCCGTTGTTAAAAGCTTGTAGTTAAAAAAAAGTGATTATGTTGTACAGTGTAATTTGAGCAAAAATCTAAAATTGAAATTTTACCTAAAGAAATTAACACCACGAACAATACAATAGCCCAATTCACAATCTTGTGCAAATGGTCTTGCATCGTAGCATTTGCAAATTTTTGCAAAAAATAGTATATTGATACTCACCACTTAACAATTGTTAGTGGTGAGTATCAATATACTATACCATTTTGGAAATGCAACGATGCAAGACCATTTGCACAAGATTGTGAATTGGGCTAATGTATATTGTGTCTGAAATAATAGAGAAATATCTTTGAAACGGTGTATAATTTAGATGAACCGTTTCCGAGATTTTTCCAATAAAAAAAATAAAAAAACGAAATGCAATATTGCAACACCCTGTAAATTATTATTTTAATAAGTCTGACGATGATATGCTATTTTGTTAAAAATCAAATTTTTTGGTGGGGTGTATGGATGTGTGTAATGTGTTATGCACTTATTCATTTGTAAATGATTGTTGTTTTACAAATTTATATTTAGTTTATTTTCTTTTTTTCAATTTTATTATTGTGATTGTATATTTCGTCTTCTTCTTTTTCTTACTACACAAGCACCTGTCTGGTGTGTTTTTTTTTCTCTTCCACTAGGTTAATTACTCACAGAGTGCTAAAAGATGTGGGAAGATGTTGGTGATAAATTTGTTCAATATTTAGTTGAGATTCTTTTCATATGTAAGATGATTTTTAATATATAAATTCTCAGTATGTCACATTTATTACTTATTTTTCCTCTCAACTATAGAAATAATATTAAATATGTACTATGTATATACAAAGATCTAGGGGTAAACGGTTGTTATGATTTTCTGGATTAATCATAGAAGAACGGCCATTTAATAAAACTTAAAATTATCTGTTTAAATATGGCTATAACTAAGTCTTAAATCATTGTAAAAATCATTGTAAGATCCAGTATGCGGAAAGAGGAATATTTCCCCTACCCTCTCAATAAGAATATTTTAACTAGTATAAGATAACGAATGGATTTTGTTTTAACATGTGTTTGTGCATGACTTTTAGATATTATGACCAAATTGTTTTGAGAGTCCGTAAGTAAGACATGGCCTATAATGCAAATGATGAAAACCAAGAGTCTGAGTCCGATACTGTGAGCGGTCATCAATATTACAAATTTTTGTGATGCAAATTAATATATATCAAACATATTTGTTGCAAGGAGTTAGCAATAAATCAAAATGTGTATTCAATAAAACAGTTCAAGTTAATGAGTACTTAATGGTGTAGGAATTTCCTAAAAACAACGTAATAACTTCATTAAAAATATGCCATAGTTTCATTAAAATAATGACATACTTTTATTAAAATAATGCAATAATCCTAAGCTATTATTATTAACGAATTAAATAACTTTGGATAAAATCCATGGAGTTCGACAGAATTCATATAGTTATTAATAGTGAAATAATTTCATTAAAATGATGAATTTATTTCGTTTAAATAATGAAATATATTTATTAGTATGTATAGCAAAATTATTACATTGGATCAATGAAATTATTTCATATATTTAGTGCATCTTTCATTAAATTAATTTTAACGAAACTTATGTCATTAATCCAACGAAGCATGGCATTGGTTAAATTTTAATTAAAATTTTCATTGCATCAATATCGGAATTTATAAAGAAAATTCTTTCAGTGTAGGTTCTCGTGTATGCTAACAAGTTGTCCTATAATTTTATCATCTAAAGCCTTACACAGAAAGAAAAACGCCGTACTAAATTCAAGTATTTTCTACTTACTTTGAGTACGACTAATTTAAGTACGAATAACTCTAAAATGTACTTATGTCAAGACGAAAACGGGATAATCACGTAAAAATTTTGAGTCAATAACGAAATACTTAAATTGTGCACAAAATTCTTATTTTAAGTGCTACTATTAGTATAAACCTTTTACACACTCGTAGTGTGTTGGCATTTGTTTGCTTGTTGATAGCTTCAGTCGCATGTTGTGCTTATGTTGTTGTCTTGTTGTTGGTGCACGAACAAACAGAAGTTCGTGCACTGCCGACTAATAGCCTACAAACGTCGTATTACATGCTGCTGGCTTATACTGGATTTTAGCCGTCGTTCTTTCTATACCGAGTTAGCTGAGTTGTCTAAGGCGTTGGTTTACAAAATATGATGAGTTAAGTTCAATACCAGGAATGAGCAAAAATAAATTTAAATTAAAACACAAGTAAGTAAAAATATTAAATTTATATAAGTAGTAAAAATAAAAATTCTCAAGTCTGCTCCAGGATTATCAAATAAGTAAAAGTTAGCCTGATTCTGGCTTGATTCAAGCACGCGCGGGATTGATTGAAGTACGCAGTTTAGGATTGATTCAAGTACGCGGCGGATTAATTCAAGTCTACAGCGGGCTTGAATCTACATGCAAGACGACGTGTATCAGCTACTTGTCGGCTATGCCCGAGTAATGAAAATAAACAACAACAAGAGCAGAACAATGATTTGTGGCTATCATAAAGCAAACAAACACCAACACAGTACGAGTACGACTGTGTATAAAGTTTATAAACATACTCGTACTTAAAATAAGATTTTTTTTTACATGAATAAAGGCTAATTAGGCTAAAATTAAGTATTTTGCACTTGAATATTCCGACTTAAAACAATCTTTCTGTACTTGATTTCAGAAAAATCGGGATTACCGTACTTTTGACACCGCTTGGGATTAAAGTAAGTACGGATGGACTGATTTGTCTTTTCAGTGTAGATCCTTCCTTACAAAATTTTGTAAATGAATTGATAGTTTAGCATATATAGATTTATTTGCATTATGTTTGCGATTACCGCCACTGCGCTGCACCTACGTTACACTTTAATTCCTACCCAGGAAACAATTTTGGCCGCCATATCTAACATCAGAAAAAATTTAAAACTTTACCAGACAACCAGCCGAGTTGTCTAAGCTTCCCTCAGACATTTGTCGGAGCAGTAGGCAGTTTTCTGGTACGACGTCTGCACATTGTCTGAAATATTATCCGATTAATATCAGAATAGTCTGCACATTGTCCGAAGGCAATTTAATTTCCTTTAAGGCATTTAACAGAGTAGTCCGCACATTTTCTAATCTACGGCTTACAACTTTTAGCAGTCACTTCTGCACATTGTCTGATTTTAATTTTCGTAACAATTCTCATTTATCTCTTGAGGTTATACGCACAAATATTTGAGTTTTTATACGTATAATATATGGGTAAATATTTTCTGATGAGCTGCCATAAGCAACACAACAATGCATGGAGAATTTTAAACGACATTTCTGATAAATTTCTAGCTTTTAGCTCCGACTTTTCTCTGATATTAATACGCCAGGACGTAAAACGCATCAGATAAATCAGAAAATTTTCTCATGTTTAGTCAGATTTTTTCCGACATTTACAAGACATGTCGAAAATTCTTTTAGAATTTTCCTAAGAAATTCGTCGGAATTCGTACAGAATTCTGTTAGACCTTTCGGTATAGTTTTTAGAATTTCCTCAGACAAAGATATCCGGTTTCTTGTCAACCACTCATATGATTTTCGGTACGTTTTCTGACCGACATCGGATACGAATTCAGCACTTGTGCAGACTTTCTGATTCTCATTCTAAGCTTACATTTAGTGTTTTCTTTTATTTACCAATGTAACTAATATATACATATATGAGAAGGTAGGATCCATATAATAGTTTTCGACTCATTTACAGGATCCTGAAATAAAATTATATATTTCGATTTTTCTAAATTTTTATGTATTGCGCGTTACATTTGCTTTCGCTGTTGTTCTTGGGATGATTTTTATGAACAAAATTCACTACAAAAATTAGTATAGAAAATTTGTGTAAAAACAAAAAAAAATTATAATAATCGCAGAACGAAATTACCACAAATTGACCACTTTTTCAATTTGGACTGCGGTTCACTTTGAGAAAAAAAAATTGTATCTCCTAAAAGAATTCTTTACAAACTTTTATACATAAACAAAAAGGAGGCTAAATTATCTTTCAAATAAGACTAATTTTATTAAATCAACCAACAATGTTAAAAGTTATATCAATTTCAAATAATTTTTCGTAGCAAAAGACAACCTATCTCATACATTTTTCCAAAATATAACAACCCGCAGTGCGAAAGTAGCAACAATTTTTTAAAGAAAACCAGACATTTGTAAACAGATAATGTTCTTTATGTCGTTCTTACCCTTCAGCAGCTGTTAACTTTATTTTAACGTCCTAAAATTTATAGATAAATTACATTAAAAAATTTATTTTACATAACGCTCACACTTTATTTTGAATACAATATAATTCAGATGTATAATCTTCGATGTATTTTAACATAAACTCTTTAGGTATTCACTAAAATATATCAATTATACTAAAAAAGGGATAACATTCAATACATTTTTTTTGGATAAAAAAGTTCACAAAACTTTTAAATATTTTGAAGTACAAACCTACGCTGTTATTTTAGTGTATGTTGTTAAAGTAATTTTAATAATTAAACTGAAACGTATTAAAAAAGCGTAAGACTCAATACAGAAGACTGCGGCCAACAACAATTAAGAAAATATAAATTCTAATATACTTAAAAAATTTGATGTGTAAAATAAGAGAAGCAAATGCAAATATTCTAAAACGGTTATAAATTTAATCTAGTTTTTGGAAAATTTTATAGTTTCTTAATGTGGAAATTCAACAGCATGCATTACGGACACGCAATTTTATATGAAGAGAGTAAAACCACTATTTTGGTTTTTGTTTTTTAACACATAATGCATAGTCTTATACAAAAAAACTAATGTATACTTATTTATAATCTATTAAATCATGCTAAAGCCCTTTTCTTTTTAAAATTTATGCGTTTGTTTAATGAAATATTTTACTATTCTTTCAACGGACACGAAAAATGCATTTGAAATGAGAATCAGCTATATATACATAATTGTTAAATTCTTAAAAATATTTATTTAGATGATTTCTTGACATGCCTTTCATATTTCTTTCTTTGTTAACTTGATTTATTCTTTAAATCATAATCGGAGATTTTAAACTATTTTGTAATACCAGCAATAATTTACGCTTAATTTGTTCATAAATTTCCTTAAATTTCTATTTAATTTGGCCATAATAATTTAAAAAATACCGCCAAAACTAAAAAGTTTTCAACTAAATCTTGCTAAACTACAACATAAATATTCTTAAAATTGAAAGATTTTTCTTTCTTTAAGCAAATATAAAAAAACAGAAGAAAGAAGCAAAGAAATGTTAATTGTTATTACTCGCGATGAAAAAACGAAGCAAGTGCGAAACTGCAGTCGGTCAAATGCGACCATATGATACCCTGCAAAATATAGTGTATCTTCTAAGCTTGTGATTTTTGTATACATAGTAAGACTTTAAAGGTTTTTTACTTTTTTAAAAAATTCGTAATGGTATAATCAGAAAGAGTCAGACATGATTAATGTTCCTTGGAATTAGAGAAAAATTAACATCAATTTAATTTTCAACAGACACAGCAGAACGTAGCAACGCTACTTCCGGAATCCGCTACATTTTCATTATCAATTCGTATGTGTGTTTTTGCTTATTACCATTTGTGAGGTGGCTCTGTCGAATGTGATTACAATTCTTATATGAATATACAAACTTTTCATGAAAATTGCATACGAGAAGTAAATCACTACTAAATTGTGTTAATTTCCTGTTTCATCACATCAATTCCCAGTGTTACCGTTGCCTTATTTTTCTTAATGCCCATTTTTTTTTTGATTTTTTGTTCTATTTAAGTCAAATTTTTTGGTTTGAGTTTTATGCTTAAGTATATTGCTCATTCTCATTTCAAATGCTTCTTCCGTGTCTGTTAAAAGTATAGTAAAATATTTCATAAAATAAACGTACACATTTTAAAATGAAAACTGTTTCAGTATTATTCAACATATTGACTATATTGAATATATTGATTGGGCCCGACCCCCTCCGAATCGAACCAAACTCGGTATGGTAGTTCAGTCTTGTACAGCTATCATTGACGAAACACATTAGAGGAATATTTCCAGTGATCCCCAAATTATGATGCATTTAATGTATGATAAAATACAAAATTTGCTTGAAACTGTTTTCGTATAACTTGTTATAACTTTTTTAATATTTATGATAAACGAATGATTAATGTCTTGCTTTAAAGGTATTATAATAGTGCTTTAGGCTATAAGAAAAAATTTTTTTTACGTAATTATTATTCGAACTGAAATAGGTATAAGTCGGAAGTTATTATTGTTCGGCTTAATTTCAATAATTGAACTAATGTAAATTCAAATTATTTTTAAGAGTGGACTATTAGAATATCTAATCAGACTAGCAGAACGGAGTAGTACTACTGATTTCGACAGCCGCTACGCCGTCATCATCAGCATCCTTTGTTCGCTTTTACCACATATGATCGTGGATACTAATATTAATGAAACATCAGCTGCTTATCCAAATTTGATGAGGAAATATAATATGAGTATCTTATTCATTTTATCAATATGGTGAGCCGAAATTTCACCTTCAGATTATTTATTCCAATTTTTCCAACTCTTATTTTTATTTTTGGTTTTGCTCAATCAAGCTAATGTTGTTGTACATTAGGGTGGAGCGTCAGTCAGATTTCTTGCGAATTTCAATTTCGAATAGCAAAAAAAGCTGTTGCATTTTATTTTTATATACATCCGAAAAATAATGAAAAAAATTGGGACCTACTTTTAGCCCTCTACCACAGCATCGAGATTTTGAATATGAAATCAAATCGATCCATATGTGAAACATCATATGATGCAGCATTTTATAGTCTTTATAGCTGTTATAACTCATTACGCTCAAAATATCCACTACTTTATACATACAAGGTCAGATTTCGGACAAACTTAAGAGGAAATAATGAAGCAAATTTTCGAACTTCTAAGTCTTTGTCATATCTTGAAAAAAAAAACACATTTTCTAAAATAATTTGAGGTCGCTGAGCACGAAAATGATTTTCATTTATTTTTCTTAATCCGCGATTTCCCGATATTCGCGAAAAAAACTTTTTTTCTTGCTTTTTTTTAGTTTTTTCGTTTATTGGCAAAAATTCCGAGAACGGCTCCTCTGAATAAAATATATTGCGCACTGTTGTGTAGATATCTCTCTATTCTTTCATTCAATACACTGATTGTGCCGATCGTATAAAAATTGTATAGAGTTACAGGCATTAAAAGCTTAAAAAAGTATATTTTTACACTTTCTCCTAAAAACTATCACTTTAAATTGTTCCATTAAGATGAAAAAATATAATAAGTATATTTTTTTGTCGGGCTGCATCACAAAGATAATTTTGTGATGATCACATGATGGATGCAATCGCTAAATGCTGATAAAAAATAAGAAAGTTATTAGCCTTTAAGCGAAAACAGCTGTATTATTTTTTGGTTATTTTTCAGTTTGTACTAAAAAATTTTTTTTCATTGAAAATAATTTTGTATGGGAAATGAAATCAGCTTTTTTCACTTAATGGCTTATAACTTTCTTATATTTTATCAGATCTCCTCGATCTTAAACTTTTTTCATTCGGCACAAAAATGTTTTTTACGGCTAGCCTTAAAAAATTATTAAAATTATTTTTCTATATTAATGAAGCAAATTAAAATAAAATTCATATAATTTCTTTAGCTTCCATCCGTGGTAGAGGGCTAAAAGATATGGCGGAAAAAATTTAATAAATATTTTTCGTATATAATTTACCTAGATGCAACATTCCGGAGGTATTCGAAATTTATTGGATGACTTTTTTTTCCTTCATACACCAACGCTCCACTCTATTGTACATGCTTAACAGTATGATTTGATTAAAGGTAGATGATGTTCAACTCTTGACTGCAAACCAACGACTTTGGTCGAGTGGTCTAAGCTTAAAAGAACTCTGAAGAGATTAGCGGGAGTTATCGAAACATGTCAATTCAACCCTCCGTGCAGTCAAATTTTTCTTCGTCTACATGCTTCACATTTATCTCTAAATAAAAATATAATAGAATTAAAAAAATTAAATTAAAGCCAAACTCAAGCCAATATAATTCAATTACATATAATTTTTTTTGGTTTTCGTTGTCCTCAGTCTTGTGTATTGAACGTTACACTCTTTTAGTATGCTTCATTACTCACTTTAACTATTAAAATTTCATTAACAACGTAGACTAAAATAACAGAGTAGATTTGGACTTGTAAATATTTAAAAGTGTTTTGAACTTTGTTAAATAGTTTTATATTGAAAAACGTTTAGTGTAAATGTATTGAGTGTTATCCATCTAATTTGTATTGAATTCAAAATAAAGTCTGTGTTCTGCAAAAGATATTAAATTCATATATTGAGCGTTACGTAAAAAATTTTAATCTCCACTAATTGATATAACATCCCTGTAATAGACAAAATTTGTGTTGATTTTTTTTACACATACTTCTTATGACAGCCTGAAATTCAGGTAGAACTGCATACTACACTTAACGCGTAAACTCACAATATTGGGCGTTGTTGCAAGTATCACATTGAACGGTGCATACAGAATATAATGTCGTAAGGTATAAAAAATAAAATCACTGTTAAACTAGTCAAATCAAAAGATGCTGTTGTGTATAAAGTACAACAGCAACATTATATCACTGAATATATTTATTGAGCACAAACACACTTGTTGTGAGTGAGTGAGTGGCGTTAAATATTCAAAAAGCAAAACAAAACAAAAATTTATAAATTTTTGCCAAACACAAAATTTTTGTTTTTACACCACAAAGATTTCAGCAAAAATATCTTGACGAAAAATTTTAAATATAAGTCTTGTAAGCTGGAAAAAGGCGACAGTTAGTCAGCGATAGCGTTGTGCAAAAGAAGAACGTTCGTTTCGAAAGCAAAAAAAAAAAAAAGGAAATAGTATTTTGAAATAAAAGTGAAACTGAATTTCTAGAAAATAACGAATTTTTTGTACTGAAAAAAAAGAAGTAAAAAAATAGTAATATAATATATATGTAAATTTTTATTAAAATTACCAATAAATATAATTAATTAAACAATTTAAATATTAATAACTAAGAAATTACAGTAAATATTTCAAGTAAAATTATGGTGTTTAAGAGAAGTTCTTGAAATTGGTTTCAATTGGCCTTAAAAAGGACATCATTCAGTTTATATATAAATGACATAAAAATCTAATTTTGTTAAAGTTTAAAGGATATACTGTTTAATGAAAATATATCGAAAATAAAATTTCAATTCAAATCAATCATTATTTTTAAAATCAACATTTATAATCAACTTAAAGATCCGGCAGGACATTTGTAACTTGTGCTAAAATAGTTACTTGTGATTTGTCTTATATGATTAAAAATGATTCATACTAATACAATATTAAACAAAAAGAGTTAAAAGAATTTTCATTTAAAAAAAATGAAAAATTTTTAAAGCATTAAAAACACATTTATTAAGAAATAGAAAAAAATGCCAAGTAACTAAATGACCATAAAATTAACAATAAAAAAATATACATATCTGCTTTCTGTGCTACAATACATATTTTGAACATCTATTTAAATAAAAACAAAAGTGAATGAATTTTATAATAAGATTTTTTAACTATGTGGCAATACTGCCACAGAAATATGAAAAAAAGCTATAAAAAATGGATTAACAAACATTCTTCTTAAAACTAGAATACAAAAATAAATTTTACATAAATACACTGTGCTACAAAAAAAAAATAAAAATCTACTAACCAATTTATCTGATGCCACACAGTTGGTTCAATTGCAAACATAATAGTAATAAAATTTTTATTCTCTACCAGGGGCTCTCACCGTTTTTTGTTTCGTGGCCGCTTAATGAACTTTTTTGTTTCTTAAAAGAACCCCTCGTATGTGGATTTTCAATACATATAGCAAAAATCTTATCTATTATTTAAAATTTATACTTCATTATTAAATAAGAGTGCCTCGGAAGATTATTGGGTAGTGTTCTAGCTAGGGTTTGGGATTTCCCGGACTTTTGCACTTCCCGGGAAACGGGAATGAAAAAATGACGTTCCCGGGATTCCAGGGAAAAGCTAATTTCCTAAATTAAATAGATTTGTTAAATGAAAATTGGGAAAATTTCGATTGTTTTATTAATGAAAGCATTCTTTTTAAATAAAAGTTAATATAAAAGCAATTCTAAAACAAATTTTTAGGAATTTTTAGTGAATTCAAGCATATAGTGTTTATAGTTATTACACAGTAGGATATTCTATAAAGACTAATTAATGGACGACTATATCGCAATTAGTTAAACATTTTATTTTAAGTCCTCCAAATTATTTTATAAAGAACTTGCCGTAATGTTTCTTATTTTTCTTGAAAAATCTCCAGGACGATTCCTAGCGTTAAGTACAAGCAAGTTACAGTACTATACTCAGATGAGCTGAATTTTACATATCCTGAGCCACAGTCTGTCTAAATGTCTTTGATTATTCATTTTATTTATATTAAAACATCTTCTTCAGGGTTTCAAGCGTCGACTTATAATAAATTTAAGTAATGTCAACTCAAAGTTTTTACAGCTTCTATGAGCTTAAAATTTCCATTCCACTTTCCAAAATTTGTTCACTAATTCTGCGGAAAATTACTTAAAGTTCGTTTGATATCGAATTATTTACTTTAGGAAACAATGAGAGAGCACTGTAATTATTGGTAATTATACAAACTATTACACTTTGTTCTGTTATGGCGATTAAACGTCATCTATTATTACTAAATTCGTCTTGCATGTACTTTTCGAATCAAGCAATAATTTTTCTCGGCTTAAGAGAAATGGGGTATAACTTTTATTTCATGCAATTTTTTTTGAAAATTTCTGTATAACTTTGAATCATTCACATTTTTATTTTGCATTAGAAAAAATTTTATGGACATTTTACTGCCTGTTTATCGATGTCCAAGGAGTTCTTTCTTTCTTACAGTTACATTTGAAACAAGGACATAGTTTTAGAATTTGTTTTTGTTTCGAATGAAATTTTAAGAATGAAAAATGTCCTTCGACATCGATAAACAGGGTATTAGTATTTAAACAGATGATGAAAAACATAGCAACTTTAAAAGAGAACTTAAACAATTTCATCGTGTAAATTTAGTCGTACAGTCAGTCAAAGGAACTTTTGTAATATTAAAAAAAAAACATTGCAAATTTTGATATTAAAGAAAAACTGGATTATAATACAAATTTCTTGTATGAATCAAAATAAATTTGGCGGTCACTTACGCCATTTTATAAATGTGTATGTCAAAAAAGTCCATATAACGTGTACTTTTAATTTCCCGTTTTCCGGGGAAATTTTCGAGATATTCCCGGGAAAACGGGAAATTAAAAGTACACTTTTCCCGGGAATTCCCGCCCAGGAATTGACAAGCGTTAATAAAAATAGTATTAATCGTTTTTTATTATTTTGTAGCGCAGTGTTTATGATTTTAAATTAAAAATCTTACATTCATAAGAAAAAAAAAAATTTTATTTTTATAGAACATTTATCTGAATTAAATATATAAAATACACAACTAATAACAACAACTCCAACAAAAACAAAAAAAGTTATTTACAAAAAAAAAAAGAAAGAAAAATGATTTGTCCTAAACGTACTACCGAATTGCTGGAACTACATCTGGAACCCTTAAAAGATAAAGATCCTGCTTGGGAAATATCTGTTTCAAAAATTGCAGGTCGCGGTATATTTGCCAGCCGAAACTTAAAACGTGGCGATGTTATTTTCCGTGATATACCCTTGATAATAGGGCCAGCCGCCCGCAAAGAGGACACTTTAAACTCCTGCTCTGTATGCTTTAAAATGCTACCGGATACAAAATTTATGTGCCGCAATAGTTGTGGTCTTCCCGTGTGTTCGTTGTGCGGCAAAAAGAAACAACATAAAGAAGATTGTACACTTTTCAAGTCATGGTCACCCTGTGAACCGGATCTGGCCAATTCTGTTATCATACGCCTACTGTGCGTAGCCCGAGCAATTAATTGTACCAAGGAACAAAGAGATTTAATCTATTGTCTCCAGGCTAACTTGGACAATAATCATCGTACCGAAGTTCGGAATGCCGCCAAGTGCTTCAATAAATTTCCCACCGATAAAAAGGTAATTGAAATTATGAATCGTGCTGTCGCTGTTTTGCGGACCAATGGTTTTGATGAGACCGCAGATCGTACCAATGATAATCAGGAATTTTTATATCGGGCCTTGTTTCCTTTGTTTGCCTTAATGAATCATGATTGTATACCAAATTCCTATTATACTTTCGAGGAGAAAACCAATAATATGATTGTTAAAGCCTCGGTGGATATACCAGCGGGCACAGAGATTACAACGACTTATACAAAGTTATTTACCAGCAATCTCACGCGTCATTTGTTTTTGAAAATGAAGAAGACGTTCTCATGCAAATGTCCAAGATGTTCGGATCCAACTGTAAGTATATATTTTGTTTAAGTTTAAATTTAATGTTTTGTTGGATGAAAAAATTTTATTTGAGCACTGTATACATCCTGTACAATGGCAACTAAAAATGACAGCTCTCAGTTGCCAGTTGCCATCAATTAGTATTTTTTATAAAAATTGAGAAATATGCATTAAAAAAATTTTTATTACTTAAAAAATATGCATTTATTGCCAAAATATGCAAAAATATGCACTTACCACCAAAATGTGCAAAAATATGTAATCGATGCCAAACTACTTAAAATTTTATGATTCCGATAGATAATTAGTCAATACCTCTTTATCTATGACCACAAAAAAACATGAATTTGCATGAAAGTTCGAGCCCTGATAATAAATAATGAACCTTTTCTCAACAACTTTGTAGAACAAGATGATCACATACATACATATGTGCTATGTATGTCGACTATTAAATTAATCAAATACAAATACACAAGAATAAGAAATCTTTGAAAATGAAACATATTCATCAGTTTAATGAAATTATTTCATTATTATAATGAAATTATGTCATTATTTTAATGAAATTATATTACTGAAATTACTACATTATTAAGTAAATTCGTTAACTTAAACTCTTTTATTCAATATTTCGATTTATTTACAAATCCGTGCTGCAAATACCTACAATGGTCACATCAGAAAAATTTTGCAAAGTTGATGACCGCTTACAATATCGAACTTAGAATCTTGATTTTTAGCCGACTTCAAAAAGGACTATCTAAGTTTGCTGACTAATCCAACGATATATGTGATTTATATCACCGGTATTTCATAAATACAATGAAATTTTTCATTAAAGCTATGAAATATGTTTCATTGAAATTATGTCTTTCAACAAATTAAAATTGTTTTAATTTTTAATCTAAATAGGCATTAAAACATTTTGTCAAAACTTCAAGAGGTTTCCATAAAATTACGAAATGTTCATGTAAAAAATCCAATGCATTTTTCTAGCGAAACTATGAAATCTAATGACGCAAGTCCAATTGAAATTCTGTCACAATATTCGTAGTATTTCATATATATTGTGAAATATTTCATTACAATTGTGCAAAAAGTCTAACAAAACTGTTTCATTGGGCTTATGAAGCGAATTTCTTTCATTGTATAAAAGTTACTTATTTCAATTCTGAAGCTTTTTTAATTAGTACTACAGTGTAATCATTTCCACTAAAGAAATATTCAATTTCCGCAAGCAAAAGAAAAAGAAACAAATCTAAATAATTTGAGAAGTGTAAACTATATGCTTTTTCAAAGTATCACTTTAGTTGTGCTCACCTCTTTAAATTAAAGCGTTTGTTGTCTCATTTTCTTATTTTTGAACAAATTCTGTTGTTGTTTTAATTAATTTAAATCAAATAAAATCTTTAGCCACTAAGAAAACACATATTTAAAAAATCACATATCAAGGTTTATTTATATTCTCAGTGGTTTTTATTTGTTAAATAAACAAAACACTTAAAAAATATAATGCGGATTTCCGAAAAACGAAAAAAAGAAAAATCAAATTTCCAGAATAGCACAAAAATTAATTAGTTGTATCTAAATTATTATTTGAAAATTTGTTCAAAGAAAACTAATTGCTAAACAGAACTGTTATAACAAATTAAACAGAAATCAAAATTCTCATTAACAAACTCATAAAAAACATTAAAATACAAGAAAAAAATACTAGAAAAGCACTTTAATTTAAAAAAAAATGTTTTTGACAATTAACACACTTTCTTTTTTAATAAAATTGAGGCCAGGCCAGACCGCCTTTTAACTTGAACTTGCAAATAGATTAATAAAATAAATTTAAGCTTTTTTCTTTCTTTTATCTCGATTAACCAAATACATTTTCATAATGAAAACTAAAAAATGTTTTATGTCAAAAAACACCACTATTCCAACCAACTATAAAATACTTGAACTTGAAAATGCTTTTAAAATTTGAATATGTATGCGGTAGCATTTTGCTTAACGATAAGAATTTGTGATATTGTTTTCTTCTTTTTAATTAAGTAGAAAGAGTGTCAGATAAATGATAGGAATTTAGAAAATTATAAAAAGAATTTGATAATAATATGAGGAAACAAAAACATTTTTGCGAGAAGTTAAAAGAAAGTGATTTATAAAATATAAATAAATGGCCTCGAAATTGGCTTGCAATTTTGTTGGAGGGACAAAATAAATATAAGTATAAATGTGCACACATATACATATCTTCACATTTATACATATCTACATGTATAATTGAACGGAAAGATAGAAACGCTCTAATCAGCCTAGAAACATAGGCATTGATGCCAACTTTGGCTCTTATTTACGATATAGCAAAAAAAAAAGAAAAAGATATGACACACTGTATTGTCATAACCAAAGTTTTTTACGATATGACAACGCTGCGATATAACAACACCGTGTATGGCTATCCTAGTGCTGTCATATCGTAAAAAACTTACGATATGACAGTACAGTGTGTCATATCGTTTTTTGTCATATCATAAAAAAGGACCAAAGTTGGCATCAATGACCACATGTCTCTGTGTCAACACTCTTTTCTCTAGCGACAATTGCACTAGTTAAAATGTCGACAACTTTCGTTTTTGACACTTTAGAGACAGCACTTCTAGTGTACTTCAGGTGACACTGTCAACTAAAGCGTCAATAGTTTGTTTTCTTTTTTATTATGCTGTGCAGTCAATAGCAGAGTTGCAAGTCGATCGGCGGCTAGCAACTGCCGCTTCCGATTGACTTTTTAAATTTTAGCCAAATTTTTTTAGTAAAATAATAATATATTTTTTTAACTGAAAAAATATACATATTTTTCAATTAAATTGTTTGTTTATTTTAAAAATGTTAGCATTATATTTCGGTTGAAGCTGACATATAAGCCGCCGCCGTGTCATTGTTGGCAACGCCGCCAATATTACCAATATTATAGGTAGAGATTTATTTGACAATTGTTATTTTTTTTATAGAAGTTTGTAATGTAAGCAGAAAAACAATGAAATTGAAATTGTGGAAAATACTGAGCATTTTGTGGAGCATTTGGAAGATCTTCCTGTTCCGCATTTGATGAAAGTTTTTTAATTTCGATGGATATTTTTTGAACTACAATTGAAAAGGTATATTAATATCAAAAATACTTCGCTCTGAATAATAATCATTTATTCAATTAAAAAAAAAATAATAATAAAAAAATATGTGTGTTTAAGTGTATTGCCCCAACCCTGACAAAATTGTAGACCAGGGTCACTAAAATGTATTAGTGAATCTTTTGTTCAAATTAGGGAGGTAACGAATACCGATACCGATACCGATATATCGGCGATACTTGAGATTTTCCGATACATCGGTATCGGCGATATTTTACTATCGATACGACGATACTTTTAAAAATTTTTTCAGAGTTTTTTTTAACAAATAATTTATTTATGAATTAAATTCACTTCGTTATTTTTTAAATCTTATTAATATCAATTTTAAAAATTAATAATATTTTATGCTGTTATTTTTTAAAAAAATTATTTATTTTTTGTTAATTTTACCATGAATTCAAGTTCAAGCCGTTGTTTTATAAATCTTATTCCAGCAAAAAAAAAAAAAAGATACTCCAAAGAAGTCATGAAAATGTAGAATTCGCGATCTGGAAGTATTGCAAATTTGGATAATTTCTAATTAGTTTTACATATCCTTGCCATTGCAAGAAGTGCTGTTTTTCGATTACCAATTCGGTGGAAGCGATGCTAGGACAAATTTCTTTTTCGGTATTCTATAATGATTTTTCCTCAAGGAAAAAGGATAAAAAATTACCTATTTTCACAATTTTTTTATGCGAATTTAAACTCAAAACTGTATTTTCATGTAAGTGAATAAATATAAACTTAAAAGTCTTTTAATAATTAAGCTATTTAGTTATTTAGAAGAATATTAGTTGATAAATGTCCTTTAAAAAAAATCGATTTTTTAAAAAGCATGGCGAGTATTTTTTAAAATTATAAAGGAATTAAACATATTTTCTTGCTTTTCTACTAATTATCTGCATATTTTTAATATAGATTTTTTGGAAGCAAAGAAAATGTAGCTCCTTAAAAATTACTTCCAATGTTTTATCAATTTTAAATATTCTCTCTTATAATGTAATTTTGTATAATAAAAAAATTGTGCTTGAGTTTTGTTAATCTAAACTTGAACTCGATTTCAATATTCGTATCGGTATCGGTGATATTTATTTTTAAATATCGGTATCGGTATCGGATCGGCAAAACGGCGTATCGTTACATCCCTGGTTCAAATGTCTCCACATTGGCGTAAAAGAACTACCTCGTCAATAGGGTTAAAATCTACTGGTAGATTTTCAATGACAAGCCTATGTTATACATATGCCAAAAGGCGATTACATTGACTGGGGTCACCGATGCCAAGGCATATTAATCACAGGTACCCCCATTACTGCAACAACTACAACACAAAAAAACAGATGCATTTTGTTGGTAGAAACACACCAGAAATATGTCAAATCTATTGCCTTTGTGTCGCACACATTCATATGCTCTCTCAAATTTGTTAACACATGCACGTTGGTGATAGAAGCACACCAGAGATGTGTCAAAATGTGTTGTATGTGTAACGCATACATTCTCAAATTTACTAAGTCAGTTGATCTTATGTTGATACCTGTTTAATCTACCTTGAGCGATATTGATGCCAACTTTGGCTCTTTTCTACGATATGACAAAAAACGATATGACATAGTATATTGTTATATCGCAAGCTTTTTACGATATAACAACTCTAAGATATCCATACACCTTGTTGTCATATCGTAGTGTTGTCATATAGTATGTCATATCGTTTTTTGTCATGTCGTAAAAAAGAGCCAAAGTTGGCATCAATGTTGCTCGATGCCATTTTTAGCTCTTTTTTACGATATGACATAATGTGTTGTCATATCCATTTATGCCAACTTTGGCTCTTTTTTACGATATGACAAAAAACGATATGACATACTGTATTGTCACATAGTAAGTTTTTTACGATATGACAACACTACGATACGACAACATCGTGTATGGATATCTTATTGTGGTTATATAGTAAAAAACTTACGATATAACAATATAGTATGTCATATCGTTTTTTGTCATATCGCAGAAAAGAGCAAAAGTTGGGATCAATGGTCATATCGTAAGCTTTTTACGATAATACAACACTGCGATATGACAAACACCTTAGTGTTATTATATCGTAAAAAACTTACTTATCGTAAGAAACTTACTGTGGGGATTTTTGTGGATGAGAAAATAGCTATTTTGGGGATTTTGGCGCACGAAAAATCGAAAATTGGGGATAAGGTATGAAATAAAAGTGGTAGCCCTGGAAATGTTATGTGTAACTATATCATAAGAACTAGAGCTGATAGGGGAAAACTAATGATGCCATCGTAATCAGGAGATAAAAGTATGTAAGGATCAGTTATTTTTATTTAAACAACACAAAAAAGCCTCCATTTTGTTGTGCTGTGTTATTAATTCTGTTTGTGGAAGTGCCTTCAACTTTGACATAACGGTATATCTCAAAAACTAGAGCTGATAAAAAATGGAGTGCAGACTCGCGAACGAAAAAGTTTACCGAAATTTGTAAATTAGTGTAATCATTTTAAAATTTTAATTGTTATGGGCTTTTTTATTCTAATACCTTTATATGAGCAATTCTTGTTTTCAGGGGTTTTCAGGAACGAAAAATCGATCTAGCTTGGTCTCGTTTCCGGGAAAATCCGTTTTCACCGGGTTTTCACCTATTTCACATATTCCCGTATCTGCGTGTTTAATTTTTTTAGCAGCCACATGCTATGGGTATCAAATGAAAGGATTTCTTAAAGAAGAGAGCTAAAAATTTAACAGACCTATTATAAATTCAAAATGGCGGCCGCCTAAAAACTGCGAGCACCGCAAATCAGCGGATCATAATTTTTTAGGCACCCCTATGATATGGGTATCAAATGAAAGGGTTTTCTGGGAAGAGAACTCAAAAAAAATGGAACTACTTAAAAGACAATATGGCGGACGCACCAAAATGGCGGATCAATATCTTTTATGCGCCACAATAATATGGGTATTAAATGAAAATGATTTCTGAGAAGGCAATGATATGGGTATTTCTAAGAAGGCAACTCAAAAGAAAATGGAAGTACCCTAAAAACAATATGGCGGACACCCCAAAATGGCAGTCCACTAATTTTTATGCGCCCCATTGATATGGGTATCAAATGCAAGGGGTTTCTAAAATTAAAACCAGATAAACTAAAAGTTTACAAACAAGAAATATCCGGAGGTTTTTAACCGACTTCAAAAAAGAAGGATGTTATCAATTCGTGTGTATGTTATTTTTTTTATTTTTTTTTATGTTTGTACACGCATAACTCTGTCATTTGTGAACTGATTTTCAAAATTTTTGTTGTATTTGAAAGGGTTTGAGAAAAATCGGTCCCAAATTTTTTTTATCGAAAATCGGAGGGGGAATTTTGCTCCCCCCACCCATGCATAACTCTGTCATTTGTGAACCGATTTTCAAAATTCTTGTTTCGTTTGAAAGGGTTTGACAAAACTTGGTCCCAAAATTTGTTTGTCGAAAATCGGAGGGGCAAATTTGTTGCCCCCCAATCTACAACTCTGTCATTTGTGAACCGATTTTAAAAATTCTTTTTCGTTTGAAAGGGTTTGCTAGCAGTTTGGCCCAATAATTCTTCTTGAAAATGGTAGGGGAAAATTTGCTCCCCCTCAGCCTCCACCCCCTCAATCCATAACTATGTCATTTGTGAACCGATTTTAAAATTCTTGTTTTGTTTGAAAGGGTTTAGCAAAAATTGGCCCAATAATTCTTCTTGAAAATGGTAGGGGAAAATTTGTTCCCCCCTCCGCCCCCCATGCATAGCTCTGTCATTTGTGAACCGATTTTCAAAATTCTTGTTAAATAAAAACTTATTGCTCCAAACTGCGGTCGAACCAAATGGGCGTGTCATTATTATTGTATGCCCACATGATATGGTTATCAAATAAAAGGAATTTTTGAGAAGAGAACGCAAAACAAAATGGAGTTACTCTAAACACAATATGGTGGACATTTCAAAATGAAGGACCACTCTTTTGTAATAACCCCCATGATATGGGTATCAAATGAAAGTGATTTGTGACAAGAGAACTCAAAATAAAGTAGAATTACTCTAAACACAATAGGGTCCCGTTATATGTGTATCAAATAAAATAAAATTTAAACTTCATATAAACTCCAAGCTCAAAAACAACAAATATCGGAACTTCATTAATTAAAAACTTACAGCCTCTGAACTACAGACTCCCTAAGCGTCTGATTGTTGCGGGTATCAATTGAAACGTATTTCTGAAAAGAGAACTCAAAATAAAGTTACCTTAAACATAATATGGCGGATCACTATTTTTATAGGCCTGCATAATATGTGCGTCCAATGAAGCGTATTTTTAAAAATAAAACTGTAAACAAACTTAAGGCTCACACGAAACAAATTTCGACAATTTAAGTTTAAAACTTACTGTCGCAAAAATTCGGACATGCTCTCATGATATGGGTGTCAAATGAATGAAATTAAAGTGGTTTCTTCAATTACAACTCCAAGTAAACTTAAAGTGCTCAAACAAATACCTATGATTTTATACAACTTTTACTGATACATTTACTAGCGGTGCTGCCAATATGTAATATTGAGGCTGATTGTGTAAGAAACTGACGTAAGCCCCTATGTCGTTTTTTGTAATAGATTAAAGCAACACACAGCCTGTATTCTTTCTTCTACAAAAAACGACTTAGGCGTTTACACCAACGCCTTACACAATCAGGCCCATTATATAAAATACAAAGTTTTGATAAAACAACGTTAACTTTGAAAAATTTTGAATAATACATGTAAATATATTTGCTACTCAGATGGCGCTGCAAACGGTGAATATTTTTCACAAAAATAAAAAGGTCATATAATCAAGAATAATTGCACTAAAAATATTTACATATCGAGCATTTGCTGCAATAGAGTCATAACTAAAAAACTCCGAGTAAAGCTCGGTCTACCAGGTACTTTTGTTATATATGCGATATATGCGATTTAGATAAAAGCTGTTGAAAACTTCAAAGACTACACCTTTTTAGAAGAAAAATTTCTTATACCTATAAATACAATATTCCATATTTATTAAGTTATGAGACATAAAAGAAAAAAAAAAGGATTTGATTAAACCTTGGTGGGCGTGCAACACGCCTTAATTTCAAATGAGTGACCTGAATGCTTTTAAGGCTAGTTTTTTTTATAAATATCCATCGATTTGGGATATGAGACTTGAAGAAATCCACATTTTAATTTGTTATGATCACCCACCCTACCTACTATCACATACATACTCGTATGTATGTGTATGTCATAGTTCTCAGATTTAGCCGCATTGAATTTGGTCAATGTCGTTTATTTCGATACTAACCCAAGTCCCAAATAAATTGACTTAAGACTAGGAGGACATATCAGCAAAATGCTTACAACCTAATTCACAAAAAAATTTTGATTAATAAGAGACTTATTAATCGAATTTTTGTATGAAAATTTGTTTTATTAATCTGTTATAAGTCATAACATTTTTTTATGAATTAAGGCATTAGTATTTAACCATCTACATACAGGTATGTGTTCTTCACCATTCGCCTTTCCTTTCTTTTTTTACTACTACAATTTTCTCCAGTCATAGGACGCGTACATTTGGATCATTTGTCACCCAATTTTCTCGCAGGGCAATGTTAGAATTGAAACTCTGAATCTTTGAGAGAAATAAGTACTGTTCTAAGTTCTATATTCTAAAAAAATTTCGTCTCTAAAAGTAGATAATTTCATTTTCCAAACTATACACTCGTAGTATATCATTTGACTTCCATTAATTATGTATAAATGGCATTGTTGTTTTCAAACTTTTAAATCGTTTTGAGATTATAAATTTATTTACTTATTTATTTATATATAGATTAATAATTTATTATTGCATTCCCTGATTATGTTGTTTTTGTTGAAAATTTTCTAGTTTTGCTGTTTCGTGTTGTGTCTTTTTCTCATGGACAATATGCCAATTAATTAATTATATTTTATTTTGTGAAATTTCAAGTTAAACGACCAAACAATATTTTAGAATTGTTATTTCGATTAAGGAATGCACAGTGTTTAAGAGACTAGTTGAACGCATGAGAAAATTTAAATTGTCTGAAAAGTCGTAAGAGTAGATGGATAGATAAATAGACGATAGACTGATAAATATAGGGCGACCTGATAAGAACGATAGAAAAAGAAATCTTTACATACAAACAAAATTTTATATTAAAATCGTCGAAAACAAGGTTAATTTGAAATAACTATATATCATGTTAGTTTAATATTCCGGTACAATTAAATACAAATTAAGTTGCTACTGAAATAATAGGAAAAATCAGGTTGAATCAAAGTTATTTCAAGTTAAAACAAAGTGAATTTGATACTGAAATAACACGAAAAATCATGTTGAATCAAAATAATTTCAATTTGAAACAACATGAATTTAATATAGACCTTTTATTTTTTATTTTACTTACGTGATGTGTATTGGCATAGGCATAAGAAAATTTCATATTGTAGTTGGCTGCTTCAACCCAGATTTGAATTCGGTCTACTTGCTTGGTAGTCATCGCTCTAACCACAGCAGCCACAACAGACTCAAATATACTTTAGATATACGCTAATATAAATATCATAATTAGTAACATAAATTTCATTTTAATTCAACCTGATTTAATTGATGATTTAACACAAAATTTTTTAAAATTAAAGTTATACTCATGTTGATTTAAAATGAAATGTAACGTTATTAACAATATTGTTTTAACAGTGAAAAATATTAAATCAAAGAGATTTAAAATAAGATTAATATTTTTATCGTCTAAAATTGATATGAAACGATGTTGATTTTAATTTAGTAGCAGGAAATTTTCGCTGGTAATGCGAAGTTTGTCGGCTATTTACATTTACACGACACGAATATCCAAATAAACAACAACAAGTCACACAACTGAGCACAATAGTGCACTGTAGCAATGAACAAAGCAAATAAACATCAACACGCTTAAACAACATAGTATTTCTCATAAATTTAACATAATTTAAATCAAATTTCCAATATGCTGTTGAAAATGAAATGTAACGTTATTAACAATGTTGTTTTAACAGTGAAAAATATTAAGTCAAAGAGATTTAAAATAAGATTAATATTTTCTTTTTGTTTAAAATTGATATGAAACGATGTTGATTTTAATTTAGTAGCAGGAAATTTTCTCTGGTAATGCAAAGTTTGTCGGTTATTTACATTTACACAACACGAATATCCAAATAAACAACAACAAGTCACACAACTGAGCACATTAGTGTACTGTAGCAATGAACAAAGCAAATAAACAGCAACACGCTTAAACAACATATTATTTCTAAAAAATTTAACATGATTTTCAATCAACATTCCAATATATTGATTTTACATTGGTATTTTTTGTATAATTAATAGGGGAGCCCATTTTTTGTACTGTAGTTTATTTTCATGTTATCTAACCGATTTTCACAAAACTTATACCATTTTGAAGATATTTATTGCCAGATAGATGTGCACAATCTATATTTTGTTACGAGCAGTTCAACATTTTGTGAGTTATAAGCAGGGCTTGGACTTTCATGCAAATGCATATATTTTGTGGTGATAGGTAAAGAGGTATTAACTAATTATCTATGCGAATAATTAAATTTTAAGTAGTTTGGCATCGATTTATAGTTGCATATTTTTGCATATTTCGGTTGTAAGCGCATATTTTTGCATATTTTGGTAATAAATGCATATTTTTGGAGTAATAAAAATTTTTTAATGCACATTTACCAATTTAAAAAAAAAAATATTAATAGGCCAATCCTCAGTTGGGTTGTCAGTTGCTGAATATGGTGCTATTGATAGCAACTGATGGCAGTTGCTATTTAGTGCCTTTCTGGCACCCATTAATTTTCAATGTCCGACTGGCAACGCAACTAAAGTTCGGCTGCATTAAAAAATAGACCCAATTGTGTTTGTTTTATCTTTTCTTCTAAAAACAAAAAAAATAATGTTCATGTTATATTAGTTTTGGTACTTTCTTCGTAGGTAAATGCATATTTGTTCGCATATTTTTCATTTTTAGGTACATTTTTTCAGCGCTTAAGATACATTTTTAGTTGCATGAAAGTCCGAGTCCTGATCATTAGTTATTTATAGTTGCATTATATGCTGTTTTTTTTTTGTAAAGAGATAACGTTTGGATAATTTTTCTAGAAATCTTAATCAAATTATTGAAAATGTAGAGCACCTCCTCTGTCTATGCCCCGCTCTTTCCGATCAAAGGGTGGCTTCACTGGGCAGCCCGCTGCTTCAGGATCTAGCAGCCTTATCAAACTGCGACATCAGACGGATAAACTCTTTTATTCGGTCGTCGGGTTGGTTCAACACTGATCCGAATAGGGAAACGCAGTAAGGGGGTTTCTACTTATTTTCACGTTTCCGCTTCAGGTAACACAACGGGACCTAAAGGGACCCAAGTGGGCTGGTTTTTAAATCTTTAAACTGGCAACCTGTACAACCTAACCTAACCTAACCTAACCTAACCTAATAAAATTATTAGTTCATCGAGAACATGAACAATAGTGTGTGTCGTCCATTGGCTATACTAGTTACATATATTAATTGCATGGATTCGGATATCAAACACTATATACCGTCATTTATGAATAAGTATTTTTTACTATGAATCTTACGTGGGTCTTTGTAAAATATTTATGAATCAAAAAATCTCAAGAGACAACTTAACTTTTCTTTAGGAAGTGGTCAACAATCTTTGTTTGTATCCCACATAAAAGTCATATATTACCCATGGCTATAAAAGGGTTAAATATATATAAAAAAATACGCGTCGAAAAGTTCAACAATTTCTTATTTTTTTGCCGGTATTTTTCGCATATTTTGATGATAGTTTATAAGACTCACCAAGGCCGAACATAATACTCCTACATGTTTTGTTTTTATTTACCTAAACTTCCGCCCCAGAGAAATATATCAAAATAATATGTTAAATAAATTTTACAAATTTTTATAATTTATTATATTAATACATAATATAATCGCTAAGCAATATGTGCCTTTAAAAGTATAAAAAAGAAATTTGTCCAAATTCTGAATATTAATAAGTTTCTTTTCAATATAATTTTCGATAATAGATATTTTGTTTGTTTATTAAATAAACTTTATAAAATGAACGTATGTTTATATGTATATGCTTGAACGACAGCATAAAAATTATTAGTTTTTCTGTTTGGAATTCTTAAAAAAAATACATACATACTGATTGAATTATACTCGTATTAATGTGTTTTGATAAAAAAAGAAAAGAAATTAAGTTAAGTAAAATATGACACACTTGAAAACTTATAAATTTAGTTGTATATATACGATTTCGCCACAGCCTCATATAAATAATCAAATATATAATATAAAAAAACAAAAGGTATTTCATAGATGACAAAATTTTTTTAACTTAATAATATTTTTAAAGAATTTTGCGATACAATTTTAATTTTTTATTTTTTCACTGGCTCATTTAATTAATATACAAATATAATTTATATTAGCATTTAAAAGGTTAAAAAAAATTAAATTCGTTTAATTTAATTTAAAAAAAAATTGTGAGTGTAAAAAAGATGAAACAATTGTTTTGTTTAATATGTGCAAATTATTGCCCAAAACAATGTACAATAAAACTAGTTTTTTTAAAAAAATAACCAAGTTGGTTTTAGTGGCTGATTCTGGTAGAGAGAGGGGAAAAGATATATGTATCGGCCTTTATTTTAAAGAGTTTTAGTTCCACCCTTTTTGCACATTGTTATAGTGAAGCGCAAGGGGACATTTTCCAATCCTTACATTTTAGGTATAAAGTGTGACTGATGTGCACTTTTATGTAAAACACTACGAGTAAGATTTTTGTAGACTTCTTAGACCTCTAATGTTGAGGCCACAAGGGAACTTTAAAAAGCTCGTATATGCATTTCTGCAGTAAATTTGCGATTATTAAAGCATATACAGCCATGTCACAGAATACCATTCCGATCGGAAGTGGTTTTAATTCCGTAAGTTGCTTCTTCAGAAAACGAAAAACGAAAATTTTCTTCGTAATCAAACCACTTTTAAATTTCAAAGCGGAATTGAAAAACACTTTTCTATTGACTTCATTTGCAGTAAATAATAAAAAACGTGCATACTCTTAGGAGCGCCAAATAAATATTTGGTCATGAGCTTTCCATGTCAATAAAAAGCTCAATGTGAGCTTTGCATCTAAAAACAAGAGTAACCAAACGCCTCAAGGTATAAAAACTTTATCATTGCAAAAACGAAATAAAAAATATACGCAATCTAAAGCACCAAAAATTTACTTTTACGGAATGACAACTACGGAATCAAAACCAATCCGAACGGAATCTGTGACACGGCTGATAAACTTGTTTAGAGGACTATATTCAACTCTCTTATCCTTCTCTAATTGAACATAATACTCCATAATAAGATTCCAGCAAAAACTTTTGTTACTGGTATGCAAAAATGTATATAAGGATTTGAATAGTTACTACTTATAATTTTTTTTTTTGAGAAGTTCAAAATGTAAAAGGTAGCCCTTACATTATCACAGAAATTAACTGGTTATTATTTGACTTCCTTGAAGCTAAGAAATAAGTAGTCAAATAAACAAAATAAAATACAAAAAATTTAGTTGAACAATTTGTTTTTTTTACCCAGCTGGGCTACGAACCTGTAATCATTCAGATTTGAAGACAAGTCATTGTTGAGTTAAACAAAAACTAAACAAAAAGTTGGTTTTAGTAGAGAGAGGGGAAAAGAATCTGCGACACGGCTGATAAACTTGTTTAGAGGACTATATTCAACTCTCTTATCCTTCTGTAATTGACCATAATACTCCGTAATAAGATTCCAGCAAAAACGTTTGTTACTGGTATGCTAAAATTTATATAAGGATTTAAATACTTACTACTATAATTTTTTTTGTGAAGTTCAAAATGTAAAAGGTAGCCCTCACATTATACAGAAATTAACTAGTTATTATTTGACTTACTTGAAGCTAAGAAATAAGTAGTCAAATAAACAAAATAAAATACAAAAAATTTAGTTGAACAATTTGTTTTTTTTTACCCAGCTGGGCTACGCACCTGTAATCATTCAGATTTGAAGACAAGTCATTGTTGAGTTAAACAAAAACTTGTTTTTATATGGGCATTTCCATAAAAATTACAATCACGACTGAAAAAATTAAAACCCTTAAACTTTTTTTAAGATATGGTAAAGAGGAAAAAAAACAATAAAATTTTTCTATACAGAGGTATTTATACCTTAGGGGCTATTTATATATTACGTAACGCAATTTTTGGAGTTTTTGTACCCCCTCCCCCCTTCGTAACGCTTTTTTATAAAATTTTCAGTATAAATTATCTAATCCGTAACAAATCTTTAAAAAGCAAAGTAAATTTTGAAAGAAAATTTTTTTTGTTGCAAATACCAATAATTTATAGTAAAATCCAATTCATAATATTTTATTTGGTTGTGCTTATCATATTCGTTACTTAGTCATGACAAAAGCATACGATCGGTTGATCTAACCAATTTAAGAATTTTCAGAGTTATATCTTTATCACAATTATGCTGTTATGGTAATGAACATGGAATGTTTTTTGGATTCATAGAAAATTGATAGCGTGAGTTGAAATATAGCATATGCAACTACTATTTTATCGGCCTAGCCATTTTCCAAAGAATTTTTTTTATATAGCTACTTTCAGATAATGAGATAAATGTACTTATTTTATTAATTACTAAGTAGTTGGATTAAGTTGGATTAATAGGATAAATAAGTACCACCCCACTACATTGTTTACCCTTTAACAAAATGCATACTACATATTCCAAAAATGCCAAAAGTTTTTGCTGGGATTTAATGATCACTTAAAAATTATATTTCAAAAATACCGAAGCGTGTGTTTTAAAAACGCTCGTGTGGCCTGAGCCTAAGTCTTTGCTATATTGAGCTTTATTATTCACAAACATGTATGTGGGTTTTTATATTCCTGTTTTGAAAAAACTAAAACTAACTTCTTTAAGCGGCCCATCCATTATTGTCGTTTCGACCTATACTGTGCAATAAATGGCACATTACTTTCAAAACAAATATTGCCCAATTTTCCTGACAGTAAACACAACACTGAACAATGTTGCCAACTCATTATAAAATTTTTCGTGATTGTACAATAAAAACAAAATTCTTTTAATTTTTGCCAATATATATTGTGCCACCTTCGAATATGTCATACACATTGGCGATATTGTTGTAAAATACGAAAAATTGCACAATTATACTGCAAGTGGGTGGACCGCTTTAAACAGCGATATAGTGAGTATAAAATTCTACTATAAGTCTTCAAAGATACCAAAGCTTAAAATAAAATTTGAGCGCCAGAAATATCCCTCTGCAACTGACGTGACTTCATTATCAGAATTCCACTGACGTGGTAGTACACTAGGCACTATTTCGACTGCTTATATTTTGTAAGTTGCGTTTGTAAACAAACTGAAAATATTTTTGATTTTAGTTTAATGTTGTAGTTTGTTAGTTATTGTAATTTTTTGTTGAAAACAAAACGACAAAACTTATTAAAAACAAAATTATTGGCATGGCATAAAGTAGCCTTAAAAAACTTACATCAATACAAAAACAAAAAAAAAAAACTTCATATATTATTTTTTTGGTAAAAAGTTTAGCATTAATTTTAGCTTATACCTAAGCTAATCAATATAGAGAAAAAAGAGATAATATCAATGGGTCAATAAAAATGTATAACGCATTGTTATAACTCAATACTGACGTGGTAGACTTGTAGATACCTGTATGCTCTCATCAACACGTGCGCTCGTTACAATTGCTTTCTTCGCACTAACGTACACATGAGTATGTAATAAGAAGGTACAGAAAACACCAGAATCAATATTTGTATAATTATGGCGTAAAACAATGTTTTCTGTTTACTGGTGTATGCTAGACTACGACGTCAGTAGCAAAGGGATATTTATAGTTCTTGCAAAAAAAAAACCGACTACAAAATAGGCGTGGCACCACTCCCATATTTTATCATCATGTACTTTTACGAGAACTAATTGTGTATGTGAAGTTTCATAAGAATGGGATAAGTAGAAGTAGTTAAAATAAACATTTACTTTTCATGGGCGTGGCACTGCCAACTTTTCTAACCACAATGTTGTATTGTAACGATAACTAAATGTATATGCAAAGTTTCATTAGAATCGGCTAAGTAGAAGTAGTTAAAATGCTTATTTACTTCTTATAAGCGTGGCACTGCCCACGATAGCTGGAGATGTATGCAATATTTTAATAAGAATCGGTTTAGTAGAAGTTGTTGAAAAATAATATTTACTTTGCATGGGCGTGGCACATCCCACTTTTTTGATCCTGATGCAGTATTTAAACAGAAACATTATGTGTGTACAGTTTCATAAGAATCGGTTGAGTAGAAGTAGTTGAAAACAAATTTGTATTTACTTTATATGGATGTAATCCCGCCCACTTTTCAACGGGACCAATCCAGAAGTTCATCCTTTTGAATAGAGAAAAAAAATCCGAAGTCGGTTCATAAATGGCGGAGTTTTGAGGGAACATACATAAAAAAAATACATGACGAATTGATAACCCCTTTTTTTTGAAGTCGGTTAAAAAGGGTTTAAAGGGGAATTTCCCGAAGTTATTCACAATTAGTTTTAAAATACCAAACAAAGCCTGATTTAGGAACAATTTTCGCTCGACTTAAAGATACTTTTGTTGTCGAATTTTGGTTTTTCTTTTTTACTCAAGAGAGCAAACTCTTCTCCAGTTATAATAATTTATGTCGTGGAAGTGCCTCAAAACTAAACTAAAACTGATAAAAATTGGAACTCAGATTCGCGTTCACCGGCCTATATACTACTTCAATTTCTAGTTAACTTCAATTTCTAGTTAACAAAATGTTTATCGAAATTTGTAGTCTTTTTTTGTTATTTTAATAGTTTTGGGCTTTTTCGATATTTTGCTGTTTATTTTTTTAAAAATACGATATTGGTAAGTCAAGAGCTGTTGGAAACTTCACAGACAAAAACTTTTTAGAAGAACAATTTTCATGATGTCACATCTTTCGACTTGTGTAAGTTAATACAATTTCAATCGTAATCGAGAAGGCGTGGTCCCAGGGGCTTAAATTTTTTGGATAATCATTTCTATATCAAGCTTCAATTTCTCCAGATGTGATACTTGAAGATTTTCACAAAAAAAAAAAAAATTCCCATACAAACAACGAACACCCTAATTAATATACATACATACATATTTTTTGATTCCTTTTACCAGGCTCAATCGTTGGAGCTTCGTTATTTTTTGTGTTGTACAGTTTATCTCTTGAATTTTGTTTCTATAGATTTTTCAATTAAAAAAGAATTTAAATGAAATTTAATTTTTAAGTCCAGCCAATGCCAGGCAAAAATATTTGTTTCAGCGTTTGGTTCTTTGGTAGTCTACGTCTCTCGTGTTCGGCTGAGAGCAAGAGTGTCCCTCCTTCTCAGCCAAGTGTGGCCTCTGAACTTAATGATGTTTCGGGCTTTTCTTTTTTTTTCTACATTTGATGCCGGGGCAGTGCCCCATAACTGGATACCGTAGGACCATATTGGTTTTAGAATCGAGTTTTATAGAAGAAGTTTACAATCTAGGCTTAGAGTAGAGTTCCTTCCAATGAGCCAATTCATTTGAGCTGCTTTTAATTTCATTTGGGTCACCTTTGCATTTATGTGGAACTTCCATGTTAGACGAAAATCAACATGAACGCCGAATTATTTTACATCAGTGTATTAGGTATAGTTTGGTTATTTAAAAAATTTAAAAAGTTATATTTTTTTCAAATGAGAGTCTTCCCAAATTCATCAACATTTATTTAACTAAAGTAAGACTTAAGTGATCGACCAGTCTTGTTATAGTGCAAACAGCCTATAGGCATGTGGTTTTATTTGCTATCCTGTAAATTTTCACCAGCCGATTTCGATCAACAATCACAGCTTAAATTTATTGTCGCAATATTTTCCAAAATTAATATTTTGCTTATTCAATAAAATATTAATTGTTTTAGAATAACACATTGATATTGATTTGACAAACAGGAGGTAGACGCTTACAAACATTATCATTTCTTAAAAACTCTTAAATTAATTGTTTGCATACAAAATGAAAAACGAACTATACACACATACACATACAGAAGATTTGGTGGCAGGTAAAGATATAACAAAACATTTGATTGATATGGAAATTGTAAAAAACACATTATTGTTAATAATGTTAATGTTTGAAACAAAAATATTTTGTCATTACAAGGTCAACAATTTTTGATGTTTCTTTTCGCTTGTGCCAAAAGCGATTTACATATGGGGCATTATTTTTGAAGCGAACAAGCCAACAATTTTTTTCCGAAATTTCTAGATATTTGGCATAAGTATAGTTTTAGCAAAAAAAATTGTTTTATAATGTTTATTTGTCGAGTTATGGGATGCGAAAGTGTTGCCGTTTTTGGACAAATTTTTTTTCCATTATTATTTTTTTTCAATTATTGTTTTGAGTTAGAAAAGAATAAAAGAAAAATTAAATTAATAGGGCATTTACACTGTCTCGAAATCTAGTAATTACGATATTTCGAGCTAAATCTAGTTGTTTTTTACTAGATTTGCCATACAAAACCAAATCCACTTTGTCAGTAGATTTGGACGAAATCTATTTAAAATCTAGTATTTTTATTTTGTTTCTTCTACCCTGTACAATATTTTTATACAAACGGTGAGTTAATTAGCTACGCTCTACAAAGGTGGGTATGAAAGGTGTGTGAATTACCTAACTTAGCACTTGTTGGGTTACAGTTTAAGATAAATTTGAGTCAAAATATTTTGTGTTGGATACGAAATCTAGAAAAATGTCAAAAAAGCGTAGTGTAAACGATATAGATTTCGATAAAGATTTCAAATCAAATCTACTAGATTTTGAGGCAGTGTAAATGCCCTATAAGTGATTTTTATAGGAAATTGTCTGATCTTTAAAAAAAAATTCATGTCATATAAAAAAAATTTTTTTTTGTTCATGATAAAAACCGGAAATAACCAATTGAAATTTAAATTTTTCTTACTTGGACCCCTTTACTTTTTCCCCCAAAATTAGCCTAGGGTACCCTCTTGGGTGGGCCAAAATTTTGTTTTGTTTTTTCACTTTATATTCTGAAAATTAGGTTGGTAGACATCTCAGAAAAATTCTCTCCACGTATGAGCTCTCAATTTTAATAGGAAGGACCTCCGCCTCGGAGGTTTTTATTTTGTCGATATTATTAGAAAGAAAAATTCATATCTCGGTATTTACTATTTGGAAAAAAATATCTCGTCTCATATGTTTGTAGGAAATTGAATTTTTTTTGTCAAACTCACCGTTCAAAAGTTATTAAAGGTTGAAGATTGACAATTTTCAGGCAGATTTTTTTTTTTTAAATGAATTTTATAACTCGTTAACAAAAAATTATTATGATACGTGCAAATCATAATTTTATATGAAATTTACTGCTCTACAAAAAATGCTCTAATATGATTAGTCGATTAAATTAACCGTTTAAAAGATATTCATCATCATTAGTGCGCATTTAAGTTTGACGATGAATATCTTTAAACCTCTTTAAGTGAGGAAAACTTAAGAACTTTGCCGAAATATCTGAGAAAATTCTGTGAAGAATCCTCTAGTGAAACTCTAAAGGAATTTTCTTCTTGTCTGAACAATGTCGGAGAAATGTGTGAACAATGTCTGAAAAATTACTGACAAATAATCAGAAAATTTTTCGATTTAACTCATAGCTTTTACGTCCTTTCGTATTAATGTCGGATTAAGTCGGATCTGAAATTAGAAATTTAACTGGAATATCGTATAAGATTCGCGAATAAAATCATTACGCGTTATTCATGCGTGAATCACGCCTGATACGAAAAATTCACGACCTTTGCACATCTCTAGGCTGAACCCACACCAACAAAAGACAAACTAGTTTTTTTGACTAATACGACAACAGAACATTAGTTTTTAAGAGGCAGACGCCACAACACAAAACAAGCGCAAAATTGTATTTTTGACTTACTGCGACAAAACATTGGTTTAAGAAAATACATGTGGCTTGATACAAACTACCCACACAGATTAAGACACAACAGACTGAAACGAACCTCGTTGCACATAATTGCGTTTTTCTTATGGTGTAACTAACCCACACCAGTTAAGGCAAGTCGAAAAAACGAAAAGACAAAAAAACATTGTCCCATTGCTGTCTGATTGCCGGTTGTCTTTTAAGACAAAAACTTAAAAACTTGGTGTGGGTTAGCATCAAACAAGTGTCTTTGACTTAAAAGACAAAAACGTTATTTGTTTTGTTGGTGTGGGTTAAGCCTAACTCGATAAATAAACATCAATTTATACCTACTAGAACTATAGTTATGCGAAATATCAAGGAATTTCGGCAAAAAGAATTTTTTTTTTGGTTTGTCCGCTTCAAAAATATTGCCCCATATGCAAATGTTTCTTTTTCATTAACATTTTGTAAAATAAATTAGCTTTCGGCAAAATTGTTTGATGCGTATGATTGATTTTAATTTAAATAAATACTAATTACATGCTATTCATACGACGTCATACATTAAATCTAATAAAAATCTAAGGTCTCTGATGTTTCTTTTCGTTGGTGTCAAGAACGTTTTAGAATATTTTGCTATTAACATTTTTTAAAACAAATTAGCTTGCAGCTAAATTGTTGCAAGCGTATGATTGATTTCTATTTAAATGGTGGTTATTTACACATTACTCATACGCGTCGCGTCGTTGGTTAAAAGTAACATCCAACAAACAAATTTTCTAAGATTTTTATTGTACATCAAAATGATTATTATTATTATTTTCTTTCTATTTGCAGGAAAAAGGCGCCTTTATATCTGCTGTCTATTGTCGCGACACCTCTTGTCCTGGCCTGGCTGTACCAGAAGTCACCGGCTTACCGCATCCCAATTGGAATTGTTTGGAATGTAAACAAAAGTCTGCTCATGCCCAAATGGTTAAGGCACAAGATTTCGCCTCCGGTGCCATAAATGCCAAAGTCAATTCACATTCATTGAAAACTCTTATCGAATATTTGAATGAAAAATGCGCTAGTTTTATACCCGAAAGTAATTATGTTGTAATTGAGGCCAAACTGCAGGTTATAGCACGTTTAAGCAAAAGTCTTGAGGATTGTGGTGAAGAGTCGGTGGGAACAAAAGCCAAATATTGCCAGGATATATTGGATATTATGGACAAATTGGGTTTGGGTGATTGTGTAATGCGCACGTATTTGGAAAAAGAGAAAGCCAAGTGAATTGCTAAAAATTTTGTGTAAAAAACAACTATTTCAAATAAAATAAACAAATAAAGAGGAAAAAATTAAAAATGTTTTAAATTTTGTTAAAAAGTTAATGTTCTAAACAAATAAATTTTCTTTTTGTTTGTTTTATTTGATTGTGATGGGTAAAAAAAGTATTTGCTTAAAGCTTATAAATTTCATTTAATATATTTTAAATTCTATACAAATTAGCATTTTCCTTTTCCTTTTTTCTTATTAATAGCCAGTGTCAAATGAATTTAATAATAGGTCTTTTAAAACGCAATAAAAATTAAAGATTTTTCATTATTTCAAAATGCTACTTAAGGTGTCACGTTAACATTATTTTCTAATTGTTTAAGAATTTTTGTGTCAGTTTGAATTATAAATTATATTTGAAATGCCACTTGTTATAAATTTTATAATTTGTATATAATTTCTGTTTCCTTATAGCGGAAGGTAATTCATTCACTTGTACTGCAGCGAAAAAAATTAAATTTTTTGTATTAAATAAATAAATTTTAAATTTTAAGAAAATTTAATAAAAATAATATAGAATGCATAAATGCAATTAAAAGCACATACATACATACTTACACACATAGTTGCAAAATCTGCCAAATGATTTTGATATGAGTCATATTCTAAAGTCCCTCAAGCTTTTTAAAAACGCAAACAAATATCTCTTTTACGCCCCAAATATAAAGAAATAAAAGGTGTCAGTTGCAAATATCACAATTTAATATTACAATAAAGAGATGATAAATTATTTTTATAACAATGAAGCTTTATTGGAAATATAGTTAATATTTGAATATGACTGAGGCGCGATGAAGGTTTACATCTGACATTTATATTTGGGGGAATTAAAGCTCCCTCCCTTTTGAGCATTGTTATAGTGAATCGCTTTAGGAAATCTTGTAATCTTACAAAAAGAGCAAAAAAAAATTTAATTTTTCAGCAATAAAGCAGGCTGCAATGTCCTAAGAACTATCTTTTTTTCATAAAAGGGGAATTGAGAGACTGAGAACCAGTTAGCAACACTGGTGTGCAAAAAATAATTTTTTTCCAGCGTTTAAATTAAAATATGTGGAATATAAAAAGTTTAATGCGCTAAGTTCAAATCCGTTTTCAGATTTTCTCTATCAGGGTCACAGATCTTTTATGGTCCTGACTATTCTGAAACCCGCAATAGGGCGGTCACGGTGTTTAGATAAATAAATCTTTAGAAGATGCTGAATAAAATTACCATCAAGTCATCTTTATATAATTTTTTTGTAATTGCAACTGTTGCGGAGTTATTCAGAAAATAGCGGCGAAAAATTACATATATAGTTTTTGTTTTCGAAAAGTGATAAGCAAATTAAGAGAGCAACAATTTTACATTTTTATCGTTTATCAGAGATATTAGGAATAAAATAATCCATAAATCATTAAAATATATGAACCATTGTCGTGTTTATAGACAACTAGCTTTTTTCGACCTGGCGATGCACGGGCTTTAAACATTTTTAGGAGAAGTCCTTAATGCGTTATTTATCGTCTATCTGGTCTAGCAATATCGACGAAATAGCTGCAAAAAAACGAAAAAATATATGGAAAATCGGTTCACATATGACAGAATTAAGCATGCGAGGAGCAAATTTCCCCATCGATTTTGAAAAAAAAATAACAGAATAAAACTGCAGGCGATCCCTTTGAAAAAAAATTAAAAAATTTAAAATCAATTAAAATTTCCCTACCGATTTTCGAAAACAAATTATGGGACTAAGCTTCAACCAAACCATTTTCAATAAAAAAGAAATTTGAAAATCGTTTCAAAATGACAGAGTTAAGAATGCGGGCGAGCAAATTTCCCTACCAAGTTTCGAAAAAAAATTATGGGAATAAGCCACAAGCAGACCCTTTCCAACCACCTTCCCCAACCCCTTCCCCCTTTTTCGAAAGAAATTATGGGACCAAACAGTAAGCAAAACCATAGTCCCCATCGAATTTGGAAAAAAAAAATTATGGAAACTAACTGCAATACAACCCTTACAAACCAAAAAAAGAATTTTAAAAATCGGCTCACAAATGACAGTGTTAAGCATTATACGGGGTGGGGGGGGAGTTAACAAATTTCCCCACAGATTTTCGAAAAAAATTATGGGACTAAGCCGCAAGCAAACCGTTTCAAACCAAAAAAAGAATTTTAAAAAGCGGTTGACAAATGACAGAGTTATGCGTGGGGAGCCGAACTCCGCTTCATTCGTAAACTACACAAGTCTAGCGCGGGTGGTAAAAAAAATTTTTTTAAATGAAATAATTCTTGAAAAAAACCGAGTACAAATTTTATCATCGTGTACTTTTACGAGAACTAATTGTGTGTGCAAAGTATCATAATAATCGTTTAAGTAGAAGTAGTTAAAATGAATATGTATTTACTTTTCATAGGCGTGGCACTGCCCACTTTTCTAGCCACAATATTGTAATGTAAAGATAACTACATCTATATGCAAAGTTTCATAAGAATCGGCTAAGTAGTTAAAATGCTTATTAACTTTTCTTGGGCGTGGCACCGCCCACTTTTCTAAACATAATCTTGTATTGTAACGATAACTCAAGGTGTATGCAAAGTTTCATAAGAATCGGTTTAATAGAAGCTGTTGAAAAATAATACTTACTTTGCATGGGTGTGGCACAGCCCACTTTTTTGATCCTGATGTAGTATTTAAACAGAAGCTTAATGTGTGTGTAAAATTTCTTAAGAATCCGTTGAGTAGAAGTAGTAGAAAATGAATTTGTATTTACCTTTAATGGGCGTGACCCTGCCCACTTTTCAACGGGACCAATCTGGAAGTACGTCCTTTTGAATAGAAAAAAAAAAAATCCGAAATCGGTTTATAAATGCCGGAGTTTTGAGGGAACATACATAAAAAAAATACATGACGAATTAATAACCTTTCTCCTTTTTTTGAAGTCGGTTTAAAATACATGTAGCAAATACGTGTAACGAATACTGGTAAGAAGTACATATAATGACGATTCAAAACGAAGTCAACAGAGCGGCGCGAAGGTTAAATTCCTTAAAAATTTGTGTTGCCACTTTGGTATTTTCGCAGTTTTCAACGTTGCCGTTGTTTTCAGGAAAATTCTGGGATTTTAGGGAGATTTTCGTACTAGTTTTTGGGAAGCCGGGGAAATTCTGGGATTTTAGGAAGATTTTTGTCCTAGATTTTAGGAACTCGAAGAACTTCTGGGATTTTGAGGAGATTTTTGTCTTTTTTGTACTTCTTTACCTATTTTTGTAGGCCGTAAGTAGCTCTACATTAAGTAAAAGTATAAGAAAAATCAAGCCACATGGTTCTGAATATAAGCTTAATTTCTTGGTGACGCACGTGACAAAAAGTCTTAAGTATTGTAAGTGGGCGTGGTACATCCCATATAGAAGAAACTTTTTTTTTAGGATATTTTGGAATTAATGCAGCTAAAGCCTTCAAAATTTATGGGAGTAACTCTCTTTATAATGTTTTTAAAGGAATATTTTTAGGAAGTGGACAAGTGGGCGTGGAACCTTCCATATATAGCAAATATATATTTTGACATTTCTTGGGAACTAACATGGGAAAACACCTAACATTTTGTAGGAGTTACTTCATTGATTTTATGCATTGTTCCAGAGAAAATATCAGGAAAAAATGAGTTGGCGTGGCACCTACCAAATACTTTTTTTTTGGAATATCTTTGGAGCTATGCGCCAAGAAACTTGAAATTTTGTATGAGTACAGCTTTTTATAGTGGTGTGGCGCCTCCCATATAGAGCAAATACTTATTTTAAGATATGCTAAAAACTAATATAGGGAGAGCGTTGAAATTTTGTAGGGATAACTCTGTTGATACTGTGCGTTGTCTCTGGAAAAAATTTCAAAATTGGTCAAGTGGGAGTGGCGCCTCCCATATAGAACAAATATTTATTTTGAGATGTTTTCGTAACTAATACCTTTGAGTTTTACATAAAAGTGGTGGACACATCTTTTACGTTAAACACGACTTCCTATGCCGACTCAGTATGACTATGTCCAAAAGGGGCGTATTTAATTCCACTTAAAATCGGTCTTAGATGTAATTTTTCAAAACCCTGATAGACGTATATATATTTTTTGGTGCCTTCTACCAGAATTAGTCCTTAGAGCATTGCATTTAAACAAGAAACTCATATTGTTGCACTGTGTTATTATATTTAAAGCCAAGTTTAACTTGTTGTACTAAGATTTTTTATCAAAATTTTCTTGGGATGTGATATTTTTACTTACACGCAATTTACATTGTGTCTTTTCTGCTTGGCTTTAAAGCAGGGAAAGGCAACCCACACTATTACATTTTGAGATTGAATGAGCTATATGTTCTCTCCGCTCTCACCTTGAACCGGTGTTGCCAGTAAAATTTCGTCTCATCTCGGCAATATTCTCGAATTTGTTATAAATATCATTAATTTGTTTTTAGTAAAACAAATTTTGTTACAAGCATTTTAAATACCTATTCTAGAATTTCTTTTATAATGTTAAAGTTTTTTAATTAAAAAATGTACGGACTATTACCAAAAATTACTTCTTTTATTCTTCTATTATATTGCGAAATATATGTTTTGTTATAAAAGGTATCAACTATTTTTAAATAAGTACAAATACAAAATTAAAAAATACACTTTAGAAAGCATTTATGTTTGTAGAAAACATATTAAATTCCTATGAAACGAAGACAAAAGTTGGTAGGGAAAATTTTTTATTTGGCAACGCTGATTCTAAATAGCTCAGTTAATGTTTTTAACTCTCTACATTGTAGATAAAGAATAAAAATAAATAAGAGAATAACAAAGTGCCCATGGGCGGCATTTTGCCTTTCCTTGCTTTAAAGGAACGCTTTTTAGTTTGAGAGAGAGAGAGAGAGAGAGAGAGAGTGAGAGAGGTGTGGAGAAGGTAACGGTGTAAGAAAATGAACACGAATTGAAATTTTAGGGATTTTTTGTTATTTCTCTTTGTTATTTTCGTACTCTCAGCATTAAGCATGTGTATCAGGGATGGCAAATGAGATTTTAAAATTGTACCAATTGTAATCAAAAATTGTACTTTTTTGGACATAATTGTACCAAAACAGGTTTTTTAAACCAGAAAAAAATTTCAAGTACAGAAAATACCTTACTTTTCTGATCATATATATGTGGCAAAAGGGAGTCTCTGCTTAAGTCAGATTTAGCTGTTGCAATTTCTAATCTAAAATATTTAAAATATGGCATATGTACGAGCGAACGAAAAGGATGAAATATTTTATCGCAATAAAAGTACTGCAATAAGGAGGTTTTCTAAAAAAATGGAAAAATTATTAATTGTACTAAATAAGCCATTGGTGTACACCATTGTACTTTTGAAATCCGAATTGTACCAAAAATGGTACAATTGTACCAACTTTGCCATCCCTGATGTGTATAAACGCCAAAAATGCATGGAGAAAAAGTCCATAATGTAAATGTGCGTTACTTTTCGTAGGGACTTTAAAAGAAAATTGTCAAAAAGGCAGGTTAAGAGGCATAGTATAAAAAGGCACTTACCATTTGCCGTTGGCGTTTCCAAGCAATTAAATTATAGTAGTTAAAGTTTTTATAGCTGTTTTTGAATTTATTTTACTTTTAGTGCATTCAAACTGAGTGTTGTTAATAGCTGTTTTACACTATCTCACAAGCCGTTCGACTTCTGTAGAAGACCTGATCTAATGATTTTATGAAAACCTTTAAACCTTTGTGTGAAGGTGTAGAAAACTAAAATAGATTCATATCGAATAAAAAATTATTTGCCGGGTTTTGTACAAGCTTCAAAGCCTACTATGCTTATTTTTTGAAAATCATTATGTATTTGTAAGTTCTCAAATGGTTTTTAAAAGTTTATACATAAGATAAAGGGTTTGTAACTATTCAAAATTGTGTGTTGAAGTCTACTGATGAGTTGGTAAAGCACCAACGAAATGATGCATATAGACAATTGCTTAAACTCCAGCAAATAAATTTCATTTAAAGATTTTATGAAAAGTTAGAAAAAAAATAAACAATAACAAATAAGAAAACTTATGAAAGAAAAATAAACCCAAAAGATGTAAGAAAAACAAAAATTTTTCAAGCTCATTTCATACTCTCTGTTTATTATGAATGGAAGAAAATCATTACGCCTAATTAAAAATAATATTTATTACATGCTCTGGTTAAATTTTTTTTTTTAATATTTAAATTGCAGAAAATTTAACGAGATAAAAATCGGCAAAACCAACAACGAGAAAATAGCTGCTTTGGAGAGCCAAATATTTTTTAAATATATTCTTTAAGTTAAAAATAACGACCTCCTAATAAAAAAAAATAATTCACTTTAATTTTTTGGCAAATTTGAAAAATAAGTGACAACAAATTGTTGTGTGTTGTTTTCATTTATTTTACAAAATTCTTTTATTAAACGTTATTTGTCTTGTGTGCTTTGCTCAACATTGTTTAACGCATGAAATATTATTTTAACGCAGTGTCAAAATAGTTCTGTTCAAATTGGCAACTATAATTTTTTATATTTATAGAAAAGACAAGAAAAAAAATTTCAAATTAAAATTTGTAATTAAAAATTACTACCACAATTTGTAAACAAAGTCAAAGCCTTTTTTTAATTAAAAATTTATGGTTTGTTTTAATTAAAAACATTTTTTCTACTTTTTGGCTCAATTTTTAATGCGATATTTTACACTGAATGTGGCATAAAATTACACAGAGCAACCAACAAAGAATTTATTAAAAACGGCGATTAATGTATATTATCAACAAATACATCTTACGCCCTGTTCAGGCATACGCCTTAATTGCGCAATTTAAGTTATTTACGCAATTAAGGCCTTAATTGAGCTCAATTTACCATACAAGGCTTCAATTATTAGATTGGGCAATTAGTACTTAATTGTTTCATAAATTGAGTAGAGTTCGATATGCAACCCTTTGTGACAAGTATGTTTACTGCGAAGTATGTTCAGTGAGAAGCAATAACTGTATACAGTGGCAAGCCCATGGTGTAATAAGTATACAGATGGCAGTCGAACGTCAGATTATCATTTTCTGCTCTGGTAATTTTGTGCATAAGCTACGTCAAACACGTGTATTTTCTTGGCAACCATTCAGCCATGTCACAGAATACCATTCCGATCGGAAGTGGTTTCAATTCCGTAAGTTGCTTCTTCAGAAAACGAAAAACGAAAATTTTCTTCGTAATCAAACCACTTTTAAATTTCAAAGGGGAATTGAAAATACTTTTCTACAGACTTCATTTGCAGTAAATATTAAAAAACGTGCATACATTTTGGAGCGTCAAATAAATATTTGGTCATTAGCTTTCCATGTTAATAAAAAGCTTTATGTGAGCTTTGCATCTAAAAACAAGAGTAAACAAACGCCTCAAGGTATAAGAACTTTATCATTGTAAAAACGAAATACAAAATAAACGGAATCTAAAGCACCAAAAATGTACTTTTTCGGAATGATAACTACGGAATCAAAACCAATCCGAACGGAATCTGTGACATGGCTGATTATCTAGTTTTGGTTTTATTGTTGTATTCGTTGCCCTTATGCGGCTACCTGTATACTTTTTACACCATTGGCAAGCTTAGTTTACTATGTGTGAACACAAAATTTAATTGCTCAACAAAAATTAAATTATCTCACAAATATCGATATATCGATATTTTCTTAAAAATATGTCGATATATATCGTCGATATTTTTAGTTTCGATATATCGATATTTTTTCCAAATACAGTATCAAATTCGATATTTTTTAACTTTGGTTTTATTTTTCGTGAAATTTTTAAAAACATTTCGGCACAGTCTTCATCAAATAGAGTATTACTAGCAAAATCTTTTGTTTTAATTATAATATTTTGTCTATTCGAATAATTATCATTCTTTGAGAGTAATTTTGTTAATGTATGTTCCATGAAATATTGGTGGAAAAGTAAGGATTTTGGAAATTAACTATTTCCAGTTTAATTATTTATAAGAAAGATATTTTTTGGTTCATTTTTAAAATAATTTGGGGACTATCATTGTTGAAAAATATCGATATTTCAATATATCGATATTTTTTATTCGATGCCGATCGATATTTAAAAATATATCGATATCGATTTATATCCATATATATATTTCACTTGCCCATCTCTAGTCTGAGCAGGGTATTATGTTGTGGTTTTAAATCGTCAACTTTAGGGCAAAAATCGTCAAGAGGACGATAAATCGTCAGATCTGGCTGCAGGAGCTCTTTTTTTTATTAGCATATACAACAATCTCTTAGAGCTTTTCTATAAAAGCTTTTATTTTTTCACACATTTTATAGAGCATTTCTAGGCGCTTTCGTTAGAAATGGTATAGATTGTTCGACAATAAAACAAATTTTAAATAATTTGTCGCTGCATTTCTGTTAGATATTTTTTTTAATTGTCCAATTGATTGTCAAGGTCACGTGTTTAATAGTGTGTTGGCAAATGTGCAGAACTATTTCGATAAAATCTTTAGCATGTTGTAATGGTTAAAGCGATTATTTATGATTTTGTGTTTTGTTTCTTTTGTATTTACACAAGTTGTTTTGAATAAAATCATATAAATAAAATGTTCTTGTTTAAACCACTAAGAAGCGTGTTAATAAAAAATCAGCAACTTTTTACAGTTTCTTGGTTGTACTAGACCATCTGGAAAACATCCCTGCGGTAAATTTTGCAACAATTGTCTTGAGCTTACTTGTCCTATGACTGGTGGAAAGGGGATTGGTATGAAATAAATAAATAATAATTATCACGAAATGTTAGCAAAGTAACCTCACTGTTTACACAGAACAAATTATGATAAGTTTTTTTTAACAAACATGTTTGACTTATTATTTCATAAAATTTTTGCTAACGCCAATGTTGACAACTTGATAAAATTATGAAATTGTTTGATTTGTTTTTTAAATTGCTGTAAAACATTTTTTGATTGAACAAATTTCTTAATTGAAAAATCTAAAAATTTTTCAAACAAATTATTACAAATGTTTGCAGTTGAATTTACTAATTTCTTTGTAGGACCTAAATTAAACAAACTTAAATTTGATTTAGGGAATTTTGTGTTTGAATTGAAAAAAATTAATGTTTTCTGTGTGGGTGGGAGAATTAGGAAGACAATAAATCATAAAAATCGATGGACAAATGTTTATTTTATTCACAATTAAATGAAGAAACTTAATTGATGAAAATCACAATTTCCATATAACAGTAAAATTTTAATTTGTGTGTGTGTGCACTGTAAAACATTACTTCAAATTTACGATCATATATTGTCTAAATTTGTGTTAAAAATTTCTCTTTGTGTAAAATTACATCGATTTTGTAGTTATTTTATTAAAGAAAAAATCTTTCAAATTAAACATATATGTATAGTCCAAGTGAAAAAAGTGTAACATAAAGTATAATACGGCTATGGCTGAATAGTAGATACGTCAGACTATCAGTTATTAGGTCGCGGCTCAAAGCTGAACGCAGCCAATCGCTTTTTTTTTTTAAATATTTTGTTCAAAAATAATGCGTGTGTAATTTTACGTCGATAATAATCTGTAAAGTGTTGCCGACTATTATCGACCTAATTTTCAACAAAAGTGTTTTAGAGTGTGTGTGTTATGAAAAACACAGTTTTTGTCAATTAACCTCCCTCAGTTAATTGTGAATGAAATCGAAATTTATCCATCGATTTTAATGGTTTATGGCTAATTTTACTTCCAAGATATCTAGCTTTTTGACAACAGCAAAAATGATAAGGAGTGTACCACTATATATTTTTTTGATGTGTTCTGGTCCAAAAACTACAAAAAAGTCGAAACTTTAAATTCTATGGATAATAAATTTTTCTAAAATTTGGGATTGCCTAGAAATGAGATGGTATTGTACCTACCAAGAACTTGGTCCTTATTTTGAACTCACTACTTCTTGCGGCCGAAATTTTTGGATAGGAACTTGGACTTATTTTCACATTTATTTCTTTCGCATTTCACGTAGAAAGTATGTCAATGCGATGCTTCAATTCCTTTTAACATACTTTTTTCGCTGGATAATTAATGCAATATTTTATATATGATTATCTAGCAATGTCGCCTGCTTTTTCATGAGTTCAAAAACTACATCTTTATTAAGATTTACGATGGCATTAGGAATGCATTTAAAGAAACAAGTTCTTAAGAAATCATGAAAACGCTATTTCATTTTGCATGCGTTCATTTATTTTTTTGCTGGGTATATATTCATAAAATCAGTGTTGCCATTTTTTTAATTCCAGTGTATTATTGGGCTTTCTGCATGTTAACAAATGGTTAAAGATATTTCTAATAAAGCATATATTTGTCTACATCAAAACTATTTTTAACCGACTTCAAAAAAAGGAGAAACGTTATGAGTTCGTCATGTATTTTTTTTAAGGATATTCTCCCAAAACTTCGCCATTTATAAACCGATTTCGGATTTTTTCTTTATTTAAAAGGATACACTTCCAGATTGGTTCCGTTGAAAAGTGAGAGGGGTCACGCCCATACGAGGTGAATAAACATGCTTTTTCATCTACTTCTACTCAACCGATTCCTATGAAACTTTGCACACACATTAAGCTTCTTTTTGAATACTACATGATTATTAAAAAAGGGGGCAGTACCACGCCCATGCAAAGTAAATATTCTTTATCAACAACTTCTACTAAAACGATTCGTATGAAGCTTTGAATACATATTTAGTTGTTGAAAGGTGGGCAGTGGCACGCCCATGAAAAGTAAAATGTTCATTTAAACTACTTCTCCTTAGCCGATTCTTATGAAACTTCGCACACAATTAGTTCTCGTGAAAGTACATCAGTATGATAAAAATTATGGGCAGTGCCCACGTCTATTTTGTAGTCGGTTTGTTTATTGCAAGAATTATTGATTGCATTTTCTTTTTCTTTCCTATAAACATTATCAAATTTTCTCCACAAAATATAAAAATTTTTAAATGTGTTGATTTCGTTGTTGGTGTTTGTTTTGTTTATCTAGGCCAATAGATTTTATATATATGTACATCCATACAGATTTGAGTCATTTAATAAACTCGCAAATAAAGAAATAGCGAGAGATTTTATTTACATACTAATTTATAATTATATTTTCTTTGGGAAATTTAACTTTTTTATGCAGCAGCTTTTTTAGTTGGCAATAGAAATTAAACGGAACCAGTAGTCGCAAATCTAATCAACATTCAGATCGAATGATTAGACGGAAGAGAATATAACGAAGGCCAAAACACTCGTATTATAAAAAGCATTAAGACAATTACGCAAAGTCTTTTGGATAAAAAATATTTCATTTAATAAAAATAAAAGAAGCAGAAAAATGTCCATGCCCATAAGTGCCTCAACTTGGGAGTTAGCCGAATTAATAAATGTCCATTTAGGTGAGTTTTTAGAAAAGGAACCTGCCTGGCAAGTGCTGGACTCTCCCATCTCTGGTCGTGGTATATTTGCTACAAGAAATATAGCAGCTGGTGAAACAATTTTACGTGAAAATGCTCTATTGGCGGGACCCACGGCCAATTTATCTTCGAAATTAAACACCTGCTGTGTATGCTATTGCCGCCTAGAAGGCAGTGATGTGGAAATAATGTGTAAAAATGGTTGCACTATGCCGGTTTGTGATAAATGCATTACCGCTGATAGACATGCCATGGAATGCCAACTATTTCGTAAATGGCGTCCCAAAGATACCAGCAACATTAATCGCCATTCTTTGCGCATTGTTTGCATAATACGCTGTTTTTTTCTCAACGATTTGCAGCGTAAGCTTTTATACGCTTTACAGGCGAATCCCGATAAATACTATAGGCTGGAAATTCAAAAAGCCTCAGAATGTTTTGAATATTTTCCCAAAGAAAGTGATATGTTGGATTATTTCTATCGCACCGTTTGTGCTTTTAATACAAATGCATTTGAGGGTAGAAGTTGTATGGGAGGTCATGAGGTATTAATACGTGCTTTATTTCCTTTGGCCGGCTTGTTAAATCATCAGTGCACTCCGAATGCAAATCATCATTTTGAAAATGGTGAAACTATTGTTATAACTGCCGCTCGCCCCATTGTTAAGGGCGAAGAGATTGTTTCCACATACACTAAACTGCTTTGGAATACGTTGGCTAGAAAAGTGTTTTTGGCCATGACGAAACAATTTATATGTACGTGTAGAAGATGTTGGGATCCAACGGTAAGTGTTTTTTAATAATAAGTTGCTATATCTTAAATGTAAAAATTGATAACTAAAACTTGGCCAGAGTTTAAGAAGAATTTTTGTTCTCATACAACACTATGCAACAAAATGAATCTTTTGTCATGTTAAATTGTCTTCCCTTTTGCACATAGTTATACTGAATCGGCATAGAATATCTTGTTGGGCTTACTTTTAAGTTGTATGATATGTTGAACACTTTAATGTATAAAACACCACGAGGAATATTCCTGTTGAGCATTTAAGACCACTGTATCGCCTGTGAAAGGGAGTTTTATTTTGTTTAGGGGACAAAAAGATCCATAAGACCAATTGTTAGTAGGGATGTCAAACGGAATTGGTTTTTGCAAATCCCGGAATGCGGGATTTCAGAATTTCAAATCCCTAGATTTTTCGGCACCCCGAGATTTTTTGGGATCCCGGGTTTTTTTTCCGGATCCCGGGATTTATCGGGATTTCGGGATTTTTCGGGATTCGGGATTTTTCTTTTTAATTAAAACAATCAATTTATAATGTAAAATATTTTCATTCTGTACATTCATAATAACAATTATTAGAAATTAATAAAGAAAAGTTAATTTCAATTTCGAAAAAAGCACTATAAAATCGCTAAAACTAAATATATCATCAAGAAATGAAAAAATCGCCAAAAATGAAAAAAAAATCACAAAAAACGAAAAAAAAACCCGAAAACCAAAAAAAAGCTTCAAAACTAAAAAAAAACGTCCAAAACCAAAAAAATCGCCAAAACGAAAAAAAAGTGTTAAAATAAAAAAAAAAAAATCGCTAAACTAAGAAAACCGCAAAAAAGCGAAAAAATCCCCAAAAACGAAAAAGTGTCAAAACTGAAAAAAATCGCCACAACTAAAATAAATCGTTAAAACTAAAAATATCGTCAGAAAGTGAAAACGTGAAATAATTGGCATAACCAAAAAATCGCCAAAACTAAACAAATCGGAAAAAAACAAAAAATTGCAAAAAACGAAAAATCGTCAGAAAAAAATTAAAAAAATCACGAAAAGCGCCAAAACAAAAAAAATAAAAAACCCAAAAAACAACGAAAAATACTTAAAAAAATAAAAAACTAAAATTAAACAAGAAAGCACAACGAAAAAACTGCCTAAATGACAAACGGGGCAAAAACGGAACCCTTCGTGTACGAGCCAAAGTCGCACTTTACTTAATTTATTTTGTTTAGGGGAAAAATATATCACTGCGTCCAATTGCTAGTAGGGATGCCAAACGAAACTGGTTTTTGCAAATCCCGGGATGCGGGATTTCAGAATTTCAAATCCCTGGATTTTTCGGCACCCCGAGATTTTTCGGCACCCCGAGATTTTTTGGGATCCCGGGTTTTTTCAGGATTCCGGGATTTCGGGATTTTTCGGGATTCGGAATTTTTCTTTTTAATTAAAACAATCAATTCATAATGTAATTTATTTTCATTCTGTATATTCATAATAACAATTATTAGAAATTAATAAAGAAAAGTTAATTTCAATGTATTTTAATACAAATTTTAATATTTTACTGAACAATATAAATATATATTGGGGTTACTCCCCACGTTACAAAATGAAAAAATAATTATAAACATTAATTAACTAGAATCAAGAAAATAAATTAGATATAACTTTTAAGGTAGAAATTCCATTTCACCTTATTACTGGTTATCCGTTGACTAAATGACGCCACAAAAATGCTCTGAGCGCATTAAGGGTAGTAGCAGTAAATAAAAATGTTGTTATCTATTTATAGCTTCTGTAGTTAGTGTAAGACTCTGGCACATGCTGGGATCACAATTTCCATGAAAGAAGTTAGTGGTACTCAGCTATCGGAAAAGGTAGCTTTATGTGAGCTCTGATGACTTTTATTTAAAATAATGACGGCACATGTTGCAATTGTCTCAATTTCCACCAGAAATACCATAGGCGGAACCTCAGTTCACAGCTTATGCTGTCAGTGGGCATACCTTATAGTTCTCTACAAGATATTCAGGATCGATGAATACTTGTTGCTAACACAATGAACAGACTTTCTAAAGCTTGTAAGCATCCACTGCTTCAGAGCAGTAGTTAAGGACTGAATGGCCAAAGCTAGACATATCCTCATTACACCGGTAGCAAGAATATCTGGATCTTGTATGGGTTGGTAGTCTCTATAGCCTGCCGAATTCTCGGCAACTATACAATCGCCTCGCACATGATACTCGATCTGATTATAATTTTATAATTCTACGTGATGATTTTAGGGCTCATGATCCAGGTGCATCCAACACAACTCTAGATGCTTCCTGTTATAAGAATTCTTCATAGGAACTCCAAGTCAGACTTTTGTCAAAAAAAAAAAAAAAAAAAAAAAAAAAATCACATAAGCACTTGACATTCATAGAATGAGGGATATTGTATCCATTTAACGATACTATGCCAAAATCGTTTTTTCCTAAGATGGAAATAGTGCAGAAAGAATCAGTCATGATGTCTAAGAGATCACAGTCGAATTTTCCAGTTACCATGCCCACTTTCACTAAGAACATGGAGAAGCTCGTTTATCACCACCGACCAGGAGAGTAGCGATAGAGGATATCCTTTGATAACCATAATGCATCTATATACATAAATTAGTGCTACTTTTCATTATGAGTTTTTTTTTAAAGAATTTTACTTAAAAAATATAATTTAAATATTTCGGGATTTCCCGGTACTTTTTCGACAAATTTCAGGATTCGGAATTTCTCAATACCGAAAAATCGCTGGATTTTCGGTATCGGGATTTCGGGATTAGCATCCCTAATTGCTAGAGAGGTAAAATGTTCTACAAAAATGTCAACTGTGCTGTCTTACATAAAAGTACTGAACTCGTTTTATACTTTAAACGTAAGGCATGCCGAGTCAGTATGACTATGTGCAAAAGGGGAGAAACTTTAACTCACTAAAATGAGTCCCAGATGTAAACTTTTAAAACGCCGATACATATATATATATATATATATATATATATATATATATATATATATATATATATATATATATATATATATATATATATATGGCTGATTCTCATTTTAAATGCTTTTTTCGTGTCCGTTGAAAGTATAGTAAAATATTTCATAAAATAAACGCATACATTATAATATGAAAATTGCTTTAAAATGATTTAAGAGATTATAAATAAATGTCCATAAGTTTTTTTTGTGTAAGACTTTCCATTATGTGTTAACAACGAAGAACGAAAATACCGTTTTTATCCTCTCCATACAAAATGGCGTGTCCGTAATGCATGTTCTTGATTTTCAACATTAAGAAACTATTAATTTTGCTAAAAACAAGATTAAATTTATACCGGTTTTAGAATATTTGCATTTGCTTCTCTTATATTGCACATCACATTTTTGGAAAATGTTAGAAATTATATATATATTCTTCTAAATTGTTGTTATCCACATTCTTGTGTATTGAGCGTTACGATTTTTAAGTACGCTTCATTACTCAGGTTCATTATTAAAATTACTTCTAAATATTTGTTAAATTTAATTATTGTGTAATTTTGTAGAACCTTTTATTTAATTAATTTTTAGAAAAGAGTTTAGTTCAGCTTGAGGTCCGTTTAAGAAATTGAAAAAACTCCTGATTTTCATTTTATTTATTTTAATTTTATTTTCCCGATGTTTCGTTGATCATCTTCATTTGTTAAATAGTATTATATTGCAAAACATTTCATCAATCAATCATCGTTTGTATCCAAAAAAATGTATTGAGTGTTATCCATATATCTTTATTATAATTGAAATTTTTACAGAATACCTAAGAATATTATGTTAAAATACATCGTAGATTATACATCTAATTTGTATTGAATTCAAAATAAAGTATGTGTTATGAGAAAATATTGAATTCGTATAAAACTGTATAGAGCGTTACGTAAAAATATTGTTTAAATAGAATTTACCTATAAATTTAAGTATGTTAAAAAAAGTTAACAGCAGCTGAAGGACAGAAACGATACAAAGAAAATTATCTGTTTACAATTTTTTGATTTTCTTTGCAAAAATTTTGCTTCTACCGCGCTGTGGTTTGTTATATATTATATGAGTTTATTAAAATTAGTCTTGTTTGAAAGAAGATTTAGCCTACTTGTTGCTTATTTATAAAAGTTTGTAAGGAGTTCTTTTAAGAGATACAATTTTTTATTTTTCCATGTAAACCCAAGCACAAATTGAAAAAGTGGTCATAAGTTTCAATTTCCTCCCGCGATTATTATAATTTTTTGTTTTTAGGGAGTAGATGTATAGTGCTTTCAAACCCCATACTCATTTTTAGTGGTGTATCTTTTTTCTCAAAAACCATTCCAAGAACAACCGGGAAAACAAATATAACGAACCCTCAATACACAAAAATGTTAAAATATAATATAATCCAAAGTTATTTAATTAGTTTGGCTTAAGTTCATTTTCAATTTGATCTTTCGATCAAATTATTATTGCTTTTTATTTAAGAAAGAAATTCTAAAGTACATATGTAAATATTGAACATTCAAAGAAAAATTTGGATGTACGGAAGGTTGAACTGACAGCTGTTTCGAAACCAGCATAGTCTTCTCATCAGAGCTCTTCCCCTAAAATACCAGCGACAGCAGCAACAACACCCTAGCGAATAATTTTAGTAAGCTCAATTAATCATATTTTGTCGCCACCTCGCGGCGAGTCGTACATATTTTTAACGAACTTTTTCTAAATGTTCGGAACTTCACTAACTGTCTTTTCTTTTACCATGTTCAACTATTTTAAGTTTCCTTAGATTTCGGTCTTACCAGCGTGGAATATGATAGATATTTTCAATGCTGGGATTTTCGAATGCTTATTTTGCACAAGTTTTTAGAACAGTGCACATTCATGTTTCAGCTAAGTGACTTTAGATTTTTAATAATTTAGTTATGAATTTTTAGTCGAACTGTATGGTTTTTATCCAAAGTTATTTAATTAGTTTGGCTTAAGTTCGTTTTCAATTTGATCTTTCGATTAAAAAATAATGGTTGAACGGCTTAAAGGTAATTTTATTTGACGTTTTTAGCGGTTCTTTAATAAAATTGGACAACCCTTTTATAAGTTATGATAATATTAGTGGAGAGCAGTCTCTTCAAAAATCTTAAATTTTAGAAAAAAATATTTGTACGTAATTATTATTCGAACTGAAATAGATATAATATTCCACTCATAAAAATAATTTGAATTTGCATTAATTCAATTATTGAACGTAAGCCGAATAATAATAACTTAAAAAAAATAAGAACAAAATTTATCCATAGAATTTAAAATTTCTACTGTTTTTGTAGTTAGGTGTCTCTTGGCATTCTTCTTGTTGCATAGTGTAATTACCGTTCGCATAATACTCACGTTAAAAATTAAAAAAATAAAAATCTTGCCGTTAGGTTTTTATTCAAGTGACAAATTCAACAAATACTTTTTCCATTAGTTTTTAATTAGATGCTCTTAAACTAGAAAAAAAAACACATATTAAAAAATATTTTCAAAATGCACTTTTAATTATTTTATTTCTACAAAATAGAAAACAAAATTTCTTTTATTAAAGTATGCTTATGTATCACCATTAGAAATGCTGAAAATTTAGGTAAAGAAAGAAAAATGTTTACGTTCTGTTTATACAACCTGCAAACATGAATTCTTATAACCTCCACCACACAAATATTTTGTTTGAGAAAATTAATTAATGATGAAATTTTATAAATAGCTTGAGAATTACGAGCATCAAGCACAAAATATTGAAGCCATTTATGAAATTGTATGCCACTTCATGTGGAGGTGTTGCCGCTTGTCAGTGTCAGACAGATCGAAAAAGAGACAGATGGATAGATATTTATTTGTATGTACTCAAAGACTTAAATTAGTTTTGGGAAAATGTTGCATATACATATATTGCATTTCTAGCAATTGTTAGTGAAAAGTAACAAAAGGTTCGATAAATCGGAAAGTACTGTGAGAACTTTTTAAGAATTTTGGCATCGATTTGTTAGTGCAAATTTTTGCATATTTTACCATTCACAGCATGTTTTTGCGTATTCCACATTTAATCGCTCATTTATGCATATTTACAATAAAACAAAAAATAAGATTTAAGCTATTTATGCGATTTTGCTGATTGTTCCTAATAGGAACATATTATATACATATCCGCACAAAAACATAAATGTGAAAATAAGGCCAACCTCCTATCCAAAAATTTCAGCCCGTTCCTCATAAAAACAGTTTACAAAATTACAAAAAGAGAAATATAAATTACATTTATACACACGTGTCAATTGCAAACAAAAATGCAGTGCTACCAAGTATGTTTTTTTATTGCAACTTACTTAGTAAGTTTATACGCACGAGTTATTTGCAAATAAAAACGTAGTGCTACTTTATTGCAAATTACTAGCTTACGAAAACTATTACTGATTAACGCGCTATTTGCAAATAAGAAGTTTGGGTTGCCACCTTTACATATGTTTGTCAATAAAAATTAATAAATAGATAAATATATTCACAAATAGATGAATAATCAATGATTTAAAAAGTTACAATAAAAAACAATACTTGGTAACACTACGTTTTTATTTGCAAATAAGCTCTGCGTATAAACTAGGTATAAACCATTGATAAACATAGATAGCAAGCTCTCGCACTGTCAATAAAATAATGACAACTCTCTTTACACATATAGATATTGTGAATTCAACAAAAATGAGAGAACATCATTTTTGCACTTCAACATACTTGAGAGACTATAATTTTTCCACTTTAAAATGCACTAAATCGTAACTTTTTTTCCACGCACAAACACTTTTTAGTTTTATTTAATTTTTTTATTTGTTTTAATATAAATTTTATATTTCTTCTTGCTGTAATTTTAAAATATTTTTTTAATTTTGTTGACATTTGTGTGTTGAAATTTATCAAAGTTTTCAACCCTATTTTTCATTAAACAGTATTGTATTTTTGTTCCTATTTGGGATAAAAATTGTTAGTACCAAATAGAAAAATTGCAAAAAAATGTTTAGCAAATCAACATTTTTTTGAGCTCGAATGTATTAAAAAGCATTCTAAATTCATATTTTCATTAATTAATACAATAATAATTGCATAAACTTCTAAAAATTCATGTATAAAAAATATAAATAGTTTAGAATACTTTTTGTTACAATCAAGTGCGGTTTTAGTGCTGTGGGGAAATATTTATTTTAAACCAATGCTAATACAAAATGTTCTACTAATACATACTTAGACTTAGGTTTTTGACAGCACACTTACGTTTCTGAAGTTTCTGTTTGGCCTCTATGTACCCTATGGTATAAACTAGGTAACTAACTCACGAAAACAATTGCTGATTAACTCCCTATTTGCAAATAAGAAGTTTGACCATTACACATGTTTGTTAATAAAAAAAATAATAAATAGATAAACAAAGCGATTTATTAAATAACAATAAAAAAGTATTTGGCAGCATTTTACGTTTTTATTTGCAAATAAGCACTGCGAGTAAACGTAGTAATAGACAAACAAAGTCCAAATTTCAGTCCAACAAAAGTTGATTTGTCAGCGGCAACAAAGTTTTTGTTTGCACAAGAAGAGCAATCAGACAAAATCATATGGTAATTTATTAAACTTAAGTTGAATTTGAATGGACATGGTCGGTGATATAATTTATATTTAAATATGAACTGTAAACATACATTTTTTATTTAAATATGTAGAACTTAAGTTTAAACACCATTTAGTCAAAAACTGGACATAAGAGTATTTTACAATTTTATTTAAAAACGACGTATAAATCCTATGCATATTATTATTTTTTATTCGCGATTATATATGTTTGATAGTACTTTTTACTAATTGAACTTTCATCGATTCGAACATTGAAATAAGCAGATAACACGTGGGGTATTCACAAGATAGTCATAAAGTCATATGTTTTAAAATAATAACACGAAAAATATGACTGTTGTGAGCAACCCCTCATAATGCAGTTGTTCACTTCACGAGCTCAGTCGTATGTCTTATTTTTTTTTTTAAAATTACGATATTTGTTTATGTGCTTGTGAACAGACAAATTTGTTGTATCGTTATTTTGTCGCATTTTAAATGTCAATTTATTTAATACCAAGGCACGGCGAATTAATACCGGGTGGCCTCGAGAGGTCAGATGACTAAAAACATTTTTCCATATTTTAACTGTCAACTGTGTTAATATATCACCTTTTTTACAGCCAAAAATATAAATTCATCAAAAAAGATGATACATTAATACATTTGGCAGTTCAAACATGGTAAACATTTCGTAGTCACCTAATCTTTCGAAGCCACCTGGCATTAATTCACCTTAGTTTGATACCATGAAATGAAACCAGCCAGGTATGGGAGTTTTAATTTGACGCGAAATAGAATAACTTTTTTCGCGACAAGAACTTTTGATTAAAATAGTTTTAAAATTAAATTTAAATGAATCAAGTATATATTTATAATTAAGAAGAATGTATTTTCCTGTGTTACTTATCACATATATAAAAGATTTTAACAAATTAATCTAACAAACTGAATATTCCCAGACCTGGTCTCAATACAACTATTGGAAGAACATATAAAATTCAATTGTATAATTATAACGAACTTTTGTATGACAATTAACAACAACAAAATACAATACTGTATAATTAGACGATTTCACAACACATACGACGTTAATACGAGCTTGTGAATTGAAGAAGTTTGCTATGTACACAGCCGACAATTTACATGTACACAACACAAACAAACAAAATAAACCACAACAACAAGATCACAACAGTCATTTGTACCTATCAACAATGCAATTAAATACCAACCCACTTAACTTGAGGTCTACACGTAACATAATATGCAGAGAGAATTATGTTACGTGTAGACTTCAAATTAGTGTTACCTCAATGTTATAGGAATTTCTATGAGAGCGTTGTTATAAGAATTCTTTTAACAACAATCTTATGAGATGAACTGTCAAAAAAGACATGTATATGAAAATAAAATAGAGTGCATGTGTGAGTGTTTTTTAAAATAAATGAAAAGCGATGTTTTTGATAAAATTTCTGTGTTAAATAAATGAATAAATGTGTTTAGTTGATTTATAAATTTAAATTTGTGTGAAAAATTAAAAATAAAACAACTAATTATGCAAAAGTGGTACATGTTAACTCGATGAGCATTTGCATAAAATGAAATCTTATCGGAAAAGTAAAATTACGTCTTCCCCTAGTATGAGATTAAGAGAAAATTCGACATTTTCTTTTTAGTATTCTGCCGACGTTTTCTCTCATGTTATCTCAAAGTTAATGTCTCGTGAAGACGCTGTGTAAACAACAATTTTTTTTTTCTCATTTATTAAGTTTTCTCTTTGCCTGGCTCTGATATACATACATGTATGTATGTCAGATGTCAGGGATAAAATATAAGACCGGCTCCCATAGCAGCGTTGTCAACTCAGTGCTTTTCGCACCGTTTTTAGTGCTTTTTCAACTTTTCGAAGCGAAAAATTTTGGAGTTAGTGCTCGGTGCTTTTTTAGTCTAATTTTTGGTGCTTTTATTTTTTGACGGTGGCACTGAACCCAAAATTGTAAAATTAATTTCTTTATCTAAAAAATGTTTTCCAAGTGTAAAATTCTTTGTTAATGCCACTATTTCCTGAACACGTTTTTGCAGTCTTGCAGAAGAATGAAAAAATTGATTCGAGCAATCGGTGGTGCTCCATCTTTTGTCTTTTTTGTCGAACCACATTAAAACTAATTTTTGTACATATTTCGTTTGCTTGGCACTTCAGATTTCAAAAAAAAACTTTCCGTTTTCACGAAATTTGACATACATAAACATATGTATATTCTACTCTTACGTGCGTATCGAATGGCGTAAGAACTAGCCCGATACTTTTTATGGTTTCTTTTTATTGCCGTCTAAGCTTGGGTATCTCGGTCAAGTTTTGAGAAATGTTCGTCATATCCAAGATTGAATAACTTTACAGCGCGTCATTATATATTAATAAATTTTGTCTCATTCGAAAGGTTTCAGTCTCCTCCTAATAAGTATTGATTAAAATTGACATAGCTTCGCGCTAAAAAGTCCTCTCAAATGCCAAAGTATCCTGGAAAAGGTATTTGTAATCTTCCTTATTTTTAGCCGACATCAAAAAAGAAGGAGGTTATGAATTCGTGTGTAGTTTTTATGTTTGCAATGGCATAACTCTGTCATTTATGAAGATATTTTCAAAGTTATTTTTTTGTTTGCAAGGGTTTGCTTGCTGTTTGGTTCCGCAATTTTTTTCTTCCGAAAATTAGTGAGGAAATTCGCTCCCCCCAATCAAAACTCTGCCATTTGTAAACCGATTTTTTTAAAGGGTTTGCCTGCAGTTTTGTTGCATAATTTGTTTCCAAAAATTTGCTCCAGCAAGCATATGTCTGTCATATGTGAACCGCTTTTCAAAATTATTTTTTCGAAAATCTGTTGGGCATTATTCCCTCCCCCGGAAATATTGATTATCGCATAGTCCACCATTTATGGATCAATTTTCAAAATTCTTTCTTTTTTCTTGTTTCAAATGAATTGCTTGTAGTTTGATCCCATAGAAGTGAAAATCGGGCGGACAAAGTGGTACCTCGATATATTAATTATCACATAACTCCGACATTTCTTGACAGATTTTCAAAATATATTATTTGAAAGGACATGAAACGATTGGTACTATGAAAAATTGCAGGCGGATACCCCATTTGTAGACAAGCACACCATTTGATCTAACACAAATTGCGTTGGTTTTGTAATATGGTACATAAGATGTTTGCGATGAAGTCGGGGGGTTTTGTTGACATATGTAAATATAGTTATTACAGCACTAACTACAACTGACAGGTCTTTATTGTACAAAGTCTTTAAGTAGGAATGAAAACAGATTCAAAAGTTACAGTTTTTTGTTTATGATAACCCGCTCATTTCTATGAAAAACCTGTAGCAATAACTATGATGATCATATATAATGAATTAACTTCGGATATTATATATATTAAGCTCTAAAAAATAGAAAAAATATATGAAAGTTTTTTGCTTTTAGTGGATTTAATTTTTCTAAAACTATTCGTTTTAAATCGGCTCGGTTTACAGAACAAGCAGATATATAACAACTTCAAAATTCAGTGCTTTTTTCAAGAACTACGCGCTTTTTTACTTGTTTCAGTGCTTTTTGACATCTAAAAGTTGACAACGCTGCCCCATAGTTTTTCCTTCCCAAGGCTGGTGAAGTTAAATTCGACCAGCTGAGGGCATGTGCACTTTTTATGTCGCTGGGAGGACGTGCTCTTGCAACTTAAACTTAATTCAAAAACATTTCAGTTATGCATGACATTTTATCTAAAAATCTTTAATGGCCCACGACCGTGCATTGGCTAAGTGTACATTAACCCTTTCGGTATTTTGATGCCATATGGCATCATGGGTTTTTGAAGGCTCATACTTTCAATTGCGTCCGATTAAAATTATTTTTCATTATGCAATATTACACTTTGAAGCTTTAAAAACAACATTTGAAAAATATATATATGTATTTCTGTCATTTTGTATTGAAATCCTACAATTATAAAACTTTACTGAGTATATCATTCCTCAAGACGAAAAAAGTACATTATAAAATATCATATTTTACTAAATTGTGCCATAAATTTTTTTAAATTAAATTTGCAAAAGTCTGCAGAAAGATGTCATTTATTAAGAGCATTTATTGTTGAATCAAAAAAATATATAAGCTATCCTTTGGATTTTTTTAAATTTGTATGACGCCATATGGCATCAAAATTACTCAAGGGTAGAGATTTTTTTCATTTGAGAAAAAATCCTTACACCATAACTTTTTATGAGGGCGCCCAAAATTATTTTTTCTTTTTGATTTGTGCTTCTATTGACCCTAGAAGCAATAATCAGTAATTTGGTCGAACATTTTTTCACCCCAAGTGCGTTTTCCCATTTCTAAGAAATGGACTCATCTTTCAAAGAGTCAAAATTTCGCACAATTTGAACATTTTGGAGTAACTGCTTTCAAATACACTATAACTATAGATAATACTAAAGGATCACCTTATTTAAAAAATTCAATCCCTCTTCTTTTCCTCCATCTTGGCTCCTTCCATAAAATAATGGACTGATCCCTCAGAGAATGCCACTTGGAAAATTGGAACATGACTTCTTCCAATTCAAGCTGTTAATTGAGTTTATTACTAATAAAAATATAGGACCATCTCGTCACCCAAATCCCTTTACGTTTGTCCGCCCATGTGTATTTTATACACCATTGAGTACAAATGATGCCATATGGCATCATTGTAAAAAACCACTTTGGATTAAACTTTTTGAATAAATTTAAAAAATTTAAATTTACTAAAAATATTTAAGGCCGAATGATAACAAAATTGGATTTTTATAGCCTGAATCGAAAAACATATACCGAAAGGGTTAAGTAAAAGCTTTAATAAACATGTTAACAAACTGTAGTAATAATACTTATTTATATAGTAAAATACAATTTTTAAAACTTTTTTACAAACACCTGTTGCACATGAGATTCAAAAGTAAACCTGATATTGGTTTGCTTTCAGTGTTACATATTTAGCAAAAATTATAAAACATCAAACTTTTGTATTGAAATTTAAGAGTTTTTACAAACTTATAAGAGAAAAAAGCTTTAGTCTACAAAATTCAAAGCGAAAAGCCATTTTTGGGAAAAATGTGTAGCATGAGATATACACATATACAATTTAGTAAGTTGCCAAAATTTGTTGTTGAATGTTTACGAACATGCATAAACTGAGATGTGAAGATAAAGATAAAAATTATTTTATTGACATTTAGTAAGGCCATTAATTGTTGATATATTTACAATTTTTACAATGCGGTAGACAGAGTTCATTTAACATTGTACAGTGGGACCTTTCGCCAAATTAATGGCAATAGATATAAAATTTCTTAAAAAAAGGTTTCTTTCTAAAAAATTATAACAAAATTTAAAGCTGCAAAAAAAAACTTTACCTTTTAACTATTTTTCTTAAGCATAAATGTTGATTTTGTTAGCAATTACGTGAATACACACAGAAACATTCAAAACGCCGCTAAAAGTATACTTGTATGTATATTTTTGGTCTTCTCTGCCAGAATCAGTTGTTAGAACCTTGATATTTAAAAAAATGGATTTTTCTGTTCACTGTAATTAACTGTCTTTGCCTACAAGAGTCCAGACTATGTATATACTTTTGCGGCCACAAAACAAGTTCTTACGCAGTGTTAAAATAATACAAACACAAAAGATATTTCAGATAAAATAAGGAAAAAACCATTCTAGCAGAGCAAATACACATACACTGAAAATTTCTTCTTTAAGTTTTCATCTAGTCTCGAAGTACTTTTAGATTTCTGTACCTTTTCTTTTTATTTTTAGCAACAAACTGACAAATATCATTTTGAAATAATGTGCGTATAAATTTTGATATGCGTTGATGACATCGCTACACTCTTCGATACAGATTGGAAAGAATTTATATGTCTAAGTATATCTTTATTAATTTTAATTTCAATGACATTTCCTACTCTACTCTCTTCATACAAAATGGTGTGTCCGTAATGCATGCTATTGATTTTCCACATTAAGAAACTATGGATTTTTCCAAAAACAAGATTAAAGTTATTACGGGCTTAGAATCATTTCAGTTGGTTCTCTTCTTTCACACATAAAATTTTTGAAAAATAATAGAATTTACATATTTTTAAATTGTTGTTGTCCACAGTCTTGTGTATTGAGCGTTATGCTTTTTAAATACACTTCATTACTCACTTTAATTATTAAAATTGCATTAACAACAACCACCAAAATAACAGCGTAGGTTTGTACTTTTTAATGTTTAAACGTTTTGTGAACTTTGTGTTATATTGCAAAGCGTTTCATCAATCAATCATGTTTTGTATAAAAAAATGTATTGAGTGTTACCCATATTTTTTTAATATATTTGAAATTTTTTTGTGAATAATTAAGGAGTTTATGTTAAAATATATGGAGGATTATATACAGAAAAAATTATAGCCAAAAAATTTTCATTACAAAATTTTGTGTGAAATAAAATTTAGTTTTCAGTAAATGTTCTTTAGTGAATCAGTGAATTATTTTTGTGACTGTTATTTGGCACTCAAGCACCAAAAACAACAATAAAAACCAGTACACATAATAATAACAACAACAACAATGATCACAAAAGAAATGCGATTATAACAAGTTTGCTTAGCGAAGATTTTTGAGTGAATCAATTTTCTAATGTTGTTGCGTTAATTCTCCTTAATTTTTTTAGAGTCTTAGAAAAGACAAACATACAGAGTTGAAAACATTTAAGATTGTGAAATTTCATAAATGCTAAATAGATGATGATATTATTTACAACTTAAATATATTAAAAAAAAGTTATTTACTGACTCAGACAAAAAGTTTGTTTGATATATTACAAAAAATCCAGTAAATATTTTTTGTTTAATTCAGTACACTTTTTTGTTTAGAATTTGTCAATATTTTCAGACAAATTATTTTATAGATTTGGACATTTTGTTTACTGAAGAAAATATTTCTTCTTTTTAATGAAATTGTTGAGATATTTTTTGTCTGTATTTACAAATTTATTTGTAGGTCCGCTTCGAGACAACAATTTAGTTTTTTCTGTTTTAAATTGTTTTAAATTCAAAATATAGTGTATGTTCTGAAAAAGCAATTGAATTCTTATAAAAATGTATTGAGCGTTACATTAACAATATTCTTAAATAAAATTTATCTATAAATTTTAGAACGGTAGCGGAAGGGTAGAAACGATATAGAGACTTTTTTTATCTATTACTCCTCTCGGGAGCATATGCCTTCCACCAAGCATCTCCACCTGACACGATTCACGGCTACTGCTTTTGCGTCTTCCCATGTCTGGTTATCAAGCCTTAGTTCTTGAAGGACCGTGCGTCTCCAGGTGTTTTTTGGACGTCCACGGTTTCTTGAGCCCTGAAGACTCCACTCTAGCGCCATTCTTGTAATACTGTCGGGCTTCCTTCTCAGTGTATGGCTGATCCACCTCCATTTTTTCTTTTTGATCTGCTTCTGAAAAGGTTCCTACTCTGTAAGGGTCCAGAGATCTGCATTTAGGCATTAGGCATTTGTTTATGAATACCTGAATTTTTGTCTGAGTCCAAATGCTCGAGTTGGCGGGAAAGACTCCACGTGATTCCTCATATCTCTAGATAGACTTGGCTCATTATTTCATCCAGCACGATGGTGAATAAAAGAAGTGAAAGTGGGGATTCTTGCTTGACTCCAGCGTTTGTTTGAAATGGTTGGCTGATGTTGCCGTTATGAAGAACTGAGGGGTCTGCGTGCTCGTACATAGCTTTGATGATTTTGACTATTTTCTGGGGTACTCGTTTTCTACTCAATGCTTTCCATATAGCTGTACGTTTGATGGTGTCGAAAACAGTACATACAGGGGAGAACGCCATTCTAATGATTGTTCAAATCTAGTGCGTAAGGTGTTAGCCTGATCTACGCAGCTTCTCTTACAGCCATGTATTTTTTTGTGAGCTTACATTATAATTAGTATATAAATGCTACTTTTATTGCCAAAAGGCTACATCTGTTCCATTCATGGAAAAAAGTATATACAAATAGTTTTAGCAATTGGAGTATATTAAGAGGTCGCTATAATATCCGAGATTTATTTGATTTGTTCAATTTCGACGTATAACACTCTAGTACCAAATGGTAATGATCCAATATAGCCGTATATAGCGCTACTTTTGTTTGTTTGCTTATTTTGGCCCATAAGTTCTATTTGATAAATTTTAGTTTTTGCTTTCAGCCGATTATACATTATTTATATTTCATATTCTTACTTTGTGTTTCTTTAAGAAATCTTAATGTTTGTGCAGTTGTAATAGAAACTAAATGAAATCGTTAGTTCTAAAAATATTAAAGATAGAGACAGTTTATTCAGTAAAAATAAAGAAAGAACTCAAAATATCATAGTGAAAATATAGAAAATTATTTAAAAACATGATAAAAAACTGCTAAAATAATGTCAAATTCTATTAGTATTTCCATTCAGGAGTTAACTGAGTTAATAAATGTGCATTTGGGTGAATTTTTTGAAAAATATCCATCGTGGCAAGTGCTGGATTCTTCCATCTCTGGCCGTGGAATATATGCCACAAGAGAAATAGCACCAGGTGAGACTATTTTTCGTGAACATGCTTTACTGGCTGGTCCCACGGCTAATTCATCTTGTAAATTGAACACCTGTTGTGCGTGCTATTGCCGCCTGGAAGGTAGTGATTTAGAAATAATGTGTAAAAATGGTTGCACTATGCCGATTTGTGACAAATGTATTACTTCGAATAGACACATCATGGAATGCCAACAATTTCGCAAGTGGCAGCCCAAAGAAAAATGCAAAATTAATCGCCATTCTTTGCGCATAATTAGTATAAATCGAAGCTGTTATTTAAACGATTTGCAATGTCAACTTTTATATGCCTTGCAGGCCAATCCTGATAAATATTATATGCTTGAAATACAAAAAGCCTCCAATAGTTTTGAATATTTTCCTCAGGAAAAAATTAATAGTTTTTATCGTGTGACTTGTGCTTTCAATACAAATGCCTTTGAAGGAAAAAGCTGTGTCGGAGGTCATGAAGTCTTAATACGTGCCTTATTCCCTTTGGCTGGTTTACTAAATCATCAATGCACTCCGAATGCAAATCATCATTTTGAAAGTGGCGAAACTATAGTTATAACTGCCGCTCGTTCTATCGCTAAGGGGGAGGAGATAGTCACATCTTATACGAAATTGTTGTGGAGTACGTTGGCTAGAAAATTATTTTTGGCCTTGACAAAAAAATTTACATGCGCATGTAAAAGATGTTTGGATCCAACGGTAAGTGAAATATAAAAATAAACGATTTACATATAAGAAAATTTTTTTACTATCTTCACCAAATATTAACATGTAAGTATCTATATTATAGTGTCATTGCACAATTTACTTTGGATTTTCTTAAAAGTGTGTGGAATATGCCCTAAATTAAAGCCCATTTTCAGTATTTTTCTATCACGTACATATTTTGCTAATAGCTGTTTTACACTATCTCACAAGCCGTTCGACTTCTGTAGAAAATGTATCTATCTAATGAGTTTATGGAAAGTTTTAAAAAAGTAATAACAACACCTTATATCAGGGCTGCATTTTGTGCAGAATTCGAACAGCTTGTAGAATGGTTTAAAACAGCTAAAATGGCCATGACTAACATTTTTACTAAGTACATTAGTATGTTTCACGCTACCTCGATAACAATATGCCCGATTTCAATTAGCGAAACCCCAAAATATGCAAAATAAAATTATCTTCAAAGTATGAAAATGTAGTTCTTCGATTTAATCAACGCTTTGAGAGTTATTCACAAATCAGTATCGAAAAAATTGTGTTTTATGCTAAATTAAAAAAAGTTTTCTTTCTAAAAACTCACAAAAAATTTAAAACTGTTAACATTTAAACTTAATTTCTTAAAAAAAGTTGTCTTTCGAATGAAAGTCGATGAATAAATGTTGATTTTATTAGCAGCACAGAAAAAACTAAATCTAATTTTCAGTGAAGAAATTCAATGAATTAGTAAATGTTTTGTGTAGAAACGGATCAACAAACAAATTTGTAAATACAAGCACAAATGTCTCAATAATTTCATTGAAAAAAAAAATTTATTTTTTTAGTAAAAAAAATTTTTTCCAAATCTATAAAACAATTTCTGTAAAAATATTAACACATTCTAAACAAAATAATTTACTCAATGAAACATAAATATCTACTGAAATTTCTGCAATATATCAAACAATATTTTTGTCTGAATTTTTTAAATAATTTGTCTAAATATGTTTACAAATTCTGAACAAAATTGTTTACTGAATTAAACAAAATATTTACTGGATTCTATGCAATGTAACAAATAAAGCTTTTCTCTGAGTCAGTAAAAACTTTTTTTTTAATATTTTTAAGTTTTAAATAATAACATCATCATCCATGAAGCATTTATGAAATTTCACTTTGTTAGATGCGTTCAACTCTGTATGTCTATCTAAATACTGAATTGATTCACTCAGAAATCTTTGGTAAACAAACTTGTTACAATTTAGTGATGAAACAGAACTGGGGCTAGCCGAGTTTTTCCATACAAATTGACAGCAATCTTACGGCGTATGATTGCAGCCATGGGATAATGATGAAACAGAACAAGTCTGCAACTTCAGGCTAGGCGAGTTTTTCCATACAATTTGACAGTAATCATACGCCGTAAAAAGCAGTCATGGGATAGAGTCTATTTTATTTTAAGAGCGTTTTTTCTCATGCTCTCAGTCTTAGCCAATTATTCTCTCAATAATGTTGCAGTATTTTAATAAAATTTGATAAATTTTTCATACGAAATATAAGAACAAAAAAAAACAATAATATGAGAGAATTTTGAAGCTACTGCCTTCGATTTAGTTTTGGGCCTGTATATTTGACAGCGTTTTTGCATGAAGATGGTGACTTAAGGTGAAGGTACATAGCATGCGTTAAATACGCTAATGCGTTACAGACTTCTGTCAAAAAAGTTGAAATAGTGTGTTTCCATAAGGCAAGATACAAAGCGAAGTTTGCGACGCGGGTAACTCGCAAAAAGTTGAACATTCTTCAACTTTCACGCGTCGTATACAAAATGACAGGTAGTGCTGCCAGATTCATATGCTAAAATGTTTGTTTAATGGAAATAAATTGTTAGAAATTAATTTTTTTATTAAAAAATGGATGAAAACTGCATTAAATATATATAAAGAAAAATAAAACTTAAGGCAAGACAAAATATAGCCGGCAAGGGCTTGAAATTGTATAAGCAGAAGAGCATCAAAAGCGTGGTGTGTAACATGCCATTCTTAAAGCGTTAAAAGTTCGAAAAGTAAGAAAAGCGTTGCCGCGTAACGCGTGATATGTACCTCCACCTTAAGTCCTGTTTCATCATTTATTTTTGTATGAATTACGACATCTCATTCCTTTTGCTATCATTGTTGTTGCTGTTGTTGTTGGAGTTGATATTTATGTGTATGTCGTCATGGAAGTTATTTTTTTACGACACAGAAAACTGGGTTTTGTTTTTGCTGTTTCTGTTTGCTTTCTACATAAAAGTCAAACAAAAAATTCACTGATTCAGTAAAGGTTTACTGAAAAAATTTACTGAAAATTAAATTTTATTTTAGACAAACTTTTATTTGAAAATTTTTTTGTGACAATTTTTTCTGTGTATTGAGTGAATACACACCCACACGCTTTAGAGGAATTTTCTTTCAAAATTTTTTTTTCAATCCAAAAATAAATTTATTACCGAACGTTTATTTTAAGTGTCTGGGTGTATTCACTTAATTACTAATAAAATCGACATTTATCCATAGAATAAATTACTTACGGCTTATTTAAATTTTTAGTTTTAATTTTTTTATGAGTATTTAGAATGAAAATATTTTTTTAATTTTGCATGAAAAAACACTATTTATCAATACTAATTTGTGAATATCTCCGAAGGCGTTCATGAAATAAAAAAAATACATTAGGAATTTTTAAAGGTAGTTTTTTCATGCAAATTTTTTCGTTTTACTTATCCAAAGCCGTTCTTGAGTTCCCAGTAAAAAAGAGCTTCCATGGAAGTCAATAAGATCCTGAACATGTGATCCGGAAGTGGCTTAAGTCCGGATCATCTCTAATGATTTTTACAATGGCTTGTTAATGCAAAGAGTTCTCTTTTTTGATTTACTCCCGGACTTTTTTATTTATCGGGAGAGCGGGAAACAAAAAAGAAATTCCCGGCATTCCGGGAACTCCCGGGAATTAAAAACGTAGTAAAATATATACCAAAACTTTAATTTCCAGAATCCATTGATTTTATATAAGCAAAATGAGTCACTGAATCATTCTTTATTTTGAACTGAGCTTTATTTTAAAACTATTTCACAAACAAAAGAAATGAGATAAAAAAAATTAAAAAACTTAACAAATCAAAAAAAAAAAGATTCGAAGTAAATTAGGTAAGGAAGAACAAAATTTTTATCGAAATTTTAATATTGCAAATTTTTATTGAAATGTGCAAACAATGCAAGTTTTTTTTGTAGAAAAGAAAACGCCATAAGTAACACAATTTTCAGTTGTTGAGAAAAGCCTTTCGCCTTCGGTCCTTTTTCCGCTGTGTTCAAATAATTTCAGCTGCTTTGTTAATAGCAGCATTTAAAGTTTCTTCGAAAGTCTTCTCTTTAAAAACTTCACTATCATCTGAAGTAATATCTATTTTCGGATTTTCTTCGTCATTAAATGTATCAAAAAGACGTTTATAAAGACTTTCTGCATATCTAATTACCGTGTATTTTGATGTATATTTAAAAGCATTGCAGTTGCTTTTTAATATTTTAAATAATTAATTACAGATACTTGTTTTCTCTTTGTTTTTCAATCCAAAATAATTTAATATACACTTTGAGCCTTCGTTGGTTTCTTTCCCCTTACATAAATATTATTTCAAGATCAACGACAAGAATTTAAAGAAAAATAATAATTTTTGGGTGTCAAAAACAGTAATTTTTATGGATTTTTCATCCCGGGAATTCCACGATACAATTCCCGGGAAAGTGGAAAACGAAATAAGCGAAAAAACCCTAATGCTTTTTCATTAGATCTGAAGTCGTGTTCAAGATGTTAAGGAAATTTGATTTTTTGTATGTTCTTTTTAGTAGGTGCAAAGCAACTAGTTTTTAATTACTTCTAAAGAGTTATTTTTTTTTTATAAATAACAATATGACAATTCATAACATTTATTTAATTTGCTTAAAAAAATCAAAAAAATATCAAAAGTTCATATTTGCGAAAATTTCGAAAGAGCCACAATTTTTTATAAGTAAAATAACTTTTTAATCAACTATTATGGATGTTGTTAATAATCACTTCCTGAGAAGTCGAAAGTATATACTTATTGCTACTTAGGAAGTAGAGAAAAAGTAGTTGCCCAAAAATTACTTGCAATTTTTTTCACTGGGTATTGAAAAAGAAAAGAAAATTTTCAACGTTCTAATCGCACTACAAGCAAACATGTGAATTATTGTATACAAGAAAAATTATTTATGTCGAATTTTTATAAATAGAATGTAGAACAAAAGGAAGGCGAAAAGTAAAAATCTTAAATATTTTATGCCATTTGCCAAAGAGGTATTGCTGTTTGTCAGTGTCATTGGTGCCAAACAGTTAATTTTGTGCTCTTAATTTTGCCCACAAGCAGTCCAATATATAGGGAATTCACAATGTGTATGTTAAAATTTGGAAATAGCAATATAGTTACACATTAAAATTTCATTGTGAGCCACAACACAAAGCATAGCATATTAAAGTAATAAAAGTAACGACGAAGTTTGCCAAATATTGCTCACTATTTACATGTATAGAACACGAACTCAAAATACACAACAAACGAAACAACAACAGAAGCACGATAGCGCTTGGTATCTATCAACATGCCAAAGAAAAACCAATACACTTAAACCACACACAATAAATATTGCCGCATTGAAAAAAACATGCTTCTTGGACGTTTAAACTTGCCATCTGGTAGTCAATTTCATTTACACACAAAACAAAAACAACAAACTTGCCAACCCATAGCAAAAGACTAAAATTGAAATGTCGCTATATTAAGACACATTTTAGAACGCTGTTATAAATTCCCTAATAGTTTCTGAGTTCTTTGGACGTGGCTATAAAAGAGTTTAGTAAAGACTCTTTAACTCTAATTGAACTTGAGGGAATTATGTATTAAGTTTTTGTTTAATAGTTTTATAAAAGCCAATAATACTGTTGCCAAGGATTTAATTTAAAATTTAAGGACTACATTTAATGAGAGACGAATTCAATTATTTTATACCTCCACGCAACAGTGTTTTAAAATACAGTTAAAAAACGAAAATTAAGGAATTCGGAAATAAACCTAAAACAGGACTCTAATGAGACAATGGAAAATTTTATAAGTTTAGAGAAATCCAGGAAAAGGACTGAGAAACTAGATGTTCTATATTATGGATTGCTTCCGATTTCAACATCTACGATAAATGAAAGTCAAGTTTTATCAAAACTAAAGAAGACAATTTATGAAAAAATTTTATTAATCGGTTAACCGATTAATACCGAAATTAAACGATCATGAACCGATTAAGCCAAAACCCGAGTGATTAATCGATTAAATCAAAAACCCGATTAAATCAATACTCTAGATGTGATTAATGAGGTGATTAAAAGACACTCTAGCTCAAAGCTATAAAGTAACATAATATGAAAAATTAAAGCGATTTCACTTAAAAACGACCATTGACTGCTGGATTGATTACACAGGGCAGCACAGATTTAGTCAACTGTGATACATATCGAGTGAGTGTTATATTTTATATAAAAACAAATTGTAAAGTATGTAACTATTGAAGACAAAGAATTTTTTTTGGCTGCACGGAAGGTTGAACTTACATTATGATGTTTTGAGACCAGCCATAATTTCATCCTCAGAATTCTTTTTCGTGTAGACCTGACTTCCAATCACGACAGCTTGCTGTCAAGTAGTTGAATATCATTTACTTTTTAGTCAATTCAATTATTTCCTCGGGAAAATTTTCTCTTTTCCCATTCCTCCTATTATAAATTATAATTTCCCCGGGAAAAAACTCCCAGGGAAAAAAGTACGTATTCCAAATATGAGTGAAAGGGAGAAATTCTTGCGAGTTTTTCCCCAAATATTTTGAAGGAAACTAATGCTAATTCAGTAAAGTGCGACTTTGGCTCGCACACGAAGGGTTCCGTACGAATATACACATGTATATCCCTTTTCGTTTATGCATCTATATCATTTTGGCAATTTTTTCGTTGTGCTTTTTGTTTAATTGATTTTTTTTATTTTATAAGTTTTTTTCGTTGTTTTAGCGATTTTTTTTTGGTTTTGGCGCTTTTTTCAAATTCGTAACTTTTTTGTTGCAATTTTTGGTTTGTTGCAATTTTTTGTTTTTTTGCCAATTTTTTTAGTTTTGGCGATTTTTTGGTTTTGGCGTTTTTTGTTTTAACGTTTTTTTCGCTTTTTGATGATATTTTTGGTTTTAGCAATTTATTTTAGGTTTGGCGCTTCTTTCCGTTTTGGCGTTTTTTTCGGTTTGGGGATTTTTTCGCTTTTTGGTGATTTTTTTAGTTTTAGCGGATTTTTTCTTTTGTTTTGACACTTTTTCGTTCTGGGGATTTTTTTGATTTCTTACTGATTTTATTTAGTTTTGGGCAATTGTATTTTCGTTTTTGGTGATTTTACCTGTTTCTGGCGATTTTTTTCGTTTTTGATGATATATTTAGTTTTAGCGATTTTTGTAGGTTTTAGTGCTTTTTTCGTTTTGACGACTTTTTTCGTTTTAAGTTTTTTGGCGATCTTTTTAGTTTTGGTGATTTCTTTCCTTAAGCGCTTTTTTTCATTTTGGCGATTTTTTGTTTTGACATTTTTTTAATTTTGAAATTTTTTAGTTTTAGCGTTTTTTAAAATTTCAAGTTTTTACCTCTTATGGTTTCCAAGATACTGCAAATTGTCTAAATTACACAGTCAAAATTACATTAACTGATAGAACACCCGTTAATTTTTATTGTCTTAAATATCGGTGTTAATTGATGTAGTCTATTCTACAGACTACACCAATCATCACTAACTTTGAAAATGTTATATTTCTCCCTTGTTTTAGGAATTTTCATCCACGCCGTGCATACTTGCGCTTCAAAAACATAAACTACTTCTGCCTTCGGAATATAGTTCTTCTGAGAGCTTCTGAGTGACTACACTGTACATTTTACTTTTTATTTAAGCAAAAACAAATATTTATATTAACAGAAAATGTTATTATCAATGAAATCATACAATTTTTATTAATTTCTATTACCGAACTCTTGCGTTAGTGCAGAATAAAATTTAAACCCTAAAAAGCTGATCCAGAACTTTCCCTCTCCCTTATTTGTTTATTCCCCGGCTTTTTAGAATAGGAGGATTTTTCCCCGTTAACAAATGAATGGGAAGATACAAAACTCACCACAAAAATTCATAATTAGGCTAAAGATTATTCTATTTGTAGCACATTCAGCTTTAAGTATTTATACTTTTCACAAAAATCTTTTATTAAAATTTTCATACTTAGCTAAACGGTGTGGTGTGTTCGATTCGCCTTAGTCGAATAAATACTTCTTTGATTTGTTTTAGTATTTACTTTCATCGATAAAATGTATTTGATTGATAAACTTTAAATTGACGAAAGATATTTGAAATATTTTGTGATTAAGATTTTCTTTTAGAAATGGCAATTTCTTGTGCAGCTGTCTTTTCAGTTGGCATTAAAAATTTAGCTGAATTGGTCATTTTATATATTCTAAAGATATTGACTTCGAAAAATTGCACTAAAAAAATAAATATATAGTTTTTAAATTATAAAAAAAAAAAATAAAAAAAAACTGTTTAATAAAATCTTAAATTATCGTGCTTTAAAAAAAAATGTTTAGGCCTATCAGAGCCTCAACTGAAGAGTTGGCCGATTTACTGGAAAAACATTTGGGTGAAAACGGCGAAAAGGCTCCAGCTTGGCAAGTCATAGATTCTCCCATCTCTGGCCGAGGTTTATTTGCTACAAAAAATATCAAAACTGGTGAAACAGTTTTACGCGAAAACGCTTTATTGACGTGTCCCACGGCCAATTTGTCTTACAAATTAAATACTTGCTGTGTGTGTTATTGCCGCTTGGAAGGTAGTGATGAGAAAATAATGTGTAAAAATGGTTGTACCATACCAATCTGTGATAATTGTTGTATGTCTAATGAACATAGCATGGAATGCCAACTATTTCGCAAATGGCACCCCAAAGACAATACCAAAATTAATTACCATTCTTTGCGCCTAGTTGGCATAATACGTTGCTTATTTCTTAACGATTTGCAGCTTAAGCTTTTATATGCCCTACAGGCCAATCCAGATAAATATTATAAGCTGGAGATTCAAAAGGCTTCAGATTGTTTTGAAAATTTTCCTCAAGAAAATATGATGTATTTCTATCGCATTGCCTGTGTTTTCAATACAAATGCATTTGAGGGCAAAAGTTGTGTGGCAGATCATGAAGTTCTCATACGTGCTTTGTTTCCTGCGGCAGCTTTATTAAATCATCGGTGCGTTCCGAATGTTAATCACCATTTTGAAAACGGTAAAACTCTGGTAGTAACTGCTGTTCGTCCCATAGCTGAGGGTGAAGAAATTGTCACTTCTTATACGAAATTGCTGTGGAGTACGTTGGCAAGAAAAGTGTTTTTGGCCATGACAAAGAAATTCATTTGTACGTGCAATAGATGTTTGGATCCAACGGTAAGTGGACCTATATACTATAGCAGTTTCGTTACGTTTCCATATTTAATATTTTAAGCAAGTAAATTATTTGTTTTCCGTTTGTCCTATATTGTCGTTTAAGCCGTAACAACATTGTTTTTTAATCTGTTCAATAGTTTCAGAGCTATATTGGAACTTGCACAAAAATGAAAATAGTTTATAAAAATCTTTGTTTTTGAAATATTCATAAAAATAAAAACAAAAACAAAAACTACGCTATTTTTCTATAAGCATATACAGAGGCAAATATGTTGCAAGCAAAACAAGCCATACTTTGTTAAAATCGATCCATAACTTTTGATTTTATTCCCAAGAGAAACAGAAAAATCGAAATGTTATATGGAAACCCAAATTTTTGTCAATTGAATTCCCTCACTTAATTGTGAATAAAATCAGAAGTTGTAAGTCGATGTTATTGCGATATGGCTTGTTTTGTTTGAAACGCATTTATTTAATGAATGATTTTCACATATTCCACTATACCTCTGAAACTACTGAGCAACTTTCAGTATCAGTCAATACGTCTTAAAGATAATATTGTTGTCGAATTTCCAAAAGTTTTTATAACTAAAAAGTATAAACCATTCTACAGTTATGTTAACAATTTTCATGCAAGTGCTTCATTTTTGAAATAAATGTATATCTTGAAAACTAAAACCAACAAATAAACCGATTGCAGATTCGAATTCAGCACACCAAATTACACAAGAAACTTTCAGTTGCTCCACCAGTCTAAAAGTTGACCTGAATTTGTAAATTTGTGTAAGTAATATTTTAATATTCAAAATTCAAGAATGTGATCGACTTCAAATTGGGTCAAAAGATAAAAAGCTCTAAAAGGCTTTCATTAAAAATTTTGTTGAAATAAATTCTTTTCTACACACAAAAGAAGTATTTTCAAATAAACGTGACTAAAATAAAGCGTGACAACTATTTTTGTAGTTTTTTCTCTCATACAAATTTCCAAATGCCACTAAAACTTAAAAGGAAATTCCTAGAATTTTAAATTTAAGAGTAAGTTGAAATCTAATAAGAGAAAAAAGTTAGAACAGTTTTTAAAGATCAAGGCAAAAAGCTTTTCGTATGAAATTTGTTTTTAGCATGATACCTATTATGATTTGATATAATGACAATACTTTTTAGATGAATATATATACAAGTTGAAGATAAAGCTAAAAGCTATAAATGTTTCATCAGTCAACAATACTGATCTAATAATCAGCTGCTGTAGCATAAGTGCAAAAAGTTGTAAAATTGGTAAAAAAAAATTGCTGTTGCTAAAGATTTATTTCTTGTCTTTTATTTAATTGAAAGTGGCTTCATAAAAAATAGGTCAGCTATTTACATTATTGAGTTTTTAAGTTGTCTTCCCATTTTGCTCTGCCGTATAGGTTGTAGAATGAACCAACGCTAATATATTGCTTGATACTTGGATCATTAAGAACTTTAGCAAAATATCAAATAATCAGCTTGGATTATTTAAGCGTCGTAAAATTTATAGATAAATTATATTAAAAATTTTTTTTCGTAACGCTCAATACATTTTTATACGAATTCAACATTTTTCAGAACATACACTTTATTTTGAGTTCAATAAAATACAGATGTATAATCATCGATGTATTTTAACATAACCTCCTTAAATATGCACTAAAATTTTTAATTGTATTAAAAAATATGGATAACGCTCAATACATTTTCTTGGATACAGACGATGATAACAAATATATTCTTCGAAAATATAACAACCTAGAGTGTGGTAGAAGCAACATTAAAAAAAAAGCCAGAAATCTGTAAACAGATAATGTTCTTTTATATCGTTTTTACCCTTTAGCTGCTGTTAACTTTCTTTAAACGTCCTAAAATTTATAGATAAACTATTTTCATTTTTCATTGGATTGGTGAAATTTTCCTTGGCTTAATAAAACATATTTAATGAAATTGTTTCATTGGTTCTATGAAGCAAAATTATTTTTGTATATCAATGAACGAGGTAAATAGTTGTTATGCTCTCCTGTAAAGTTGTTATTTTTGGCATAGAGGCTTTTGAATATAAGCCGTCGTTATTCAGAAAAAAGGTTCTCTTTTCTACTTTTAACGAAACAATAAATTAAAATTATATTAAATGTGTATGTTATAAATGCAAAAGTGCAATAATGTGGGCAATTAAAGACAAAAAATTAATATAAACAAGCAATTGTTTACATAAATATTTAATTTTTTGCATGTCAAGTTGGCGTTGACTACATGTGCTACGTGTTGCAACAATGTAGTGACAACGATTTTTAAACAAACCGACACAAACAACTTGATATTAAAAAAAAAAACTGGTTCAACAAAAAATTAATAAACAAATTCATTGCAATTAAATACTGCAAATAAGTGACAATGACAATAAATAGTTTTTGTAGTGTCTCAAGAATGATGATGATGATGTCTAAAAGGTGTTAAAACATAATAAATATAAAACTACCCTAGAGAGAAGAGAACCTGTAATAAAACTAGTCACGTGATAAATTTTCTAGCGGTAGTGATCGTTTTTAGCCACCTGTCACTTTTTAATGGCATTGCCATTGGGGGGCTCAATTGACACAATTAAAATACTTTGTGACTGATCATAGGTTTAAAGTTGATGTCCCTTTTAAGTGGCAGTTACTAGAATTTACATGTGATGTTATTCTTCACGGAAAAATATATCATCAAACTGCAACTAACAAATCAAATTGCTAATATTTAATTTTAATTAAAAAATATATTTAGTTAATATAACAAACTAAGTTGTTGATATGACAAACACAGATTTTGTTTCAACAAACTGAGTTAATTAAATTTTTTGCTGTGTATAGCGCGAAAATCCAAAAATTAAAAAAAAATTTTTTTTTTGATTAAAAGTGTCAATTAAAGATTTTGTTGAAACGTGAAAAAATTATTAATCATCATTGTTGATACTACAAAATAAAATTTTTCTAATCAATTAAATTACACAACAAAATTATTTGTTAAATTATATCACAACGGCATGCACATATATAGAAAAAATATAAAAAGTCAAGTTTTGTGTGTATTCATTATGTGCGTATTTAATAACGATTGCGCCCGCCCAAAGACATATATCTTCATATTCATAAATGATTAGCAAAGGTAATGTGTGCATTAAAACCGGGTTTCCCATACAGAATTCGAACAATAAACCAACATTAATTTTCATAAATTTTTATGAATATTGGAGTTAATGTTTTTCGCAGACAAGCAAAAAGCCGTTTCGAGGGTTGTGGTTGTGCATAAAAGAACATTTGGCCAATTCACAACCTGCTGTATGTGTTGTAGATCTTATAAAAGTTATTGGTAATTTCTAAATAAACATTTGCTTAGAAACATATTTATGAGGAAATTACCAACAACATTTTTATGATCTACAACACAGATTGTGAATTGAACACTTGTTAATATGACAATTATGATAATCAATAATTTTTTTGAAATTCAACAATTTATAAAGTTAATATAACAATAATTTTAATTGAAATATTTTGGAGTCTAAAAAGAATTAAAAAAATTTTTTTTTGTCAACAGATTATTTGATGATATAATTGGTATATTTAATTGAAAATATTTTTCTGGTTTCTTTTAACTTACAATTTCGTAATTGTCTTCACAAAAATCTTTGTAGATACAAAATCAATTAATTATTTAATTGATATAACAAAAAAGTTAATTGTATTTACAAATTTTTTTTTCTCTTTGTTTCTACACAAGGAGTAAGAAATATTTTATTCTTATTCACTATTTAGGGTTTTGGAAAAACTGGCTAATTTTTTTAATATGTTGGGTGTTTAATTGAAAAAATGCGACATGAGCTGTTTTGTCGAAAGTTTGAATTCCTCTGAATGAAAATTGTGTATTGCTGATAATCGTGTTAGGATTATTTCTTGCTTTTCTTGTCTTTTTTTTTTGCTAATGGAACCACCCATATGGTTGCTGGCATGTACACATGCATACCTGTCTATCATAATATATGAGTTTTCCGCTTTAATGTCTCACTTTTTCTCATTTGTTTTCGTTTCGGTTTTTTGCGATTAATAAATTAGTATAGACAGCAACCCAAACATAATAGACATATGAAAACAGCACATTGGCTCAGAAATCATTGGCTAAGAAAGATGCAGTGGCAGAATTTCTTAAATGTGATGTACATATATACACAGATATTTTAAAGACTCTAAAAGCTGTATAAACTCTTATAAGTCTGATACATATTGTACAATGGGCTTAAGTAAACTGATAAAACAAAACTTAAAAAAAAGTTTTCATTTGTTGTGGGTTAAGATTATCTATATGCCTGCATTTCATTGTTGCGAAAACAAATTACAGGGCTCTAACAACCGATTTTGGTAGAGAAGACAAAAAAAAATGCGAATGTCGCCGTTTTGCACGATCACTTCGAAATTTTATTTCAGATGGGGTCAAATTTTCCAAATTTGGCATGTTCGTGCAGCATATCAGTCAGTACATGAAACTATCAGCCGTGTCACAGATTCCGTTCGAATTGGTTTTGATTCCGTAGTTGTTATTCCGAAAAGTACATATTTGGTGCTTTAGATTCTGTTTATTTTGTATTTCATTTTTACAATACCTTGAGGCGTTTGTTTACTCTTGTTTTTAGATGCAAAGCTCACATTAAGCTTTTTATTAACATGGAAAGCTCATATCCAAAATTTGTTTGACGCTCCTAAGAGTATGCACGTTTTTTTAATATTTACTGCAAATGAAGTCTGTAGGTTTTCAATTCCACTCTGAAATTTAACAGTAGTTTGATTACGAAGAAAATTTTCGTTTTTCGTTTTCTAAAGAAGGAGCTTACGGAATTGAAACCACTTGCGATCGGAATTGTATTCTGTGACATGGCTGTATGTGTTCTTTACATCTGATTTGTAGGGTATGTTTAGCAACCTTGCGTTAACATTAAATTTTTCGGAAAATTTTCAATTTCATCCGAATAATTTAGTTTCTTTTTTATGATTTTAACGATGATGATAAATGCAAAGCACTTTTGCTGCTTTTTCGCAGATGCGTTAAGAAATTAAAATTTATGGATCTATAAATTTTTACGGAGCAATTTAGATTTTTTTCGAAGATATTTTTCCATGAATTTTTTTGGAAGTTTTCAACTCCTTTAATAAAATTATTAGTTTATGGTTATAATAAACTACTTAGGTGTATTTTTGACTTCCGATTTTTTTTCTTCTTCCGAATAATTTCGATTTTTTGCAAGCTATCGATTTTTTATGGAAATTTTGCGCTTGTGGTAGATGTAAAGCACTTTTGGTGCGTTTTCGAAGATGCGTTAATAAATTAAATTATTCGGAAAAAATCTAATTTTTTCGGAACAACTTAAATTTTTTCGAAGCACTTTTTTCTTGAAAATTTATCGATTATTTTAGTGACATTTTAAGGTTATAGTTGTAATAAATTAATGTTGGTATATGTTCAAAGATGTTAACGAATTTTCTTCCATTTTTCTTCCGAATAAATGCGATTTCTTGTGAATTTTCGACTTTTTATCGAGATTTCGTTAATCTGGTAGATGAAAAGTACCACCGATGTATTAAAAAGAATGCGGTAATATATAAAATTTTTTAGAGACTTTTCGAATTTTTCGGAGAAACTTCAATTTTTAGCAAGCCTTATTTTTTGGCGTTTTCTTTTCTGGAAAAAATTTAAAATTTATTTACTTTTTATCAAAAAAATCGCAATTTAGCATTCTTTTAAAGCAAAAATTTACCTTCGTAATGAATGATACAATAATTTCTAATAAATTCCATTCCTCAAAATATTATTATATTGAAAATTTTTATTGAAAAGTGCAAACAACGCAATATATTTTTGTAGAAAAGAAACGCCATAAGTTTTAGATATTCAGATACCTTTTGATTATTGCCACGTTTCTTTGATTTTTTGAAAGTTTTCGATTTCTTAAGTGAAATTATCAGGAATGAAAATGTTTGGAATTATCAAAGCATTGTTGTCACAAATTAATATCTATAACAAAAATGCTACGACAATTACGAACATTTTCATTCCGAATGGAATACAGAACAGATCTGAATGGGTCTTTGGAGAATTTAAAACATTTCAGAATATATGTATACATTTTCTGAAATGTCTGAACTTTTCCAGAGTAACTTCGATTTTGTGGGGCTTAAATTATTTAAATATCCTTTGATATTTGAGCTTTCGGAGAACTTTTGATTATTCCAAGGCAGCTTTTATTTCTTCACTGTGAAAGATTTTGTAATGTACTTTAAGAATCGTCTTTTTGGCAAGTTTTTTATTTATGTTCGGAGATTTTTAGATTTCCAAGATTTTCGATTTTTTTAGAACTATATTGGGTTTGTTGTACACTGAAGAGTTTTGTGCATAAATTCTGTTACATTTCGACATTAATCCACTGAGAAAGTTGATTAAAACTCAACCAACGTCAAGCTTCGTTGGATTATTGAAACTAGTTTCGTTAAAATTATTTTAATGAAAATTTCATTATATAGGTATATGAAATAATTTCATGGAACCATTATAATAATTTCGCTAAGTTAATGAACATATTGTATTATTTGGTGAAATTATTTAATCGTTTTAATGAAATTGTTTCATTATTTTAATGAAATTGTTTCATTACTTTAATGAAACTGTTTCATCATTTTAATGAAATTATTACATTACCTAGTAAGCCTCATTTTATTGACTATTTTAAATTATTAACAGTCCCACGCCACCAATACTTACGATAGATGCCAATGCACATCATAAAAATGTTTAATGTTGATGACCGCTCACAGTATCGAACACAGACTCATAATTCTCACCATTCGTTTTTTAGGCAACGTCCTAACCACTTCAGCCAACAGCACTGTCAAGACAATGTGTCTATGAGTGTATAATAATAGAAAAGAGTACAACAACAACAACAACGACGAACATATAAAATGATAAAATGTTGTTGTCATAAATATAATGAAATTTTCTAACGAAACTATGAAAACTAACGAAGAAATTCCAATGAAATTCTTTCACAAGTTACGTGAAATTTCATTAGTATTGTGAAATATTTCATTATAATTGTGACAAAAATCTAACGCAATTGCTTCATTGGATTTATGAAGCGAAATTTTTTCAGTGTAGCTGTCAGACATATTCGAAAATACGTTAAGGGTTCGAACTGTAAATATTTTGAGAACATTTTTGAATAAGTCTTAAAACTCGAATTTTCGGCGAAGTTTCGATCTTTTCGGCTTGCGACATAATTGCCTTCTGGTGGACATAAAGCACTTTTGATGCTTTTGTTATATGCGATAAAAATTTAATATCGATTTTTCGGAGAATTTTTGAATTTTCGTTGCAACTTAAATCTTTTTTGCCAGTGTTCGATTTGTTACGTTCATATAGAATATGCATTAGAGCTTAAACTTTAGGAAAACTTAGGAATTTTTTTTCGGAGTTTGACTTTAAGCGAACTTTTGCTTTACTTAGTGAAATTATTGGTTTCTGCTGGATTTAAACCACTCTTGGTGCATATTTGAATATATGTTATATAGAATATTCGGAGCATTTCGAATATGTTTTCGATTTCTTTAGCGAAATTATGAATCATGACGGATATAATTTAAAGCATTCTTGCATTTATTGGGTATACAAAAATTACGTTCTCAATAATTATGCTTTATATTCGGCCCATTGTGCACTAGACATTTTTGTTTCTTAGCCTCAACACACACGCCGCTGCTGCCAATTTATAAAACATTGGAAAATCATATTTTACTTTATTTAGATCATTTGAGTGTTTGGCTGTGTGTGTGTGTTTTAGCGCTATTTTCCCTCTATGATTATTATTGTATTTTGATAATTTTTTTTTTAAGAAATAAAGTAAAGAAAACACATCGTGCGGCAAGAGTTCTTGTTCTAAATAAAATATTGTGGTTGCTTTTATTGCTTTTGTTGTCGTTGGTTTTTAAAGCATTTTCTTTCAGCTTTTCACGCGTAATTTTTCTGCACTTGAGCTAAAACACACATATTTATGAGTTAAAAAAAATAAAAAAAACAACAAAAACAAAATTTATATGAAAAGAAACAAAAATCATAGTGAAATACTAGCGTTTTTAACCAAAGGCCAGACAATTGTTGAACAAATACTTTGGGCCGCTTTAGTTATCTGTTGCAACTCGCAATGAACGGTGCGGTTTTGTGAAAATAAAAAAGAAAAATAATAAAAAATTAAATAATAAGAAATAATAAATACAAGTTGCAACATTTTGTTGCCTTAAAACACGTGTTTGTCACAGTTGCACTTGCTATTGCTGTTAACTGTATTGTTACTTGGTGCTGTGTTTGGTTTGCGAAATACAAAAAAAAAAAAATCAAATACATATATTATATTTCATATGAAAATATACACAAACTCAAGGATAACATTTATTTTGCATACATAAACTGTATAAACAATGGCGACACCAGCTGAGCTGGCTCGCCTTATTGACCTGCATTTATGTGATTTACGTGACCCTGAACCAAACTGGACAATTGGCCCTTCAAAAGTGGCAGGACGTGGCGTATTTGCCACACGCGATATACAACAAGGAGAGACAATATTTCGTGAAAAAGCTTTAGTTATGGGGCCAACAGCACGTAAAGGTTCTATATTAAATACTTGTGTTTGTTGTCATAAATTATTGGGGGTCAAGGATTTTTTATGTAAAAACAAATGCACACTGCCAGTATGTGATAAATGTGCCGATTCACCAGAACATCACAATGAATGTCAATTGTTTCAACGTTGGCATCCGATGGATATGAAGCAGATAAATGCCAATAGAATTAGATACAATCATACAACAGCTAATGGTGATAGTGGCCATGTCAATGGCAATGGTTGTACTAAAGGTAAAGTTAAGGCCAAAGCTAATGGCAAATTGAATGGTGTAGCAACAAATGGAAATGGCCATGCTGTTGTACGTGAAAAGTCTCCAGAGCAGCTGAATGACGAGGATAATGAAGATTCTTATCCTCCAGTGAATTCAATGTCTTTACGTTTACTAACCGCTATACGTGTCTTTTTTTTGAACGACAATCAAAGAGCCTTAATAGATGCCATGCAGGCTAATAATGATCGTGGCTATCGGCAGGAAATCATTAAGGCCGCTCAATGTTTTCGCAAATTTCCCACTACTGACAAACATTTTATGGATCGTCTGTTTCGCATAGTGGGTGTCTGTAATACGAATGCCTTCGAAACACCCTGTAAGGTTGGAGATCATGAGACCCTATTGCGTGGCATCTTTCCTCTAACGGCCGTCATGAATCACGAATGTACGCCCAATGCGAGTCATTATTTCGGTAAGACTTGTATGGTTTTGGTAAGAGCTGCTCGTTTTATACCCAAAGGTGGAGAGATAACAACAACTTATACGAAAATTTTATGGAGTAATTTAACAAGATGTATTTTCTTAAGAATGACCAAAAATTTCATATGTGATTGTGTCAGGTGTAACGATAATACAGTGAGTATCAAGGGTAGGGTGTTGAAATGAACAACAAAAGTATAATTGAATTAGTTGGCCACGAATTATTAGCTATTCTTATAATTAATAATTTCTAAGGTTTCTAAGGGAAATAATGCAGAAAACTTTGCTGATGGTTATTTGAAAAACAAAACTTAACTTTTAACAAGTGGCCAGTTGTTGTTTAGTTTTATTAAATGATTTATAAATTTGGTTGGTTGTTCATGATTTTTTTTTCTTTCCAATAACACTGTACAACAGAATCAAAATTTCTTCAACAACTGATTCTGGTCAAGGAGATAAAAATATAGACGCATTTGGAAAGTGGAAATTCTCCCTTAAAATGCTATTTAGGCGGGCTGAAATGTCCGCTAAAAATATTTGTCGTAAAATCTTATTAAAAGTCTTGAAAGACCTGCGGTAGAAGCTAATTTATTTTTATTTTTTAAACGTACACACATACTGCTTAAGACAGGGTCTTGGCAGGAATAGAACCTACCGGTTAATAGTATAGCACACTATCGACTACACTATGAGGTTACGATTCGAGAGGCTTTCTTTACCGCAGTTTCAATTAAAATTTTCATACACACGAAATGTCCCTCCTTGGAGCCTTATGGTAAAGGAGAAAGGTTATCAATTCGTCATTAATTTTTTTATGGATGTTTCCTCAAAACTCCGCCATTTATAAACCGATTTTGGATTTTTTCTTTATTAAAAGGATGTACTTCCAGATTGGTCCCGTTGAAAAATGGGCGGGGTCACCCCCATACGAAGTAAATAGACATGCCTTTTCAACTACTTATACTCAACGGATTCTTATGAAACTGCGCACACATTAAGTTTCTGTTTGAATACTACATTATGATTAAAAAAGTGGGCAGTGCCACGCCCATACAAAGTAAATGTTACGAAACTTTGATTATCGTTACAATACAACATTATGTTTAGAAAAGTGGGCAATGCCACGCCCATGAAAAGTAAATATGCATTCAAAATACTTCTTATGATGAACTCTTTCACTAAGATAAATATATGATTGGTTTTCATAAAAAGCCACATTTAGTGCTTGAAAAAGTCTAGTGAAGTTACTCTAATATTGTACATCGAAAACTGATGAAAATTTTCTCCACACTATTAGATTTAGTATTCATACTTGTCATAAACTCAAATCTTAAGTAAAAATACAATTTGATTTTCGTCTTACAAAATCTTATATAAATCTCAAAGCTTGTATATATTATTACAGTGTGAAAGGGCCTTTAGTAGTACCAGATTTATTACCATTTATTTTGCAAAAGTCTCCACTTTGCATTGCTGAAGTATTTTACGTATACTTAATAAAAATGCAAATTAATAATAATTATACTCCAAGTACTACTGAAAAATCTCTGATACGAGTACATATTATGAGAAAGTCTCTAATGCGATTATTCGCTGACAAAATCACATAAATATTGAGTTAGTACATCTTTTTAGTTAAATTATGTCCTAAAAATGTTAAATTATTGAAAAAAATCATAGGACTTCAGCAGAAGAAAATGTTAAAATTGATTTTTTTACAAAAAAATACAAACATATAAACAAAATATTTTATGCGACCCACAATATAATTGCGCAATTTTTCGTATTGTACAATAATATCGACACTGTGTATGTCACATTCAAAGGTGGCACAATATATTGTCGAAAATCAAAAGATATTTTTGATTTTTATTGTACAATCAAGAAAATTGTGTAATGTGCTGGCAGCATTGTTCAGTGTTATGTTTAATTCTTCACTGTCCGAAAAATTTGGCAATATTTTGTTTGAAAGTATTGTTTAATTTATTGCGTAGTATAGGTCAAAAGGACAATATTATATACAATAACATATGCAATAATATTGTATTGTCCGCATAAAATAAACTTTTACATTATCTATAAGTACACAGCAAAAACTACTGCTTCGGCCGAATCAGGCTTATAAGCGAGAGAAGCTAGTTTTGTTTGTACACAAAAAAAAAAAAACAAAATTTCATTTTCAGTAAAGGAATTCAATGAAATATTAAATATTTTGTCTAGGAACATACCTACAAACAAATTTGTAAATATAGACAAAAATATCTCAATAATTGCATTGAAAAAAACGTGTTTTTTTCAGTGAACAAATTGTTTAAACCTATAAAACAATCTGTCTAAAAATATTTTCAAATTTTAAACAAAACAATTTATTAAATCAAACAAAAATATTAACTGGATTTTCTGAAAAATATCAAACAATGTTTTTGTATGAATTTATAAAACAATTAGTCTAAAAATACTAACAAATATATAACAAAATAGTTTACTTAATCAAAAAATCTATTTACTGGATTTTTTGTAATATATCAAACAAAATTTTTGTCTTGGTCATCATCATCCATTAAGCATTTATGAAATTTCACTTTGTTAAATGTGTTCAAATGTGAATGATTATCTAAAGACTCTAAAAAAATGGTTGAGAATTACTGCAACGACATTAACGAAATGATTCACTAAAAAAATTTCAGTTAACAAACAAACTTGGTACAATCGCACTCCTTTTGCTATCATGGTTGTTGTTGTTATTTGTGTGTATATTGTCATGGGAGTTGTTTTTTTTTAAGACACAGTGTTCTTGTTGTTTTTGGTGTTTGCGTCCTAAATAAGAGTAAACAACAAATTCATTGATTATGTAAAGAAGATTTACTGAAAATAAAATTTATTTTTAGACAAACTTTTGTTTGAATTTTTTTTGGTGATAATTTGTTCTGAGTACTGCTTCGAAAAGCGCTTCGAACATGCATGATTTTTGTTCGCGATGTCCCACTTTCGAGCTCTTGTTTTTGATATAAAACAGCGTTTCTTTCGAAGCATCGAAAATGCTCTAAAATAATGTCTCATTTTAACATCGTTAAACTACAGACAAAACAAATCGTGTTTTATTATAAATTTCTCTCTTCCATGCAATAGGTGGGAAAAGCAGAAAGAGAGCATACTTTAAATGGGTTTTGATTTATCAAATGTGCTTGTATTTGTTTGAAACAATGTTGCGACAATTCTTTAGAACGCATATTGTTAAAATATGATTGCTACTGAATATGATTGTGTTTGTTTTGGAGTTCGTGTTGAAGAAATGTAAAATGCTGACTAACTTCGTTATTTTAACATTATGAACACTGAAATATCTTTGTATTCTTTTTGAGCATCCTCGGAAGCGCTTCAAAATATCGTATGTGGAAGGAATGAACGTTTTTTACTGCTTCCAGAAACATGAAATTTTTTTTGCTGCGTATAATCAAATTGTAACACAAATTCCTGAGTTTTCTAAACACGTGACAATAGACATAAAAAAACTTGAGGTGCACCCAAATCCCCTAGCCCGAAACATCATTAACTTTAGAGGCCACACTCGGCTGAGAAGGAGGAACACTCTTGCTCTCAGCCGAACTCGAGAGGCGTAAGACAACGAAAGATCCAACCGCTGAAACAAATATTTTTGTCTGACATTGGCTGGACTTAAAAATTAAAATTTTAGAGTTAAGATTTGATTACTTATTGTTAGTTCAATTTTATTGAAGATACAATAATAAATATAACTGCAAAAAAAAAAAATAAACAAATTCCTGGGGATTCATAGCAACATAGCGATTTTCGTGAGTAATTGAAAAATAATGCTAAATTTTATATAAAAAGTTGTAAAAAAATATTTTCAACAATAAAAAAGTTATTTTTACGTAATTTTCTATTTTTGAATTGAATAGGCATGTCAGAAAATTTTTTATTATTTCGGCTTTCTAGTTCAATATTTTTGAATTAATGTAAATTCAAATTATTTTTATTAAGAGTGGAGTGTTGGAGTATTCAAATAGATTAGTAGAACAGATCAGTACTACTGATTTCGACAGGTCGCTACACCGCCTCATCAGCGTTCTTGTTCACTTTTACCACTTATGAAGGCAAATGCTTTTTACAAGGAAACATCAGCTATTTAACTAATTTTTGCCAGCAAATAGAATACAAGACTTCTTATAAATTTGTGCCACGCATTTTTTGAATTTATTTTTTTATTGTTACAAATCCAAGTAGAAATTGTATTTTATTTTTAAGCGGTGTCTTTGATAGGATTCGAACCGACAACCTCCGGCATGACAGGCTAGTACACTATCACCCATTCTACCACAGGGGAACTTATATTTCAATATTATAAATACCAGTTAAGCTCTCATTGAAGAGAGACAATTAATATTATATAGATACTATGTGATAGGCCTTAGATCCAGGTGCATATAATTTGTTCAGTGCCGTTTACTCCAATACTAGCCAGAGTACCAACTAAATTGACTGAAAATGGTTGATATGTGACCATTTGCACAATATGTCTGTTTTCACCATTCACTGCTCCTTATTTTTGGTACCAGTCTCATTTTCTCAAGTCATAGGACGAGTACTTTTGGATCATTTGTCACCAAATTTTTCTGCAGGGTAGTTACAACTTAAATCTTCACATACTTTTTTGCTTACCAGTAAGCAAAGTTTTTGCTGGGATGCATGAAAATATCGAACTTACATATTTAATTCTTAAATTTATAATTATAAACTAAATACGTATGTATAATACGAGTAAATAAAAATAAATTAATGCGCTTCTTAAGCAATATCTTTTAAGCTAAAAAAAACTACACACGTTACGCACTTTTATACAAAAAAAAAGAACAAAATTAATGTTCTCTAATTTATTAAATACACCCAAAAATACGACCACGTCAACCATTGAGAAACACAACACAATTTCTTATTTGTGTCGTACATGAAAGAATAAAATTAAAATAGTCTGTGGTGTTGAAATAAAGAAAACTAATTTGAATTTTTAATTTTGGTAGAAATATCGTAATGTACTTACTCGTAATTTTATTAATGTAAAGAAAAATTATTATTTGCCCCTTTCATTTTGTCAGTGGACATTGACAAAGAATTCTTCTTCTAAAGTGCAATAACTTTTATTTACTAATTAAAGTGACGAAATTTTTTTTACAAACACCTTTAATTAGACATGCCTCTATGGAAAATTTACTTGAAGTGTAGTCCGTCATAAATGGGTCAATTTCAATCAAAACGCACACAAAGCGTTTAATTTAATTTAATTTAATTTATTCGTATTCCTATACAACAAGACTTCTGTTGTTTAATTTTTAAAGTTTCTTAATTTACCCGATAGAGTAGTATCGATATACGAGAAAACTGACGGAGCATACGAAGTCGCTTTTAGACTCGGCAAAAAATCAATAAAGGAATTCACAAGATCGTCCTAAGTGTTCTAACTGTTGTAGGCACTAACGTTGTACAATAGTTGTATGTTTGTAGTTGATATTCTCAATAAAAAATATATAATATGACACTACAATTTATTTAGATATACTTTTATAGTTATGTTATGTATTCAGCTGAATAATTTTCGCATAAAACCGTTTGTATTTTGAATTTTAGTTTTAGTTTTTGTATTTATTTTTAGCTAAGTATTAAAAATATATGTAATATATATCTCAAGTCTGTTCTTGGATTAAATAAATAAAAATAAGGGATTGATTAAAGTACGGAGTAGGATTGATTCAAGTATGCGGTGGTATTGATTGAAGTATGCAGCGGGCTTGAATCAAGTATGTAATACGACGTTTGTCGCTACTTGTCGGCTATTCCCGAGAAATGAAAATAAATAACACGAAGAGCACATCAGTGTATTGTGGCTATTATCAAAGCAAATAAACACCAACACAGTACGAATACGACTGTGTATAAAGTTTATAAACATTGTCGTATTTAAAATAATTTTTTTACATGAATAAAACCGAATCAGGCTAAAATTAAGTGTGTTGCATTTGAATATTCCGCAATTGAATCAATCTTTCTGTACTTGAATTCAGAAAATCCAGAATTACCGTACTTTTGACACCGTTTGGGATTAATTTATGTACCGATCGATTGATTTTTCTTTTCCGTGTACCTACTTTGTGTAATTAAAAACTCATTGAATGAAATATCTATTGTATATTCAAATTTTATATTAATTTATTTAAAGTAGATTTTAAGAAGAAATAAAACGGGCAAATATATTATTATTTCTCATTCCATAATTTTATTATTCACTGAGATTCACGGTTGACCTTGCATTATATTGAGTACGGCTGAGCGCTGCGGGCTCTCTGCCCTCTATCTCAGAAACGGTTGGGCGTATGAAAAAATGTTTAATACAAAATTTATCGCAAATTTTATGCTCTACAATTTTTATAACAACTGTTAACATCATTGGAGCTATAGAAATCGAGATAACTGCGAAAAACTGATTTGCGTGACCTTTGACCTTGAATAACTTACGACGCAGACACGAGATTTTATGATACTTTTGAGACAACTTTTAGGACACCAAAACGAAGGTGAATTTTCACCTTATTATCTCTCATTCCGCACCTTTTTCTGCTTATTTGATATGTACATAAATATTTTTGATTTAAAATTTTGATGTTTCGTTTTTGAAGTTTTTATAGTTTAGTATTGAAATATATGACAGGATATTCAAATATGTCCTATTTGAACAGTTGTACACTATGTTAGTACTTAAGACATTAGTACACCTTGTGAACTCCTAATATATATATTACTATTATTATTATTTATTATTATTATTGTTATTATTATTATTATTATTATTATTATTATTATTATTATTAATTGCTTTTACGCCATATAGTGAGCGCATAGTGCCAATATAAAATTATATCAATCATTTCGATTTGAGCTTAGGGTTTTTACCCTATTCCATGATAAATTTCCTGGATGTAAGCTAATCTCATCTTCAAGACAACGTCTCCTTCTACCTCGCGGTCTACCACGCCTTCTACTTCCTTGAGGTCTCCAGTCAAATGCTTCCCTGTAGATGTCAATAGCTGTTTTGCGTAGGACATGGGCAACACATTTCCACTTCCTTTGCCGAATTTCATATAATATAAGTTGTGCATTGCATCTCCTGTACAACTCAACGTTTAAAATCCAGTTGTCAGGCCACCAGATTCGTAGTATATAACGTGTGATCTATTATTAAAATCTTGTAGTTTGTTATCAATTTCAGTGGAGGTCAACCAAGTCTCACATCCATACAATAGCACAGATAGGATATTACTTTTAAAAAGACGCAGCTTTGTCCTAATATATTTAGTTTTTTTTATATTTTGATAATGAATAATAGGAGTTGACCCGCTACTTCCGGTGCAAGCAAAGGATTTGTGATATGATGACGCTCAACGTGGGACCCGAATTGAATTTTGAATGTGAAGTCGACTGACGTAAATAATGTAAACAATAATAATACATTTCAACGCCAAAAAAAAGCGTGATTTCGAAATATTTAGATTTCAAACAAAGTGATGCAAGAAAATGCCGCTAAAAATTAAAAAAGCTTAAATAATTAAAAAGCAAGTGATGAGTCAATCACCTACAAAACCATTCATTCATTTAGTTATTAGTAGTCTTGCTAAAGTCAGATTAAGTCAGATATGAATTTACAGTACTCGTATGTGTTAACAGAGTTGTCATAATTGATAAAATAGATAGCAAAGTCTCGGACTGTCAATTAAATAATGACAACTCTCTTAACACATACGGCCAGTGGTAAATGAAACGAAGTACTTAGATAATAGCTTCGATTATTTTGCACTGTGTATGTGAGTATTTTGTTGTATTTCATAGAATTTATCCCTTATATGTTCAAAGTAAAAAATTGTGGTCTACTTTTGGGCTATATTTCAACGACAAGTTCGCTTACAGTTTCACTTATTATGTAAACGCACAGTAGAGATAGGTACTGACATCGTAGCATACTTTGTAAGTAAGAGCGCACCGATTAAACAGCCTATGACACGCTTATGATAAATCTAAGTGTCATCACTAGCTGCTACTAAATATTGCTTACATTAGCGATTACGTAATGGGTATTTTTACCACTGGGCGGCTACTGTGAATTCAACTTAATGAGCCAGAATATAATTTTCTTTTCGACACACTTGACAGAGCATAAATTTTGCACTTGAAGAATCCATTAATTTGAAATATTTTTTACCCGCACGATTACTTTTTAGTTTTAATTCAATGAAATATTCCAGTTTTAGGTGAAAATACATATACATATATGTACAATGTATATATGAAAAGTAATTTTTAGCAGTGAAGAGTATATTTATTGGAGCGTCGATGTCATATTAAAACACAAATGAATATAAAAACAAAGTTTTTACTTCACTAGAATTTTTCTTAATATAATTCGACCCAGTTTTTGTTTTGAAAATCTTTTTGATGTTCCTTTAATATTCTTTAAGTGGAAAAGACCTTTCATTTTCCAAAATCCCAAAAAAAAAATATTTATGAAATTTTTTAATTGTAAATATTGAAAAACATTAAATTTTACTTTCATGTTTTATGAAGATTTTGAGTGCTTTGATAAAATATCTTTAGAGCATATTTGGTTCTGTGTAGTCAAAATCTCTTAAAAATTTATACGGCCGATTTATCAATTTTCCTCTACGAATACAATTTTGCAACGTGTATTGCTAAATTATGGAATGTCTTAAAAATTTAATCCACCGACATTTTAGTGTTTTATGTCATCGCCAAAAATGTTTAATTTTGTATTTGTTCAGCATTTTAGCGATCAAGATTTAGCTTTAGCTAGAGCGAATTACGGAATAAGACGGCTGCTCCATATATTCTGAAAATATCAGATTGTTATTTTAAGCCACACATGAGTTTTTTGAAGCTCAAAATTTCGAATTTTTCAATAATTATAAATTTTTGCAAAAAAAAAAAAAATCAAAGCTTTATGTACAACAGGTTCACACAGGGTTCAATTAAAAATCGATACAAACAAAAATGCAATTTTCAGGTGGTCACTTTTCCGCCACTTAATTATTTCTATTCAGTTTTGCTTAGCAGTATGAAATGCTCTTTAGTGTCTTATGAAATAAATCATAAATCATTGCAATATCTTTTCTACTTAAGAAGCTACGGAAATTATAAAAAAGTATGAAACTAGTACATTTTTTTACTTCGGATGGTACTAATCAGAAGTTATTCAATAAAAAATAAAATTTTTTAATTTAAATTAAAAACCATACGGCTAAAGACATCCATAACCTCATTTAACAGATCTCGTGAATTGGTATTTGTTTTTGTTCAAATAAATTAAGTGAAATGCTATTTTGTATCGTTTTGAACTGGGCGGCGATTCCCGGGAATTTGAAAAATCAATCCCGCTTCCCGAGAAATGAAAAAGTCCGGGAAAAGAAAAACTCTAGTTAAGACATATTGGTAGTTTTCGTGCCGAATTCGTACCGACATCATTGCGGTTTCTTAGCTACATATCGTTACGAAGTCGAGTCAACCCTTTCATACAAAAATCGTTACGATTTCATTAAGATTTCGGCTCCGAAATAGGAAGATTTTGCCGACCAGTCGTTATGAATTCTTTACGAAATCGGAACATTTGGTTTGGTGGGTACTTATATTTTTTCAAAAAAGGTGCAGAAAAAATTATTATTAAAATTGATTATTAGGCTAAGGTTCGTAACGTTATATTCAGAAAGAATTGGGTATGATTAATATTCCAAGGAACAATGGAAAAATTAACATCAACTTAATTTTTCAACGTACACAGCAGAACAGAGTAGCGCCACTTTCGGAAGCCGCTACACTTCCATCGTCAGTGCTCACGTGTATTTGCTATCACCACTTGTCAGGTGGCTCTGTTGAATGTGATTTTAATTCTTATATATACAACTTTTTCGCGAAAATTGAATACGAGAATTAAATCACTCTCAAGCTGATATTAAAGTGCACTTTCCCAGCGTTGCCATCGGTTTATTTTTCTTCATTCCCATTTTTCTGATTTTTGTTCTACTCAAGACAAACTTTTTTGGTTTGATTTTATACTTAAGTATATATGAACATGTAAACATGTGAAAAACTCAAGCCAGTAGCTAATTGTTTTATTAATATGATTATTTCGAACGAATTTGCTTTGTGAATCTAAATTGATTATTAGGCTAAGGTTCGTAACGTTATATTCAGAAAGAATTGGGTATGATTAATCAATAATCAATTTAGATTCACAAAGCAAATTCGTTCGAAATAATCATATTAATAAAACAATTAGCTACTGGCTTGAGTTTTTCACATGTTTACATGTTCATATATACTTAAGTATAAAATCAAACCAAAAAAGTTTGTCTTGAGTAGAACAAAAATCAGAAAAATGGGAATGAAGAAAAATAAACCGATGGCAACGCTGGGAAAGTGCACTTTAATATCAGCTTGAGAGTGATTTAATTCTCGTATTCAATTTTCGCGAAAAAGTTGTATATATAAGAATTAAAATCACATTCAACAGAGCCACCTGACAAGTGGTGATAGCAAATACACGTGAGCACTGACGATGGAAGTGTAGCGGCTTCCGAAAGTGGCGCTACTCTGTTCTGCTGTGTACGTTGAAAAATTAAGTTGATGTTAATTTTTCCATTGTTCCTTGGAATATTAATCATACCCAATTCTTTCTGAATATAACGTTACGAACCTTAGCCTAATAATCAATTTAGATTCACAAAGCAAATTCGTTCGAAATAATCATATTAATAAAACAATTAGCTACTGGCTTGAGTTTTTCACATGTTTACATGTTCATATATACTTAAGTATAAAATCAAACCAAAAAAGTTTGTCTTGAGTAGAACAAAAATCAGAAAAATGGGAATGAAGAAAAATAAACCGATGGCAACGCTGGGAAAGTGCACTTTAATATCAGCTTGAGAGTGATTTAATTCTCGTATTCAATTTTCGCGAAAAAGTTGTATATATAAGAATTAAAATCACATTCAACAGAGCCACCTGACAAGTGGTGATAGCAAATACACGTGAGCACTGACGATGGAAGTGTAGCGGCTTCCGAAAGTGGCGCTACTCTGTTCTGCTGTGTACGTTGAAAAATTAAGTTGATGTTAATTTTTCCATTGTTCCTTGGAATATTAATCATACCCAATTCTTTCTGAATATAACGTTACGAACCTTAGCCTAATAATCAATTTAGATTCACAAAGCAAATTCGTTCGAAATAATCATATTAATAAAACAATTAGCTACTGGCTTGAGTTTTTCACATGTTTACATGTTCATATATACTTAAGTATAAAATCAAACCAAAAAAGTTTGTCTTGAGTAGAACAAAAATCAGAAAAATGGGAATGAAGAAAAATAAACCGATGGCAACGCTGGGAAAGTGCACTTTAATATCAGCTTGAGAGTGATTTAATTCTCGTATTCAATTTTCGCGAAAAAGTTGTATATATAAGAATTAAAATCACATTCAACAGAGCCACCTGACAAGTGGTGATAGCAAATACACGTGAGCACTGACGATGGAAGTGTAGCGGCTTCCGAAAGTGGCGCTACTCTGTTCTGCTGTGTACGTTGAAAAATTAAGTTGATGTTAATTTTTCCATTGTTCCTTGGAATATTAATCATACCCAATTCTTTCTGAATATAACGTTACGAACCTTAGCCTAATAATCAATTTAGATTCACAAAGCAAATTCGTTCGAAATAATCATATTAATAAAAAAATTATTATTTTTTTGCACAAAATGTTAATGAAACACAGTATAACACAACAGCGAAATATGCTTCTGAATATACTATTTTCAAAAAAAAATATATTTTTAGCATCAAAAAATAATGAAAAACTACAATTTTGAAGGTAAAAAGTGATCTGTTTGTATGAGTTGTGAGGGCGCCTAGACACTTTTGGATCTGTTCACAAAAGTTGTTCAGCGCTATCGGAACTGAAGGATTCCACGTAAAACGGCCCTATGCAAGCAAAAAAAACATAATTTTTATATATTAATTTTTTTCTTTTTAATACTTTTTAATCAATTTGAGGCACTTTTAAATGATCATGCAAGAAACATTTTGTTCTCCCTCTTTGTATGTTTAATATTTATTTCAGATTCTCTTATATTCCGTTTCTCATTATAACTAAAAACTATTATCTCTGAAAACAATATATTTTTTTTGCTTTTTATTGAATTTAAAAAAATATTCAGCTAGAGTATTCTGCTGTCTATAATAGAACGGATAGCAAATAATATAATGTCTTATTATTTTTTTATGAGTTTATCTTTATATTAATATATTAATTAAATCAATAAAGTCAATCAATAAAAAGTTTTATTTCTTCGATTTTTTTAAATTCTCGAACTAGGTCACACCCGTCGGTCACACCCGTCTCATTTTAAAAATTGTTTTTTTATAAGAAAAATTATTTTTTGGTAAACAGTAAATACATAATACAATTATAAACACTTTGAACAGATATCTATACCAAAATTATTGTGTACCTTATAGCCAAAATTTTACAGAATTTATAGTGAAAGTCATAATTCTTTAAAACTAAGACTTGTAAGGTACCCGTAATATACCCGTTATTCAACGACTCTAAGGTCCTTGCGAGCCGCAACGTTTTTTTAAGTAAAACTTTTTATATTCTTGATTTATAGCCAAAAATGTGTATAAAATGGTCACACCCGGCTAAATGGAATTACTCAACTACAATTTTGAAAAAAGTGAAAAAACTGTTTTCCTTAATTTAAAAAAATTTTTTGGCATAAAGTGTTAGTAAAATCTGTTAAGTGGACTCATGGCTACATTATTGCCATATATACCCTACGGTAAATGGAACTGCCACAAAACAAGTCACGTGACCGATCCCCAGGTGATAGGGACCAGTCCGAGTTCTAACACTTCCTATGAAGCGGACCAGCCACTTTTACATGGGGATGGCCTAGGATGGGGTTAATTAATACTTTGTATGCACCTTGTAACTTGTCTCTGAACTATCTTATGGAGTCCTAATCGGTCTCGAATAATATAGATTATATATAAATATTATACCAAAATTCAGCTGTAATTATCGATTAATTTATTTTTTTATTGCTACAAATCCATCTAGAAATTGTATTTTATTTTTAAGCGGTGTCTTTGATGTGATTCGAACCAACAACTTGCGGCATGATAGGCTAGTACACTACCCACTCGACCACAGGGGAGCTTATATTTCAATGTTATAAATACCAGTTAAGCTGTAGTTAGTATTTGAATATAGTTACGAAACAGGTTCCTGAGTGGCATGGCAGTCTCATTGAAGTGAGACAAATAATATTTTATAGATACTATGTGATAGGCCTTAGATCCAGGTGCATCGAATTTGTTCAGTACCGTTTACTACAATACTAGCCGGAATACCAACTAAATTGACTGAAAATGGTTAATATGTGACCATTTACACAATATGTCTTTTTTCATCATTCACTACTCCTTATTTTTGGTATCAGTCTCATTTTCTCAAGTCATCGGACGAGTACTTTTGGATCAATTGTCACCAAATTTTCCGCAGGGTAGTTAAGCGGTATCATAAAGTTTGAATTAAATATTGACGAAATACTGATGACACCTTTTTTTGAGGGCCCATTAATTTTCAGAAAATTTGGAGGTCCATAGAAAAAAATTGTGCACCAAATTCGGACAGGGTCTTACTTTGGTAGTAGAAACGAGTCAATACTGTCCAGTCCGTGTGTTTTTTCAAAAGTCTTCATTTGCCGCATAGTGCTCACTATGTAGATGTTAAAACCCATTTATTTCATGTCAAAATTTTACATAAACATATTCTTAATTGTCTTTTTAGTAATTTAAAATTATTTTATATATACTTTTTTTATATATATTTTTCAGGAAAATGGTACCTACCTGTCGGCTCTCCTCTGTCGGGAACAAGGCTGCAAGGGCATTGTGATACCGGTGCAAACAAAAACTATGCAACCCGACTGGCGTTGTCTCACATGTGAAAACATTTTTCCACATTCGAAAATGGCTCGCTATCAAGACTTTGCCTTAAATACCATTAACAATCGTATTAATGTCAGCAGTGTTAGTGATATGATAACTTTCATCAATGATGTCTGTCCCAGATTTTGTCCTTCATCCAACTATGTCTTAATCGAAGCTAAACTCAATGTGATATGGCGAATGTCGAAAGTGAGTTCCGACGAATATACTGAAGAACAGTTAAAGTTCAGGGATCGTTATAAAGAAGAGATTTTGAGTTTATTGGAGAAGCTAGGAGCTGGTGATTGTACACTAAAAAAATTGATAACAGAACAAATACAATGAATTTGAAAATCATATTGTGATGCTAAATATACTGATGTATGAATTTTGAATTTTGAAATTAGAAATATTTTATTTTGTGATTACATTTTAGCAAATATTGAAAAATGAAATATAATTAATTACATTACATTGTTTTTAATTACAAATAAAAATGTGTTTAATAAAAATACACAAATTTTAGACAAGTTAATTGACATTCTAAAACAGCCAGCATTATTTTTATTCCCGTTCTTGTGTTCTTTTTTTTTTTTTTGCAAAAAATTCATAGAAATTCGTTTTGAAATATGTTTGTAATATGAAGTGAACTGACAGTGGGGGGGCATGTAGACATGTTCATGCATGTTGTTTCATATGTTTAGGCGTTTGAGTAAAATATTTTTCTAATTATTCATCTTTAAGATTTTGTTTAAGCAAATTACTCAGGGTAAAATTAGGCCGATATTCTTTTCTAAATTTTATTTCAAAATAATTTGTTAGTTTTTATTTATTTGCTTAAATCATTCAACAAGCCTTAAAGATTTTTTGTCATAGATTTTGTTAAGCATTAACGTAACGTCATAATATTTTGCACTTTGCGAAATTATAGGAATTAAAAAAATATTATTAAATAATATTTAAGATTTCCACGTTGATTTTCAAGTTTTTTTTGTATAGTTTGACAAAATTCAAAGAATTTCCCAAGCTAAAAACTTAATTGAGTGTTCTTTTAAATCCAATAAGAAATGGAGCTTTCATGCATCCAAGCAGAGAAGCAAAACTTTCTTCCTGCTTGCAAGTAGAATTCCCACTTAGAACCGCAACCCTCTCCCAAACGAATAAAATATACCACATTTCTAATGAGTTTCTAAAAAATTTTTACAAAATGCTTGTGTAAGCTCGGGCAACCTACGAGTATTTATTATTTAACTATACTTTTTAAGAACTTGATTCGATTAGGACAAGTCTTAGCTTTACATTCGGGAAAGTCAAAAAGTCTTTGCAGCACAAGTTTCAGAGAAATGAGAGAAAAAGTAAAATAAATTAAGTAAAGTGCGACTTTGGCTCGCACACGAAGGGTTCCGTACGTTTTTCCCTTTTTTTCATTTTGACAGTTTTTTCGTTGTGCTTTTTTGTTTAATTTTATTATTTTTTAATTTTAAGTATTTTTCGTCGTTTTTGGGGTTTTTTTTTTTGGTTTTGGTGCTTTTTTAATTTTCGTGATTTTCTCGTTTTTTTCCGGCGATTTTTCATTTTTTGCAATTGTTTGTTTTTTGCCGATTTTTTTTAGTTTTTGCTATTTTTTTGTTTTGGTGTTTTTTAAAGTTTTTTCAATTTTTGACGATATTTTTAGTTTTAGGGATTTTTTTTAGTTGTATCGATTTTTTTCAGTTTTGGCGCTTTTTTCGGTTTTGGTGATTTTTTTAGTTCTAGCATTTTGTTTTGGTTATGACACTTTTTTTACGTTCTGCAATTATTTTTTGTGTTTTTGCCGATTTATTTGCCAAAATACTGGTTTTCAAGGTCTTTTTTTTACGTTTTTTACGCTTTTTGACGATATTTTTAGTTTTAGCGATTTATTTTAGTTTTGGCACTTTTTTATTTTTTTTTCGTTTTGGCTATTTTTTTGGTTTTTTCTTTATTTTAGTTTTGGGGATTTTTTTTTGGTTTTGGCGCCTTTTTCCGTTTTGGTGATTTTTTCATTTATGGCGATTTTTTAGTTTTTGATGATATTTTTAGTTTTAGCGATTTTTTATGTTGTAGTGCTTTTTTTCGTTTTCACGACTTTTTTCGGTTTTTGGCGTTTTTTAGTTTTTTTGGTGATCTTTTTAGTTTTGGTGATATTTTGCGTTTTAGCCTTTTTTTAATTTTGGCACTTTTTTCATTGTGGCGATTTTTCGTTTTGAGAGTTTTTAATTTTGGAATTTCTTCGTTTTTGAAAATTTCTAGAGTTTACCCCTTACGGTTTCCAAGATACATCACATTGTCTAAATTACATAGTAAAATTACACTAACTGATAGAACACCCTTTAGTTTTTATAGTTTTAAATATCGGTGTTAATTGGTGTAGTCTATTCTACAGACTACACCAATTTACACGAACTTTGAAAATTTTAAGTGTCTATATGTAAGTGTCTGTATATTACAATAGCATTTCAACATGTTTCGTTACTCGCTTTAGAACACCCTTTAATTTTTAGCTGTCATATATTTGTTATTCATATTCTGTGAAAGTTTCAGGTCAGTAGTTCTTATGGTCCCCGAGAACAGCCTGTGACAGACAGACAGACAGACAGACAGACAGACAGTCGGACAGCGTAGCGAAAATAATAGGGTTCCAATACACTTTTGGTGTACGGAGCCCTAAAAAAGAACCATCAGCATGCCATTTAAAAAATTGGCGGGCAATGTGGTATAGCACAAATTCAAATATTCCGCTGCTCATTTTCTTAAGCCATTTGTTATTGACATGCTTAAGGGTGCAAATGTACTTTTTAGGGAAGCTACTTTTTGGGAGACGTGCATTCTTGGAAAATGCAGTTTTTGGAAAAGTTACTTTTGGGAAAATATACTTCTAGGAAAATGTACTTTTCGAAAAGACAGGGTTTTGAAAGGTTCATTGAGTACAGCCTGTGAAGACGGTTGATGGCTAAACTAAAAATAAGATATTTAACAGAAGCTGCAAGTTTTCTTTTTATCCTGTTGGTTCAAAATCAACACAGTTCAGGATACGTAAAGATCTTTATCAGCTTTCAGGCATCACAAAGGAACAAAATGTACTCAAGTAAGCCAATTGTAAATTTCTATTTATCTTATGAAATTATATTTTCTAAGAATTTAAAATTATGTACATATTGTTGGAATTTTCCTATAATAACTATGGTGGATTGTAGTCTTCTAACAATTTAAGCAAAATTTAAGTTTTCATCACATTTCACTTTTGATTAATTTAATTAAAAAGTTTTTGAATATTAATGACTCGTATTATTCTTTGTTGTTGCTGTTGTTGTTTTTGTCATTAAGTTCTTTAAGTTTACAAAAGTTGTTTGTTAATTTGGACTAAAACCATAAACACATGTGTTTAACTATATATGTACATTAGAGCGATTCACCTTGTTTGAAAATGAAAAAAACGTGTTTTTGTTACCCCTCCAAAAGTCACAGATTATTTTCAATCCAAAGTGATTATTATTAAGCTAAAGTTCGTAATATTTTTAGAGAGAAATAATCCAAGTATCAAGGGATTTCTCTATCGTTAATATAATTCAAATCCCATACAACAGAACACTGTTTTTTTCGTTTGTTTTATAAAGACTGCCAAAACAATTTAAAGGTCTATCGATGATCGTTCGTCGGCTGAACCATATCTTTAAAGACCATTATTACAATTAGGCAGTAAAGTAGAAGTTAGTTACAGGCACCTTTAGCAAAAGTGAGCGATAAACTGACTTTTAAAATTTTTATTTATTACAACTTGCCTGTAAAATAAAAGTTATATTTTACAAAGTATGTATACACCAGAGCATTTACCCGGCTATTGTGAATGGTTAAAGAGTCGAGTGGCCACGTCATACACATCAAGCTTTTACGATTTTTGGATTAATAATGCAGAATCAATCGTTATATCGTTCTTCATATTTGTGTAAAAATGTTATACAAATATCTTTTATACTCAACTTGTCACAACTATAAACTTGACCTCTGCAAAATGAGTTTTTTTGAGTTGTGAATCTACACAGAAAAAAATATAACAAGTGTTTTTCTAATTAAATCATTAATTAAAAAAATCAAATTTTCAATTAAATAATTTAATTGATATAATTAAATATTTAATTATTAGTATCACCACATGATTTTTTTTTTACAAGCATTCGCTATCATTTGTATGTATACCCACAAATAGTACACATACATACAAATGATAACCAATATGTGAAACAACAAGAACTTCAACGAGCTTTTATATATAGCAAAGCATTCAAAGTAATAGTGTAATAACAATACAAGGTGGCCGCATAAAGCAAACATATACTACAATACAAAAAAACTAGGTAATGCTTGTCGAAAAATGCACGTTTTTGACGTACGGTATACATAAAGCCAACAGAGCAACAAATAATCGGCTGCCATCACATGTACACTTTTTATACCATGATGTGTACTTTTATAAATAAAAGCAAAATATGTACTCCGTGAGAATGACAGCTTTTTGCCGCCTGTTTCCCAACAATGTTTTGGCTCAGTGGATTTCAAAACAGAAGGAGCTTAGTTCAACCCTCAGATTATGTAAAATAACAAACAGTAGGTAAAAATACAAAATTAATAATTACGAAAACGAAAATAATAAGTAAGTATTCAACTAAACATAATGTCGTTAGCCCATTTGGAACACATCCCATCTATCATTACCTCCAATCCAAATCGGTAATTTTTCCCCATTTTTTAAATTATTATGATTAAAAATTTAACTCAAAACTTGAAAATATTTTAATTAAACTTTTAATTATTATTATTAAATATTTTATAAAAATTATTTCAATTAAATTTGGTACAAAAATTTACTTAATATTAGCAAATTGATTACAGGTGAAAATTTAGTTAATTTTTTACTTGGCACAACGAATTTTTTAATTAAAAATAATTATTATTTTTTTGCTGTGTACTGCAGCAAAGGCTCGATATGTATTTACTTGATAAACTAGAAAATATGTCAGCCTCTGAAAATATGACAACTTTAAATGACTAAGCTTGTCGATAAAAGCTATAGGTAAAATGAGCTTGCCTATAACTTATCGCTCTCTTTTAGATGGAAGTAAAGTTGTAATAATGAAAAACAGTTTATCCTTCCACTAGAATCCCAACTTTAACTAAAGCCAAGTTGTAAATTTTTATATTTGTAGTATTTTCTTCCCAGATAAACAATATATAAAAACTATTTACTACATAATCTAAAAGGGCTTTTTTAACTGCTTCTAATGGTGCATTATCATCACATGCAGTAGCATTATCAATGCAATATGCCATAAAATGTACGATTTTCAAGAGTTTTTTTTTACCGAAAGTAAGGCCCACTCACTCATTTTATATGAATGTAAGAAACGTGTATATGTCATATACACAAGTCGTAGCTTAAATATATATTATAATATGTATAGAGACTTGCTGAAAAGAAACCAAATAATGAATATTTTGTTGTACATATTATTGTCGTTTGACCAATACTATGCAATAAGTTGCACAATATTTAAAAAACAATTATTTTTATACGGCCATATCACATAGTTCAATTCCGTACGAAAGCGGAAATGAATCCAACCCATTTTTGTAGTAGCTGGTGTCTAAAAAAGAAAACTAAAATACGCAAATTTATCAGGTGTGCCCAGACTGTTGGCGGCGCTGGTATATTGGAGTATACACCTGCTAGGGCTTGACATCTTGGGGTGGATTGAATTTCGTTTCCGAACGGAGTTGAACTCTGTGACATGACCGATAATATTGTTAATTTTAATTTAAGCTATTTATAATAATAACAATATTAACAAACGAAATTGGTCAAAAAATATTAACAAAGTAAAATTTACTTTTATATGGTGGGGTTCAGCTGGCTAAGGTCGAATTCAACCCGCCGATGACGATTTTCTTACGAGCTGCCGCTGTCGTAAGGTTTCTTGAAGTTTTTACGTATGAAGAATATGATGGTACCATCATATTACTCATACGTAACAGTATGCCCTAAAAATATTGGATGTTCGCATTTTTATTTTTGCATACATCGTTTTGTAATCGGATCGCAAATTTCAAAGATACAGATTTATTACCTTTTTTTTCCAATTGGAACCACTGTGTGAACCACTTGGGAGAAAATATGCAAGAAAACTACAAAAACAGATGGCCTTTGCGGCCGAAGTGGAAATCCTCATTACAAAAACTTATTTATAGCTTGAGGCAACTACAAAAAGTTTTGTTTTCCCGTGAATCGCTCTATTGTACATAATTTCTAATATCTTACAAAATTGAAAATATTATTTCACTTACAAACATTCTCTTTTTCTGGCAGTCATATTTGAGTGCGTTCAAATGATTTATGTAGATGGGCGTTTTCTTAATTAAAATACATATTTTGTTGTTTAATGTTTTTGTATGTTGTTTCAAGATTTTTTTTATTTCTATAATATATGTATATATATATATATATATATATATATATATATATATATATATATATATATATATATATATATATATATATATATATATATATATATATATATATATATATATATATATATATATATATATATATATATATATATATATATATATATATCGTTACCTTAATATAAAAGTGCCCTAACTCCTTATTTTTTTCAAATCGAGTATTTTGCCTATTTCTATACATGCATCTCTAAAATACCGAAATTAGCAAAAAAAAAAATCGATTTGAAAAATATAAGTTAGGGGCGTTTCTATATTAAGGTAACGACATATAATTTTAGTCTTCTAAAATCTAATAACGGAAATACCTAAATATTTCTTTTAATTTTCTGAACCACAAAGCAAAGAACTGAAAAAGAACTAAAAAGTTTTATAAATATTATTTGAACAAATAAACCTCAAGAAACAAATGTTGCCCAATTGTCATAGTTTTGAATATTAATTGTGTTCGTATAAGTACAATATCGTTTCAATTTAAACAAATAAATTTATACACAAATAAAATGCAAGTGTTCAAAATACAAAATGTTTATTAGATGTGAATACATTGAAAAACACTGAACTTAAATTAAGACACAAGACAATTATTAACTAATTGGCAAATATTTACAGGACTTAAGGTTTATTTATGGGTCATTCTCATTCCAAACGCACATTTTGTGTTCTTTTTTTTGTTACTTTTGCTTACCAATGTAACTAATATATATATGAGAAAATAGCATTTTTATTATAGTTTTCACTTCATTCAATGGTTCCTGAAATAAAATTATATTTTTCGATATTTTAGCATTTTTGTGTATTGAGCGTTACATTCGCCTTCACGGGTGTTGTGGGAATGATTTTTAAGAAAAAAAAATAAAACATTACAAAACATGATTATAGGGATTGAATGCACTATACATTTTTTCTCTAAACACAAAAATATATAATAATCACAGGACGCAATTAAAAGTTATGAACACTTTTTCAATTTTAACCTGGGTTCACAGGGAAAAAGAAAAAATTTTTATGTTTTAAAATAATTCTTTATAATCATTTATACAAAAGCAAAAAGTAGGCTATCTCTTCTTTCAAATAAGATTTATTTTAATAAAATCAACCAACAACGTCGAAAGTTATGTCAATTTCAAATAATTTTTGTTGCAAAATACAACCTAACTAATAATTACATTCTTCGCAAATATAACAACCCACAGAAGCTAAATTTTTTCAAAGAAAACCGGAAATTTGTAAAGAGAAAATGTTCCGTACATCGTTTCTACTCTTCAGCTGCTGTTAATTTTTTTTAACGTCGTAAAATTTATAGATACATTATACATAACACATTTTTTACGTAACGCTCAATACATTTAATAGTTTTTTCAGAACACATACTTTATTTTGAATTCAATAAAATTCAGATGTATAATCTTCGATGTATTTTAACATAAACTCCTTAGTTATTCACTAAAAAATTTCAATAATATAAAAAAAATATGGATAACACTCAATACATTTTTTTTTGGATACAAATGTTGATTGATTGATGAAACGTTTTGCAATATACTAATATTTAACACAATTCACAAAAGTTTTAAAAATTTAGAAGAACAAATCTACGCTGTTATTTTAGTGCATTTTGTTAATGCAATTTTAATAATTAAACTGAGTAAGGAAGCGTAATAAAAACTCGTAACGCTTTTTGAACAAATTTATAGCTTCTTAATGTGGAAAATCAACACCATGCATTACGGACACACCATTTTGTATGAAGAGGGGAAAAACAGTATTTTTGTTTTTTCTTTTGTAAAATCGTGCTAAAGCAGTTTTAATTTTAAAACTTGCGCGTTTATTTTATGAAATATTTTACTATACTTTCAACGGACACGAAAAAAGCATTTCAAATGAGAATGACCCTTTTATGAATATATATAAAAACAGATAAACATGCAAATAACTAAATTGAAATTGCATTTGGATTTATATGTTCACGTCGAGAAAAATAGCAATTGTTTAGGAAAAATACCTTCAAAGTTCGCATAAATAATATACATACACAGAAAATATTATCACCAAAAAAATTTTCAAACCAAAGTTTGTCTAAAAATAATTTCATTTTCAGTAAATGTTCTTTACATAATCAATGAATTGTTTGTTTGAATCTTATTTAGGATGCCAACACAATAACAACAAGAAAAACTGTGTTGTACAAAAACAACCCCAATGACAACATACACACAAATGACAACAACAACAATAATAGCAAAAGGAGTGCGATTGTACCAAGTTTGTTTACTGGCGATTTTTGAGTGAAATCAATTCGTGAATATCGTGACGTTAATTCTCATTAATTTTTTTAGAGTCTTTAGATGAACATGCAGACTTGAACACATTTAACAAAATGAAGTTTCAGAAATGCTTAATGGATGATGATGATGATTACCCAGACAAAAAATTTTTTTGATGTATTACAAAAAATTCTGTAAATATTTTTGTTTTATCAAGTAAACTATTTTGTTTAATAGTATTTTTAGACTAACTGTTTTATAAATTCTGACAAAAATTTTGTTTGATACTTAAAAAAAAATCTAGTAAATCTTTTTGTTTGATTTAGTAAATTGTTTTGTTTAAAATTTGCAAACATTTTTAGACAAACTGTTTTATAGGTTTAAAAAAACACGTTTTTTTCAATGAAATTTACAAATTTGTTTGTAGGTCCGTTCCTACACAAAATATTTACTCTTTCTTTGAATTCCTTTACAGAACATTAAATTTAGTTCTTTTTGTGTACTATGTACACTCTAAAACACTTTTGTTGAAAATTAGGTCGATAATAATCGGCAACACTTTAAAGATTATTATCGACCTAAAATTACACACGCATTATTTTCAACAAAATGTTTTTACTATGAAAAGCGGTTGGCTGCATCCAGGTTTGAGCCGCGACCTCCTGACTGATAGTTTGACGTATCTACCATTCAGCCATAGCCGTATTATACTTTATGTTACATTTTTTCCATTTGGACTAAATGTGTTTAATTTGAAAGATTTTTTCTTTAATAAAATAACTACAATTTTTTATAATAATTTTAGACAAGGAGAAATTTTCAACATAATTTTAGACAATATATGATCGTAAATTTGAAGTAATGTTTTAGAGTGTAGGATCATCCGGTGGTGGAAATTTTCCCACTGGATCCGTAAACGGTTTGTTTTGTAGTATGTTTTTTTAGCCAAAAAATATATATTGTGCAGACTAGCACACTTCCAATCAACCAACAGTGGTAAATTTTTTCCATTCAATTATTGCACACATGTACGTATATTATACATTATCGAAAATAGTTCGATATTGCGAACAATCACTTGTTATCAATTTTCCGCAATCTCGCGAATGTTAATTATCGCGACATTTAAAAGAAAAGTTCGCTTTAGCGATCAGTTGAGTTTAAGTTTTAAATTCATCTTTTTATAAACCTTCGGCAAAAATTGCGAATGTGTATTATCGCGACATTATCGAGAGCAGTCCGCTTTAGCGATCATTCGAATTTCTTTATGATTCGCGAGTAATTATCGAACAAATTTGTTTCGAAAATTCTTCGAATTCGTTTATATCAAATCTCAGGTCAAGTGGGGTTCGGAATTGTTGTTCTGTGAGTATATTACTTGTAGATTTGCAGCTTGTAGTTTTGACATTTAATTATATTATTTCTTTTCTTTTGAACATTCACTGACTTCTAAAATAATTACTTTGACTAAGTTTTGTCATAGAAAATACGTAGAATATTTGGGTATTTTAGAATAATAATTATGCTTGATAAATAAATGTAAATGTGTGTATGCATTTGTTTATTTTACCACTCTTTATTTATTCTCAATTTACATATTTCAGTTTGCCAGTGGTTTCCACAACTAGCACCCGATTAACACTATAGTAGATGCCCAGCAAGCCAACGCATTCGAATGTTGCGTAAATATTTTCAAATGAAGCACTCGAGAACGGCTATCGAAGCCGGAAACAGAAAGAGCTGCTAGAACTCACTTGTTGCTTAGTTTGTGGCAGCAAATCTTTCGATTTAGATGTTTCGCTAACGAATCAATAGTGAATCTTTTGCAACCTCAAAAATTAACCAATATCGATCGATAAATGTATGCTGTCCAAGTGAATTAAATGGGGGGGGGGGGGATTTGAATTCACCACTGACATCACCTTTTAAGGATTCACCTGGGCATTAAGAGCCTGAGTGTGTTACTTATCTGAAAAAAAATAAATAAAAAAAGAATCAAAAGAAATGTTAGTAACAATTTATGAAAAGTATTTTTATTAGTAACGACAATGATCAGAAGCCTTCGTAAAGTAGTTTTCTTAACCAAAATTCGATAGTATTTAATAAGTGCAGCAAAGTGCGACTTTGACTTGCAAACGAATACCGTACGCATATGTGTTTTTTCGTCTCGGCAATGTAAAATTTTTTTGAGGACCTTTTAAGTTTAGTGTGATTTTTTTCATTTTGGTAGCTTTTTCGTTTTTGGCGATTTCTGTTACTTTTAGCGATTCCTTTCGTGTTTGCCATTTCTTTTATTTTTTTTTATTTTTCATGATATTTTTAGCTATGGCGCTTTTTTTGTTTTGGAAATTTTTTTATTTTTGGCGATTTTTTTTGTTGTTAGTTTTGGAATTTTTTTTTTCTAATTTTTGATATTTTTAGATGTTGACGATATTTTTAGTTATGGCGAGTTTTTGCGATTTTTTCGTTTTGACGATTTTTTTTCGGTTTTTGATGATATTTTTAGTTTCGGCGATTTTTTTATTTATGGTGCTTTCTTCTTTTTGGCGACTTTTTTTCGTTTTGGTGATTTATTTCGTTTTTTTGCAATCTTTTTTTTTGTTTTTTTGGCGATACTTTTGGTTTTTTTGCAATTTTTTTTTATTTTCTTGCTTTTTGCAAATTTTTTATTTTTGGTGCTTTTTTCCTTTAAGCACTGTTTCAATTTTGGCGCTTTTTTTTAGTTTTGCCGTTTTTTAATTTTGAATTTTTTTTAGTTTAGCTGTGAAAATTTTAAGACTTTGCCGCTTACGGTTTCCAAGATTCAGCTAATTGTCAAAATTACATAATCAAAATTACAGTAACTGACAAAATAGCTTTTAATGTTTGTTTTGTTTCAATTTCAGTATTTATTAGTGTAGCCTGTATAATCAATCACACACTAACTTTGAAAATTTCGAGGGTGTATATATAAGTGTGTGTATATTACATTAGGATTTCAACATGTTTCGTGGCTCGCTTTAGAACACCCTTTAATTTTTACTTTTAAACATATTCTCTGAAAATATGAGGTCCGTACCTCTTCTGGTTCTCGAGAAAATAGACTACGACAGCGAGACAGATATACAGACAGACGGACGTACAGCGTAGCGAAAACAATGGGATCTTTTGGCAGGGGAACTTTTAAATGCAACGTACCATTTTAAAAAATTGCTTTTATAAATTCCATAAAAATGTGCTATATCTTATTCGTTTTTTTAGTCGTGAAAAATGACTTAGTAGGGCTTGTAGGTCTAGTTGAGTAGATCATTTTGCCATTTAAAAAAATTGCAATACATCCTCAAAATCGGAAGTTATCGATAAAAAAACGATTTTTTGGGACTTCACGGACAAAATCAATTTTAACTGCGTTGTTTCTGCACCGATTTTTAATTTTTAAACAGTGTCCAAAGGACAAAAGAAAAATTTTATATATTATTTTATTCCGATTTTGCCATTTTATTCCAATTTGCTTGAAAACCTACCCATTTTTATATTTTCATATAAAGCGTATATTATAGCGATTATAATAAGTCTTGTGTCTATTTTTTTGGTGGGAATAAGATTTAAAAAACAACGAATTGAATTCATGGTAAAATTAACAAAAAATAAATTATTTTTTTACAAAATAATAGCGCAAAATATTATTAAATTTAAAAATTGATATTAATAAGATTTAAAAAATAGCGAAATGAATTTAGTTCATGGTAAAATTAGCAAAAAATAATAATAATAATTTGTTAAAAAACAACTCAAAAAAAATGTTAAAAGTATCGTCGTATCGGCAGTAAAATATCGCCGATACCGATGTATCGGAAAATCTGAAGTATCACCGATATATCGGTATCGGTATCGGAATCGGTTACATCCCTGGTTTGGGATGGTGAAATATCCCTTTTCCCCTCCTCTGGATCCGCGCCTGGTTCCTTTTCACTTTTGGTGTACGGAACCGTAATAAAGCACTTGTTTCAAAAATTTAACAGGCAAATCGAGGTGCAGATGTAATAGGTTTGCTTTCTGAACATTACTATTAAAATTAATTAGTTAATGAGCACTATTTTCTAAAAAAATTCCATTTGCTTAGAATGCGTTTGCCGCAAGTCTGATTTAGTGTTAGAGAGAGGATACAAATGTAATATGCATATATCGATCTCTCTCTCTCTCTCTTTCTCTTTCCCTTGCAAGAGTTAAAAAAAAAATAGTAAATACAATATAAAATTTTTGTTGATATGTAAGTTTTAATATAAATTTGAAGGGATCATTGATATTGTTAACATTAAGGTGTTCGCTTTCAAGACAACAGCATAAATAAAATCAAATAAAATAATGTTAGAATCATTTTTTGAAAATCGTGAAATTTTTATAACGGGAGGATCAGGTAGTTGTATATAAAAGTTTGAATCTGTGATATTTTGAAGGAACAGTTTAAAATTTATAAATAGCTAAAAAAATTGTTCATCTATTAAATTTTAAAAGAAAAAAAAACTAATTGGAAAAATTAATGAAACGAATAAAAATCTAAAAGAGCTTTATACTCAATTAAGTTCAATTCATTTGTAATCGAAAATTGTAATTTCTTTTCACCTTTTGTTATATTTTAAAACAATTTGACATTTTGCGATATTGCAATCACTATATCGGAACAAGTAAATTTTTTTGTATAAGTATCAATGATCGCAGTGCGGAAATAATTCGATCTTAAAAGAACTTTGAATGGTCTTCCGCAGAATAAATGAAAACATTTTCGAAAGTTTAGTGTACATTTTAAGTTCATAGAAGCTGTAAAAGCTTTGACTTGTCAAGACTTAAATTTATTATAAGTCGACGCTATTATTGAAACCCTGAAGCAGATGTTTTCAGAGAATTAAAAAGAAAAATCAAAGACATATAGACAGACTGTGGCTCAGGGTATGAAAAATTCGCTTAATCGTACTTAACGATAAGAACCGCCCCGGAAACTTTGCGAGAAAAATAAGAAACATTGCAGCAAGTTGTTCATAAAATGATTTGGAGGCCTTAAAATTAAATTTTTAACTAAATAATTATGGTAATAGTCGTCAATTCTGTGTAATAAGTATAAAATTTGTTTGCCTGAATTCACTTTTCTTAACATTTTGGTTTAGAATTGTTATTATATTGTTATTTTTATTTAAAAAAATGTTTACTTTAATAAAGCAATGAAGATAAATGACCTTAATTTAGAAAATCAAGTTTTTCAACGCGATTTTACTATTCCCGTTTCCCGGGAAGTGCAAAAGTCCGGGAAATCCCAAACCGTAAATCCAACAGTAAAATACACAAAATTTCATAAAAAGCTACGATATTTTGCATTTGCACTTTCGCAATACAATTTGCATCAAACCCTCAACTCCACTATTGTACTTTAGTACGTTTGTGTCAAGGCAAACTCATTTTACAAGGTGTAATCGCGGCGGCAACAAATACAAAAACAACAGGCACATTTCGTGTACGGGTGCTGTCAAAGTCCATATGAAATATAAAGAAAAAATAGCATAAAATGCATCGATTTTTATATACGGATCAAGGCGAATCAATAAAATTGTAAATAAAACGTTTTTAAATTTTTTTTACACGAAGCTCACAATATATGCGCATTGACAACGACGGATTAAGTTTGGCAGCGAAATCATTTTGTATGAATTCCACTTGTGTATGGATCTTCAAAACGAGCGTCTATCAAAATAAACAGATGCCGCGACAGATGTCACCAGATGTCACCAGTAGAATTAATTCGCCTTGAATTTTGAGCTAAACAATTGCATTATAAAATGAGCTTTAGCAAAATCGAATCAATACAAGGTGTTGTCAGTGGCGAATACAATTTGACCCAGTCAATTCGTTTGAATGACATATATGTTAAATTCCATATAAAAAAATGTTAACAATTAATTGTGCAAACAATTAATACCAGGTGGCCTCGACAGATCAGGTTATTATTTCCACCGATTGTTATTTGAATCTTTCTCAGTTGTGAAAATACTTTTATGACACATTTTTCGGTAGAAACTTCGACGTCCGAAGAACGTAATTTTCAGAGCGAATTTGAGGAAGTATACCTGATATAAATATGTCTTGATTAACATTAAAATTTATCTACTTATATATATATATATATATATATATATATATATATATATATATATATATATATATATATATATATATATATATATATATATATATATATATATATATATATATATATATATATATATATATATATATATATATATATATATATATATATATATATATATATATATATATATATATATATATATATATATATATATATATATATATATATATATATATATATATATAGAAATTATCATATATCGACTTAAGATGTTTTGTATTTTTCACTAAAAATATTTGAATATTTCCTTGAAATAACAGGAGTGGTTGGCAAAGCCCTAATTGAGAAACTCTTACGTTCCTGCAATGTCCAGAAAATATATATACTTCTACGCGCAAAGAGAAATATGAGCATGGAAGAACGCTTAGAACAATTTAAAGAAACCATGGTAAGTAAAACATGTCACAGTAGAAATATTTTATACTTATTATACTCGTAACTAAGAAGCCCTTTGGTACTATTTGGAAATTCGAACATACATATTAGGTATAAAGGTAAAAGTGCACCTCATTTTGATACTTTTTCTATGCTTAAATGATGAAACAGAACAAGTCTGCAACTTCAGGCTAGACGATTTTTCCATACAAATTGATTGTAATCATACGCCGTAAAAAGCAGTCATGAGATAGAATCTATTTTATTTTGAGAACGTTTTTTCTCATGCTCTCAATTTTAGCCACTCATTCTCTCAACAATGTTGCCATGTTTTAATAAAATTTCATACATTTTTCATACGATATATAAGAAGAAAACAATAATATGAAAGAATTTTGAATCTACTGCCGTCGATTTTGTTTTGGGCCTGTTTATTTTTGCAGCGTTTTTGCCTAAAGTTGCAGACTTGTTCTGTTTCATCATTATATTTTTAATATGGTTATTATATGTTTAATAGATATTATGAGCCCATACCACTCAGAAGCAAGAAGCTTTAGAAAAAAATCTGTTTTTACAAGGGGGATAACAAATGTACCAAAAAGTATAAACCAAGTAAAATGCATTTCGTTCGAAACTATAAGACAAAATTTGCAAGAAAATTTGCAACACAATTTCCTTCAGTCACACACAAAACTTAGGGCCTTCCCCACGATGTCGACAAGTCGATGTGGTTCTCTTATTTATATTGAAAACATTAATAAGAAATTCGAATTTGTTTTCAATATAAATAAGAGATCGATATCGAATTGTCGACATCGTGGGACAGGCCCTTAAGTTTGAAACATAGTCATTAAAGGAGAATATTGGCGGTTTACTTGGTACTTTTTGAATAGATAATTTTTTAAAAACGTTCTTTTTTATAAAATGTACTTTTCGAATATCTACTTTTCTGAAAATATACTTATTGAATCTTTTCGAAAAAGTACCTTTTTGAAACTGGGGCATAATCATCGCTTTCTATATCGAGCTGACTCGAACGAGTCTTCTTAATTTGACATAATGGCATTCGCTATCGAACAATATAAACACATTTTTCGACATCGAATGTCCTAATATCAAAATAAGAAAACTCTATCGAATCAGCTCGATATCGAAAGCGACGATTAGAGCCCAGTATTCTTTTGAAAATTTTCTTCTGGAAAATGGTACCTTTTGTAAAAGTAATTATTAAAAAATAGGTACTTTTTGGGAAAAGTTTTTTTCTTTGAAAAACGCACTTTTAAAAAAGGTACTTTTTTTGAACAGGTACTTTTTTGGTAATGTACTTGCTAAAGAAGATTATTTTCAGAATTTTTTTCTTTAAATGTACTTTTGGAAAATGCTACCTTTTAGAAAAGGCAGGTTTTTTTTTTAAATTTATTCGTTTGCAAATATACTATTAAGAAATTGTATTTTTTCAAAATAAGTACTTTTTGGAAAATTTTCTTTTCATAAATTGTATTTTTTCGAAAAGGTACTTTCTGAGAATGGTACTTTTTGGAAAGATACTTTTTGGAAAAGGTACTTTTTGACAAGGTACTTTTTTGAAAACGTACTTTTCTGAAAATGTACTTTGCGGAAATGGTACTTTTCGAAAAATGTACTTTTTGAGCAATGTACTTTTTACAAAATGTACTTTTTTTAAAAGGTACTTATTTTTGAAAAGGTACTTTTTTTGAAAAAGGTACTTTTTTTGGAAAAGGTACTTTTTTTGGAAAGGAATTTTATATAAACCCACTACCCTGTAACATTGCAATTTATAGTGGATGCACTCAGTTGGGAAGAAGGGGTAAGGCACTTTTTCTCTCAGCCGTAAAGCAATTAAAGAACCTCAATTTTCTAAATAAAAATTTTAGCCATACAATTTTTTCACATACATACTTCTTGTTAATAAATGGGAAGTAGAGCCTTAGTATTGGCTAAATAGGATAGTAGTGGACTGCTATATGTAATGTTAATAGTTTCAATAAATTTCCTATAAGAAAACGCATGTTTGTAGGGGTCAAGATATTTTAAGATATTCTTGATGTCATGAAAAATCGGCTAATTTATCGAATTATTTTAAAACTAGTAATTATTATCCTTAGCAAGCTGTTGCTTAACTGTTTCTTTAATATCCATCCAGTTTTGACACTGGTTTTGCTCTACTTGAAAAAGAGAATTTTAGCTTAACCGACACTTTGCAGTTACAAAAACAGAATGTAAACAAATCAAAAATTTAAAGGAAAAATGTACTTAAGATAAAATTTCTTTTCTGTATTTCCGTAACAGTACTTGACATGACTTTGAAACTTTGATAGATAGTCCGAATTATCGTAAATAAAACAATTTTTGGAAAGCATGTCGCTTAACTTTTTTTTTGCGGTTATGGCTCGATATGTATGTTTAATGAGTTTAGCCGATTTTTTTTTGTAATCATCAAGTTTTTTGTTAATTTAAGACAATTATTTATTTTTTGTTTTAATATTGTTTTTAGGTCTTTCGCCAACTAAAGCTTCAAAAGCCCGATGAGCTGGATAAAAAAATCATGGCCATACCTGGAGATGTTGTTATGCCTTTATTGGGCATTACGCCTGAATATGAAAAAGTTTTAGAAAATGCGTCAATAGTTTTCCACTGTGCGGCCACCGTACGTTTCGATGAGCAATTAAGAGATGCGATTAAATTGAATGTAGGCGGTACTTTGGAGGCAATAAAATTTGCTCAAACCTTAAAAAATCTTGAAGTATTTATGCATGTCTCAACATTCTTTAGCAATCCCTATTTAGAACGTGTGGAAGAAAAAATATACCAGCCGCCAATGGATTGGAGATTTTGTCTTAATTTGGTGGAAAATAAAGAAATTTCCGATGCCCTATTAGATACAATAACGAGAAAGTAATGTGCGTGATTTTTTACTAAAAAGCTTTTCTAGAAATATTTGTTTTAAATTTCAGGTTAATCATAGGTTTTCCTAATACTTATTGTTTTACCAAAAACTTGTCAGAGTCACTTGTTAACGACTACAGAGATAAATTACCGGTCGCCATTTATAGACCGTCAATTGGTAACTTTTTATATGTAACAATTGTTTTTTTTTATTATTTCGTTGGTGCTTATGCCAGCTCATTATTAAATCTTCATCAGCCCTATTTTTGTAATGCTTTCAGCTTCGTTTAATTACACTATGCAACAAGAAAAATGCCAATAGTGGAACTATATCTTTTTGATGTGTTATGTTCTTTAACTACAATAACAGTTGAAATCTTAAATTCTATGGAAAATTTTTTAAATTAATTTTTTTCTAAAATTTGGGATTTTTAGGAGGCTCCACTGCTCCACTGATTTTATCATCTTATAAAGGGGCTGTCCCATATTATTACAACCACTTAAAAACTTTAAAAAAAATTTCCTTTAAGCCATTCTAAGATTATATTTTTATATACTCAATGGTTTCGGAATTATTCAGACATCATTGCAGTCAAATAATTTTTTTTTTCAAAATTAAAATATTCAAAATTTAAAAATAAATAAAGGGGTTGCCTGAAGTTTAGTTCCATAACTTTATTTTTGTTTTTAAATCGGTGGAGAAGTTTGTTACCCCCATGATTAACGCTGTCATTTTTGAGCCGAATTTCAAAATAGGTTTTGTGTTTGAAAGAGTTTGCTTGAAGTTTGGTACCATAGAAGTGGAAATGGGGCGTAAAAAGTGGTAGCCCGATATATTGATTATCGCAGAGCGCCGCCATTTCTTGAACGATTTCAAAAATTTTTATTTAAAAGGAAATGCAAGACTTGGTAATATAAAAAAATTGCAGACGAACACACAATAAGTAGAAGGACACACCATTTGACCTAAGGCAAAATTGCCCTCATAACTTGTTATAAGGTTTTTGAAAACGAAAAAATTTTTAGTTTTGTATAACTCTGAAAGCACTAACAGTTGAGAAATGTTTTAGAAATGGGATTCTTCAACTAAAAAACAAAATGTAAGCAAATCAAAAATTTAAAGGAAAAATGTACTTAAGATAAAATTAATTTAATCATATCGGGCCAGACGTTCTTGGGTTATGGTGAAATATGCTGTTGTACCTAGCGGAAATATTACTCACGCCCATTAAAAAAATGTGTACGTGATAGACGGAAAAAAATTAAAACATTAAATTTTGTATATTCCCCATATGTTTACTTAAAGGCGATTTTGTCTGAAGACGAGTGTAATTTATGCATATTCTTATTTTTTTAGTTATATCTGCCCTTGAAGAACCTGAACCGGGATATTCGTCCACTTTAACGGGTGCATTGGGTTTATTTGCAGTTACCGGAGCAGGCTTACTGAAGACCATTTATATCGCCAAAGATTGTAGACTTGACTTTACTCCCCAAGATGTAGGCATTAAAACTTTGTGTTATTTCACCTTTAAAGCATCCGAACTTTATAAGAAGAAACACAAACCTAACGAAACTCCGATTTATATTACATCTTCTTGTAATCATAGCAGTCTTACATTTCACCAGTATATAAATATAATGCAGGATTACGGCTTCTGGGATGATGCGGCTTTTGAAAAAAGTTTACTAATACCTGGCCTTCAGCCAACAGATAGTAGACTTTTATTTTATTTTTTGGTAATTTTAAAATTTTTAAATATTTGCAACAAAAAACTTTATGGCAAGCAATTTTTTTTTGCAGATGTTCTTTAAACAACTTTTGCCTGCACTACTGGTTGATTTCGTTTTAGTCTTAAGCGGCCATAAGCCAGTACTATTAAAGGCACATCGCAGGATATTCAACACTACCGAAACCTTAAAACCATTCTTATTTAACAATTATGATTCTAGAGGTATAACGTATGCAAGTGAAATGTTCGACAACTTAACTGGGCAAGTATTTTTTATTTATATCGTTCTCTCTTGAAAGTTTTTAATTATACGCAAAATTCTTTGCAGAACCGAGTTTGAAATAGATATTTTCAAATTAATAACCACATTCTATAAAAATGTCGAAATTTGCCAACCGGTGCCATTTAGTGTTAGAGAAAATTTGCTAAAGGAAAATCCAAAGACTCTGCCATTGAGCAAAAAAATATTGAAAGTGTAAGTTATGTATATAAATGAGTTTGTTGGATGAAATATTTAATTGAACCTATTTCACCTTTCTTTGCAGAAAAATTTTTATTTATAACATAATAAAATTTCTAATGGCCTTTGCAGTTTATAAAAAACTTGTACATTTTATTGGAAATTTGTACACGGAGAAATTGTTGGAAAATTAATAAATCTCTTTGGGTGAGATTCGCAGTTTAACGTTACAAATAAGTACAGAAACGTGAAATGCAATAAAAGTTATTTTGAAATATTATTTTAAAAGTTAAAGCACAATTGTGCCTGAGATAAATAAATCTTTATTTTAAATAAAATTTGGAGAATATCTCAAGTAATAAATTTAATAAATATATATATATGTTTAATTTATTTAAAATATTTTCTTAGTAAAACACAAAAACATAATACAACAAGTTAAACGAATTATTTTTCGGCCTAAAAGATATACAATGTCGAATTAGTATAACTACCCAGCAAAAACTTGGTAATTAGTTGTCATTACCGAACAACATACTTTTCAACCACAAACTACATACCGTCTGAATTACTTTACAGTAGTTGAACAATTACTTACTAGTAATTAAACAAGCAATCTATTATCTTATTGGCAGAGTACCATACAGACGATAAAGAGTTCAACCCCTGGGGAAGAATAATAGTTTTTTTTTAATTGTGTTCATGTTTTTGAAAACAAGTTTTAAGCCCCTAATAAAATAGTTGTGCAGTAGCCTAGTGAGTAAAACACTTAGCATAAAATAATAGAATAACTGAAAATGGAATGAGTTCAATGCTTAGCAGAGGCATTTAATTTTTATTGTGTTTTGTGTATTCAATGCCTTCTAAATATTGAAATTTATAACTTGTTATTTGTAATCAGTTGTGGTAGTACTTGCCTCCAATGACATCGCCATGTTAAAGTAATCGGTTAAAATGCCAAAGTAGAAGTAGTGAAGGCTATGTTTTTTTTTAGCATTTTAACTCATAACTTTGCCATCAAAATTTTTCCTGGGTATGTGCAAAAAGGGGAAAAATTTAACTCCCGCTAAAATAAATCCCGGTAGTAAACTTTCAAAATGCCGATACAAGTATAGTGACTTCTACCATAATCAATTGTAAAAACCTAGTTATTTAAAAAAATTGATTTTGTTGTACAGTGTAAATATTCTCAAGTTTTGAAAATCAGTTGATTTCACTTTATTGTGAAGTAGCTATACTCGGTGTGCTTCGCTACCCGATTGTTGTGCAAATATAGAAAAATTAATAATAGCTTCGTATGATCAGCACACAGAAAAAAATAGACAAGAATTATATTCAATAAAACCATGTTATTAAAAAAAATATGAATTTCAATAACATTTATCTTTAACATAATAAAATATTTCGTTGTAAGTATTTCTTTTCCATGCCGGTTATTTCTTTTCTTTTTATACATAAGTACTTAAAACAAGTTGTATCCCATTAAAAAATAAATGGGATATGGCTCAGCTATAGAGTGTATGCTTTACGTCCGGAAAGCCCGAGTTCGTATTCCAGCCAGGTCAACATTTTTTTAATTTATATATATATATATATTTATTTTGAAATAATTTTGTTATCAATATAGGGGAATTCTTTATCACAGGAAATTTGAAAAAAAATTATTGAATACTGGGATTTTTGTTATCAAAAACGAAACTTATTTTTTTCTGTGTACCCGTCTTCCCACTCCTACATCACCATGCTTTTGTTTAAAAGTGAAATTTGTTCTCAATGCAATCTACCACAAAGTTAGAATCTCGCTATGGTGGTTCTCCCCCATAAAAAGTATTATTAGTAATAAACATATTTGAGGGCTTCTTTGGGGCAGAAGAATACAATTTAAATTTTATTTCTAGCTTTATTACTTTAGAAGGCAAATGGGTTACAAAAGTACATACCTAAATTATATTTTTGCCCTTTATCGCACCCTAAACATATTTGAGGGATTCTTAAGGAGAGAAGAAACCAATTTAAGTTAAATTTCTATCGTTATTATTTTAGAAGATAAATGGGTTACCAAAAAAGTACCAAATAACATTTTTACCCTTCCCTTTTTCTTCCTTAAATGCAAGAATTTCAAAAAAGTATCCTAATTCCTTCCGTCCGCTTTTTTCGATCTAATTTTAATGTTTTTCGAATTTTACGTCTACCTTAGTTAGTTCTGGAGATATAATGTTTCCGAATTTACCCATAAAAAAAGTACCAAAAAAGGCTACCAATTTTACACATTATATACATATATTCGAATTTAAAAAAAAATATATATATAAAAATTTCTTTAGGGCTTCGTAAGGAGCATTTCAAATTTAATTTCTATCTTCATTGCTTTAGGAGATAAACGGTTAACAAAACAAGTACCAAAATGATATTTTTACCCTTTTTCGGTCTATAAATAAATAAATTTTAAAAAAGTACCAAACACCTGTCCGCTCATTTTTCTATCTTATCATGATGCTTTTGGAATTTTATGTCTGTCTACCTTACATAGATTCGGAAATATAATGTTACAGATTTTACCCGTTAATACCCCTTTTAATCCCCTTAGAATTTTAATTTTCAAAAATCCCTTCCTAGTAAATATATACAATCATATTCATTCAGTATGTATATCAATGTGCTCAAAAAATAGTTGTATGGAAAATGTATAAAAAAGAGCTACCAATTTTACCCTTTATATATTCGAATTAAAAAAAGTACCAACATGTGTTTGAGGGCTTCGTAAGGAGAGAAGAACACATTTCGAATTTAATGTATATCTTCATTACTGTAAGAGATAAACGGTTAACAAAAAAGTACCAAAATTATATTTTTACCTTACTTAGATTCGGAGATATAAGGTTGCCGATTTTACCCGTGTTACCCCTTTTTATCCCCTTAGAGCTCGAATTTCCAAAAATCCCTTCTTAGCTAATGTATACAAACATATTTATTCATTCTGTATACCAATGTGCATAAAAAAATAGTTGTAATGAAAAAATGACCAAAAACAGCTACCAATTTTACCCTTTGTATTCAAATTTAAAAAAAAAGTACCAACATGTGTTTGAGGGCTTCGTAAAAACAGAAGAATGCGTTTTACATTTTTTTCTATCTTCATTACTTTAGGAGATAAACTGTTAACAAAAAACTACCAAAATTATATTTTTACCAATTTTCGGTCCCTAAATGTACAAATTTTGAAAAAGTACCAAACTCGTGTCCATATATTTTTCTATGTTTTTGTGACGCTTTTGGAATCATATGTCTGTCTTCCTTAGTTAGATTCGGAGATATAAGACTACGTATTTTACCTTTTAATCGCCTTAGAATTTAAGTTCTCAAAAATCCCTTCTGAGTAAATATATACAATCATATTCTTTCAGTATGTATATCAATGTGCATAATAAATAGTTGTATGGAAAAAAGTACCTAAAAAGAGCTACCAATTATACCCTTTATATATTCGAATTTGAAAAAAGTACCAAAGCGCATTTGAGGAGTTCTTAAGGAGAGAAGAACACATTTTAAAATTCATTTCTATCTTTAGTATTTAAGGAGATAACCAAAAAGGTAGCAAAACTATTTTTTAACCCTTTTGCGACCCCTAAACAAATAAATTTAAAAAAAAGTCCCAAACACATATCCGCTTATTTTTTGATCGTATTATGATGTTTTTGGAATTTTATATCTACCTGAGTTTTTTGCCCCCTTAGCATTCGAATTTCCTAAAACCCCTCCTCCTTATATAGATCTATACATCGGGAGGGGAATCAACATACACAATTTCAAGTTTCTAGCGACCGTAATGATGGATGAAAAATATATATAGTTTTAAGGCAATGTTAATTTTTTAAAAATATATGAAAAATCAAAATGGCAAAATTTAATAATTTTATTACCAAATACTCCTTATCTTATTTCACATTTATTGTGGATATTTATTTACATGATTTGAGTATACAAAAAAAGTTATCACCAACAAATTTTCAGGCAAAAGTTTGTCTAAAATTCAATTCAATTTTCAGTACATCTTCTGTACTGAATCAGTGAATTTTTTGTTTGACTTTTATTTAGGACGCAAACACCAGAAACTGCAACAAAAGCCAGTTTTCTGTGCCTTAAAACAAGATAAAAGTATTTTCAAAAAAATGTTTTTACTGAGTCAGGCAAAAACTTTGTTTGATATATAACAAGAAATCCAGTAAAGATTTGTGTTTGATTCAGCAAACCACTTTGTTTAGAATTTGCAGGTATTTTTAAACAGATTATTTTATAAATTGAGACCAAAATATTATTTAATATATTACACCAAATCCAGTAAATGTTTTTGTTTGATTCAGTTAATTATTTTGTTTAGAATTTGTAAATATTTTTACACAAATTGAAAAAAATGAAACTTTTGAGACATTTTTATCTATATTTACAAGTTAGTTTGTAGTTTCGTTTCTATACAAAATATTTACTAATTCATTGAATTTCTTTTCTGAAAATGAAATTTAGGTTTTTCTGTGTAAGAGTAATGTTTTTATATGTAGATATCCCGAAAACTCTGAAGTATAAGTAGAAAAACGAAGATCTGCAAAATTATTTTTATTTTAGCAAAATTTTGGGACATACTTAGTTAATATGCTATAGAAATTTGTTTGAACAGATATTGGAGCTATTTGCTTTTTTCGACAAAGGAAAAAAAAAACAAAAGTGTGCATCTTTTCTGTAACTTCTGAGAAGTTTTCCCATCAAGAAAAAATTAATAATTATACTTGTCATCCGATCTTTTGTAGGACGATTCATAGAATATTAGTTGAATTATTACAAGTATAATTATTAATTGTTTTCTCGATGTGAGAACTGCTCACAAGTTACTGAAACAAGGCACTGGTCTATGTTATTCTATTTTTTTAAACGAAAAAAACCTTTGTCTAGTCTAGTATAGAATAAATGTTTAATAGTTCAATTTAATATTACCAAATATATGACATAAAACTCATACGTAAACTCTCATTACGTCGACACAAGTTCATTTTTTTATCCCCTCTGCCTGAATTGTTAGTGTAGAACCTTGGTTTTTTTGTATTGTAAAGAATTATGTACTTGTAGAAATTGCTTCGTTATAGTTTTACATGAATATTTATGTGTTTCCGGGTCAATGTACGTACATAGAATATGAACTAGTATATTTATACAAGTCTGCTTGCGTATGACATGATAGAAATGTATATTGCATTTTATTTACATAACTTATTTTTAAATTGTTAATCCATGGCCTGCCATGACTAAAATTTGAGCTAATT